>CM023829.1:21663997-22282219 GCA_013266295.2 Branchiostoma floridae x Branchiostoma japonicum
GACCACAGCATGTCCAGGACATTTTACTTGAGATACAAAACCAAACGTTCTGCTGCGGTACGAAAGCCGTCAGGAGGTGCAAAATCGACATTGACCCTTGTCTTACCAAGACCTACACACATACCAAATGTCATTACAGTACATTGAGACCTTCTTAAGTTATGCATATGAATACGCAACACGTTGGTAGTCATGGAAGCCTACTGTGCTGCAGTCGGGTTTGTATAGGATAGACTTACAGCCCAGTTATCATGCGAAGGTAAACATAAACTAGAGGTCAACGATCTCATGCCTTCGTCAAAGGATGTTATCGTTAAGAAGGTAGAAGTGATATATTAATCCCCCTAAATATGGAAGTTGGATCGTGAAAACTACCCCGGCCGATGCAACAGTCTGCAATCGTGCATTGGGCAAGGGAAAACAGCTGTGCAGGACATGTAAGGCAACACCGCCTGTGAGCGAGTGCCAGCTACATGGACTGCTTAATGACTATCCCCTCTGGGACTTTCTCCCTCTGGGACAGCCTGTAGCCCACGTGTCACAATGTAGAAAAGTCCTATCATGGAAGGTAACTGAATTATAGAATTCTTTCATTAATTATGCAAATTAGATCATAATTTGCATAATTGTCATCTAATTATGTCAAGCATCACTTAAGCTACCTACACACCAAATGTCAGGACGATCCGTCGACCGGTTATTGAGTTATCCTACTTTAAACATTTTCAAACAAATGCTCCTGCAGTTCCAGAGCAAGCCGCTAGGGGGCCCAAACTTATGTCACTTCTTCCCGAGCACAAGAGCTACCTACCATACAAAAATTATGACCCTAGCTTGTCCAGATCACCATATATCAAAACCGGAAGTTCCGCTGCAGTACCATAACGAGCCGCCAGGGGGGCCATATTCCTATCACTTCGAGGTCTCATCAAGACCTACCCACCTACCAAATATGAAGACAATCCATTTAAGCCTTCTCGAGTTATACTGTTTACAGACACACACACACACGAACGCCTCCGAAAACATAACGTTACCCTTCTTGACGAAGGCAAAAATGAACAAAGCACCGTTGGAAAAGTTAACCGTGAACACTAGTGCACTATTTGTGTGTATTCTTGATATAAATGGTTTATTTGTCGTTTCAAACAGCCCGGCAGGGCCTCAATTCGGAAATGTAACCTTAGCATTAGATTAGCGATATGCCAGAAAGAGAAAAGGCGCTATAAAGGCTCCCCAAAAGCCCCCCCCCCCCTCGAGCCTGCTAAGGAGGCTATCGAGCACACAAAAATCCTGACCGATAACGTTACCAGGCCCAGAAAATGCACGAGATATCAAAACCGGAAGTTCCTTTGCAGTACTATAAGAAGCCGCTGGGGGGACGGGGGGTATTCACGGTAAGGAAGCCGTTACATGTGTAGGTAGGAAGTGAGTTGAGGCGTAACGTTAGGTGTTGAACTGTGTCGGTTGGTTACATCAGGGAAGCTAAAAATTTTGTCAGAGCCAGAGCAAGGAGGTTAAAAAATCAAGAAGTTGGTAGTTGTGAGAGACTTATGCAATACAACGTCTATCTAGTTATGTCTTTGAATCCTAAAAAAAATGAAAGAAAAGTAAAAAAAAAAAAAAAAAGTACTTCCCGGGGGTTTCAAACTCTCTTCTATTTCTTGTTTGTATTTCCAAGGAGGTTGAAGTGGAGACAACCTCCTTGGTATTTCGAGGTCAAGGCCTGCAAACGTCAACACATGGACATACCAAATATCAGAATGATTACGATCAATCAATGGCTTCTCAACTAACAAACAGACAGACAACAACAACAACAACAAGAATTCGGAGACCTCATATCTCCATGAAATATGGTTTCCTCAACACAAATAACATATTTGATGTGAAGGTCCAATCCTTTGGCAATGTTTCATTTCAATGTTATCATAAATTATGCAAATGACCTCCATATTAACATAATATATGCATGGTGTTGTAAACTATTAACTAACTATGTCACAATTATGAAATTCCCATCATTGCACTAATCAATCAGAATTTTTAGATTAATTATGCAAATGAGGTCTATATTTGCATAATTGATATCTGTTAATATTCTACCTGCGATAGATTAATAAGACGGCGCATGCGCCAAAAATGACGTCATTGATGACGTCATTTCGATGGATTTTCCTTTTTTCGGCAAAAGTTGTAAGATTGTGTTAAAAAAACGACATCGTTCTGGCTATTTCGGTTAAAAAGTTAGTATATTCGTGGCCAGGCCCTTGGCGCCCCCCTCCCCCTTTTTTCTACCCCCCCCCCGACACTACGTATTGGCAATTTCCAGCGTTCCTGTGCGGAGTACTGTTGTTACATGAAGTCACTTTCTGAGTTGTTTGATGTGAGTCGACTAGGAATTTGACTTAAGTATGATTTCAGCGATGTCTATCCATTTATGATAACTTTAATGAAGATTTGACACCAAAATTTAAGTGTTTTAAGCCTAAATAAGACAAAACCTGGTTTTCCGAATTTCGGTTCAGGGCTCCTTACTGTCGCGATCTTCTTTTCTTTGGGTGGTGTGTAGTGATAGCCTAATAAGTACTTCACACGTTTCTGTAGCGCTTGTTATAGTTGCTCGCTCCTAGCGTGAACGCTATCACCCAGGTTCTGTTTTTACCCGCGTAAGAATCCAGTCTTTTACACACTTCAGTAGCGTTTTGCTACTTAATGGGCCATTCAATGCGAAATAGACCGAGTTTGATGTCGGACGCGTTTGATTCGGAATGTGCGAACTCTGGTCTTTCATTCAAAGTCAAAATCTGACGTATATTTCATTTTAGTTTAAAGCAACGAAGCAAAAACGCAACCCCATGCCGTTTTCCCAGGGGAACTGATGACGTCACTGCGTGACGTCATCATTGCCAAGGTTTAAGGGCTGTTTCTGCAAGTTTGCAGCACCGAAACCACGAAAACATCACACATGTCCGTAGACAAGGGCCGGGGCAGATTATCATTTCCGTTTTAACTGTTTGGAGAGAAGTGATGACTGAAAAAAACGATACTTTTTAATTGCTCCATATTATAACGTTGCCTGGAGTCCGCGTCTTGGCAAGATAGCCTCAGAACACGGTACTTTTCACATGACTTTAAACCTCTGCCGCGGCAAAAGTAATCATCGCAGACTAACCAAATTTGGATATATGGTAGATATAATGTTTTTGAAGAAATCGTAAAAGAAACTCTGGTCCGAGACCTTAGTTTCTTTTACGATTTTTGTGTCCGGCGGACACCCCCAGGCCGAAGGGCTACAATTCCGCCAAGAAAAGTAGGCCGGAAAATCTTATTATACCAGTGAACAGAGGTTTTCAGCAGGCTTCCGATAGGTATTTGGGTATCGTCTGCTGACTCTTCATTTTGGGTAGAAACTGTTGTGAAATGTAAATTTTGGACCCGAAAAATACCGTTTTTTTACACTTTTTTCAGCGGAGCTGCTGAGAAAAAACGAGTTTTCCCTGGGTAACGGCTTATATGACGAAAAAGCTCACTACTTCCCGTTTCTGAAAAACGGAAAAAAGGATAGGTTGTTGCGATAAGTTTTCCGCAATCTACGGTGACGCACACCCCTTGAAAATGCATATAGAACGCAGCTATTTGGGTCATCAGGCGACAAAACCGCGTCACCCTGGCCTTGCTCGCGGACTGATACCAAAAACGCTTCGCTGGCCGTCGAACTTTACCACGCCCGAAAATACTACAAACCACGGGTTTTTCGGTAGATACGAAAACTATTTGATTATCTATAACCATCACCGAGCAAGGGGGAGCCAAACTTAGCGTGACAACCACCCAGATCCGGCGATTTACTGACGCACTTAATTGGATGTATGAAAGTCCTATTATGTAAAACACTGGAATTACAGGATTTCCTCATTAATTATGCAAATTAAGTCCTCATTTGCATAATTTGCATCTAATTATGTACATCTCTGTGTAAGCTACCTACACGCCAAAAATCATGATAATACGTTGCTCCTTTCTGGACTTATCTGCTCTTAAACATTTTGCCACCCACCCCCCTGCAGTTCCAGAACAAGCTGCTAGGGGGACCAAACCCACACCACTTATTCCTGACAGGAAAAGCTATCTGCCACCAAAAAATCAAGACCATAGCATGTTCAGGACAAAAGATACAAAAACCGGAAGTTCTGCTGCAGTACCAAGGTCAGCCACCAGGAGGCCCAGATTTGACCTTGAACTTTGTCTTCCTAAGACCTACCTACATACCAAATATCATCACCATCCATAAAGGCGTTCTTAAGTTATGCTCACCAGTAATTGGCGGAAACACACACACACAGACACACACACAGACAGACACACACACAGACACACACACACACAGACAGACAGACCCAAAACAATATCTCCATTTTTCATGGAGATAACAACAGGACACACGGACAGACACGGCCCCGAAAACACTTAGCGAAGGTAAAACTGTCTGACATGGTCACCTGACGGGACAAAGAGCGAGCTTCTTTGTACGTCTGAGCATGCGCACTGGCCGTGTGCTGTTCACATGGGGCCAAGATGGCGGCTTTGTCGTGTGTTGTTGTTTGGAAGGATTTAACAACAGATTGATTAAATCAAGTCTAGTTGGTTTCCAGACAGTATGAAAGCATCTGTGATTTGGAGGCTTCCTAACTTAAGAAAATGTCTGTCCTCTGACGTCTTACGTGTCTCTACATTGGCGATACGGTGCTACATAGCCGAAGCTACAAGGAAGCCCCCCACCCCCCTAAATCTCTGAACTATATTATTTTATACCACGTCCTGTCCTGGTTCACAGTAGGAAACGGATTCCAGGTAAAGGTCTCTATACTTCAGTCAGCTTACAATAAGTACATATGGGACAGTTTTTTTTATTCGTGTAAGCGCAAATTTTAACTTGTAACAGGCCTCCAGACTGCTCCCAATTTCTAGGAGCATATGCAGGTCCCAAAAGTTGTGCGCCTAGAAATTTTTCATGGGACCACCCAGCGCTCCCATCCAAACTCGCATGCATTAAATGTCTATATTATCGACTGAAAAGCTTAACAGTCATATTATTTGCCCTCTGATCATGATACTTCCACTCTGTGTGTTTCTATGTGCAAAAAACACAATATTCGTGTGATGTCCTGCAAATTAACATTCTATCTAATTTCAAAGTGGTACACCTAGATTTTTTGGAGGTTCACCTAAATATTTTGGGTTGGGAGCACCAGTTCTTCTAAGTCAAGAAGTTAGTCTGGAGCCCTGTTGTAACATTAACGTCACTATGGTGTTGCTATGGTAACTTAATGTCAAAAGTTAACCGTGACCATTTGACGGTCCCAAACTATCTGGATCCCATTCTCGGCAGGTTCCAGCAGTACCGCTGGAGTCTAGCCTGACATGTTGTACTTCATGTTGTCCCATTGTTTGTCACTAGTAACTAGTTATATATCCCAGGGTGAGAGACCACAGGGAGACAGTGTAGGCAGAGGTGCATGTTACGGAAGTGGAACTGCAAATTATAACTTATTAACTTACATGTATGACAAATTGATGTTTTATTTTCCCCAGCTGCAGGGCTGTAGCCGCTGTAGCCGTGGCCGGAGCTGAGTCCAGCTTGACCGGTCACCGTCCGGCCATCATGGGGGACCGACCCAGGAGAAACGTTGTGCAGAAAAGTTTGGTGAGTTTTTAAGATCAGGTCTCACTAGTATCCTATGGATCCCTTCAGTTCTGATGTGTGGATAATGTCCTATGTTACAGACTCCTTTTGGTGATATTGCGGTTGATATCAGGACGGAACAGTGCGGTTCAAGTGCCACCAACTGACCAGTCTAACCAGTCCGGACCTGTTAGCCTTGTGCATTGGGTTTGTGAGCTGGCAGCCCGGGTGCGGCCCGGGTTCGACATCCCGGGAGCCAGGAGACTATACTACTCATCCCTTTGTGTTTCAGTGGTTCCTCCGGGGGCCTGTGAGTAATGGCAAAATGTGCCTCACTGGGTTATAGAACTCGAGGACGAGTCTAAAAAAAAAAAGGGAGTTGTGTAACAGTGGGTTTCAACTGGTCCGGACCTTTTAGCCTTGCAGTTAGTGTGTTGGGTTCTTGAGCTAGCGGCCCAAGTTTGGCATGGGTTTGAATCCCGGGAGCCAGGAGACTGTACTACTCCTCCCTTTGTGTTTCAGTGCAGCAATGTGTCATTACAAATGTATATGACTTTCAGACTATTGAATTTTTCCTTGTGTTATTGAAATGACGCGCTTTTTTGGCAGGTGAATTTCCCAATGTGCCATTGGAATGATGCATTCTCTAATACTAAAAATTTTCTCTATTACAGCTTTCCGGTGGCTAGATTTATCCGTTATCGGAATTACACATTTTTCAGACAGCTTACATTACCTGTGCAGTGGTCGAAATACTTTTTTTCAGTGCTCTGCAATATTGCAGAAGAGTCAAAATTTCGTCCTGCAATTTGGAAATACTTTCTGCAAATACACAAGCCCCCATATTACAACTTCTCAAACCAATAATGCCAATTTTTACATCATATATAGCTTTGTAAATCTGTAGCATTACTGAAATACTTCAAAATATCACTCTTCTTTAATATTAGACTTAATATAGATCATTCTCTACAGAAAATTTATCATTTCCTGGTATCATGTTATGACACCACTGAAAGGATATGAATGAACTTTATTGCTCAACAATCGTACATGGTACAATGTGTGGCAGTAATACAACAATACTACAAAACTAGACTATCTTATTACATTTCTTACTACAAACTACTATCTATACAGTATATGAGTAACAATATGGTTATGTGTTGACAATATGGTCTCGCTTATGAAATAAAGTGAACAGAAATTGGCCTACGTAGGCAGATATGGTAGTTGGACATGACAATAATTTATGGAATGTATCGTACTGTGTATCAGATAGGGTGAACTTTGTCTTAGTAGTAATAGTCTGTAACAATGTATCTCTTTCTTTTCTATAGGTGGGACAAGTCATAACAAAATGAAATTCATCTTCAATACTCTCATTACATGTGGGACACAGTCTCTGAGTGGCTGGTGTGTTGTGGTGTCGACCTTTTTCGATTTGAAGACAATGCGCGCTGATTCTCAGTTTTGTTATGCTAGTTGCAAACGATTTATTATAAATTGATGTGAGATAATCTTCCATGCCAAAGTGCTTCTTAATTTTTGAATATGTATGAAGTTTACTAGTGTTTCTAAGTTGTTCCCTCCAGCCAGAAAGAAACGTGTCTTTCAGACGCTCTTTAAATATGATTCCAAAACGGTTGGCATTAACTGCGGGGTTAAGCCAAACATTTTGGAACCCATGTTTACATAAAATGTCCTGAACGTGAGTAGCCCAGTCATGGTCTTCTTCAACTGAAATGTCGTATGCTTTTTTAGCAAGCCTATCATTTGGTAAATTATTTAATCTTAACCAATATTTAATTAACTGTGTTTGACTGTCAACGAACAAAGGAAATACTCCTAATTCACCCCTTACGGCAGCGTTTACAGATCCTTTCGGCACATGGAGTAGAATTTTGCAAAAATTTAAAAGTACATATTCTAAGTCAGGTATCTCATAAGAAATTTTTGGTTGTTCTATCGTTATATTCTGGTTTCTTAATAAATTTTCTGACTGATATATCACTTTCAGTTTATCACTATATTTTCTAAATCTAACAACAACAGGGCGAGTACAGGGGGACGAGGGGTCTAATATCTTTCCTAGGCGACTGACTCGCAGTAAATCAACTTCCGACCCCAATATCGGGTTGAGAGTTGTGGCTATGGATGTTCTGATCTTTTCATTGGGACATTCATTAATTCCTTTGAAAATTAGATCTCTGCATTGCACATTTATTCCAGTGAGTTCACTACAATACAGTAGGATAGGTTTCACCAAACTGTTGAACAGATCGATAGCTAGGGGGATGGATGGGTTAGAATTTGATGCCAAAAAGGATTTCAATCTAAAAGAGGCCCGTAGAGCCTTCAATCTTAACTGTTTAATAGCCCGGCTAAAGGATCCTGAAGGCGTAATGTCCACTCCTAGGTATGTGTAAAAGTTGGTTATTTCTAAAACTTGTCCTTGGGATTTGAAAGATGAGTGCTTATTATCGGTTGTCCGCCCATTTTTTGAGAATATCATTACTTTTGTTTTGTTCTTATTAATTGATAATTTCCATAGGGAGCAAAATTGGTCTAGCGTCCTCAGACACTCCTTTAAGCCGGATTCTGATTTTGATACGAGCACGAGGTCGTCGGCCCAAAATATGCTGTTTATATGAGTATCTTTTAACATCAAGGCATCGCAGGATATTGGATCTAATAGTGCCGGAAAATCATTGATGAATAGGTTGAAGAGGAGAGGACTCAGGTTGCAGCCCTGCCGTACCCCGCAGAAAGATTGGAAGTAGGGTGACAGACCATGTGGGGTTTTGACGCAATATTCTATGTTATGATACATTGATTTTATTAACCTAAAGAAGTTCCCCCCTATCCCTAAAGATAAAAGCTTGTAAAGTAACCCGTTTCTCCAAACTGAATCAAATGCTTTACGAAAATCTACAAAGCAAGCATATAGTTTCCCCCCTGGTTTACAAGTCTGTTGTTCAATTAATGTTTTGAGGACAAAGACATTGTCACTTGTTCTAAAATCTTTTCGGAATCCAGATTGAAACGGAGATAGCAGGTTTGAGCTTTCCATGAAATGTTGTAAACGTTTGTTCAAGATGAAGGTGAATAATTTGCCCACACAGCTAGAAATAGCTATTCCTCTGTAGTTGGTTGGATTTGATGGTTCGCCACTTTTGTAAATTGGAACAAGTGCGCTCTGGCTCCACTGCTGAGGAAATTGTCCAGACTGTAGTAATATATTGAACATTTTTTTGAATGGTTGTACGAGTTTGGGAGCGCCATATTTCAACATTTCATTAATTATAGAATCTGTTCCACTAGACTTATTGTTTTTTAAACTAGACAGACCATTTTGGATTTCCTCTTCAGTAATCTCAAGGTCTAGAGGATTTTCTGTTTCATGTTCGAGCGATGTAATAATTTTATCGGTGTTTTCTTTTTCTTTAGTATCAACCACAATGTTCTTATTTATTGTTTTGAAATGATCTAGCCATTCACTAGTTGAGATTTGGTTCCCTGTCTCTACCTTAGTACCATTTTCTAGATTTCGCAATTTATTTATTTCATTCCAAAATGTTTTTGGTTCTTTCTTAGCTAATTTTGTTAAAGACTTCATTTTCTCTTCATTATACTGTTTTTTTCTCTTCTTTAGCAGTTTTTTATACTCCTTGATCTTAAATACATAATCTTGTCTTTTGTCTTGTCGCCATGGGAATTTTCTAATTTCTGCGGCAAGTACTCGTGTTCTTGATTTTAGATCTCGACATTGTTGGTCGTACCAGGGTTTAGTGATAGGTTTTCTTTTCCGTTTTGAAACACGAATTGATTTGAGTGACAGGTCAGCTGTTGTCTTAATGATGCAGTTAAAATCAGCAACAACGTTTTTTACCTGGTTGCTTGTGTAGGGTTTTGACATGAACTGTTGTATTTCATTTTGTATTTGCGGTAAATTCAGAGCCTCTTGAAACTTTTCACATGAAGTGTCATCCCAAATATACTTTTTGGGATAAGCAGAACTATTTCTTTCAATTTTGGGTCTAAAATTTGAGTGATTTGTTTTGAGGGAAACTGAGATTTGGCAGTGATCAGATATCCAGGATGGGTCATGAACTTTGAAATATTGAACCAATGGGAAGAGATGTAGACTAGTAATACAGTAATCAACCGTGCTTGTACCGTTGTATTTTATGCACGTACTTTTTCCTGGGAGATCCCCGATAGCCCTTCCATTTGTTATAATCAAGTTTGCAGCTGAACATAGGTCAATTAGTTCCCTACCGTATCTGTTACTTATGATGTCTGTACTGAGGCGGGGCTTTAGGTGGATTTCAGAGGCATTTTCGTCAAAATCATCAAAGAGTTTTTCTTGTAAATTAGCTGTTCTAGAGTTTAAATCACCAAGAAGTAAGATATGCCCCATACTATTGAATTTAGCTATTTCGTCACTTAGATCTTCAAATAATGTATTCTTTTTTGTGGCAAAAATTGGCGAGTTTTCAGGAGGCAGATACAGGCAACCCAGAATCACATCCTTGTCGAAACCAAAGTAGTTCTTATCTAGTTTACACCAAATAATGTCGGAATTATTACTATGTAGTTTGGAGATTCCCTTCGCGAGACTTTGTTTAAACAGAATAGCGACCCCCCCTGAGTTTCTCCTGGATCTCTTACTAAGTTTTCGGTCACTACGGAAATAGTGATAACCATCTATATGGAAACTATCGTCAGCTTTTAACCATGTTTCTTGAATACAAACTATATCAAACTTACTAACACTATCTAAAAAATCTACTTCTACACACTTTTTACTAAGACTACCTTGAATATTCCAACTGGTTAGGCATAAGGCCACGCCAGGTATCATGAAGAAGAAAGAAAAGTAATTGTAAAAATGCAAAGAGCAATTACATCGGTTATTTATAACATATACAGTTTTGGCAAAAAGTTAATATCTAGATGAGTACCCAAAGTAAATATCGAGTCTATGTTTTAGTTATTATGAAATAGTCTGTAGTACATAGTGAAAGGGTAGAGTAATATAAAGTTTTACTTCCCTTTCGTGAGCGGTGATGTCACCTGTATCTAGAAGTTGTTCAGCAGTTCTTTCAGTCTGTATGCCAAGTTTATAATGTCCTCATGTGGTGTGTTGATCTGTGGCCGGTGGTAGTTGGGACGACGGCTCCTCTCACTAGCGGGAAAGTCCGCGTCAGCGCGCCAGGGCCGTCTTGGGTTCCTGTCCCGGTCACGGAAGTGCTGTCGGCGGTTGACATCCTGCTCTGGTCGGGGGTGAGTTGTGCTGTTGTCCCGTTCTGGTCGGGAATGGGAAGGTAAGGGTGTGCTCTCTCCCGTGCTTCTTGAGTGTTGTCCGCGGTTTTCTCTGATGTTGTCAGGCCTATGAGAGTTCTCCTTAGACCGGATGGTCCTTTTGACGTCTGCCACTAGAAGACTAGTTCCTGTGATGTCATCTAGGTGGATACCGTCGCGCTTGTAGAGGTGTCTTGATGTTGACAGTTTCTTGTGACGTATGTACAGCATCTTCTCATCATCCTTGTACTTTCGCAGTACAGATTGGTTGTAGTTTTTAATGTTCTCGTTCAGGGTTGAATCTGGGTTCTGACCTCTTGGTAGGACTTGGGACAGGATGATTGTGGCGTTTGGGAACGACGTTTTGGCACGTGAGACGAGTTCTTCCGTTTTCTGTAGGCAGTCTTGTACGGAGGAGTCATCGCGTCGCGTGTTATCTAGATCATTGGATCCCACATGAAGTATTGCATATGATGTACCCGGGTCGTTAACTGTCTCTAACTTCTTTGTGGCGCTGAGTATTGTAGATGTCTTCTCTTTGTGCGTCGAAAGGTTGGGAAACATTCTAGCGATGTTCACGGCGTTCCAGATAGAGTCGGCATACACCCTGACTTCTTTCGACCCCTCTGTTGGAGTTTGTTGTCGCTCCTGTGACAGAACCCGTTGGGTCGGTTCAATGTCTGAGTTGATTTCTTCAACCATTGTCTCCGTAGCTGGCTGTGTTGCTGCATTTGCATTAGCTACTCCTGGATCCATTGTTTCCTCGTTAGCAGCAGTATGTGTGACATTGTTCTCGTTGTTGCAGTTTTCCACCGTGGGGTTTGGAACATCTGTGTTCAGTTTTACAGTCTCGGCATATGTTCTTATCTTCGAAATGGACTGTGCGATTTGAATTGAGTCTGTCACTTGCTGTAGTTTTTCAATCTGTTGCTGTTGTGTTTCAACGAGAGATTGAAGGGATTGACACTGGGCAGTGAGAGTCGCAATCTCTTCATTATGGCGGCTGTTCACACTCTTACTTTCATTTGCATGACGTGTCTTTTCTTCCTCTAGTTGTTTTTTCCACTCGCGAGAGACCACATTCAGTTCTTTTTCAAACTCACCTTTCTGATTCTCTTGTTCCACTTTCAGCGTCTGCAAGTCTGTCTGTAGAGTGTTGACGAGGTCAACAAGATCTGTATAGTGATTTTGAATGTCTCTTGCAATGTGGTCCTGCATAGTTGGGTCTTTCACAAGTGTGGATGGGGTTGTGTTCTCGGTATCCAACACGGTGTTGCTGGAGTTCAGCGGTGAGTCAAATACTGAAGTCGGGGTTCTGAAGGGACTGATGAGGTTCTCTACGGCTTTTCTCAGTCTGTTCTTCTTCGGTGTACTTATAGGGACCTTGACAGGGGTTTCATCAGTGTTTTCCGACAAGGTGACTTCAGAGACAGAGGATACCAAAGTCTTACCTTTCAGAGTGTTACTTCCGGCATCGGTGTCTTTGTTTCCGGTGGCGTCGGTTTCAGTTGAGTCGCCATTTTGATTCAAAGATTCTTCCACTTTTTTCTTCAAGGTTGGAAAGACTTTGTCAGTCCACCACAGGAATGCTGATCCTTGAATACAGATAGCGCACATGTTTCTTGAGATTTTCCATCCTTCAGTTCCGATCCCGTGACGATCAAGATGTCCGCTTGGTCTCCTTCTCTCCACTCCACTTTCTGTCCGTTTTGTTTCCCGTACTCCTCATTGTAGCGCATCTTGCAGACTTTTACCCATACAGGAACTCTGTCAGAAGTCGTCACGAATTTCGTGTTGCAAGGGCTGGTTTTAGCCTGATCATTGTAGTCAACGTGAATTGTCTCATCCGCCGCAATCTTGGATGCGGGGACGTTCCACCATTTCGTTGAATTTTTCGCACGAGTTGACGCTCTGGTGTTCCTATTACCAGCCATCGTGAACTTTCTTGTATATCCGGTACTCAAAATGCCAAATTTATGCTATAAACACCAGTAACTACTCTCAACTGCCGAATAAACATACCCCCCGGAATAAATGTACCCCCCGGACAAATCTTCAAAATCTAATAAACATACCCCCCGGAATAAACGTACCCCCTGGAAAATTGCAAAAATTGACGGGTAACCTGTGTCTCTTATACTAAAATGTGCCCTTACTGATATATGCGCATATCTTTAACTGTTATTTGCAAATAGGAATTTAAATGGACAACAAAGATAGCATGTCTAGTACAAATGTACACATGTTGTTGGGAAATACATACTCTCACACCTCAAATAAAAGTACCCCCTGGAATAAAATGCCCCCCGGAAAATTTAAATATTGACATGTAAGCAACGTCTATGCTCCAAAATATGTTCTCATGGTGTATGTGTGTGTCTATATGACCCTGTCACTTGCTTTACAGGTCCGAAATAAACATACCCCCTTGAATATAATACTCCCAACAAACTTCAAAATATAATAATAAACGTACGCCCTGGAAAATTAACAGCCTGTATTCTTACAGGTTATCATGAAGTTGAACAGAAATTTACAATATGCTACACATAATAATTGCCCCATACAAATTGTAATACTAGTAATGTAAAAGCCATTGTCAAAAGAATTGAAAACTATCTACAAATATAATCATTTCTTTTTAAATTTATCTTTCCTAAATTTCCATTTATGCATTGCATATTTCCCTTTATACACTTGCATTCAATGCTACATCATAATCATACTGTAGTTCAAATGGCAACATTGCATGCAACAGAGCATTTCACAACCTCAGTCAAGGGTCTTGTGTTACATTTGATAGCTTTGAAGTCTAGTCTTTGCTGAGGTATGCAAATGAGTAGGGGCGGGGCTTCAAGTTGGGAAGGAAGTTCTGGGAAAACTGGGGCATTCCTTGCAGGGGGAAACATTTTCTTCCAATATTTCTTTGTGATAGTTGATACGTTAGACTGCAATTATACTCCTGTTTGTGGTCTTTTACATAATGATTAGCTTTGTTAAAATGCAACATGCGTATGTATATTTTTGACAAAAGAGTTTTATCTATAATTGTAAAGAATTGTTTCCCCCCCTACTCGAAGTGGGCTCTGCCGACCGTGAGAACGCTATTCTGCTTGTTTCAGAATGGACTTTTTCCTGAGCTAAATTTTCCTGTCTGTGGTAGGATTTTCGACCTTTTGAGAGTATTACAGTTTGTAATTGCTATAATACATTGTTTTGTGGAATTACTTTAACATATGCACTAGAAAAAAATCATTTTGAGTGAGATGTGCGTCCGAGATGCGTGAAAAATGTTGCTAGTTCCGCCGATAATTTGTTTTTTTTTCTATGTAACGTTATAACGCCTGTTATAGCTCATATTTCTGACACAATACGTGTTTCTAAATATAATTTACATCTAATATGCTGTTACAAATGTCCTGATTTTGAAAAATTAGTAAGCATGCTATCCAAAAGAACGTACCGGGTGGATGTTAGGGGCAAATTTACGTTTATTTAGGACCCGAGAGGCCATCCCGGTCATTGGCCACAATGCTTAATTATGTGGCCGGCGGCGAAAACAGACCCAAAAATGGCAAGTTTCCCGCTAGAATACGCATTTATAAACGTCTTCACGTCGAAGATTTGTCGATTTTTTTCATGCGTACTTGAAAAAAAATTACTAATTTTCCAAAAATTAATAAACGTACCGTGCAAAATAAGAACGTACCGGGTGGACGTTCGGGCCCAAAAAAATAAACGTACCGGTACGTTTATTCGGCAGTTGAGAGTACTCTAAAACATGTTTACTCACGGAGCGCCAGTGACAGTGCGTCCGTACCGTCCGCCATCATGTGTGGATATGATCCCATTTTCAGCAAACTAATATGGCTCTCTATGGGAAGCATATAAATTTTTCATTGCAAAATACATGGCAAATTGAAAATAAACATAGATCTATAGAAATTTGATGTATGTCAGCAGCGTCACAGAAGAAATAAAGAAATATGGAAACAATGACACATGCAGTAACATACTAGAACTACATATTTTTTTTAAAACTGAAGATGTGATGTTACTACATAATTTTTGTACCTAAAATTGGCATGTGAAAAATGGTAAGAAAACAGAAACAATTATATAACTTGAACATTAAATGAGCACAATGTTTTGATGGACGCGTAACTTGTCAAGTAAGGTAACGTTAAATATTCCTGGAATAGTAGAATCCATTCCGCGTTACCGTGCGGTTTTTAAAATCATATTTCTAATATTTTGTAATAATTTTAAAATAATTAGAAAGTATTATAAATATTCTGAAATTATCATAAAGAATGTAAGTACTTGAGTAGCATGTTTTCGAAAATGTTATTATAACTTCAAAAAAATTTGAAAGTGGAAAACAAATGAGATCTTATTTTCAAAATGTTTTGAAACACAATTTGGAGTTCGAAATATTTCGAAATATTTCGAAAAGAAGATTGCCCCTTATCAAGGCGCTAATCCCGGCTCCACAGGCGGCTTCTGTTTATGTTTAGAGCTCGCGCGGCGGGACGTCCGCGACCGCTGCCATCAGTGCGTAACGCTTGGGTTTGCACACAATGACAGCGCGTGCATCATATTTTCGTCGGTTTCAACAAGTATCAGCTTATTTATCGTGCTTTATTTCTTGCGATGTTTTGCGTTTGCCGGCCAAACTTCAAACGAACTTGGTCAAGTTGGTGTGCAGATTTGCCAGCGGCGATCTGTTGCTTCCGCCTTCCTTTGTACTTCGTGCCGACATCAGGGCGCCTGTATACAAATTAGTCCGATCGTGACGTCACGCACGCCGATGCTTGCCGAAGACCGCCCGAGCTACCGCGGATTTCCTTATTTGGAAGCAAACATGACTTGCGCAGACGGCGTTGTTGACGAGCGGGGAGAAGGCGGACATTTTGATATTTCTGTCGGCGCTATGCGACAAAGATTGCCGAGTTTACAGGCATTTTTGTGAATGCGTACCTATTTTTTTCATCTCAGAAATATAGCAGAAGGATTGTATAACGGAAAGTCCCCGCTCCGTGGCCGCGGCTCTTCCCTGTGGTCCGCCGAAGTTGGGTGGACCATGGACTTCCTTTTATAACTCCATGGGTGGACGTAAACATGTGCTTCTGGTACCCAAATGGTGCCGAGGTGTACAAAGGAGGTTAGAAATCTAGACTAACGCAGATTTTAGCGTTTTCCTCGTCAACAGCTTGTCAAAACAATGATAAAACTCCCGCTTTAGATCTAAGACAAACCTATTTTATTCAGTTGTTGAATCTGCAGTTGAATGATAGGGTAGAAAAGCTGTGGGAAATCACGCGGTAGTTTGATGGGGTGTTTGTTTACATTACCGCTGGTCAGCTCAGGATCGCCACGGGATGCGCCACGGGATGCCCCCGTCCATTCATCAGCCTTTCTATTTTGGGCCAGAGTGGATTACCGATTTCACAGATCATTTAGCCAATTACAAAAAAATCGAAATAATTCGAAAAAATGGTCTTACCGCGAAGTCTTTTATTAGAATTCTTTCGGAACAACTTACATGGCTTCTACAATGTTTCGAATGTTTTCTGATTTGGGAAAACTGTTTACAATATTAAAACCAATTTCGAAATGTTTGCAAACTATGAAATTATATTAGAAGTGGTTACAAATATTTCAAAACAATTCCAAACAATGGGAGAAAACACCCGCACGGTAACGCGGAATGGACTCTATCGTAAATAATTTGACGAAAAAACAACAACAAAGAAGTTGATAGAATCAGTAATAGAATTACAAGAAAATTATTTAAAAAACACGATCTTTCCTTGCTAAATTGGACAAAATAAATTGACAATATTTACATTCTAAATAAAAATTTTCACATTTATTTTCCTGGGCACTATCTTCGGTGAGAGTTTCTGCAAAATTTCTAAATCTGCCATGTCTACTAGTAGATCTACATCGGCCTCCTCAGCCAGCTCCTCGACAATCCAACCGCGACAGCAACTATCCTGAGTTTTGCCGATCTCACGGGTGCGCGATGGGTTGCTGTGGCAGTTCCGATTGCCGTCGGTTTTCTCAAAGAACGACAAAATCGTCTTTGTTTTCTTCAACTTCTTGTTGTTTCTATCGGCCTGACTCTCTTCTCGCCATGTTTTGTCGCGTTGCCTGCTGGGAAATGCTCGGCGAAAACTGCCGAAACTTGCCGAGGCAGTTGTCGGGTTCTCCCGGGTGACGAAATCTAACATCGGAAAATGGCGAGTGCCCTTATTTGGTTATCGTCGCCTTTAGTCGCATGGTTGGAATTGCTCAACTTTGACACCAAATTCCCTTATATGGGACCATACTAGTCAGCTGGAAAACGCCGCCAGGTTCGTGCGGCGCGGGTTTTCAGTCTATTCACAGCGCCGCTACTTTGCTAAATTAAAAACTATTGAATCCGGAGCCTATATTTTCCTTCTGCAAAATTGCAGATTGCATGATTTTTTCTTCTGCAATCTTGAAAATCTATCTGCAAATTGCAGATTGCAGACGGGTATTTCGAACACTGCTGTGTGTTATTAGACACACCCTTGGGACAGAAAAGCGTGGCTGAATCATCCTATTTCTGTATCTGTATAGCCGGTATAACCACCCTTCGGTGTAACACACCAGCTTTGCAGGCACGCGGCGCGGCGGCAGCTGGCTACATTACACCAAACGACTTGTTACACCTAACCTTTGAACGTCTAACTCTAGACATTGTTTAAAACTATCTAGTGACGATGCCCCTACTGTACTTGTACTTGGTGGCAGCGAGTTCCACTCTACGATATTTGACAGTGGACAGTAATTAGTAGAATTTTCGCGTGTTTCTTGGAACAGGACAGTCCGACACACGTATTTTATCATCTGTCATCAGTCTGTCTGAAAGGCACTAACAAGTTTCACAGTGATTCAGTCAAAAGTGAAATGAAGCTGATTTGAAATTACAAATTGAATAAGTTTCAGAGAAGAAAGAATAAGAAAGAAAGAAACTAACTATCTAACTAACTATCCTGGCTTAGATTATGCTGCTGCAGGCGTCCCTGACACAGGGGTAGGCAGCAGTCAGCTGGACTTCACACTGCACCTCCAGGTGGCCCTATCCAGCAGGTTTACACCAGCAAGGCCGCGCTCTCTGATGTCCTTTTGATACACTCTAACCAGGTCTTTTGACAGACAGTACAGAAAAAAGCAGACAAAAGCTAACTTATAATCAATGCCTGGAACTTTCAGAAATACAGGTTCAAGTAACTTAAACATAACAGTTACATGTCTGGAAATAAAGATAAAACAGAAATCTGAGATTCCAAACCTCCGGGAAGTATATAATGCTTAATGTTCACAACGACTGCTGACAATTTCAGACACCTCATTAACAGCAATGTTTCAGTAACGCTAAGATGGGTAATATCACAATTATAATACTAAAGTACACATTACAGGCTAAAACTGTCCTTCCTGAAACTAGTGTGTTATAGCCATTAGTCAGATTTCAGCTGTCGCCAAAAGGTACATTTGTAAATGACCTCAAGTTGGGAAAACCGGCTGGGGGTTTTGTTTAGGGGCCTGGCTACTTTTGTACAATGTCATGTACTCCAGAACATGTAATTTGACCTGTGACCTGTTCTGAATACAACATACACGTATCCAGAACATGTACATACATTTGTAATAATGTAATTTGACCCGTGACCTGCTGTACACGTTGGCCGGTTACAGCCACCCCCTCCCTCTACAAGTAATGAGCCTGGAGTCTTATATTGAAAACAAATGGGACCTTACATGTACATGTGTTTCACCATGACTTACATTTGTTAAATCATGATCCAACATTTTGGGACAGTTATGTATGTGACATGTGCATATCTACATGTAGGTATCGTTATCTTTCATTATCCTCTGTCGGGGGCAGATTTGATGGCAAATTCCAAATCCCCACTGATGGCCCATGGACATTCCATCATACACAAAGTACATGTAGGTGCAGAGGCAGAGTTTTAGCAGGTCAACCAACTGCCTTGTTTCAGCCACCAGCACGGAACACAGAGACATTGGCCTCCCCGAGCACCTCCACAGACACGTGTCAGTCCGCTGCCGCAAAGCCCAACAACAACACCGAGAGGCTTGGCTCCCACAATATTCCCACCCCACCCATGGATGCACCGCCAAGGCAACAACCGACCAGTCTGCTCCCAGCTGCCCTGCATGATTGGGATAAAATACACTGTTACAGTATTTAGCAACACTTTTAAGTCAGTTCAGTCTCTGTCCAGCATGGCGGCGGGCAGGTCGCAATCGTTCAGACCAATTTCGCCTTTCAACACTTTCTTAAGCATCAGGTTTGGTGTTCCCTTTCTCCGTTTGACCTCAGGTTGGCAGAGGAGGACTTTGGCAGCCATCTCCTCATGATGCACTACTGAGTCATGAAGCAAATTCAGTATATTGTATGTTGGAAATGTTTGCGTAGACCATTCACATCCTTTGGAGAATGGAATTTTTCAACCACACGACATTTTTCTTTGTTTGTTCACAGGATTATAATGGAGGAATACTGTGGCGTGAAGAGAGGGACTTAAAGAGGGCCCTGTATGCTTCCCTGAGGGAGACAAAGGTGGACCTAGCAGGCAGTAGTGATGTAAGGGAGGAAGATCTAGGCTACCAGACCAGCTGTTTTGGACAGAACAATGATAGCCTGCCCAGCACAGCAGGGACGTCGTGTGGCGCTAGTCCAGAGGAGAACTCGGTGGAGTCAGCGTCTGATAGAGAGGACGATGAGTCTTCTCCAAGAAAAAAGTATGGACCATAATCCCTAATAGCATGCAGTGTTCTAGCCAGCATCCGTCTTTTCGTCACTTGACGGAATTTTGCCCGTCATGACAGACAAAAATTTTGCAGAATCCATCGTCTTTGCCGGACAAAAATCAGCGTGTAAAGATATGGAAGAGATGTCATTAAACTAAGCTTAGTCTACCAGCAAAATTTGCCCCTCAAAATGCAGGAAATAGCGTTACAGAGGGTCAAGATTTCAAAACAATCTCGGGAGAGCATCCCCCCCCCCCCCGGACCCCCCTAGGATTGTGTCACCTTTGGCACTCGACATGATGCTACATCAAACGAAATTGAGATGACGGAAAAAATTTCAGGCTGGCCAGAACACTGTGTACCATAATCCATAATCCATAGGTACATGATGTGTACCTAAATTGTATGGTTTGGCTAGTCATGGCTGTGATACATGAAGGTGACCATGTGTATAAAACTGAAGCCCATAGTTTAAAACTAATTGGTGTAGCCTCGGTACAGCATGTCAATTTCCTGATTAGTAGTGAATGTTGCCTAGTTGGTCAATTTTAGTATTTGCATCTTTCACCACAGAATGAAAGTGTCAGCCCAGCGCAAGTTCGCCCAGTCCTGTCCCAGCAGTCCTGACACCACTCCTGTTAAGAAAGCCAAGACAACATCTTTACTGTCCAATGTCAAAGTCAAGACAGAAGACTTCATCACCTTCCTTTGTTTGAGAGGTAAGGGCAGTCTTTACCCCAGGACGGGCCTGTGAAGAGGCTGATTTGTTCAGTGTCTGTGGGAAGAGCTTATTGCATCATCACAGGGCTCCAGACAGCGGCTAGATTGGTCAACTTGTAAAACTAGAAAAACGGCTGCGTGACTTGATTTGAAATGAGTCGCACAGGCGTGCTTATCAAAAATTAAGCAAAAATCAAGGCCTGTGCCTAGATAATCATAATGGGCTACATGCAGAACATATGTTATATGATGACAGGAATGCTTAAAAAAGAATAATGCTGCGTTTTGCAGAATAAATGCCGGCACACAAACTTTTATTATGAGGTCTAACGTGGTATCTTGCTACAAGATAGTAGCTGGCCCAAATGGAAATGGGAGGTGATTTTTATTGGCAGCTAAGTTGTTTTCACCAGTAGTTACATATACAATTTTTCAGGACTTACATGATATTTCTACATGAAAGTAGCTAGCTGGCCCAAACATGTTTGACCGATAGTAAGTAAAATTTTTCAGCCGCTTTATAAGTTACGGTATTCCATGCAATTTTATTATCAAGAAAGATAATAAAACACATTGTATGTCCCTAAAACTCTCTCTATAGGCAAATCACAGCAAGTATAATTAGCAGGCATCTTGTATTTGTGCGCTGTCCCACAAATTAACTTTTAACAGAATGATATTTTTATAGTGGTGCATCTGGATTTTTACTGGTGTGCCCAACTGTTTTGAGTTGGGAACACTAGTGCACCTAAGTCAACAAGTTAGTCTGGAGCCTCACATCAGTATGTTGTGTCAGCGTGTTGAGTATGGAAAGAAGATGATGAAAGTGTGGAGTAATAATTTCTATCATAGAATTCCCTCGTTAGAGAACAAAAGGGGACACGGTCAACATCACGAGTGGGGAAGAGAGAGTATAGTATAGGTAGGAAATAGGTACAAATGTAGGAAAGTGAGTTGAGGTGTAGGTGTTGGGAAGATGTGTGTGTCTGTCTGGTGTATTATGTTGGTTACATGTTTTGTCAGAGGCAGACTTGGTAGTTGAGAGTCTTACTGTATACACAATAGGTGTGATTTTCATGCAGTGTCTATCTAATGATGTCTTTGTATCAGAGTCTTCACCATATCATACAGACATACAACCACGCATAAAAGAACGATTATCATAGAAAAAAATGATCATCTGGGAAACAACTGTTACACATTCAAAAAAATTCTACATACTTCTCGGGGTGTGTGTGAAATCTTGGATTTCTGTATTATATATTGTATTCCTCTTATTTCTCTATGGTAGTCTGCATTTGCACTACTACTACAGTCCACAGTTATGACCAGGTAAAGTTGGAGCTGACTGTGGTACTGGCCTGAATTTGGCTGACCAACCTGTTCAAATATCATGATAGTCTACATCTTGCATTCATGTACAAATTTTGTCCTTGTCTACATTATAAGGTTACGTGTCTGTAACTCTCGCAGGTTTACATTCAGGAGTGAGTGGTCATTATTTATCCTGATGAAGGTGACAGTGGTTTGTGAAAATTTGATCCTTGTGGTGGAATAAAGTTTAGCGTTGTACTGTGATTACTACCAACACAGACGAACTTCCATGATAACTTTCCTGTGTAATTGATAGAGTGGAATGTCATTTTGAAGTTCAACATGTATTTCATGTGACCTACATGTACATGTACATGTACAAGTATTGTTACATGCCAGTAGATGCTAATCAAACTCAACCTGAATATTGAATATTTTACTTCTTGTAACCTCCATGCAGCCACGCCAGCCCTGCCCCAGGAGATGGATGTGGTGAAGCAGGGCTGTCTCGGCTCCCTGGCGTCCCTGGAGAAGGTGACAGCAGACACACTCTCTGTAGAACCTGAAAGCCCAAGCACATCCAGCAGTGTAACAACACAGAGTCCAAGTGGTATGTGCCTACATACATGTACATGTATGTACTCTAGACGCCAGCTTATCGCAAAACGGTTTATAACGCAACATTTGACTCGTTGCAAAGAGTTAGAATTTGGTTGGTTGGTTGGTTGGTTGGTTGGTCGGTCGGTCGGTCGGTCGGATGGATGGATGGATGGATGGATGGAGAGAGGGATGGATGGATGGATGGGTGGATGGAGGGATGGGTGGATGGATGGATGGGTAGGTGGGTGAACACATCAAGAGAAAAGAGGTACAGATTGACATTGGTTCAGTAAGTCACTCTCAGTGAGTCAGACTTGTCTCAATCATAATATTTTTCAGTTAGAGAAAAGAGATGCTGTTTCACGTAACCCCTAACTGTTAACCTTGAAGTGGTGACCTTTGATGCATCAGGCAAATTACATGTATAGTGTATAGCTGTGTTGAGTTTTGACATGCAATTGTAGAAAAATTAATACATTTTTCAGTGTTCTGCAATATTGCAAAATGTCACAATTTTGTTCTGCAATTTGGAAATACTTTCTGCAATATAACAAAAAAATTTTTTAAATGTTTTCCATCTAAAGAGCTTAGAAGGAATTTTTATATGTATAAGCAACGAAGCAAAGAAGTACTAGTACTTCATTTCGCCCCAAGAAACAGTGCTACCTGGGTTTAGAAGCAAAAGATTTGCGCAGCACATCTGGGCGAAACTGTGGCCATATCCACGGAGGCCGACACCATTGAACCCCTGCCTGATCTGTTCAGTCTGCAACATTGCAGGTTGCTTAATTTTTCTTCTGCAATATTGAAAATGTCTCTGCAAAATGCAGACTGCAGAATGATGGATATTTCCAACACTGACACCTCATTGTTTGGTCTTCATCGGTGCAGGTGGCGCGTCTTTGGCAGATGGGATCTGGCCGTCAGGCCCACATAGTGATACTTCTGAGGCCAGTGAGGGGTCCACAGACAGCCTGTCTACCGATGGAGGGCTGCAGGCTTGTACCACTGCTAACAGGGGGAGACAGGTAAGGTCAACTTACAGGCAGCACAATATTACTAGCGGGAAATATCCTGGCATATCATTTTGCATATGGATTCTTCTATCATACATTGTGTGGTTCTAACATGTATATTAATGTGTGAAGTGATGTGTATGCCCATGACGAATGCTGCGATAGGTCAGCTGAAAGTTGGTGCTGTTTTACAGTTTCTGTTTGTGCTGGAACAATCCGCTATACTGTATTTACTGTGTCAAATACCAACACAGATAAGCCTCCATGATGAAGAAGTACATATTGTAATTAATAAGTAATAGAGTTTTGCTGTAGACATCACAGATACATGTACATGTACATGTAGATGTACATTATACACACGAATATATTCGAATGAAAGGTCACCTGTGTTGATAGAATCCATTGTTGTGGAGTTTAAACTTTGTTCCAACACAAAACGGAAATTCTCAGTTATTCCGTGATGACATCAGGAGTGAATCAGAAGTGGCCGGAAGATGGAATGATTCACCATCACTATGCAGAGAGCGTTGACGTCCGTGATGTATAAAATCACACCCCTCTGGTGGAAGATTCCATCTTCCGGCCACTTTTGATTCCCTCTGGAGGTCATCCCGCTGACAGCGGCACAGTGGGTCATTCATATGACGAAGGTCGACGAGTCCGACTGATTCATGGCAAGTTTCCTTTTTTGTGTTGGAACAAAGTTTAACCTTAGTTTACAACATGTGAGTCTTCTTTTGCTTTGTTCCCACTGCAGACTCACAGCAGCAAGTCCATATCAGCGTCATGTGTGAGGATGTCGGCTCACTCTCTCCCCCCAGGCAGGGTTTGCCAGGCACAGTCCTCCAACACACAAACAAGTTTGCTTCCCCTTGATCTTATCAAGTGCTCCACAGCTCCCGTCCTCATCAATACAAAATCCGCCAACAAAAGTCCGTCCCCAGGTAGAAAACGAGCTCCAGACGGCAGATTTACTTCATACCGCAAGATCTCATGTTCCAAGGACAAAGTCAACAATACCACAAAAGTTCACAAGAACACTGCCAGTTTGTCAAATGATAAGACATCAGATGAGGCAAAATATAAAAGAAATCCAAAGAAGGTGTCTGCATCACTTCAGCATAAAATTGAAGAGACATCCCCTGTAGTCAAAAGAATAACAAGACAACACAGGGACACCCAGCTCCCCAACAGTCAGGTGGTCGATAAAGCTGTTCGGCCTGTCAGACAAGAGAAGGACAGTCACACAGTCCCAGTTATCAGGAACAGTACCTCAAGGAATAGTATGCAGACAAGAAAATGTCTTAACCAAGTGTACAATGCTGATAGCAAAGGTGCCAAACCAAATGCAAAAAAAGGAGAGGCCACAAAAATGAGTGACTCAAAAGCTTGTAGTTTAAAGACTGCTTCAACATTGCAACGGCATTGTAAAGCAAAACGTTGTAGTAGTGAGTCTGGCAGCAGTCCAACCTGTGAAAGAGTTGCACCTCCATCTCCTGCCTCTTGCTGTGACCAGAGTGCCAGCTGTCCACAGGGAAGGCATTCTGAGGAGCGAGAAGACAGTGCTTCCTCAGGTTTGAACACATCCAATGTCAGAAAGCCAAGAAAACTGAGAAGGTGCTCTGTTTCTGACACTGCCAGAAGTTCCACCTCACCAGTGGCAAAAAGAGACGAGGTCGTCAGCTCCACATCTACTGTTGCTCCAAAGATAATTGACGCCCCGGTTTTTTACCCTACAACTCAGGAATTCCAAGATCCCATGTCATACATTGAATCTATTAGGGAACGAGCCCAGCCTTATGGAATCTGCAAAGTGGTACCTCCAAAGACATGGCGGGTAAGTGGTGAGCTCTCATCAGCTATGTGTGTGTAAATGTGAGTCAAAAGTAGGCAGTCTACCTCAATAGTTGAAATACACATCATGGGAACACAATCTTAATATGGAATATGCATGTTTTTAAGTGTAACCATCACTTACTGCTACCATGAAATAACCTGTACTACATACATGTATGTACAAGTGCCTGGGACCTTCCTCTGTAGGTCTGAGGTTCCCAGGAGCGACAATCTACTAGTGTGGCAGCAGTCATACATGTACATGTACAAGGGTCTGCAGAACTGGAATTACATGTATGCCACACCTGATTTGATACTTGTATTTTGGGCCATTGGAAAAAAGCAGTTGTCCACAATTAATTCCCATTCAGTGTTTTTGTCCTGGCAGCAGGCAGTGCCACCAAGGCTTAGTGCCCAGTGTGTTTGAACCGCACGCACACACACACACACACACACACACACACACACACACACACACACAAAGGCACACGCACCAACACAACGGAAAGTATACATGTAACCTTCTGGCAGAGGTAAATATTAACATACGACATGCATTTCTGAGAACTAATAAATAAGTTTTATTCATCCATAAAAGCACAAGTCTTGTTTGCTTTATACCTTTGTGTGTCTACTTGTAGCCTCAGTTTTCTTACACTTGTGTGTAGTGCTGCGTACCGGTTCGCTGGACCGGTTCAGGACCGGACCGAATGTTTCGGTTCAAGTCCAAAAAAACCGAAACGTTGAGAACCGGTTTTGGACTTGTTAAAAAAAATAGCACTAACATACATTCCAGTGTTTAAAATACCCGGGCTCGCAGTCTCGCCGCGCAAGTAATTTTTTCTGTGCGAGACTTATTCCGAAAGCCAGGTTGCCCGGAGCGCAAGTTATTTTTACAGCGGCTGGGTTTACGGCCAGCGGCTTCTGAAATAAACAGCGCCGCGGTCCCGCCTGCTTGATCTCGCCCCGGTCTGCTTGCGGTAACAACGACCCATTTTCCATTGAGAAATGTTCCTTGAGAAGTTTCGTCCGTAGTCAAGTTGCTTTAATGCGCCTATAAACGCAAAAATTCATCCGAAACACGCGGCAGTGATCGGCCGGGACGGACGCAAAACATTAGCGGCCATCTTAAACCTCGCGAACTCACGTTAGATCTCGCAAAAACACGCGAGGAATACGCAACGCCCCTAGCGACATTGGTGAGACTGCAGCCTACTGCAGGGTTCAGACATTGGTAGAGAGCCGATAATGAAACAAATTAAATCTAGCACCGCGTTTCCACCGCTATTTTATCTCTTGGGGCGAAATTAAGTACTTCTTTGCTGTTGTTGCTATAAAAAATTGTACTATGAAAGCTGAAAAAGATTTTTTTCTTGAATTATACACTGTATAATACTAGTAGCTTAATAATATGTGTTTACTACTGAGTATAATAATACAGTATTCATTGACTCATGATTATGAAACACCCATATTAGTAATTAGGTCTATATACATTGCATTTGTAGTTCAGCAGTCAGCTGAAATTAATCCAAGGCTTTAGGTAGGCAAGTTGCTTTGCTTACATCATGCCATGGGTTTAGGTCCGGACTTGCAAGTCCGGACCTGAACCTAAACCTCTGGACTCGAGTCCGGACCTGAACCTGAAAATTGGTTTAGGTATGCAGCACTACTTGTGTGTTTTCTTTATTTCAGCCTGAGTGCAAGTTGAATGATGACATGAGATTCACTACTGATATCCAGTATGTACACAGATTCTTCAACAGGTGAGATATTATGTTAAATGAAAACAGTTGGTATGGTTATTAGTTTTCATGTTCTGCACATCTGACTCAATTACAATATATTACAGGCCTACATGATTGTACATTGTAGGGCTGTTACTTTATCCAGCTGCTTCTACATGTATGTCTAAGGGGGTGTTATGGGAGGTGGGGTAGGCCTGTTGAGGTGTCAGGCCGTATGTGCGCAGGGTCTCCCTCACACCGTGGATCCGTCGGCAGCACGGTCAGCCTCTAGCCCTCCAGCCTCCAGTGGTTTTGTAGACTCTCGGGGCAGGTTCAGTACGTCAGTCTGCTGAGATGTCGCAACCATATGGTCTCTTGATGGGCGGTGTACTTCTGAATGTTTGTGGCACCAACCATTCCTCTGGTCACTTCATTCCTGATCTTGTCTCTTCTGGTTTACCTTAATAATACTGTTCTGGGAAGGCATCTCATCTCACATGTGGTGAGTTTCCGAGTCCGGGTCTGGCACTGGTAGGTAAGGGTAGGGTGAAGATAGTGTTGCTTTTGTGTCTGTGGGTTGTTTGGGGTCCTGAGAAAGGGTGTGTGTGTGTGTTTGTGTGTGCATGTGTGTGTGTGTGTCACTGTGTGTGTGTGTGCAAGTGTGTGTGTGTGTGTGTGTGCGAGTGTGTGTGCATGTGTGTGTGTGTGTGTGTGTGTAGGTGTGCATGTGTGTGTGAGTGTGTGTGTGTTGTGTGTGTGCATGTGTGTGTATGTGAGTGTGTGGGTGTGCATGCGGGTGTGTGTGTGCATGTGAGTGTGTGTGTGCATGTGTGTGTGTGTGTGCATATGTGTGTGTGTGTGTGTGTGTGTGTGTGTGTGTGTGTGTGTGTGTGCGGGGGCATTGAGGTTGTGTGTGTGTGTGAGTGTATGTGTGTGCATGTGTGTGAGTGTGTTTGTGTGTGCGCATGTGTGTGTGTGTGTGTGTGTGTGTGCATGTGTGTGGGGGGAGTGGTGTGCGCGTGGTGTGTGTGTGTGGTGTGTGTGTGTATGTGTGTGCACGTGTGTGTGTGTGCGTGTGGTGTGTGTTTGTGTGTGCATGTGTGTGTGTGTGTGTGCTTCTGTGTACACGTATGTACAATGTATGTGAGTTATAACTGCAAGCGTGTCAGGGGAATTTAATCTTCATTGCCCCCCCCCTTCCAAGTACATGTATGTGAGATGCCTGTCAAGAGAGGATTAAAGAGGAATGCAGGATCAGATTTTGCAAGGATAATCCAAGGCTCTGGAGAAGTCATGACATTGTTCTGTGACAAAGTTTAATCCATTTTGGAATCTTAGCCAGTAGTGTGAAGTCTGCATGGTTAGGCCCAGTGTGGATACATGTATGTGTTTTAGTAGAAACAGTTTGTCGACATTTACACGTACTTGATTCATTTGGTGTTGACCTTAGAAAAAACATTGTGGCCTGCAACCTCAAGTATAACCAAATATCTTTATATTTTCATATATAAGATTTACAATGTAGTTCTAAGAACGAGGCTTCTGGTACAGTATATTGTGTTACCATAATGGTAACACAATATAGATTTACATGTAGTTCTAAGAACGAGGCTTCTGGTACAGTATATTGTGTTACCATAATGGTAACACAATATAGATTTACATGTAGTTCTAAGAACGAGGCTTCTGGTACAGTATATTGTGTTACCATAATGGTAACACAATATAGATTTACATGTAGTTCTAAGAACGAGGCTTCTGGTACAGTATATTGTGTTACCATAATGGTAACACAATATAGATTTACATGTAGTTCTAAGAACGAGGCTTCTGGTACAGTATATTGTGTTACCATAATGGTAACACAATATACTGTACCAGAAGCCTCGTTCTTAGAACTACATGTAAATCTAATATATGAAAATATAAAGATATTTGGTTGACTACATGTATATCTTCAGTCTGTTGCATTGTGACATAAAAACAAGTCATCATAAAAAAAGTCAGTGATAAAGTTATCTTATTTGTAATGATCAGATATTTATGAGATGAAACAGGGCAGATCGTATTGTTTTGAATGGGTCTCTAAGGAACAAGTGTATGAACCAGTGTGGGTCTTGTTTAGAGATGGCCATTAAAGCTGCATTATGTAACTTAAGACGATACAAAAGTTTTCTGATCATTTCTTTACAAAGTAAGTTGAACCAACCCTACTCCATTGCAAGTAAGTGTCATTCGAGAACTGGAGGCACTAAAATATAAATGCTTTTCAAGTTGGTTTAAAAGTTGGAAACACAGTTGTCATCCATGTTTGTTACTCCGTGAAGGAGGCATACCTCCTGCAGGAGTATTGTGGTCAGCTGTTTTTTTGTGTTCGCAGCTAAAACTCACGGTTCCCTTTATTCAATCGGGATGTAATTTTATACGTCGTCTGCAGGCATGCCCGTGATGATGCACGTATATCAATATTTACCGTAGGTGTTTTCGCGGTCAATGTAATATTTTAAAAGCACCCCTACATTTAGGGGCATATGAGACTGGCCGCGAAAAACCCGTTGTTTTGAATAGCCGGGGGGAACCTTCATGCAGAAGTGCGGTGTGGTCGTTAATGCGGACCAGATGCGGATTGTAATGCTTTATGAATGGGCCGGAATTGTCAATTGTGTTCGCACCTAAAAGTCATGTTTCTGTACGTTGTATTTCTATGAAATTGGGCATGTGGTGTGCCGTTATGTCCGTGTTGATGCACGTGTCTTTGTTTGTACCGTAGCGGTTTTTATATTGAGGTAAATTTCTTATTTCAAAATCACCCCTATTTTTCTTATTCTGTGGAATAGGCCGTAGGTTAAGTAGTTAACACTGGTCACTTCAATTTTGGAATGTCACTTTCCGAATTAACGGACAGCTATGTTGAAATCCCTGATTTTCAACTTTGTTATTCCTGCATGTACAGTAAACTTTTACATACCATTTGAAAGATCATATTATCTACAGTACCAGGTTGTTTTTTTAAGGTCAAAACGTACATATTTGTCAAGATATTTCACTTTAAAAATCGCAATCCTGACGGTGTAGAAGACATACCGACAGGATCGGCAGCCCATCCTGTCGGTAATACACTACATCCCGGCGGGATGGACAGCCATCCCGCACCCACCCCGCATCCAATTAGCCTCATGAACACCCCATGAAAATCCCTGAATTAATGAGAAATCACATCTTCACACCAGTGCAATTAGCAAGTTTGTGATAAATTCATGAGAAGTTTGGGTTCAATGGTTATTCCCGCCGGGGCTGAACAGTCCTAGGGGGAAATTAAACCTCCCGCGGACCGACTCTACTCCCAGGCCTGAGCTATTCCCTTCTTTTGCCGAATTCTACGATCCGTACCCCCGTATAGTAGGAAGGCCTGGTGGAGGCTACAGTTATAGGCCTACAGACTAAAAGTAAACCCAAGGAGGTTTAAAAAATAAACACCAAACATACATGCTTCCAGGTTAATGGTGCTAATTTTATCACTTCATTATAGCTCTGTGTGTATTCTTGCAGTTTTTCTATTTTTTCAGGATTTTTTTCATATGAAAGATATTTTTCATATGAAAGATACAAATAAGTCATGGAGATCTAGCATAGCCTGGAATAGATGTGATTGACCAGTTAACCTGCTCCACTGGAGTGCCATATACAATCCAGTAGGTCCAAACAGTCTTTGTCCACCAAAACCTAGCTCACTCACTGTACTCTGTAGGATGAATTCTAGCAAGGAGGTTATGTGACCTTCATTACATCAAAAAGGTCTCTTTTCTACCTCCATGATTAGAATTTAGAAATGCTAAATAGTAAATCTGACCAAGGAGGCTCTAACCAGATGAAGGGCCAAAAAGTCAAATTGAATGTTTTGGTAATTTATTTTCAAAACAATCATCTACCTTTAGTTAAAGTTTCCACTGTGACAGTTTCTATGAAGTGTTGAAAACCTAGGATTTGTTTACAAGTTGACTTTGTTTTGGTCTGGACTCTGGAGTACTCACTAGCATTGACTGTTACAGTAGATAAACACTTAGTCTGGTCTAATAAGTGTCAATCGGTTGAAATAGATACAAAAATAAGGAAAATTTTGTCCAACTTTAAGATGCCCCAAGGGGCCAACTCCTACCATATGGGCCTAAAAATAAACCTCATTATATAATATCTCATTTTGGAACTTTGGAACTTCTAGCTTTTAACATGGAGGTAAAATAACAAGGTTCCTTTTTGAACCTCCTTGCTTTTAACAACAAGTATATATCCTGTAGGATTTACATTCTTATTCTTAACCCTTCCAGTGAATGCCTGTCATGACATTAGTTTATAATCTGAATCTAATCTCATACTTGTTTTTTTAAGTTAACATAATCTGAAACCTTTTGTTGAGTAGAAAATCATAAAGTTTTCACATGTTATATCTTTTCCGGGCTCTTCTTCCAATGGGTGACCGTACCAGTAATTCGGCGTGAAGCCCAACAATACTCCCTATAGGATAATTGGTATCAACTTGATAATCAGGATAATTGGGCTGAGTGACATTTGCATGTCAAGAACAATAGATGACCTAGTTAGAACCCGCATAACAATAAACCTGGAGCAGAATAATTACCGGACGGGTACAGTTTTGAACAGAAATAGAATAATTCCCTGCTTTGAAAACAGGTTCAAGTTGTAAATATTAGCTAGGCTTCTTATATCTAGTATAGGCTCGTATACTAGGATTTTGTTGCCAAAACTGGAAATATCTGGAACAAATTTTCCCCAAATGTTTCAATCACATTTTCAACTTCACAGTAAAAAAAACATGGCCTGCCTGCACAAGAATTGCCCATATATGGACCAAAACAAACTTTAAGATAATCTTTGTACAAATCCCAGGTTTTTCAATTTCGAATTTGTTTGACATTAATAATGTCACATGTGAATGTTGCTTAGGCAAACCTTTTAACCATATTGGCTTAGATTCTAAAGGAATGTTCTAACATTTTGTAAAGATTTTAATAACTGAATGCTGAAACCATGGAGTTATAACTCCATGCTCCTTTTATAACTCCATGCTGAAACATTGGCATGAGCCAGGTTTTGGAAACCAGTTGCATACAAATTTAATGCCATGGATACTTGTTAATGATGCAGCCTGGTATGTAAATGCATGGAGGTAGATGGTACATATAGCTGCAGTTACCGGGCACAAGCTACCCAGCACAATTGTTGAGCATGTAGTGGGCAAATATAGTCTGACTTAAATAGCTAAGATTGTTTTTTTCCACTTTTTCAGTAAGCTTTGATTGAATCTAAGATAATGCCTTGAAAGTATAAATAAAAAGTATACATAGAACTATTGTTTCCGCCCTCCAGTCAAGTCGATATTTGCGTTAGGCTTTGATGCCAAATTCCTCGGAAATGAGCCCGATTGTGACGTCACACACCCCTATGCTGGCCGAGTACCGCACGCGCTACCAGCGATATGCCGGCAGTTTCCGCAGATTTCCTTATTTGGGAAACGAACATGACTTGCACAGTTTAATCTACAAGAGGGGAAGATGGCAGACATTTTGATATCTGTTTTGGCACTGTGCAACAAATTTTTACTGAATTTACAGACGGTTTTGTGAATGTGTATCTATTTTTTTTGTCTCAGAAATATAAAAAGATACTCACTGCTGGATGTATCATTCTATAATGACATTTTTGCCAACAAAACAGACTTTTTACGCTCCATGATAGTACAAATTTTGTTGTTCCGGATCCTTTTTTAAAAGATTACATTTTTATTTTTTATATTTCGATCCAACTATTATAATCATTGCTTTCTCAGGATCATTTTGCACAAGTCACCAAATGATCTGCTTGATTAATTTGCCTTCTCCTAGGAATCGTTGCTACTGCTATCTGTTTCTTTGCCACTAAAAATCCTGCTTCTTCGCTCTCAATTTCCTGAAAATTTGCTAAAATGAAAATCAACCCACTCAAAGTTGTCGTTTTCTGGGCAAGTCATATTGAAACTGACCAGGCGAACTCTAATAACAGCAGGATATCTGTTGTATTTAAACCTCATTGGTCAGGATAAGTAGTGAGTTCATTTCCAGTCACCAGTTTTCCGGCCGAAAACAAATGTCTCAAGCCAACCCAAGCCAGTGCGCATTATGCAAATTGTCGGTAATTGGCACCTCAACGTGAAGTTGGCACTTAACACCTGAGGTGAACATCTTTGAAAGGACAGTAATTGTGTCCTGATTGTGGACAGTGTAATATGAGGAACTTGGTCATAGCATGGTCATAGCAAGACCAGCTGTATGTTCTTACAATTTCAATTGTTACAATTAGAAGGAATTTCTATATCAGTATATGGCCTCCTTTAGTTAATATTGATATTATGGTAAAATTCTAACAGCTTTGGGGTATCAGGACACTTCAGCCCATGGACATAGGAAACAGATTGAGCTACCACAGTTACATCTGAAACAGAAACAAGCTTAAAATCCCTCAAAAAAAAATGAAAAAGTGCATGGTGGGGTAAAAATCAGTCATGATGATGTACTATGTTTGAGAATCCACAACTGCCCGTAAGTGCATCGGCAATCCTCAGTAGCGACCACTTTTCTTTGTCAAAGAATTTCAACTTGTAGTTGGAAGTTTGTTGTCTGGCCGAATCAAGTATGGGAAATCAACATGTTGACTATGTTTAGATTCATCCATGTTTAGATTCATCGAAAGATGGATTGTAATTCAAGTCCGTAACTAACGGACCCTGGGCTGAAACATCTTCGGTGTGGGGCCAAAGCGCCTTTGGCCTAGGGCCAAAACATCCACGGTCTGAGGCCGAAATGTCCTGATCGGCTGGGGGCCGAACTGTCCATGGGTCAAAGTCTCCGAAATTCCAGCTTTGGCTTTTCTTTTTTACCTCAGTCTGAACATTCCTATTTGACAATGACGTTCTCTGCCACATACTTAGTAGGGCACTTCTGTCAGCTGACTCAGGCCTTCAGCCTATTACTGTACTACCGGTAGTGTCATGTAACTACTAACTTGTATAACTGTTACCGTACGTGTTTGTAAGCTCTTTTTTCTTTTTTTTTGTGACCTTTACTTGGTGAAAGGGGCTAATATTAACAATAAGATTGTTAACAGAAGAGTGTGAAATGTGCTCTCCTTGCTTATTCTTTGCCCTGATAATGGGGATTTTGCACATCAATTGCCAATCTGAGGTCATCCTGGCAGGATCCCGGCGGGATCCCGCAAGATCAACTTGATCCCGGCAGTATGACCTACATTGATCAATTCACGCCTTCCACTCCTTTCTATTGGGATTTTGCACCTCTTTGACTAGAACTTTGATACCGCGGGATGAAATTACCCCGCAGGTTTTAGTGGTTATGACAGTAATTTCCCGGCGGGATGGGAATTTATCCTTGCGGAATAAGAACTTCACACTGGCGGTATTGTGATTTGGTCCTGAAGGGATCATTTTGTTCCTGGCGGGATGTTGAAAAAACCGCCAGTATGCTTGCATTTTCTATGAATGATATCTAAAGTTATGAACACTGCAGAACAATAATTTTCATACCACTATACTCCTTACACCAAGAGCTACGCATTGATGTCAAACTTGAATGTAAAACATTAATTTTTTCTTGAGATTCCAAATGGCTAGTGACTTTCCAAAATTGAAATGACCAGTGTTAGTTACATGTATGTGGTAGGCGAGGTTCTATAAGCAGATATTAGGTGGTTGTTGTGTATATTCGTTTGTGAGGATCTGTTGGGATTCTGACTTATGGTTTGCACCTACTACGATACCCTATCAAATAAATAATAAATTATGTAGTACACTATACTGTTCCCAATCTGCAAAATATAAAAATTCACGGAGGATTGTCGCCTATGGACACTTGTTTATATTCTGGAAGTTTGTGGTGGTGCCATAGACTGAGTGCACCTCGTGTGAGCTGTTTTAGCGCCACCATAAATGTGAGAAATGTGAGATAATTGTTAAAAAGTGGAAGTAAATTACAATCACACGATTTTTGATTAAGATATTTCAACTTTTGGTGCAAAAATGTTACATAATCCCCCTTTAATGTAGGTTTGTCTAGTTTGTGAAGTAATGCTGAGATGAGTATTTGTACATCCAGATGGGGGCCCAATGTGGCGAAGCTGGCGTGCATCAGGAAACACCTGCAGACTCAGGACATCTTCCTGGAGTCCTCACCACTGGTATGGCTAGTAGTAGTATGGACCTGCTGAACAATATGTTCATAGTGTAACCCTCTCAAGTTTGCATTTACATGTATGTATTATTTATTTATGTATTGTTGTTGGTTCAGAAGTTTGAATCTGTCAACAATATCTAGGAAATTGTACCATTTGTTGTGTCCCAGTATGCTGTTTCTTGCAAAGTAAAACTTCTGTATCTGTATCTGTATAGCCGGTATAACCGCCCTTTGGCGTAACACACCAGCTTCGTGGGCACGCGGTCCGGCGGCAGCTGGCTACATTACACCGAACGACATGTTACTCCTAACCTTTAAACGTCTAACTCTAAACAATGTTTAAAACTATCTAGTGATGATGCCCCTACTGTACTTGGTGGCAGCGAGTTCCACTCTACGATAGTTCTAGGAAAAAATGAGTTTTTGAACACGTCAATCCTTGGTTGATAACTCTGGTACTTGAAGGCATGACTATTTCTTGTTCTTTTCTGGGCTGGTACTAGGTACTTGGTAGTTCAATAAACCCATGCCTCTGCCAAGCTAATATTACTCTTACAGTTATAGTTACTATAGAAATCATCTTATTTTCATAATATATAACTTACAATGCTAACATCTACATAACTTGCATATGTTATAAAATGAAATCCCCGTTATTTACCAATGACTGAGATCTAATCGGTTTGAATCAATTTGGTACAGTCAAACCTGCCCAAGGCAACCACCCAGGGGACTGAAGAAAAGTGGTCGCCTTGGACAGGTGGTCTCCCAAACATTGACTTACAACATGACTGAGATATAAATTGTAATTGTTTCCAAGTCAAGGTGTTTGTTTTCATGTTAAATACTGTACATGTAAGTATCTTTAGGTTCACAGGGCCTTGAGTTTGCAGTTTCGGGCAAGTGAAGAATTCACAATGTTTTCAAATTTGTGATCATTCAAAATTAATGCAATCTATTTGCCGAGTGCTGTTATGCACGGAAATCTACATTATAGAAACATGTTCAAGTGCTTTGACAGACAACCAGCCAGATCCCTTTGATCAATGAATAATTTTCTTCCCTTTGAGAAAGTACATTGTATGCACGATTTCATAGTTTTTTGTCATTTTTTAAATTGATATCGTTACAAAGGCTGCTACAAAACTTTAGTATTGTTCTGTAGCTCTCTCTCACTGAGGTTAAGCAGATGTAGGTGGTTTGGAGAGAGAGATTGAGAGAGAGATTTGCTATCAGCTGCACGTTGAATAGTTTTTTACAGCACTTGTCAGTCATAAACCTCAAAACATTTACAATTCACTTGTTCCTGTTCAGTCAACCCATACATTGTACATGTACATACTCAACTAGATTATAATATTTAACATTACTGTTAAAACACCTTGACTTGGAAACCATTATGTCCCAGTCATGTTGTGAGTCTCATCTCTTTAGAAGACTGGTCCTCAGTCCACTGGCGGGTCTTCTTGGGCAGGTTTGACTGAATGTACATGTACTAAGTCTTACATGTATGTGCATATATTGTTCTCTACATGTACATGTAGTAATGTTCTGCCCACCCAACATTACTTACATGTCCAATGTATGTCACTTGTATCAAGTTCCTATAAATGGAAAATACCGGAATTATAGAATTCTTCCTTAATCATGCAAATTAACCCTTAATTTGCATAATTTGCATCTACATGTAGTTCTGACCATGCTGACTATGACAGATGACTGTCCTTCCTGTACAGGTGGGGGGGTGTGAGCTGGACCTGGCCCAGTTCTCCACAGTCATGGCCCAGTTTGGTGGACTACAGCAGGTCATCGACAAAAACAAGTGGAACAAAGTTGCCGACACTCTCAGGATCCCCAAAGCTGTAGGTCTGCCTTCTTTGGTCTGAAAACCAGAACCACAGATTCATGTACATGTCAGATATAGGCGAGCCTGGAAAGCCTGCTGTGCTGAACACCAAAATTATGCCAAAGGCACCATAATTCTGCATATTATGAATATAAATTTTCCTGAAATATGCTTTGAATTATGCATTTCTTTACTACAATGTAATTCTTTAGTGGAAATGAGCGTGTTACAGGTGCAATACTTTGAAACAAAGAAATATTTGTTGGACGTACTGACTTACTCGTGCCTGAATGTTACCACCACCACTAGCTGCAGCAACAACCAATCAGAGATGCGTAACATGACTTTGTCATGCCAGACTTGCGTACACAATGCATGTTGGCGGCAGGACATGGTGTGCAGCAGGCATGTGATGCATGCAGTAGATTATAATGTATGTGTCAATGTAAGGCAGTATTTCACAAGATAGATGCCTGGACACAAACTTTAATCATTTTTGAAAATGCGATTTACAAGTTCATCTTTGAACAGTACGGATCTATGTCTGGTCCTGCAAGAAAACAAAGTGTTGACCCCAAATTATGGTAACGTTTTGCTGAAAATTCCATGGCTGACAATTAGGGGTGACAAATGGAAAACATCTTTATCCTGTCCACAAACAACCAAACAAAATTCCTTTTTAATTCTTTGAGCACTGCCTTTGTTCTGAAAATACTATGGTTCTAATGTTTGTGGGTTGTAGATAAGAAGTTTGGGCCTACTCAGAGGTTTGGTTTGGAGTGGGGAAACTGGAGGTATTTTCATTTTGGTCTGACTGTAGAGTGTGAAAATACATTGTAGAAGGATTGCATAATTACAATACAAGTAACTGCCTGATCTACATGTATAGGCTTCATCATATCATAAGTTTAGAGATGACATACCGGTATACAAAAGATTTGAACTTCGTTTTTCGTCTTCCAAAAATTGTCAGGAAGGGTCCATCAACCAGTCTTAGACCAGTATCACATCTACAGCAGTGAAGTCTGTGGGTGCAATGTGTAGTTTGCCAAACATTGTTTGAAAGCACCCATTTGACATCATTTTTGAAGGACGTAATTACATTGTAAAAGTTCCCCCTGCACCCCCCAACCAAGGTACAGATCTCATAGAAAACTTGTAGTAAAAAGAAGAATTAAACTGCTACACACGACATACAGTTCAGAGAGCAGCGTTCAGACAGCATCTGCCATCTTTCATCAGCTTATGGGAAGGTACTTGTAGTCATGTGACCCAGAGGTTAAAGGTCAGCACAGGTCACGTGACTGGACGAGGGTGTGTCATACATGTATATGAGGGGGTAGTCAGTGGCGGCCTTGATCGTGATGCCAGGATGGGGAGAGGGTTCTGTGTGTACTGCCTCAGTCTTTAACCCCACACTCAAACCAGCTTCAAAATTATCATTTCTGAAGGCTCAGGACCGGATGGCCAAACTACAGGATGCCTACTGCAAGTACCTGCTATCCTACGACATGCTGCCAAAAGTGAGTTTTGAAGTGTTTTACATTGTCTTACAAGTTTTGTAACTTCCAGATGAAAGTTTTACTACTATCATTTTCATCAATATGCTTGTGAGTATTATGTAATGTATTGCAAAGCAGTGAAAATCGTTAAATCAAGATCCATTTGGTATCTTAGTCAGCAATTAAAGCATGCTGAGACAGAAGAATTCATTATCTGTTTGGACTCAAGCATGTCAAACCCATGCAATGAATAAAATGAACAAATCACCAGCTGCAGTCAAACTAGTAGTTACATGTTCATAGTACATGTATGTAGTACATGTATTAAATCAATGTTGGAATTGATTGATATCATTAGTATTACTAATGGTCTGTTGATTCTGATGCTGGAACTCAATTTTTACATGTAATCTTAGGCTAGTAATGTACTTTGTGTTCATTAGTTACTGAATGATCGGTGTTTACATGTCGATTGTCTCAGAAGAAGCTGTGAGATCAAAGAGAGTACTGTTTTTCCATAGTACTGTTGTACATTTTGTACGCATGTTGCACAATCGTATACACATGCACATGTATGTACATGTACACATGTAGATGTGTAATCTTTGGATCGCTAGCTAGTTGGAGTTATGTGCAAGTACAAAAGCAGGCAGCACTGGTGTTACAGTACTTACAGTACAGATCTCCCTCCCATCCGTTTTACACATGGTTTTATCTCAAGTTGTTTATTTCTTGTGAAAAAGTCATGTAACTCACATTTAAATCACGATTAAAAGCCACACACAGTTAACACACAGTTAAAACTCGTGCAAAAGCCGTGTAAACCGTGTGCACTAATTAGCTGCTGCAATCACGTGTGGCTTATAATTTATTATAATAACGCATAACCACACGTAAATGCACGAACATCTACATACGTTATACACAAGAAATGAACGCGATTTAAATGAGAATTGCAAGGCTTTTCCACAGCTTTCGCACATGTTTTGATCGAGAAATGCATGCTTTCAATCGCGTTTTGCACGACTTTTGATGGTGATTTACACGCGTGCAGATGGGAAGTTATTGGAGATGTGCACTGTACATGTACATGTACATGTAGTGATTAACAGTTGATGACTGTTGCTATTGGTGCCCAGGAGGAGAAGGAGAGGTTACAACAGGAGGTCACAGATGAATGTGAGGAGATGCACCAGCGATGGGTCAGGCTGCATAGTGACAACACTGACAGTGCCTTGGAAGGTACCAACATGTTTTTGAATATATAATTGTGACAACTTGACTTGATAGCCAAATGATTTTGAGGCTAAACAACTAACCAACTAGACATTACATAATGTACAATGTCATGTATATTTCATTAGACAAAAGGCATGACTGTACTATAAATCATGTTTTTATCAGATTTTGCATAAAACCATGAGTACATGACTACACATACCAACTGTATTTGCTATTGAATTGCAAGTCCACATATCATTCAAACGATTCTTGAGACAGCTACATGTGTACAGTGTACATTGTAGCAGGGCTTTAGCCAGCTTGAAATGCTTTTCCGTCAGCCCAGGTTCGGATCAGATTTGGAGGGGCTCGCAATGGAGGGGCTCGGAAATTTTGGATTTTCAAACCTTCAAAAACACAATTTCCCACATTTTGAGAAGCAAATCATGGGGTTTAGAGTGGTTGTCGGTGGTCCTTTGGATGTTTTGTCTTTTTTACCCAAGATTTTTGTTGATTTTGTCTGTCAACGTTGACGGATTGGTTTCAAAATATTTCCGTCAGGCGTCGCAAAGTTTCGGTAATTTACGGAAAAACGGGTGCTGGCTAGAGCCCTGCATTGTAGATACTGTAAGTGCATTTACGTGTACTTTCACAGTGATTTCTGGGTAGGAGGGAAAAGGAGGTTCTTGCAGTGTTTGAAGTTCACAGTTGAAACAATTCTGTCCTACAGTAGAACAATAAAACACATATTTGCAGTGTTATGATTTTGCGGTAAGAGATTCCTGCAAAAACTGTGAAAATAAAACCACCATGAAAGTTTCTCCATTACAGGACATTGTACAAAGTACAGGAAGTGTTGGCGGCCACATGGACACCAAGTCCACTTATCACTTAATCAGTCAAGTAACATGCATTATAATTTATTATCATATAGCCAGGTAGCGTTGACCAATCAGAGGTCCCCGTTTTCCATTGTTTATGACACCATAACACACCCAGAGGTTATTAAAATCCAACGAACACCCGAACCAATCAGCGTCGACCTATATTACCGCCGGTGACGTCAGTGACGTCACCGGCGGTAATAAGGTCGACGCTGATTGGTGGCCGACCGGTTCACAGCACTCCGTGCACGAGATCACACAACCACGGGACCCTGGGCACGAGAACAGATCCTGTCAGACGACAATTTTCAGTTTGTCCGCCATCTTGCGTCACAATGGACGTGGACTTTTTCAACTTAAATGAAGACGATATGAACGCAATACTGAGCGAATGGGAAGGCCAGGAAGAGCCACCGACACCAGAGAGAGAAGCCGAATCCTCTAAGGACACGCGCTTTGCGTCGTTAGGCAGTAAACAGCTCGGAATTGGAGGCGGGTCGACTGGAAAAGACCACTGACAGATCGACGAAGTGGGGAGTGAAGCTTTTCAAAAGTGCGTATTTTTTTCTGTTAAATTTTTAGCATGAATACAATATACAGTAGAGGGGATTCATTCCTCAAGCTAACCGACATCTTGCACACACTTGCATGAATACAATTTTTTAACTTCTATTTGAAAAAAAAATGCTTTACATTTTGTGTTGCTTGTTTTGTTATTGTATCGTGTCAATAGCGAAATCTCACACCGAAGTTCTGAGTAAGCCAGCGTTTGACCTCCTTGGTTTGACTCGGTTTCTTTCCGCCAAACTTTAGTTTAGTAAGCTAGTTATTTTTACGAAATGTCCTGCAGGGAAATTTTCCAGCAATGGCTTATATAAAATGTTGATAAATGTTCCAACACTTTGATGGTAGCAAGAAAGCTAATATTATGTTAGAATAGTCAAATGCCATGGATGGAAAATAATTTTTATTTATTTATTTTCTTTCTTCAGCATGGCTGCAGGCAAGAAACCTCAACACAGAGTTTGAGGCACTACCACCTCATGAGTTGGCATCACTCCTGAGGAGGTTCTATGGAGAGGTACGGAAAGATGATGGCACTCCATATTCTAAGTCAAGTTACGCATGTCTGAGGGCCGCTATCCATCGCCACCTCACGCCCCCCCCCCCTACCACTGCAAGTACAACATTCTGCATGACAAAGAGTTCCAAGCTGCCAACAACTTGTATGTTGGAATGCTCAAGCAGCTGAAGAGAGATGGAATGGACACTTCCAAGTCATATCCACCAATCCTAGCATGCGATATCAGCAAAATGTTCGAGACAAAGACTTTGAGTGTAGATGATCCCCTCTCTCCAACGACTGGTATACTTCTACATTGCTAGTTTGTATTGCAAATAAGCCACACGTTGATGCTGATATTCTATCCCATTCGCTCAGTATTGCGTTCAAATCGTCTTCATTTAACTTGAAAAACTCCAAGTCCATAGTGACGCATTGTGACGACTGGTATACTTTTACCTCGCTAGTTTGTATTGCAAATAAGCCACATGTTGATGCTGATATTCTATCTCACAAAGTGGATAATCAGTTAAATTGATTAGTTAAAATGCTTAGTTAAATGATGAATATATATTGTAAATGTATTTTTATGTAATGTATTAAAGCATTTATTTGTTATAAAGGAATTTGTGTCAAATAATTGTGTCAGTTGGATAGCCTATATGATAATAACGTTAATGCCCCGCCTTATCCTCGGTGTATATGGTGAGATAATCCCTGGTCAGGTGCGATAACCACCGAATAAACCACCTCGTTCGCTACGCTCACTCGGTGGTTTATTCGGTGATTATCGCACCTGACCAGGGATTATCTCACCATATACACCTCGGGGCGGTGCATTAACCCTTTATAATTATATGACAATATACATTATGTACATATTGTATAACTATAATGTATGATAGTGTACTGTATAGAGTAAAGTGGATTCATTCCTTAAGCTAACCAGTGTACAAAATACTTTTTTCAACCAGATTGCCCAGTGGCAACCTAGGATGAAAGCTAGGTTGCCCATCAAAATTCCAGGTAGCCCCGAATTTAAACTCTTCTACATTGTGATTAACTTTGTTAGAATGCAATGTGCTTTTATACATTTCTGACACAGAGTTGTTTCCCCTTACCTGAAGTGATGAGCTCTTCCATGGGAACTTCTCAATAAACAGTTCCCAATGGAAGAAAGGGGCATCCTTACCACAAAATTTAGGTAGTGCACTGAGCTACCTGGGTGTAGAAATAGGTTGCACCAAGCAAAATATGGTTGCACGGTGCAACTGGGCAACCTAGTATTTCGCACGCTGCTAACCAACATCTACATTGTAGCACACAGCACTCCCCCTCAGTAAGACACTCGAGCGGCATAGTTTCTGTTTAGAACTTTTATTCAGCCTGACAGTGTATGATTGTGTACTACATGTTAAAATGTTGATTCTTCAGAGTAATGGTAGATTTTCCCACTAATAAGTCTTGGTCTTTCACATTTTTGTTTCAAAAAAGTCATGTATGTCACAGTATGTATGTGCATTAACTCATTATTCAAGCAGACAAGTTAGAAATATGAATGCAGCAGGGTCAACAGGACTGGTGATGAAGCAGATTGATGTGTGTGAGAGTGCCAAATGTTTTTATCACCCAGATTAGCACTACCACAATGAATATGTTGCAGTCTCATTTCTGCATGTACATGTACATGTATGCTGCAGAGATTTTGACATTTCTGTCCATTTCATAGTATAAGCATTTCTTGTCATCACTTCTGACATTGTTGTTTTTTTCAGATAGTAGTGTGGATGAGGAGGATGAAGATGACATGGATTTCTACAATGAGTGCATGCTGCGGGTCAGTCCAGACACTTTCTATTCCAGACATATAGTAAATCATCACCATCATACTGAACTATATATTGACAGTGTGTTATTTCACAAACTCAAAATATGTTTTTGCTGTATTATGGCATAATGCTGTGTTACATGTATATACTTGACTGTGTACTGTGTTATGTCTTGAGTTGGGACTGTCACTTTTCGTTACCCCGACTCTGGAATGCACCACATGTGAAGAAATTCCAGGATTCTGCAGCGCCGGCAGTGGTATCTACATGTAGAACACCGGCAGAAAAGTTTAATCATAGCATGTATATTTCCAGAGAAAAAGTATGCCATTTATTTATAATTTTTTTTTTATTATGGCTATGGCCTCCTTCTTGCAAGAATGCTTATTCAACACACATGTATGCTAAACAAGAAATAGAAACATTGACTCGAATAGGCAACGTGACAATAGAGAGTGCACCAGTTTGCAAAGAATTTCCTTTTGTACATGTATGTACGTAAATTAACCAGCTACAGCACAAGCCACCGGGACCCTGCCTGCCGAACTCTCAGACATGTTGTCTCAGAAAACTTCCGCTTTGTTAAACTCAGGCCTGCATGTTTTTTTACACCCTTAGCATGGAAAATCTGTTCACCCATTTTAAGTCTATCAGCAAAACATCTGGAATGGCGCAATTCTAGTCACGCTTTCCTCATAGATGCATACATTAACCATATTTGGCTGGCCGGGTTGCCGCTTAACGAAGTTTGACGGCGTAAACAAGAGCAAAAAGAATCTTTGAATCATGCTTTGCCCCGTTCTCTTAGTCAATCTCTCTTCTGTAACTCTGTGTGTCACCCTCCCCCAGTTTGAATTAATTTTCTGTAGTGAATAAAAGAAAAAGAAAATAAAAGATACCTGCTCTTGCGTGCCGAGTTGGATGCGTTAGCTGGGCTATCGTGTTTCTTAGAACGTTGCAATATCGTCACTGTTGTGGGAATTTTTTTATCACATTCAACTTTGTACAAGTATAAAATGTAAAAACTTACTTTCAGAGTTGATCGTTGTTCTTGAGGAGCGTGTAAATTTGCTACTGTTGTGTTTTTTTCTAATATCATTACTGCCCTTCTGCCAAAGTTGACACACTTAATATTTTTTGGGGTTTTTTACCGGTGCTCCTTGATATAATCTGTAATTCTGTTTTGTCCAGAAACAAACCATGTCAATGTTGAACAGCGCTATTTTTTGTCATAGCGCTCAAATTTTAGTCGTATCTTGGTGCAAGACAGTCGCAATTTCAAGCGATGTAGAAAATTATTAATACCGCCATGCACCGACGTAGGTGTATAGTGTTTGTTTGCTCGCTTGGCGCGGGTCATTGACCTCCTGCTTGAGTTTTCCGACGAAAATGGCAAAATGTATGATGTGCAAAGTCCTGCAAATTACGTCAATAGGATGAATTTTTGCAGGTGGTGCACCTAGATTATTGCTGGTGTGCCCAATTGTTTTGGGTTGGGAGCACAGTGCTCCTAAGTCAACAAGTTAGTCACGAGCCCTGAAACTAGTCACCTATTGCATCCTTCTCACTGCAATGTGACCTAAGCGGTAATGACTGAGTGTACATTCATTGTAGCACCAGTCATTTTATGTAGAAGGACTACTAGAATGTTGGCAACTAATTTTCTTTTGGTTTACATGCAAGTCTGCACACTCCAAAATCTGCAAGTTGAAGAAACAATTTGCAGATCTCTTGACACGTTTTCTCACAAATGTTGGCATGAAGCCATGACTGAGGGATCCATTTCACATCCATGTTTCTACACTGTTTGAGATGAGTAGTACTGACTGGAGTTTGTGTCTTCCAGGGAAAGTCCATGTCTTTGTCTGCTTTCTACCGTATTGCACGGAACGTCTTGAACACATGTTTCCGGAAGGAGCCAACCACTCAAGAAGTTGAGGTGGGTCCTTTTTTCCCCAGTCTGATACAAACATGCACTCTTCCCAACCATCTCAAACTTGTGGTGATTTATCTGAGAGACAATCATCCGGGCTGAGTGAATAGGTCACAAGAACACATCTGTTGTTTTTAAGATGAGCATTGTGTCTAAATTCATTGAAAAGCTTGTTTACTAGACTAATGTTCTTTAAAGTGACGCCTAATTGATGACATTTTTCTGTGATGAGCACCACAACAGGTTCCACAGTTGAGTCAATAAGAAAGGACCAAACTTTCCCTGCAAATGGCAGACACTGTGCTAGCTGGGAAATTTGAGCACTTTTGTTTTGCAACTCACTCACATTAAGTAGTCCCAGTGCACTACCAGGGGTTGAAATAGATTTTGGGGCCGACTTGCACTGGTGCAGATGAAAAAAAAATAGTTGCACCTGAAGAAAAATAGTTGCACCCCCCAAAAATAAAACGAACACAACCAAAAGTACATGTAGTAACTTTAATAGCATCTAATATTTGCTTACACTACTACTCTCACCTCTCAATAGAAGTACCCCCTGGCATAAAAGTACCCCCTGGAAAATCCTCAAAATCTAATAAAAGTACCCCCTGGAATAAAAGTACCCCCCGGAAAATTTCAAAATTGACGCGTAAGCATCGTCTATGCTACTAAAATGTGGTGTCTTCAAAATCTAATAAACATACATGTACTCCCCGGAATAAATGTTACCAAATTGACAACCATGTTAATCTTTAAATGCATTTTCAAAGGTCATTAAGTTGTATAATTTTGAAATAAGAGTTCTTGATTTTTGATAGTCACTATAATATCAGAAATCAGGAAGATTAGTAATACATTTAGTGGTTGAAGTTGAACAGAAATTTACAATATGCTAAATATATGCTCTACATGTTAATCGGTATAAAAATTTCTAGTAACATGGAAAAGCCATAGGGAAAAATATTAACCATTGATACAAATGTAGATTTTCTATTCTAATGAATGTATATTTTTATACCTTTAAAAATTCAATAGGTAGTACACACAATCTACAACTTCACCCTTTATTAGTGTTACAAGTCACCCTTTATACACTATTACACGCAGTCCAGACGAATAGCAACATTGCAACACAAAATCCACAGGCTGCCACAAACTCAAGGTTCTCAGGTTTCACTTAGAAAGCTTTCAAGTCAGCCCCTATAGTATGGAAATGAGGGAGGCGGGGCTACAGTTTTTGGACAGAATTTCTTTGAAAACTGGGGCATTCTTTTGTAGGGGGAAACAGTTTTTCAAAACATTTCGATGTGATGATTAATATAACTAGATTGAAATTTTACTCATGTCTATAACTTTTTACATAATATTTAACTTTCTTAGAATGCAACATGCATATGTAAATTTTTGTCAAAGGGTTTATTTTATAGTAGTAAAAAGAATTGTTTCCCCTTCCTTGGAGTGAGCTCTTCTAGATCGTGGGAAGAACGTTCTACTTGTAGCTGTTTACTTCATTCAGAACTGAATATTTCCAGCTTAAATTGTCATGTTTGTGGTAGGATTTTGGACTTTTTGTGAGTAATACAATTTACTATGCTAAAAGACACTGTTATGTGGTATTGCTTTTATATTTTCACTGGAAAAAGATCATTTTCAGAAACATGTATATGCGAGCACATGTTCCGAGCTCGCCCAAATTTCTGAACGTAACGTAACGTTAACGTTAACCACTAGTACTAGCTGATATTTCCGACATGATACATGTTCCTAAATACAACTTACATTTAAAAAAGAGGTAATCTGTTCCTTACAAAGGGACAGGTAAGATGATTCAGTAAATCTGTCGTACGTTTGGTGTCAGTGAAGTTTTTCCCATGCATGAGAGCAAACTTGCACCGCGGTGCATACCGGCAAAAAATTAGTTGCACGACACCAAATTTACTTGCACCAAGTTGCACACAGAGGGGTATTTCGACCCCTGACTACCCATGAATGCATCTCATACCAATGGGGTTCAATGATTGTAAAGGGCTAGTGCTAAGCTTTTCAGTAATAAACTGTGACAAAATAACAACAGAGATGTGAACAAACAAAATCAAGTTTCCAAACTTGTTGTATTAAAGCGGCATTATGTAACATTTTGGTGCCAATATTTGAAATATTCTGGATAAAAAATCTCTACATGTTGATGGATAATGTTTGTTTTTCAATTGCAGCATGAGTACTGGAAACTTGTGGATGAGAGGCTGATTCACACTGCAGTTCACACAGCAATAGTGGATACAAAAACACTTGGAAGGTAAACATTTCAAAATACCTGAGAATCCTTGAGTCATCTTTTCTGACATCTCCTCCAACGATCAGACATACACGTATGTGAGAGTAGAGATTGCGACCCAGCTGAATCAGCAATGCTACCAGTAGAGATCGCTATTAGAGTCTCTGCTACCAGAGATTGTGATTGTGATCTCTGCTGCAATTCTAAAGATCACAATCTACGGTCACAGTCTCCTTATGTAACCTAACCAGAATTGCGATTCTATCAGTAGAGACTGTGATTCTTCAGGTAGGGACTCACAGTTGTACCCGTAGAGATTGTGATTACAGCAGAGACTCGCATCGCAATCTCTACTGGCAGACTCTTCTACAGGTAGAATTGCTGATTCTGCCATTTTGCAATCTCTACCCTTACATATATCAGAACATACAGTAATCAAAAATGTTAGTGACTTCATGTCCTTGCCTGTTCATTGGATGCCCAAGACGTCAACAAACAGATGATGTAAGGTGGGGCGGGGTGGGGTGGGGTGCGTTGCGTGGGGATTCGGGTGGTAATGTAACGTAAGGTAAAGTGAAGTGAGGTGAGGTGATGTGATGTGAGGTGGGGTGAAGTTACATGTAGGTGAGGTGGGGTGGGTGATATAAGGTCAAGTGAGCTCTGGTGAGGTGGGGTGAGGAGATGGGAGGCAGGGTGAAGAGGTGGAGTGAAGTGAGGTGAGGTGAGGTGGGTGAAGTGATAGGAGATGGGGTGAAGTGAGGTGGGTGAGTTGGGGTGAGGTGAGGTGGGTGAAGTGATGTGAGATGGGGTGAGTTGGGGTGAGGTAAGGTGGGTGAAGTGATGTGAGATGGGTTGAGGGGAGATGGGGTGAAGTAAGGTGGGGTGAGGTGAGGTGAGGTGAGGTGGGTGAGTTGGGGTGAGGTGAGGTGGGTGAAGTGATGTGAGATGGGGTGAGTTGGGGTGAGGTAAGGTGGGTGAAGTGATGTGAGATGGGTTGAGGGGAGATGGGGTGAAGTAAGGTGGGGTGAGGTGAGGTGGGGTGAGGTGAGGTGGGGTGAGGGGGGGGTGAGGTGAGGTGAGGCAATAGTGAACAACAAAGCAGCAATACTGTGAAGGGGAAACTTCAGGAAGGATTTCCAGTTCATTCGGGAGATCTGCCTACTTTTACAGTTACATGTACTGTTGTTTGGTCACCTTTTTAACCCTCCAGGCGTTATTAAATTGTATATTCCAAACCAGATCAGATGCATGTATCAGTCAGACTGATCTACTACTGGTACTTACAGATGGGCTCTGACACTTGAACAGATCACTGTGGTGGGAACACTTGTCACTTGAATGTACTTTTTTAAAATCATCTGACACTTCGACTTTGTACAGTTTGCAAATTAAAGCTAAAAGTCTCCTTCAGGATCTCCTTCATAGAACTTGAAATTCTATGTAGTTACATTTGTAACATATTTGCATATAAAACAGCTCAATGGGGAGGAGAGTGTTTGGCTCAATGACAGTACTGGGCAAACTCTGTCTGAGCTGTCCTTTCTCCACACATGTACATGTATGATTCAATACCTCCTTAACAATCCAACAAACTGTTCTGTCTTGATATTTACAGGTCCTGAGGACAACACAATGTTAGGATAGACATCTGATTGATTGTGTCAAAACTACCAACAATATAATGTTTATGTATGGTCATGACATTGTACAATTATATTCATGCACAGGTTAAGGTTAATTCCAGTGGGGTAAAATGACAGTTGGAAATCGTTGATTTGAATAAGCCTATTATGATAAAGAATTCACAGATTCTGTTGACCCAGTTGGCAGGTGACATGTTTGGTGCTGTGGTCACAGGACAAACAAGGTTTCCTCATGGCATACATATTTCTACTACACATACATGTACAGTACTAAATATCCACACAGTCAGTAATACATGTATCTCCTGTACTTTTTCCACAATGCAGTGGCTTCCCCATTCACAGGCAAGATAGTTTTGCCAAGTAAGTCAGGATTTTTCTGTTTTCAAATGTGCTTCAGTTTGTATATTGCTTTCTTTTCATAAAAATGCTTCCAGCTTAAATCCAGCTGTTAAATCAGTGGCTCTCTTCAACTGCTTCTTGACTGTGAATGGTCTTCGACCAGCTGCATGCATGACATTGCCCTTGAAGCATGAGTGCCCACTTAATGTGTGTTATGGTTTGCAAATGAATTAAATATTGATATGATTTACATGTTCAAAAGCTGTTAGATTCTATACTACGTGCTTTTCCAATAAGCTGATCTAAGGAAGATGCAGATTACTTTCAAATATTATGCTTGTATTGCTTTTTATTGCTGATAATAGATACACTTCTGCTTTCATAATAGTTAACAATTGTAAATGACTGAGTGTGTACAAAATACATGATTTTATGAAACATCAAGTTTCCAAGCCATGGGACAGAACCTTTGTTAGTAAAACGTTCCGGTAGGCCAAAATAGCCTCAATCGGGCACATGGCATGAATAATGAATATGGGTAGAAAAGTGGGAATTGTTAACAAAGTGTTTCCCTGTGGCAGCACCAGAAATGTGCCAGCATTGTTACATGTCCACATACAGCACGTCGGCAGAACGTACTGCGCCTGCGCAAAACCTGGATTTTCGCTGGATTTTTGGTCAACGTTGCATCAGAATTTTGCCTGTTGCAGACCATATCTTTTTCTACACAACATTTGAAAGCTACAGACGGGATGTCACCCTTATACACGCGAATACAACCTTATATGAGACGTTCTGCCAAAGTGCTATGCACAATACATTACGGGTTTCGCGCAGGCGCAATACGTTCTGCTGACGTGTTTCCACATACATGACGTGACAAGTTGCTATCGTCTTCTGGGCTGAGTAAAGCAAACATGAAACCTGACCTCATTTTATCAACTTTGCGTCCTGCGATCAGACAGTCATGCATCTTGCTTTAAAGACATCCAATGCAATTTAAGGGCAGCAAAACAAAAAATATTCTGGATGAGGAAATCTGCCTGATATTGACATTTACTGCCATTTCTTAGCACATTTTCGTCATATTAGTGCTGTGTACCTAAACCCACGTTTAGGTTCAGGTCTGGATTCAAGTCCAGAGGTTTAGGTTCAGGTTCACCTAAACCCATGGCATGTATAAAATTGCATGTTGACAAACATTTTGTAGTGCGTACTGCACTACCAGGGTTTAGAAGCAATGTATCAAGATATATTGTTTGCGCAACATGTCTGGGTGAAACTATGGCCACATAATTACGGAGCCCGACACATGACAATGCCTAATTTAGAGATGTGCAAAGGCTAGGTGTATCAAGTTGTTCGGTGTCGTTTGCGGGCTTATAGAGGTGGTCGCTTGGGCAAGTTTGATTGTACAACATACAGTGGAGGTGAGGGGCTGTCTTCCAGGCCTTCCTGTGTGGCGGAGATCCCAACACCAAGTTGGACACTTCCCTGTTATTACTGAAACAGTGTCCAGCAAACCTCAGATGTCTGGTTCTTACATGTACCTTACTGGATAGTTTGGGTACTTTTAGCTTACTTCATGAGTCAGACTTGCAGATTTTCCCAAGCTTGTTGCAGGCTCTCTAAGCTGCTGTTCTTCGGGAGATTATGTCCTTTGAGGTGCTTTCCAAGTGCAAATCAGAATACTTGAAGTCATTGACTTTTTCAAGTACAGATCCTTCTGTGGTCTTCCTACAGACTGGCATCTGCTGGTGGAATGCTATGGATTTGGTATTTCCCACATTTGTCTGTGCCTATGCGCACCTCTGCAGTTCAAATTTCTACATTCTAGAGTAGCTTCTGGGCTTCCTGATTCTCTTCTGAAAGAAGTCTATCATCAATGAAGTTCAGATCTGTGATTGTCCTTGGCCCAATTCTTCTACTCCTTCTCCTTAAAGCTTGCTAGTCAGAAGCCTACATGTACATACACAAATTGTACATGTACATGTATACATGAAAGTAGCTCCTCTTCTGGTTTCTGCAGTTTACACAGAAGAAGAAGAAGAATTTTTTTTGGAATGTGTACATGGCCATCACAACATGTACTGCACCTGGTCCAGTAAATACAACCAGGTCCAGGTTTGAAAGATAAGGGAACATCTGATGATGAACAGATAATGATGAGATGTGAAGGAACATGGAATGTACTAACTTCCATTGTACATGTACATGTAGTCATGGGCTCTTGACGTCTTTCCAGACGATCTGCAGCATAGGTCAGTTGCTCTCTGCGGGTCTGGCTCTGCAGTGCCTCTCGTGGCTTATGCGCCCTATACTGGCATGGCATGCTCTGCTGCAGAACCTACAGCAGTGTTCTTGAGTTTTGTCCCCCTCCTCTAGGAGCCTCTTACGTCTGCTCCTTGTGTCCGCTTTCCTGCGCTCTCTGTCAACCTGGAACAGTTTCATCCCCGTGTGTATTGCTGACCTCCATGTGTTTCTATCCTCTGCTACTGTCTCCCATGTGTCTTTGTTAATGTTGAAGTCATGAAGGGTGGCTTTGCAAGTGTCCTTGAACCTCAACTTAGGCCTTCCCCTTGGTCGACTCCCTGTGGAGAGTTCACCGTACAGAGCTTTCTTTGGAAGCCTGTTGTTGTCCATCCTGCTCACATGGCCTAGCCAGCGCAGCCTGTTCTGCCGCAGGATCTCGAACAAGGACAGTGCCCCTGCTTGCTGGAGCACTTGCTCGTTTGTGACTTTGTCCTGCCATTTTATGTTTAAGATTTTCCGCAGGCAACGTAGGTGGAAGCTGTTGAGTCTTTTTTCCTGTCGTGAGTAAACTGTCCATGTCTCACTGCCGTATAGCAGGGTTGAGAGTACACATGTGTTATAGATCAGTACCTTTGTCTTTTTTGTCAACTTCTGGTTTTCCCATGCTCTCTTACTTAGTTTTCCAAAAGAAGCAGCAGCTCTACCGATCCTCACATTTATTTCCTCATCTGGAGAATGGGTATTTGTACATGTAGTACTGTATAGAGAAATGGAGGTGCCTTGTCCTGAAACCTGTACCCACTAGCCATGCCCAAGAACTAAAACACAATTTGTTTTGTTGCAACAGTTCTGAAAGTACTTTCATCAGATTTCCAAACTAGAGTTTGGCGACCTCATACCTCCATGAAATGGTAATGGCCACCTGTAAATGGCTTACATTTACAATCCTGCCCCTACCTAGTAACATGCGACACATTGAAATCCTCATCATTTGGCATGGACAAGGTAAGATATTGTTGGTTATATGCAAATTATAACCTAATTTTCAGGTTTCATACACAACAAGAGTTCCACGACCTCATACCTTCGCCAATCATGTTAACCGTTAAAACTAACTAATTACATGTATACATTTTTCACGGTGATTATGCAAATTATAAGAGCCTCATTTGCATTAATTATATCAGTTGATCATATCCTCCACCCAATGACAGTCTGATCTTAAGTGATGCTTGACATAATAAAATTACAATTATGCAAATCAGTATCTAATTTGCACAATTAATGAGGAAATTCTCTAAATCTACTGTGTTCGATGAAACACTTGTGACATGTAATTGAGAACGACTGGAACATTGGCAGATATGCATTATGTAAATGAAGACCTCATTTGCATAATTAATGGAAAGTGCTACATTTTATAGTGGTAACTGCTGGCCTGTTGAACTGTCCTCGGTCATGCAAGAACTTGTGGAGGCACTTTGTCGTGTCACTTTCATAGGATGAACTGAACTGCTGTCCAGTGAAGATGAACATCACTAAATATAATTTATTCAAATCAGGACCTCTTTTGCATGATTTATGAGGAAATGCTAGAATACCTTTATTTCTTTAAGCTACCCACATACCAAAAATCACGACGATCCGTCAGTCGGTTGTTTAGTTATCCTCTCTCGAAGATTTTTAAACAAACCGTCCCAAAGTTCCAGAACAAGCCGCTAGGGAGCCCAAACTCACGTGACTTCTTCCCGAGCACAGAGCTACCTACATGTACCATCCAAAATTCATGACCCTAGCATGTCCAGATCATGAGATATCAAAACCGGAAGTTCTGCTGCAGTACCAAGAGAAGCCACTAGGGGGCCCAAAATCTCATCATTTCCAGTTTTCGTCAGACCCTACCAACGCACCAAGTATGAAACCAATCCATCCAGCCGTTTTTGAGTTATCTTGTTGACCAACAGACAGAATGACAGACAGACAAACACAACTGAAACGAGAATTCGAAGACTTCATATCTCCATGAAACACAAATTACATATATTTGATATGTGAAAGTCCTATCCTTTGGCAATGTTTCATTTCAATATGTCATAATTAATTATGCAAATGACCTACATTAACATAAGATATGCATAGTGATGTTAACCTTTAACTAACTTACACATGTCACAACTATGAAATTCCCATCATTTACCACTAAGGAGTCATAGAATTTTTACATTTAATTATGCAAATTAGGTCCTTATTTGCATAATTGGTATCTGTTTATTTTCCACCTGCTATAGGTTATACACATTACAATCATGTATGAAAGTCATATTATGTGAAACACTGGAATTACAGAATTTACTCCTTAATTATGCAAATCAAGTCTTCATTTGTATTTCATTATAATAATATACATCTCTGTCTAAGCTACCTACATACCAAAATGATGAAAATACGTTGTTCCTTTCTGGATTTATCCGCTTTGAAAGATTTCACCGGAAACTCCCCTGCAGTTCCAGAAAAAGCTGCTAGGGGGACCAAACCCACGTCAGTTATTCCTGACAGAGCAAGTTATCTGTCACCAAGAAATCAAGACCATAGCATGTCCAGAACAAAAGATACAAAAACCGAAAGTTCAGCTGCAGTACCAAGGTCAGCCACCAGGAGGCCCATATTTGGACTTGACCTTTGTATTTCTGTGACCTACCAACATACCAAATATCATCACAATCTATCAATGCCTTCATAAGGTATGTTGACCACAAATATGCGGAAACACAGACACACACACAGACACACACACAGACAGACAGACCAAAAACAATATCTCCATTTTTCATGGAGATAAATATAACCTCCATGACATGTCATGGAGGTAAATATGGTCATCATATTTTTATCTGACAACTTGCATAACTAACGTTATATGTAATGTCAGACATACGAAGTCTTGTACTTCCATATGCCCCTTTACGTAATTTAGGGAATAATTGAAAAACGTACATGTACATTGTACTAGTAGACAGTTTGCCAAACTCTCAGAAGTTTTGCAGGAATTAATCGACTGATGCAATTCCTGTAAAATCCATGTGAAAAATTTTGTTGATACAAAATGTGTAAAAATGTGTTTTTCTTCTTGAGCTCAATTTGGGGCAGTACTAGTAATGGGAAGTACATGTACAAATGTAGTATGTACTGCTGCTTGATTTTTGTGTTTGTTCATTTTCACATACATGTATTTATTTCAAAAGAAACACCAGTAAAAACAGTATGTCAGTCCATACAGTATCTACCAACAACAATTCATTATAATTTTTGGCATACATCCCTTTAAGATTGTATATAATAATTTGGGACTTTTGGACTGTTTTCAGGTCTAAATCCTCTGAACTGTTAGGTATGACACACCAGAATGTTATGCAGAGCAAGAGCCAATAGGCATGCAGCTTTCTATAAGCTTCTTGCTGATTGGCTGTTGGGGATAATTAGTTTAAACACCAGTCCTGCACAAGCTATAACATGTTGACAATAGGGAGGTATGTCCAGTAACGGGGTGAATGGTATGAAGTTAGATGTACGAAGTTGTACTAAGTTGTACGAAGTTAGAGCCTACAATAGCTAGGATCGGGCAGGAGTCAGACATATGTTGAGGACATACCAAGCTTACGTTTTCTGTGACGCAACAAGCTAACTTCGTACAGAGGGCGGGGGAGGGTGTACGAAGTACGATGTACAAAGTTAGGAGTGACGTAGGCTTATGTGACGTAGCAAGCTAACTTCGTACAGAGGGCTGGGGAGGGTGTACGATGTACGAAGTACGAAGTTAGAAGTGACGTAGCCTTATGTGACGTAGCAAGCTAACTTCGTACAGAGGGCGGGGAAGGGTGTACGATGTACGAAGTACGAAGTTAGGAGTGACGTAGCATTATGTGACGTAGCAAACTAACTTCGTACAGAGGGCGGGGGAGGGTGTACGAAGTACGAAGTTAGGAGTGACGTAGCCTTATGAGACGTAGCAAGCTAACTTCGTACAGAGGGCGGGGGAGGGTGTACGATGTACGAAGTACGAAGTTAGGAGTGACGTAGCATTATGTGACGTAGTAAGCTAACTTCGTACAGAGGGCGGGGAAGGGTGTACGAAGTACGAAGTTAGAAGTGACGTAGGCTTATGTGACGTGGCAAGCTAACTTCGTACAGAGGGCGGGGGAGGGTGTACGATGTACGAAGTACGAAGTTAGGAGTAACTTCTTATGTTAAAGTAATGGACGGGTGAGGTAGCAAGCTAACTTCGTACAGAGGGTGGGGGCTACGATGTACGAAGCACAAAGTTAGAAGTTTTAATAACGTATTGTGGTGGGTGTAGGTGAGAGTCATGTTATGCTACCTATTTCTCGGAATCCAGATCTGGGTGTCGTAAACCGTATATTATTCCTGGTAGAGCGCATAACGCGCCGACAATTATCACGTGGTGTCGATCAGCACCTAGGCCATAATTAAAACTGAAGTAACGTTGTTTTTAACCTAAACATCTGTTTGGTTGGGTTGACCCGACGACGTCTTCACACATTCATGATCAAAACGCCAAGAAACGTTCTAAATTACAAGTCACACCGTTACCAGAACACAATCCGCGGTTCGAATTACAAGTGACACACTTACAGAAACCGCATTCGAATTACCGCGGCCAGTTCGAATGAAGTTCTTTCTAACGTTACAAGGTTTGAATTATATACGCCAGGTGTTGCCATATACATCTTAAACTTGCCGGTCACAAACGTAGTGGGAGTCATGTTACGGGACATATGTTTAGGCATCCGAGATCTTGGTGTAGTGCGGCGCTTACTCTTTATGAGAAGATTAGCTTGGGCCGCGTTAAAACCCATTATATCAAAACTTAGTACAACTTTGTACTTCGTACACCAACCCGGTCCCCCGTACAAAGTTAGCTTGCTACGTCACTTGAGACCTACATGTACGTCATATTTAAATTACGTCACGCCTAACTTCGTACATCGTACTTCGTACACCAACCCGGCCCCCCGTACGAAGTTAGCTTGCTACGTCACTTGAGACCTACGTCATATTTAAATTACGTCACGCCTAACTTCGTACATCGTACTTCGTACACCAACCCGGCCCCCCGTACGAAGTTAGCTTGCTACGTCACTTGAGACTTACGTCATATTTAAATTACGTCACGCCTAACTTCGTACATCGTACTTCGTACACTAACCCGGCCCCCCGTACGAAGTTAGCTTGCCACGTCACTTGAGATTTACGTCATATTTAAATTACATCACCCCTAACTTCGTACATCGTACTCCGTACGCTAACCCGGCCCCCACTTAAGACTTACGTCATATTTAAATTACGTCACCCCTAACATCGTACTTCGTACACTAACCCGGCCCCCCGTACGAAGTTAGCTTGCTACGTCACTTGAGACTTACGTCATATTTAAATTACGTCACGCCTAACTTCGTACATCGTACTTCGTACACTAACCCGGTCCCGGCCCCCCGTACGAAGTTAGCTGTGTGACGTAACCTGATTCTAACTTCATACCATTCACCCTGATACTGGACATGAATGACAATAGGAACTGCATTCAAGTGTTTTAAAGGAGGCATGTCAAACTTTCCTGCTCCAGTATTGAAATGCGGGGCGTAAATGTTTTTTGTTTTTAATCTTGAAAAAAATCAAAAGTTTGCATTATGCTAATGAAAATCCTTACCAATAATGTATGGAATGTTAGCTATCCAACTGTTGTATTTTAGTCATGTATTTCACTTCATACCATAAATATATGGATTATGAAAACATTGTTTTTCCTTAATATGTTTCTCCTCCCCTTTTTTATTTCGTTAAATGGATTCAGCTTTTGGGGCCAAATAACCTGACATTTGCAATTTCCAAGCATATACAGAGTGCATGGGTAGGTAATCTTTGAGCAGATACAGGGTGGCTTGGCCTTCAAGCTGATACAGGGTGGCGTGGATCCTGTCAACAATACGAAAATTTGTACTACTGACAGGGGATCCTTGAAAGCACTATATGAGGATTTCGAGAACACTCTTACTGAAAAGCACTGTATGGCTGTTTTGAGTACTACATGGGGGTTTTCAAAACACCTAATATTAAATAGCACCATAGGAGACCACGTCGGCAGGACGTACTGTGCCTGCGCAAAACCCCGATTTTTCACGTTTTTTGTTGGTTGTTTGGTCCACGTTGCATCAAAATTTTGCCTGTTGCAGACGATATCTTTTCCTATACAACATCTGAAAACTACAGACAGGCTGTCAACCCTATATGCTCTAATACGACCTTATATGAGACGTTCTGCCAAAGTGCTATGCACAATACATTACGGGTTTCGCGCAGGTGCAGTACGTTCTGCCGACGTGCTCCACAGGAGGGCTTTGCGAATAACGTTACTTGTTACTGAAAAGCATTGTATGGGGGTTTCAAGGATATTGTACTGCAAAAACACTGTATGGGGGTTTCGTGAACCATTGTTAATAAAAAGCACTGTATGGGTATTGAGGACTACATGGCGGTATGGAAACATTTGATATTGAGGAGCACTACATGAAATTCTGAGGTTGATATGGTACAGTCTATTTTGGAATGAAAATATATTATGCTGTATTATTTTGCACCCGAGCAAATATCTGCCTTTCTAGTTCCCAATAAGTTCTGAATATTCAGGCAGGTCAGCGAAACAAGATTTGCAACAATTTTGCACCAGAGCAGCAGACAGTTATCACAGCATGGTTACTGTAACTGTTGAATGTTATTTATGATTTTTAGGGTTTGTCTGAATTTTTTAATGAATGAATGAATGAATGAATATACAAGGTTTTTAGAAATTTGTTTCTACCAATGGAGTGGAGACAAAAAAAGTAACAATCCTGCTCTACCTCATGATCAGTATGTGCATGATTAAAACATACATGTAAAATTACAATGTACAGTCATGTATTTATTAGCATAATCAAATGATTCAAATTAAAGATATGCAATGCTGAAAATCCTACCCTAGACCTACATGTACAAATGTACACCTAATCCACGTCACAGTTTCTATAGTCAGGTAGAATCATTCACAGAAAGCCTCATTTCCTCATTGTTTATGCAAATAACATCCTGACATAATACACACATGTATGTCTACATGTATGTCTGAATTGATGATGATATTCATACTAATATCAACCTCCATAGAAGAACTCCATGTAAGGGCTGAAGTCAGATGTTGATCAATGAATACATAATCAGCAGACTTTCTGTGACATGAGTTTTGTAAAACAATATCACTGATTCAGACAATATCACTACCCCCATGCAGACCCTACCCATGCATTCAACTACATGAATATTTTTGGCATAAATTCTGGGAGATGAGCATGCCAAGGTGTCCAATTGTTTAAATGGTATCAAGAAAGAAATAATAAGATGATTTTTCTCCCAGGAAGTTATTTTTGTAATTTTTGTCAGATCTTGTCAGAAACCTTGTGTTCAGCCATGCATTCTGGAATTGCTTCGAGGGTACTTGGAGAGTTTGCCACAGTACTGATGCTTGTTCATGTGTATGTCTAGTGGGTACTTCATCGTATACTGTGAAGTACATTGCAGTATGTATTTTTTACTCCATAAAATTATGATCTACTGTATTGGAAGATGACACCAATTTTCACTGCCAGTGGTTACCTCTTCAGAAAAAGCTGATTCAGAAGCTCTTCTCCATTGCCTAGAAAAAGCTGCCAAGGGTGTTGGCCTTCATGTCAAAGCTGATAAGATTGATTTCATGTCATTCACTACAACTTGGTGATATTTCCTCTCTGGACAGAAAGTAGTATAATATCTACATGAATATGTTTAACATATCATCATTGTCTAATGTCTGACAGGCATGGCTGGAATCTCACCACAGTGCCCAGCAACCATCACAACATCCTCAGATACCTTGGAAGTATGTCAGGTATGTGTTTGTTTGTTTGTTTGTTTGTTTGTTTGTTTTTTTCCCATGATGTTTAAGATAAAAATTATGATCCTTTCCATGTGTTTATATAATGTTAGGTATGCCAATTGCATGCTATAGGCATGCTAGTTGTGTTGTTACTTGATTTGGCATGATAGTTATCTTTACCTTCGCAGAAGGAAAACATTGTTTTTGCTCTGTTTCTTCTCTAACAAAATGAATTCAATGACCTGAACTAGACATGTCACCGTGGTAACTGGTGCTGTAGCAGACACCCTGTGGTGTTGGGTTACATTTTGTAGCAGGACAGAGCTGGAGGGGCTTGTCACCATGTGTGTTTGAGTAATAACTATTGAGTTCCAATATCAACACAATCCATGTAAGCCTTCTAGCTATATCTTGAGTTGTCGTGTTTACAGACACACACACAAACACACACACACACAGACAGACACACAGACACATACAGACACACACACAGACAGACATGCAGACACACACACACACACACATAGACACATGCGTGAACGCCACTGAAAACATAACCTTCTTGGCAAAGGTAATAAACAGCAGTAGTTTGTTGAATGAATGAATGAATAAAGGGTTAATGCACCGCCCCGAGGTGTATATGGTGAGATAATCCCTGGTCAGGTGCGATAACCACCGAATAAACCACCGAGTGAGCGTAGCGAACGAGGTGGTTTATTCGGTGGTTATCGCACCTGACCAGGGATTATCTCACCATATACACCGAGGATAAGGCGGGGCATTAACGTTATTATCATATAGCCTATCAGGGTTCTCCCCAGACGACGGAACAACGGCGCTGCGCCGGTATACTCCTAGCTCAGCGACGGTATACTGCTTTCCAAATTTAGGGTGTTTCATCCCTGTTTTTCCGGATAATTTTGCAAAAATTCGTGAAAATTGGCTCATTTCAGGGCTGAGTGACGTCCATTTTCCCGTCGGCATTGTCTGTGAAAACTTGTGAATATGCGATAATCGCGTCAACAATGACCATTTCGCACATCGCTACAAGGGAATCGCTGTCATTAGTGGAACATCGGACGCCCCGCTGGCGTTTTAAAATCATGTAAACAACGCTAATTGCCTGATTTTCTCATGAATCAAAGCCCACGGCTCAGAAATTAAGTTTATTGGCTACTACTAGTATGTTTACCGACGAACTGTGGAAAAATCCCCTTACCAAGCACGTTGCGGCCGCGAGACATTCTGTCAAATTCGGCGAAGCGGGAGAAAAATGACTCGTGCAATACAGCGATATTACCCATGAAAACAACGTACGAGGCTTTATTTTCCTCCAGAGTGTTTTTTAAGTCACAAAACCTCTACAAATACCGAAATTTGTCCACAAATACGGCCTCGAGCTACCGACGAGAAGCCTCCCTGACGTGAACCGGTCGGCTACCAATCAGCGTCGACCTTATTACCGCCGGTGACGTCAGTGACATCACCGGCGGTAATATAGGTCGACGCTGATTGGTTCGGGTGTTCGTTGGATTTTAATAACCTCTGCGTGGGTGTGTTATGGTGTCATAAACAATGGCAAACGGGGACCTCTGATTGGTCAACGCTACCCGGCTATATGATAATAGCCTTTATTTATACTGGAATGCCCTGTCGGCCTTAGCCGCTCTTCCCAGAGGTCCAGTTGGGAGGGGGAGGGGTCACGGGAAACTAGGCTAGACCATGTGAAGGTAAACATTACATGTATGCATTTGCTTTGCAAATGTTACCGTTCTACAGTGTGTAGTTGATTGTGTCTTCCCTTGCAAGTGTCCTCATTCAGACAGACTTGTTCATGTTTTACTGCAGGTGTGACGGCACCCTGGCTGCTGGTAGGCATGCTGTTCACTACCTCATGCTGGTCATGTGACTCCCACAAACTGCCATCTATAGAGTACCTTCACACTGGGGCCGACAAGATATGGTGAGCTCTTAACTACTGACTCTGTACAATGTACATACAATTTTGTATGACCGTATACAAAATGTATACATGTACAAAATGTATAGTTTCAATGATCTAAATTCCCTTCATTTACCACTAGTCAATGGTAAAATAACATTTTCTCATTATTTATGTAAATAAGGTCTTCATTTGTAAAATTGATATTCTATATACATGTACATGTATCAATCTAAGTGATACTGTCTTCAACACAGGTACTCAATTCCCCAAAGTGAACATGTCAAGTTCAGGAAGGCCATGCGTTCCTTAGTGCCAGAACTATGCAGTGAAGGGCTGTGCTGGCTTGAAAAAGATGCAGCTATGGTAAGTAGAAAACACACTTCATGCTGATAGATGTACAATGTACATGTACGTACATGTACATTGTGTATTAACATTAAAATGGTACAAATATTACATATTTTGCTATTCGACTACATCTGATTCAATTAATTACGTATCATTCACAAATAAGAAATAGGGGAACAGATGCAGTATGATCTGGTAGAAAAAGGAGGAAAGTTTGATCGAGGCACTTAACAACGCACAGGAAACCAATAACAATCATTGATGATCTTGGCTCAAACAAGCAAACAAACTAGAGCTCACACCTCCATTAAATATTTAGAGCTTCTGTAGATTTTATGCAAATGACTTCAACATTTACATAATCTATGCACAACAATGCTCACCTTCACCCTTAACACATGTCAGAAATACATGTATGACATTCCCATCATTTACCACTTCATAGCATGTTCAGAACACGGCACATCAAAACCGGACGTTCAACTGCATGCCTAACAGCCGCCAGGGGGCTCAAAATCTACTTTTTATTTTTTGTCACAACCTACATGTACCAACACACCAAATATGAATGTTTGGTTCTACAACTGTTACAGTTACATGTACTTTGTTACACACAGGTGCCTCCAAGTGCCCTGCTAGCAGAGGGTGTGTCCCTTTGTCGAGTGGAACAGAAAAGTGGCCAATTCCTGGTCACTTTCTCAGGTTCTTATGTTGCAAATATCTGCTGTGGATACAGTGTGGCTGAGGCTGTGTACTTTGCCACTCTGCAGTGGCTCCCAGTGGGACAAGTTGCAATTCAGGTACATATTAAATGTATATGTAATATCATTTAAGAGGTATTTCTAAATTTATACTGTATAGTACATGTGTACATACATACATTTTGTACATACATACATACATACATACATAATATACATACATATATACATACATACATACAGACATACAGACATACATGTACATGTATACATACATACATACATACATACATACATACATACATACATACATACATACATACATACATACATACATTGTATACCCAACCTCCATCTCCCTCCTATGCAAAAATGGACTGTTCCATCGCAACATTTGAGCAGAAATTCAAAGTCACCTGAGTAGAAGTTCTACTCGCAAATGGACTATTCCAACATCACCCTGCTGCAAAATGGAATTTTCTGAATTTGAATCTCCCATGCAAGAATAGACTCTCCCAAAAATACCCCCATACAAAATGTACATTTCCTCCGTCATCTATTGTGCACATTCCAAATTCAAGGTCATTAATTTGGGCTTACATATGATGCATATTTAACATTTTTGGTCTGAAAATAGCAAAAATCCCAAAATGAATCATTAGGGAAGTATTTTTGGGCTAGCCCATTTTATATACATGTAGGGTGCCACTGGAAGACTCCATTCTTGAATAGATGGAACAATGTTTTTTTAATTAGGGTAAAATTAGAAAGGCTACATTTCAGACTCAGATGACTTTGAGCAGAAGTTATTTTGGAATGTACCACTTATGCACAGAGGTGAGTTTGGAACAGTTCATTTTTTCATGGGGAGGGAAATTGAGTGAAATATATTGTACACATGTATTGTCACAAGCAAATTTCGGCTTTCTACAATGCACTTACAATGTTTATGGTAAAGTATTTACAGAGTTATGGTCGACTAAAATCAAGTTTCTGAACTTTTGGGGTTTAGCATACTACTAGTAATTTGAAAAATATGTTGTTGGTCTTTGGGAGTTACCCTTTTTCAGGTTAGGCCACACTGATTTAATTTTATGGATGATATCCGCATGCGCATACTATTATTATTAGATTTTTGCCTGTTCTCAAAAAAACAAAAATTACCTCCTCCGAGGCTCTTTCCTGGGTGCCATCCTCCATAGTCCATGGTAGCTAGCGACAACAGGGAGCCGGCGGTAACTACGGAGGATGGCACCCAGGCTGTCGAGGCTCCACGGAACTCCAGAACTCAGTACAGTGCCGACTCATAAATGCTTGTCGTTAAAGTCAATACTAGTATATACTACCGCAAATTCACAATACCAGCTTTGTATTCCTGTGGTTTAGCAGCATTTTTTGTTGGCTGGAATTTTTTTACTCGCTCGCGAGCACTAGTTTTGGGATCTTCAGAGGATGTCATCCATAAAAATTAAGTGAGTGTGGCCTTAGATGGTTTTAGGCTATTTTCTCCCATGTATCATGTATTTTTTGCACTCATGTCTTGATGTCAATTAATCTGAAATTTGGTATTTGTTCTCTAATAATTCACCCGCTTAATTTTTTTCTGACTTCCAGAAAAAGTATTCAGTTTCTGAATCAACCCCCAAATGCTCATATTTTGGCACCAACAGTTGAAGAAAGCCTTTCCTTATTGTTTGTGTTTATCCATTTATCAATGCAGTGATTTGATTTCAAGTTCAAAATTTTTGTTTGAATTATAAACCAGCCTACTATGTTAACCTTGTGGCTCCCGTGCCTACATGTACATGTACATTGTACATGTGGGTCTTTTTCTTTATTTTGCCCACTTCATTGATTTCATGCAAAACTCTGAGAATCAACAAATTAAATTGGTATGGTGGTAATGATTGTTATAGTGGCATTTGTCAAATGGGAAGTAAAAGTGACTTCTGAATTGAACAGGTTTGAGCAGGTCTGTGTTCCTCCCGCAGACGTTACGCCAGCAGTGTAAGGAGACTCTGTTCTCCATAGAGAAGCTCCTGGTTCTGCTGGGGATGGCGGAGGTAGAGCGAGGCAATGCTAAGATTCTATCATGGATGCTACCAGAGATCACACAAGTCAGGTACTTCTACATGTTTGAATCCATTGTACATGTATAACATCAACTAATTTTCAAAACATGTAAGAAACATAAGTCTGAAATTCATTCTTAAACCTAGCATCAGTGTAGCTTGACAGGATATGTCACTATAATAATGTATATTAACTTAAAGTACAAGTTGGAGTAGATGGAAGGCTTAACGAACATTTTTGTGAACTGAAAATCAGGACAGAAGGTGTAAGTTGCAGTGAGCCTTGAATTCTCGGAGTGTAGAAGAGTCAGTGACATGTCAGGGTAGGCTGTTCCAGAGCCGTACAATAACTGCAAGATACAGTCAAACTTGTCTAAGACGACCACTCAGGGGACCAAGGAAAAGTGGTCTTCTTAGACAAGTTAAGTGGTCTTCTCATACAAAAATCATGATGTCCAAGATTGACAAGACAGGACAGAGAACAAGAAAACCGCAGCAGAATTTCCACCCATTTTACAATAGACTACCCGATTAACCCAAAGTGACCCAGCCGGCGCCATTTTACATTTTCATGCTGTTGAAAGCAATGGAAAACTGGCCAATTCCATCAAGATTTCTTGCTAGTTATCATAAAAAAAAGATTTTCTGATACACATTTGAAAATGACTTGGTCGTCATAGGCAGAGAGTGGGCCATGTGCAGACCTAAAAAGTGCCGGTCACAGTCACGTTGGACAAGTGGTCCCTTAATGCTTACGTCTATGGGGGTGGGGAAATTGGGACCGGAAAAAGCGGTCATTATGGCCAGATGGCCGGCTTACAGAAGTGGTCACTTGGGCAAGTTTGATGTAAATGCACCTTAAATCCACAAAGTTCCGAAGTTTTTTCTGAATACAGCTTGATTTAGGGAAAGGAGGTTATGTTCATCTAAATACTAAGTAAGATGCATGTTAATTACTGAAGTGAGTAACTTGGCAAGGCAGCTGATAACAGAGATTCTAGTTAAGTTTTGGTAAGTGGTCCAAGGTGCCAAGAGGATATAGCACAAGGAACACATGGATAGGAATGAGCTCAAGCAAAAATGACCGTGAATGTCAGGAACACCAGTGGGTTAATCTCCTGTACAGGTCAGCCTGTAGTAGTTGTAGGCATCCTTCCATCTCCAAAGATGCCCGGCAGGTGGTTAACTTGAAGGCATTAGCAGCGCTTTCTCCTGGTGAATATTGGAAGTCCTCAAAGACATGGATGCTCACTGATTTTGAAATTAAATGTCACCTAGCAGTTTGGCTGTGACACAGAAATGGTCTAGCCTGTGTTTACACAAGCTCTAGGCCGGGAGCATAATGACCCCACCCCAAGGGGGGCGGCAACCTTCGGGGCGGGCGGCCGCCAGGAGCGCGATTTTAGTCAGGCTAAGAAATGGTCATGTTGCTGCAGGGATACTGAGCTGGAGCTGCGGAGCAAGCTGCGTGAGGAGGGGCTGACAGCTGCAGGAAGGTACGGCTGGCTGGAGGAGGGACACAGTCGCAGACAGGGGAAGAAAGTGCCAACAGACACACAGGAGAGGCAGTGTGAGAAATGTGACTACCCTTGCTATCTCTCCATGGTAGGTCAGCTCAAATAGGCTATTATTGGTTAAACATTTGTCGCGATCAAAGTTGGCAGCATGTTATTGTCCTGCAACTGCTAGAATTTAAGGCCCAGCATATCTTAAACTGGTTTAGCCAGTACTGAGACAGAAATACTTGCACTGGTGCAGGTAACATTGAAAATTACCTTCACTAGACAAGTATTACCTGCACCACTCAGACTTTGAAAAGTATGGATAATACTAAAAACTGTTCAGAAATCATTGTCATAATTTCATCACATTAGGAGAGCAAAACAGTGTTCATTACAGGGCCGACAGCACCCTCCTTTCTGGCTCGTCTTTTGTGCTGAGCGGCAGTTTTGCGTGCTTCCTGACAGGTAGCTGCACCCTCTCAGACTGCACGTCGCCACCGTGGCAAGTCTCTCCCACGAGTCTGTTTTTATGACGAAAACTTACTCTCGACTCAAGGATACCTTAAGAGTCCTTGTATCGCTCCTTCTGGCCACCATGTGCCTTCTTCAAGTTCACCTTAAAACAGTCTCTTGGGCAGTCGATGGTCTGGCATATGGACACTCAACCCATACCACTTGTTCCTGACACAAAAATCTATCTGCCACAAAAAAAATCAAGACCATAGCATGTCCAGGACAAAATATATAGAAACCGTCCCAACAATAGCCGGTCAAGAGATTCAGCGGGTCACATGTTTCAAACTACTGGGTGTCTTTATTACGTCTGATCTGACATGGGACGCACACATCCATTATATGTTGTCAAAAGCTCGTCCGAGAATGTACTATCTAACCATTGCAAAGAAGGCTGGTCTAGCAACTGACATTCTCATTCATATCTATCTGGCATTCATCCGCCCTTTGTTAGAATATGCGAGTCCAGTATGGGCAGGACTGCCTAAGCATCTGTCAGACATGCTTGAAAATGTCCAGAAGCGTTGCTGCAGGATTATAGGAATCCCTGCTGAATTCCTGCCTTCTTTGTCTTTGAGACGAGACCTTGCCACATTGGGAACTATCCGACATGTCTTGAATGACACTGACAACCCCCTGTATGACTTTGTATGTGTCCAGCCTCAAAGCACATATAACTTAAGACGAAAGAAACAGTCACGCTCCACATTCAGTAGAACAAAACGTCATGAACTGTCGTTTATACCACGTGCTTTGAAGATATTATCTCAGCATTCTACATAGACAGTAATAATAAGTGGTATATTGATTTTATATAAATATTCTGTAAATATGGCTCTTTTAATTATTACGATTGTATTATATGTATTCTGTAAATTGATGATCAATGACCAGATTTTAATATTATATCTCTGTCATTTTAACTTATTTGATAGTCCATGATACGTGCAGTGTTTGTGAAAATCCGACATATTTCATGATTGTGTGACATGCCAGTCGATTTTTAAATAAACTGAAACTGAAACTGAAACTGAAAGTTCTGCTTTAGTACCAAGGTCAGGTGCCAGGAGGTTCTCATTTGACCTTGACCTTTGTCATCCTAAGACCTACCCACATCCAAAATATCAGCACAATTCATAAAGGCCTTCTTGAATTATGTTGACCACAAATATGCTGAAACACAGACAACATCCGTGAACAATTTCATCAGGTTGGTGAGTGATTGAATAGCAAAGTTCTTTGTTCACATCCAATTTTTAACAAGCTGACGTTTCGATGACCATCTGTCATCTTCATCAGGGCAAATATGACTGGTTTACTGTGTTAACAATGCCTATATTTTTGTGGAGGTAACAAGCTGCTAGGGGTACCAAAGCAGCACCACTTTTTCCTGATGAAAAGCATCAAAAGCCAAAAATCAAGCCCATACACTTGTAGCATGTCTAGGACAAGATACACAATCCGGAAGTTCTGTTGCCAAGGGAAGCCACCAGGAGGGTCAAAATCAACCTTGACTGTCGTCTTCCCAAGACCAACCCACATACCAAATATCATTACAGTCCATTATGTCATTCTCAAGTTATGCTGACCACAAATATGTGGCAACAAAGACACGCACACACACACACAGATACACCCAAAGCAATACCTCCATTAGTCATGGAGGTAACAAGGTTACTGGTGTACGATAACAAAATCTTGGCTTTAGGTTGGTAAATACTGAGAAAAAGCTTTAAAGGTGCTATTGGAAAAGATGGTGATAATATGGTAGTCATTTCATTAGTTATATTATGGTACATCTAGTTTTGATACTCTGATGTTCTTATTACAGGTTGTGGAGGAACAGGAGAATGAAGTGTACTGTCTACAACATGCACTGGAGTACATTAAAGACAAAAAGTCCTGTCAGGGCCTGAAGTTCATGTACAGGTATGATGAGGTGAGTAACGGTTCCATGTTGCTGAAGTTTATGTACAGGTATGATGAGGTGAGTAACAGTTCCATGTTGCTGAAGTTTATGTACAGGTATGATGAGGTGAGTAACAGTTCCATGTTGCTGAAGTTTATGTACAGGTATGATGAGGTGAGTAACAGTTCCATGTTGAAGTTTATGTACAGGTATGATGAGGTGAGTAACAGTTCCATGTTGAAGTTTATGTACAGGTATGATGAGGTGAGTAACAGTTCCATGTTGAAGTTTATGTACAGGTATGATGAGGTGAGTAACGGTTCCATGTTGCTGAAGTTTATGTACAGGTATGATGAGGTGAGTAACAGTTCCATGTTGCTGAAGTTTATGTACAGGTATGATGAGGTGAGTAACAGTTCCATGTTGAAGTTTATGTACAGGTATGATGAGGTGAGTAACAGTTCCATGTTGAAGTTTATGTACAGGTATGATGAGGTGAGTAACAGTTCCATGTTGCTGAAGTTTATGTACAGGTATGATGAGGTGAGTAACAGTTCCATGTTGAAGTTTATGTACAGGTATGATGAGGTGAGTAACGGTTCCATGTTGAAGTTTATGTACAGGTATGATGAGGTGAGTAACGGTTCCATGTTGAAGTTTATGTACAGGTATGATGAGGTGAGTAACAGTTCCATGTTGCTGAAGTTTATGTACAGGTATGATGAGGTGAGTAACGGTTCCATGTTGAAGTTTATGTACAGGTATGATGAGGTGAGTAACAGTTCCATGTTGAAGTTTATGTACAGGTAATCCGTATGATGAGGTGAGTAACAGTTCCATGTTGCTGAAGTTTATGTACAGGTATGATGAGGTGAGTAACGGTTTCATGTTGCTGAAGTTTAAGTACAGGTATGATGAGGTGAGTAACAGTTCCATGTTGAAGTTTATGTACAGGTATGATGAGGTGAGTAACAGTTCCATGTTGCTGAAGTTTATGTATAGGTATGATGAGGTGAGTAACAGTTCCATGTTGCTGAAGTTTATGTACAGGTATGATGAGGTGAGTAACGGTTCCATGTTGAAGTTTATGTACAGGTATGATGAGGTGAGTAACGGTTCCATGTTGAAGTTTATGTACAGGTATGATGAGGTGAGTAACGGTTCCATGTTGAAGTTTATGTACAGGTATGATGAGGTGAGTAACAGTTCCATGTTGCTGAAGTTTATGTATAGGTATGATGAGGTGAGTAACAGTTCCATGTTGCTGAAGTTTATGTACAGGTATGATGAGGTAACAGTTCCATGTTGAAGTTTATGTACAGGTATGATGAGGTAACAGTTCCATGTTGCTGAAGTTTAAGTACAGGTATGATGAGGTGAGTAACAGTTCCATGTTGCTGAAGTTTAAGTACAGGTATGATGAGGTGAGTAACGGTTCCATGTTGAAGTTTATGTACAGGTATGATGAGGTAACAGTTCCATGTTGAAGTTTATGTACAGGTATGATGAGGTAACAGTTCCATGTTGCTGAAGTTTAAGTACAGGTATGATGAGGTGAGTAACAGTTCCATGTTGAAGTTTATGTACAGGTATGATGAGGTGAGTAACAGTTCCATGTTGAAGTTTATGTACAGGTATGATGAGGTGAGTAACAGTTCCATGTTGCTGAAGTTTATGTACAGGTATGATGAGGTGAGTAACAGTTCCATGTTGCTGAAGTTTATGTACAGGTATGATGAGGTGAGTAACGGTTCCATGTTGAAGTTTATGTACAGGTATGATGAGGTGAGTAACAGTTCCATGTTGAAGTTTATGTACAGGTATGATGAGGTGAGTAACGGTTCCATGTTGTTGAAGTTTATGTACAGGTATGATGAGGTGAGTAACAGTTCCATGCTGAAGTTTATGTACAGGTATGATGAGGTGAGTAACAGTTCCATGTTGCTGAAGTTTATGTACAGGTATGATGAGGTGAGTAACAGTTCCATGTTGAAGTTTATGTACAGGTATGATGAGGTGAGTAACAGTTCCATGTTGAAGTTTATGTACAGGTATGATGAGGTGAGTAACAGTTCCATGTTGCTGAAGTTTATGTACAGGTATGATGAGGTGAGTAACAGTTCCATGTTGAAGTTTATGTACAGGTATGATGAGGTGAGTAACAGTTCCATGTTGAAGTTTATGTACAGGTATGATGAGGTGAGTAACAGTTCCATGTTGCTGAAGTTTATGTACAGGTATGATGAGGTGAGTAACGGTTCCATGTTGAAGTTTATGTACAGGTATGATGAGGTGAGTAACAGTTCCATGTTGTTGAAGTTTATGTACAGGTATGATGAGGTAACAGTTCCATGTTGAAGTTTATGTACAGGTATGATGAGGTAACAGTTCCATGTTGCTGAAGTTTAAGTACAGGTATGATGAGGTAACAGTTCCATGTTGCTGAAGTTTAAGTACAGGTATGATGAGGTGAGTAACAGTTCCATGTTGAAGTTTATGTACAGGTATGATGAGGTGAGTAACAGTTCCATGTTGAAGTTTATGTACAGGTATGACGAGGTGAGTAACAGTTCCATGTTGCCGATGGTGCAAACAGAGTTCCAGTTCACCAGATGATGTAAACCCTTGAGGATGATGTATTATTTAAGGTTTCTCATTTATTACACAAAAAAGGTCCTCATTTGCATAAGTTATATCAGTTGATGATTTTCTCTACCCAAGTGTTGCAAGTTTGAAAGTCTTGTTTCAACAAAGAAGGCTGTTGTAGCATTTTCTCATCTACTAATTTGAGTCATGTAAATGAGGCCCTTGATTTGCATGATTTATGTCCACTGATATTCAACTTTATTTAACTTACAAATGCGGCAAGTGTAAAATCCTGTCATTTACTACTATGGTTATAGAACACACACAAACTCTAACAAAAAATAACCCTTTTGCTGAGCGTAACAACTTTAAAGTGTACTCCAAGTAATGACGAAGGCATGTGTTCCACGAACTCCAGTTTTCTATTTATTTTACCTACATGTACTGGCACTTTCTACATAATAGTCATTCTGATTAAACATCAAGGAAATATTTGATAATTGTTTATTGTTTATTTATTTTGCACATAAAAAAATCGGAATACAAAAAGTAGATATCAAACACATGAATAAAACAGAGAATAGAAACTAAGTAACCTAATATACAAAATAAATGTGCTGGAGGCAGAAAAAAGCCATACGGCTTGTCCGAGTTAATAAAGAACATAATTAATGATAGTAATAACAACAACAATAACACTAATGAAGAAAACAATGTGACTGTTGTTTCAGGAACAAATCCAGGACCTAGTGAACAGAATAGAGCTGGCTGTGACCTGCCCACAAGACGGCCAACGTACCAAGAACAAAGCAGCCTCCAGGTCTCCTGCTGCCACTGCTGCTCATACTGCCTCTCAACATTGATGGGAAATCCTGCTGGGAGCACCTTTCTTGACTTCGTTACTTCTTGTACCACACGGCCTCTCTGGCTTTGGTCTTCTTTTCTAAACACAGTTGTATTCAGTGACAGACATTGTCTGACAGCATTCCTTGACATTCAGATGTAGGTCATGTAAAATGCAGCAATGTGCTGAGACTTGTTACCTATATCTGCTAAGAGATTAAAAAAATCATGCCATTGCATAACTTTTCTACAAGTTTGTTGAATGTTGTCACCCCTTCATTATTTGTATCAGTTGATTTTTTTAGAACATTTCAGGACCAAAAGATTACCTACAATTCATGACTTCATACTTATAGGTGCTCCTTACAAATTGTGGTTTATCTTGAATTTGAGAAAATTACAAGTGGCAATATTCATACTCAATGTAGAAACACAGTGTAGTTCTTAATCAGTACATGAATTTATGAAACTTACCTAAGGTCATATTTATATTACAGTGTATCACAAGACATATGCAGTCTGGTACATGTGAAATGGATTTATGCAAGTTGATGATGTACACTTTTTTGTATTTTCTAAAATGAGTAAAAAGTATACAGTTCCTTAATCATATGACATTGTTATTTTGTATTTAGGCATATGCTTTTTGTCTTTTAGGAAAGGAAATTTACATCATACAATTGATTATCTAATTTGCATACTTGATATACAAACTTGATATTGTTGTTACAGAAACATGTAGCTTTCGATTGTTTTGATTTGAATCTTTCATCTATATCTAAAAGCTTTACTTTTTTTATTCCTAAGTATGGGTGCCAATAGGATGATTGCTAAAGATAGCAGTCTATTGGAAAGGCTACAGTATAGTTACAGAGGATGCTTGGTGGGTTATGTGAACATTGTTGTTGTATACAGTGATCAAACTATAACAACAAAGCATTTTTTAATTCAGAAAACAAGTATCTGAAGAAATATAACAAATGTGTCTGGAGTATGCTAGCCGTTGAAAGAAGACAAAGCAAAGCACATCTATGTACTGTTATCACCTACACAAAATGGTGTAAGACCAAGCACATTAAACAGTTATTCTGATATAGCATTTCTAGGACATGATGTCCATCTATATGTAAGCTTAGTTCATTCAGTGCGCTAACAGAACTCTTGCTCTATCTTGTTGAACAGTTCCCTGTGTTCTGGTTCTAGTTGTGTTCTTGAGTGGTCCAAAAGTCTTCATGCAGGCTGTAAAATAAGAAAGGTTTTGAAAGTGGAAATTAACAGTACATGTAGTACATGTATCTGCTATGATGTACATCATGTCACATTTTCCTCAACACCAGATGTGTCTTAATTTTCACGTTTGTCAAAATCAGTACTGGGAATCAATAACTTTTAATAAGTTATTTAATAATAACTGCATTGTTTTGTCTTTCTGGATACTGAAGTACAAACAACCTATTAACTGGAACTACATGTACATGTATGTCCAGGTTGTTGTATGAAAAACACTTTGCAGATGTTTTTAATTTCATTTTTCAGCCTGGACATGCATGTACATTTACAGTACATACATGTCATGTTCAAGCCATTAGGGTGTTTGTACACATGATGTCACAGCAGCCATGTTGGTTGGCTGAACATGGAAAAGTCAGAAAAATACATTTGAACGGCTACATCAGACGTTTAACATATACTACTGGTAATTAAAATTTATACCTGGCAATTTCAAGGTTTATCCAGCTAGCATGACTGTACTTCCATCAGTGTCACACCAGTCCAGACAGCCTACTGTAGTACCTAGGCAGGTACATGTACATGTACATTGTACACAACACTCTTCAAATGTTCATGTCACAACAGAGCTTCACCTCTGACAATGGGTTTGTGGATAATGATTTACATCAAGGCACTCAAGATAATTATGATATTGCATTACCCTTGCTCAGAATTTGTATTATTGTGTACACTTTATGCTCTTAGTACTTAGACATGTTGTTAATTGATTGACTGAAAGATGTGCAAGTAAATATAAAGCCAATTCCTGTAATGTTCATGTTAGATACAAGTGACTTGTATATTTTAGGTAATGCAACAAGTCATAACTCTATTTTCAGAACTGTTTGTTGCAGGTTTCTGTTATACGAAGTACAAGTACCTAATGGATAACTGTGAATTACAAGTTTGCCCACCTTGTTTGGACCAAAAATAAATGGGTTACTACTGACCAGTCTCCACTCCGGAACCTTAGTGATGAGTGTTGTAAGTTACATGTTGAATGATATGGATGTTCCTATTTTGTGCCAGGCCTGTAGGCACATATAAGCACTTCTGGGCCAGTGCAACAAAATGAGTTGTTAACAAACAACTAAATTGCCCAATGTTGTTGGCACAAAAAAGGCCATTCTAGCATTTCTCCATAAATTATGTAAATGAGGTCCTGATTTGAATAAGTTATGCTGTTCACCTCCAGTCAACTTCGAAATGCGCAAGTATGATATTGCCAGCATCAACTACTATGGAATTATAGTATTTTCTCATTAGTTATGCAAATTAGGTCTTCATTTACATAATTAATATATGGCGATGTTCCTCTCATTCTCAATTACACATGTCACAAGGTAGAATAGTCCTATCATGGAAGGTAGCTGAATTATAGAATTCCCTCATTAATTATGCAAAATAGAGCCTGATTTGCATAATTGTCATCTTATTATGTCAAGCATCACTTAAACTACCTTACTTACATCTTACATCTTCCCCAGGTAGGCCTTAGGGCCTGTCAGTTGAGAGCATCGTCTCCTCCACTCTTCTCGGTCGTCAAAGACCCCCTCCTCCTCAAGCCTGTCTAGTCTGCCCAGCCTATACTTTGTTAGTATTTCTTGCAGCTTGTCTGCTGAAATTGCTGATTCTTTCAGTTATTTCAGCTTTGTTACCCGATTCCTTAGATGTGATGTGATTGCCCCTACATGTAGGTACTTGGCCTGTTCAACCCTCCCAATTGTGTCTCCATTAACTGTGATTTCGCTGCTGGGGGGTTCCTGCCAAAGACCAAGACCTCTGTTTTGCCACTTTCTTTGTTCATTTTCATCCCTGCATTTGTGAACTCATCATCATATCTTTCCAGGGCAGATTTTATTGCATCCAGACTTCGTTCCCACTGGCAGATGTCATCTGCATATCCGAAGGTTTGGAATATGTCAGTCTGTTCGTTGTGTGACTTTTTGCAGAACAATGTCTAGGTAAGCAATAAACAGTATAGGGGAGAGGACACTGCCCGGTTTTACGCCACTTTTCACATCAAACCATATGTTATGGGGGTAGCCAGTCATAACAGTACATGTGTAAGGCTCGTATGTACTTTTGATTGCCTCCAACAGTCTTCCTTTGATGTCATATTTTGTGCTGAGAATGTTCCATAAGTTTTTACGTGGCACAGAATCGAATGCTTTTGTTAGATCAATAAAAGCGATGTACAAATCTTGGTTATACTCCCATGACTTCTCGGTGATTTGTCTTATGGCAAACTACCTACACACCAAATATCAAGACGATCCGTCCACCGGTTCTTGAGTTATCCTACTTTAAATATTTTCATACAAACGCTCCTGCAGTTCCAGAGGAAGCCGCTAGGGGTCCAAACTTTCGTCACTTCTTCCCGAGCACAAAAGCTACCTACCAACAAAAAATCATGACCCTAGCTTGTCCAGATCACGAGATATCAAAACCGAAAGTTTCGCTGCAGTACCATAACAACCCGCCAGGGGGCCCAAAATCTAATCATTTCGAAACCCACCAAATATCAAGACAATCCATTAAAGCCTTCTCGAGTTATCGTGTTCACAGACAGACGGAAGGACACACACACTAACGCTACCGAAAACATAGCCTTCTTGGCGAAGGTAAAAAAGACCAACCGCGCGCTGTTACCACAGAACGGCGTCTCCTCATGCATGTCACCAGTCGTGCAATACTGTGTGATAGCGTCCCATTCCTCCACCAGTAGTCGTCGTAGATCAGCCAGTGTTGTTCTCTCGGTCACTTTTGCACGGAAAGCTCGCCCAAGCTGATCCCACAGATGTTCGACGGGATTCAGATCTGGGCTCTTGCCTTGGAAGGCCACTCCATCCTTTCTACGCCTGCATGCTGGAGATTGCCTGCGATGATCCTTGCTCTGTGTGGGCGGGCGTTGTCGTCTTGCAGCCTGGCATTTGCATTGGCTCCCATATTACCACTGGATCGAGGATATTGTCCCTGAGGTTACCTGGGATGACGATAAGCCATGTATTTTCCCCTGATAGTTATACCGCCCCACACCAACTGACCAGCCCAACTGGTCCTGGGCCTTTTGGCCTAGCGGTTATGGCGATGACTTGTGGGCTGGCTGCCCGGGTTATATGAATGGTTTATTTCAGAAAGTACACATATGTCACAAACATTGCAGCCGACGAGGCTGAATTGCGTAATTACATTTACATGGACTAAAGACATAATTACAGATAAAGCAATTAATAAAACACGGGAGTAAAATCGTTAAAACAATATAAGCCAATATATCGAATAAAATGCGGAAAACTGTGACGACATAGTAAAAAAGATCTTCTCAGCAACAATTAAGGCTAATTGTGAAGCGATCACAAATGGAACGAGTATATGAAGTCTCGTCTAGGTATTTAGCAGTTCAATCATGTATGGTAACGCACTGTTCGTATAACGTCCAGTTCGGCCATGTAGGGAGTTCAGTTTGTGTGATGACCGGGTTTGCCGGCCACTGATGCTTCCTCTAGTAGGTGGCAGTAGATGCTGGAACTGTCCAGAACGAACTAGGGACTTAGCGAACGTCTCCGTCAGGTGTCTACGCCGTGAGCAGAGAGTCGACAGTCCCTGTCGACAGCAGGCAGCGTCATATGATGTATATTCGGCACCAAGGATAACTCGTAGAGCTCTGCGTTGGACTTTCTCAACCTTGTCACTTAACGTAGTAGGCAGTCCGGAGTGCCACACCGGGGCGGCGTACTCAAGGATTGGGCGAATGTAGGAGATATATACCGTAATGAGGTCGTCAGTAGATAGGTGAAAGTGCTTTAGTTTCCTGAGAAAGTACAAACGCTGGCTTGCTTTAGTGCACACTGAGTCCACATGCGAGTTCCATTTCAAGTCGGCCTGGAGAATGACGCCTAAAACTCTCATCACTTTCACTTGTTGGACCTCTATGTTGTTGATCGTAAGTGGAGGCGGTATGAAAGGGATCTTCCTGAACTGGATATGCAACACTTTACATTTCATCGGATGTAGCTGCATGTGGCTAGCGTGTGACCACTGGGCCAAGTCGTTAAGGTCCTGTTGCATGTTGGAAGGACTTGCGTTGGGGTTCCTGGTTTCTAGCAAGTTCAGATCGTCATAATCAACATCATTACGCGGGTTTGGCTTGGGTTCGAGAGCCAGGGGTTTTCCTGTTTCTACTCGCGTCTAGCGTTTCACTGCTCTCATCAGAAAACATCAGATTCCTCCACTCTGTGTTCCAATCACGATGCTGGCGACTTCTGTAACAGCCTGTGGTCTCTCAGTGTTGCTCGAGTAAGAAACCGGTCTTGCTCAGGAGTTGTGGCCCAGGCCGGGCGTCCGGTGCGCGGCCTGTCTTTCACCGATCACTAGTTGCACGGAAACTAGCTACCAGTTTGGCGATGGTGCCTTGGCGCACTCTGAGTAACGCAACATCCCTCGGGCGCCAGCTTCAACCTGCCCCACATCACATAAGGCAAACGTGGCATGGCAATGTTTAGTGTAGAATAACAACAGAAAATGGACACCTGTGGATGACGATGTGGCTCCGTTATCCACAGGTGTGTATTTTGGGGTTCACACCTGCAGGACACAGTCAATGTCCGAAGTGCTAAAAATAACCTTGGCTGTTCCGTGTACTAAAGATGATCTTATAACCTGAAGAAACAATTGATTGCATCATTGGCACCCGCACCCATACCAACAGGACGACACAGCGTTGGACACCAGCAGGGAAATTTCGGCCCTTTTGTTTCTGCCACCCACTCACGTTTGTACGCGTGGCGCTCGGTCCATGAGTTTACAATCACCATGACTGAGGTATCACTAGGAAAATGAATTACACGTTAATGATATATAATACATAAACAACGGATATATGATCGAACAAAGTTGAATATTCCAAACTTTTTGAGCCAAGATTATTATCCAAGTAAGCTCCACATCATGATTTACATCTAACGTTAACTTTATTACTGTTCCAATAGTGAACTATAAAGCTATAATGCTGCATGTTAGTGGACAGAGATCTGAATCAGCATGACTCTGCTCAGTTGTGAATCTGTAAGTTACATGTAACGTTACATACATAATGAGTATGAAATCCTATCATTTAAGACTAATAAAGTACATGTATGCATTGTCCTCATCAATTAAGCAGATCAAGTCATAATCAACATCATTACTGACTAGTTATGTGCATCTTTGCCGAAGCTACATAGAAGCCAAAAATCATGCCGTACCATCCAGTCTTTGTCAAGGAATGAGCAATCCACCACTTCTGTGACGTCACGTTATGTAGAGTAGAAAGAACATGTGACTCGATGAGCACTGGGTCATAAGTTGAAGAAAGTTTGTGGCGCCAGACCCTACCCCCGTTCATTTTTTTTTATCATAACATTTAATAACAGAACATGATGGCAACAAACTCAAGCTACATTGCTTATTTTAGTGTTGCCATCGAAACAAAGATAATACAAAAGTGAAATGACACAAAAACAGACATGCAAGCATAAGAATAATAAAGTAAACTACGGTGAACAGCATGATAACTAAATAATATGACATGGAGGAAAATGACAATGAAATATTGATTAAACTGGTAGGATAACAGAACAAGACTGACAATGAAAAGTACATTGCCATGGGCATGGCGACGGAAGTTGTTGGTAGGGTTTGTGTTCAATGTATGGCACCGTCAGCACAAATATCCTCGTCAGTAGACTTCATTTAAGTGAAATCGAGGCAGAACTAACATCGGGCATAACAGTACGTATATATACGAATTGTGCAAAGGGAACTCGACCAGCTGGGGGCTCACATCGGTAAACGTTAATCACATCAGGACATAGTATACTTTATAATAACGATATATAAGTACCTGTTCAGATGCAATGAAGCTGATGACTATCGATGTTTATTCGTATACTGGTGCAGATGATATACAGTGTATAATATTTTATGATAAGGAAAGTATACAAGTACCGTGTCTAGTCAGATATAACGTTAGTACAGCGCAGTTCAGTATATCACTCCTACCCTCCCCTGAGTGTATAGTGGCCCCCGGGGCTCACAGAAAACAGAAAGTAGGGCATAATTAGGTTATCCAAGAGAGGAGTGACAGACTAGACAGAATTTGTACAGAACTTGGGGAGAATGTGGACTGCAACTGGTGTTGTCTGAGTCACCTTCAATCTTAAAAGAACCTCCCGACATTGACATTGCGGCAGGATTCAAGAGAATAGACTAAAGCAGGTATACCAGGTCAAAGTGCTGACAGGTAGGAAAGACGAAGGCCGTGGAAAATGGATATGGGCACGAAGAGGATTTTCTTTGTTGGCGGGAACTGGTTCACATATAGCAAATCGCCTGCCACTGCACTGGGATTATATCTTACAGAAATCAAAATCTCCCTCTGGTGTTAGAACTGTGAGAAACCTCTTAAAAGATATGCTGGATGTGTTGCCATAAATCAGATTTTAATTTTACGGGCTACTTTACTAAGGACTCTTCAAAATGACTATGAAATATACAGGAAGTAATATGCCCTTGGCATTATGATTACCAAAGAGTTCTACATTGTCCTATTAAAAACAAAATTGATCTAGTCCAAGGATTTGGTAAAAAAAATTTTTTACATAATAATGAGACAAAGATATACATTGTACCTGTTCAAATGCCGTGGAGTTGAAGACTGTGGATGATAAGTTAATCCATAACTACTTATTAAATAATTAGATGGGAGAAAACATTCTACGCTAATTCAGAAAAATCAACAGCTCACTGCTTACTTTATGAACATCATGGAAGACAGAGCTAGCTATAATGCTGCATGTTAGTGGACAGAGATCTGAATCAGCATGACTCTGCTCAGTTGTGAATCTGTACAATTTCCACAATGTCCCAAGGGTTTCCAGGAAAGTAGGAATGTAGGCAAAGATGTGGGTCAGCAAAATTCCAGAGCTGTCAGACATTCCTGTGGACATTCCATATCTCCCAAGGGTTTCCAGGAATTTCACTAAGTAGGTCAATGTGGGCATAGATGTGGGTCAGCAACATTCCAGAGCTGTGAGACATTCCTCTGGACATTCCATACCTGTGGATAAAATTCCTGTACAATTCCTAGAATTCTTGCAAACTGCACACAATACTGTACCATTAGGCTCGCCCATGAGGCGTCGCCAAAAAATGTTTACTCGAATCTTTTGGTTTCTTTTAAAAACAACTGAACACATCCTAAAAGTTTACGGTTATTGGAGTCCGAAAGAAAAGAAGAACCTCTAATCAGTAAATAAACTACGGTCATTATCAGCTAAATCATAGATATTAGTAACAAATCCTACCAGTTTTTCTAAATTGCTGAAGAGGGCCATACAATATTGATAGTACATAGGGCAATGCAAGAAATAATACAACAGCACGCATCCAAAATTCATGACCCTAGTATGTCGAGATCGCGAGATATCAAAACCGGAAATTCCGCTGCAGTACCATAACAAGCCACCAGGGGGCCCAAAATCTAATCATTTCTAGGTCTCATCAAGACCTACCCACCTACCAAGTTTCATGACAATCCATCCATAGCTTCTTGAGTTATCGTACTAAACCACAAACACACATACACAACACACACACACACACACACACACACACACACACACACACACACACACACACACACACACACACACACACACACATACATACATACATACATACACACATACAAACGCTATAAAAAACATAACCTTCTCGGCGAAGGTAATAAAAGAAAACGTGTTTTCTGACACTGAACATGCACGCATGTTCTCGGTGTGAAATCAAGGATATCTGGTTCATTTTGTAGAAAACTGTGAGCCGCAGAAACCCCTTTTGATGCCCCCTTTACTGTTCACAGTTGACCAGTAAAGGCCAACCGACTGTACTGACGCTGCACTGTTCAACCAAAGATATTGATGTAGTGCTATTAAAGTCCATCAGCGCTCCGTACAAGTAGGGGGTCGGTTGGGTTTATACATGTACTTGGGAAGTCAACATTCTGTATAACGGTTGTTACGGTGCATCATAATTTTGTTCTTGATCGCCCTAATGAGCCGCGCTCAATAACAGTGGATGATGAAATCCTTGCGAGCATTGATTGCATAATCTCGGCAATCCTGTGTGGCTGGAGGAGGGGGGGGGACCTCAATGTTGGTATATTCATTTCCAGCCACACGTGACGGGAGGTCCCGCCAGTGTCGTAAACCCAGGATATTACTGTAAATCAATCAAAGGTATCGAACATCAAAACAGGCCAACAGCCAACCGATGTTTCGCTTATTTCTTGCACAAAGGTCAAGCAACGCTACTCTCCAAGTAGGGGTTTAGGCTTTGGCTTATTGCCTTCGTCAGAAGGGTTTACAATCATCCATTTTTAGTGTGGGAACTGCGGTTTTAGCGGCATAACTCTTGAAGGCATGGCTCAACGTCCATGTTTTTTGGCGGGCAGGTTACCGTTGTTAAGACCGATGTCAAGTGCAAATATAGGCTTCGTGGGGAGTCCATACGTCACTGTAGTGGACTTTTTGTGTTTGTCGCTTGTTAGCAAAATAACTCTTGTATATGTAAATAGATGTTCATGGTTTTTGGTAGGCAAGTTACCATTGTAAAGGCCAAGGTCAAGTTCGAAAATGGGCCTCGTGGGGGTCCCTACGTTTCTGCAGTGGACCTTTTATGTTTAGATATGCAACCCCCGACGCACAGGACGATGCTGTGTCCGACATGAAGACTCCGGAAGCCCCAGACAAACAAACCCCGACAGCCTCCCACTTACAGGTCCCGGCACCCACTGGCACCGACACACGGGCCAAGGCAGTCCCTGGTACACAGGACCCGGCAACCCCCGCTATACAGGCTCCGACAGACCCCGGCAAGCAGCCCACGGCAGCCCCCAGCCCCGACTCACGCACCCAGTCAGTCCCCTGTGCAAAGGCCCCGACAAACCCCGGCGCAAAGGCTACGATAACCCCAAGCACACAGGGCCCGGCAACCTATCTAGCCCAGAAGAAGCAGATCAGAATCTTTGCCGACTCCATTTGGAATGGCGTTGATACAAACAGAATGTTTAATAACAAAAGTTCGAGCATCGTCAAGTCCAGCACAGTAAGGAAAGCCTCCGAGAACGTCAACTCGTCCCCTGACAACACGACGGAGCTGGTCATCCTTCATGTCGGCTCAAACGACATGGACAATACAAAAGCACGATCAGACAGTGTGAACATTTGTGTAGAAGAAACTCGCAAATTGATCAACAATGCAAAAACATATTTTCCAAATGCAACAATAGCAATGTCCCAAGTCCTCCCAAGAGGGATGCATATGGAATCCACACTCAACAAGAACATTGCCATGTACAACGACACCGTCGAGAAACTGTGTCTGGAAGATGACCAACTCTTCTACATCAGGCATAGGCTGTTGTCACAGGAACGATCGCTGTACAAACCCGACAGGATCCACATCACCCCTGACGCTGGTGTGAGTCTGTTAGTGGCTGATGTGAAGCGCACGCTGCGCCATCACCAGCAGTCCGTCGCAGATACGAACAGACAACACTCGAGCCACAGCGGGCAGCAGACCAGACCACCCAGGAAAACATCGAGGGAAAACACCGTAACCTACATGCAGTCCGACCGGTACACTCCCCCGAGCCGCTTCTCACAAGCCCAGCGGAATCCGGCACCATTGCTCCCGTGGAACCAGTCACCCCCAGCTCCTCAGCGAAGATCCAACTGGAACGATCGGCAGGAGTCGAGATGGAGCGAGGCACAAGACAAGCGCCATGCCGTAGAAACACTGATGAACATGATGAAAGACTTCCTAAGTCATTGAACGGACACTTGAAAGTGACAGTCACTGACGCTAGCAGTGAATGGATAGCAAGAGGTTACTGAGGTAACGTGTTCATCTCTTTTATGTACTATATAACATAATAGTACCTAACTGATTAAATGTAAACTGCCCTGTTTGTACTAGTTAATTTATACAGATACTAGTACCGGTAGGTGTGATAGATTTTATATATGAAACATTCGATTAAGCTGTATTAACTCACTTGACACACAATGCAACCACGCTCTTATTGTTTAATTTCTTATATTCGCTGTTTTGACTCGATAATGTCTGCCCAAAAAGTAGCGCTTAGATTCTGCTCTTGGAACGTTCAAGGTGGTCTTCGGAGGAAATGTTTAGATGTAGAGTTTGTTTCTAGTTTAGAAGATTATGATTTTGTTTGCCTCCAAGAGACCTGGCTTAAACCAGGGGATAAATGTAGAATAGAATCGTTTAGTTACTTTAGAAGTGATAGAGACGCCAAAAAGACCGCCAAAAGGAATTCCGGCGGAGTAGTCATAATGTTTAGAAACAAATTTACCAAAGGTATCACAAAACTGCCATCAAGACACCCGGACTTTCTTTGGTGTAAGTTAGACAAGACATTCTTTGGCTTAGAACAGGACCTATTTGTCGGGTGTATGTACTTCTCCCCGGAAAACTCGTCGTCCCTAGAAACTAAAAACAACTCCATGTTTGATATATTACAAGAAGATATATGCAAATTTTCTAACCAGGGAAATATAATGCTGCTGGGTGATTTAAACGCCAGAACAGCATCCCTACAAGAAACAATCATCCAAGATGACTGCCTGAATCACGACAAAATAGACTTATTAGAAAACATGCTCCCCAGATCGAGCTGTGACAAAGGAGTAAATAGATATGGAAATAATCTAATTGATCTCTGTTCAGCAGCCAACATGATTATTCTAAATGGACGGGTCCCAGGAGACTTGTCCGGTAACTGTACCTGTCACAAGTATAACGGATCGAGTGTGGTTGACTACTTCATTGTTAGCTCTGAATTTCTCCCAAAAGTCCAATATTTAAAAGTGAACGAACTTTCAGTGTTCTCAGATCATTGTTTGCTAACTTGCTCAATTTCCACAAGTTATTCACCATAACTCAAACCCCAGCACGTCCTCTACCAACTAAGTACATCTGGGATGATCACTCAAAAGCTATGTTTTCAGAAGCTCTCCAAGACCCATTGATATTAAATGACATACAAAATTTTATGGATAAATCGTTCTGCAATGTAGACAGTGCTGTAAAGGAATTTGCCGGTATAATTACACATGTGGCGGACAAATCCCTACGAAAGATCACTCCCAGAAACAATAGGAAAAAGAAAAAGAAATGCAAACCATGGTTTACCCCAGACTGCACCTCTTTGAAACGCAAAATCAATAATTTAGCTTCCCAGTTCTCAAAATGCCCATGGAGATTAGATATCCGACATTCATACTTCTGCAATCTAAAAGTATACAAGAAGAAAATCAAAACAAAAAAGAAACTTTACAAGGAAAGACAATGGCACAAGTTAAGTAACCTCAGTAAAGAAAATCCTCAAAAATTCTGGAGAGAATTGAAGATACAAAAGCAAGAAGAAAGTGATAAACAAGACATGGATGAAAACATTAGCCCCGAAGAGTGGAGAACACACTTCAAAAATTTAAATGATCTCATCGAAAGTAATGAATCAGACAAAGATTTCCACCAACATGTTTCACAGGTAAACCCAGAACTTTTCCAGACAGCAAACAAAACTACCGATACACATGCTTTCAATAATGAACCAGCAGACAACATTACAGACAACATTATACGCACGTTAGAAAACGCGACGGAAAAACCTCTAGACTTTGACATCTCAGTTGAGGAGATTCTGGAGGGATTGAACAAATTGAAATGCAACAAAGCGTGTGGAGCAGATGCCGTCATAAATGAAATGTTAAAATATAACAGTACACAACTTATACCGTCACTAAGAAAACTATTTAATATTGTTTTGAACTGTGGAAACTTCCCACAACAATGGAGTCAAAGTATTCTTGTCCCCATCCACAAAAGTGGCAATTTATCGAACCCCTCAAATTATAGAGGAATTGCCATTTCTAGTTGTGTTGGAAAACTATTTACACATATTCTGAGCAATCGTCTACAACAACTTCTAGAAAATTATAACATACTGTCACCCTTTCAATCCGGATTTCGAAAAGACTTTCGGACCAGCGATAATATATTTGTGCTGAAAACCCTTATTGATAATCAGCTATCTGTACCCAGAGGAAAACTATACACATGTTTTGTAGACTTCAAAAAAGCATTCGATTCTGTGTGGAGAAATGGCTTATTCTATAAAATTCTGTCGTCAGGTATAGGTGGCAACTTCTTCAAAATTATACAATCAATGTACAGTAACATAGAATATTGTGTGAAAACAGCTAACGGCCTGTCAGATTACTTTAAATCATCATGCGGTGTGCGGCAAGGCTGCAACTTAAGTCCACTTCTCTTCAATCTGTTTGTTAACGACCTTCCAGCTAAACTAGCGTCACCATTATGCGATCCTGTATTCTTAAAAGATACCCCCATCAACAGTCTTCTATGGGCAGATGACCTCGTACTCATCTCACAATCTGAAGCAGGGCTGAAACAATGTTTAAAAAGATTAGACGAATTCTGTTCTACTTGGAAACTATCAACTAATAAAGGGAAAACAAAAGTCATGATATTTTCAAAAAACGGGCGAGCCAATAATAATAATAAATCACCATTTCAATCACAAGGGCAGACTATAAGCTTCACAAACTCTTACACATACTTAGGAGTCGATATAACACCATCAGGGTCATTCAATCGTGCCAATAAACAACTTAGAGTTAAAGCAATGAGGGCTTCCTTTAAGCTTAAAACATTGTTGGCATCAAATCACAATCCATCCATTTCTCTTGCCCTGGATTTATTCAATAGCCTCGTCAAGCCAATCTTATTATATTGCGGGGAAATACTGGGGACAAACACTCAAAGCAAAGAGATGATTCTCAGGGGAATCAAGGAATCACCGAATGAAAATATTAGAGAATTAGTATCCAACACCCTTTCCCCGATATTAGGACCAGATATAAATACATGTATAATTAAGTCGGCCCGTGTAGGAAAGAAATGTGATACATCAACTGCCCGTCCTGTTCTTGTTCGACTTAGGAAATATACTGATAAAATGAATATTATATATCAATCAAGTGTACTGAGAGATCAAAATATAATAGTAGAACAACCTAATATTTGTTATGAGATTCCCGATTTAGAACATGTATTGCTCAATTACTGTAAAATATTGCTTCGTGTGCCAAGAAACTCTGTCAACGCCGCTGTACTGGGCGAGCTAGGTATGTTTCCACTGTATATAGACACTCAAACGAGACTTATTAAGTACTGGCTAAGATTAAACAACATGTGTAATGATAGAATTGTTAAGAAAGCATACGATACAGCTGTTGTACAAGAACATGACTGGGCTTCCCATGTACAAGATATATTATGCAGGCATGGTTTTCAAAATATCTGGCTACACTCTAATGTAGACGCCAAACATTTTGGAAACATGTTCAAGGAGCGACTTCAGGACACATTTCTTTCCAACTGGAGACAAAAGATAAGGAGCTTTAGTAAACTTGAAACATACTCAAAAGTCAAGAAAACATTTACCATGGAGAATTACCTGTCAGTGATCCAAAACAAATCCTTTACATCTAGTATTACAAGACTGAGAATTAGCGCACATTGTTTAGAAATTGAGAAGGGTCGACACAAAAAGATACCAACCGAGAAAAGAATGTGTCCTAGCTGCAAAGATATAGTTGAAGATGAATACCATTTTGTAATGATTTGTCCCTACTATAATGAAGAAAGGAAAAAACTAATGATATCATGTAAGAGTAAAATAACACTGCCGGGAACAAATAGAGAAATATTCAACATACTATTATCATGCCCCGACTCTATATCTGTTTATGTAGGTCAATATGTACATAATACTATACAAAAGAGAAACCTGGTCACAGCAATGTAAAATGTAATATTACATTATTTAGATTAGTACACTAGTAGAAGTAGTTTGTAGTTATTAAGTATTATTTGCCGTACATTGTATCTTATGCAATTGTTGCGCAATAAACTTGACTGACTGACTGTGTAACGATCTTCCCCCACCAACCCCTTTGTGGAGACAGCTGGGTATCAGCTGGAGAACCCACGGTCTGGGATCAGGGCTGGGATCAGATAACGTTAAGGGACTGTTCTGTAATTTCAGCGGGAGGAGGTTGGTCAGGTCATTACCTATGTAACCAAGTAATTTTTATGGATGACGTCCAATGGAGACCGTAAATTTAATGCGAAAGCGCGATAAAAAAACATAAAGGGTCGAAAAAACAAGATGCCTAGATTTGGAATATACTAACTGATTGTAGAAATACAAATGTTAGGACACAAATTGAATTAAAGAACACAGTGTAACAACAAACAAGCATAAAAATAATTCAATTCGATTCAATTCAATCTTTATTAAAACAACTCGCAGACATTCTGAGTCTGAATTGTGTTGTTTCGACAAATTGGTCGCTTCAAGTGATCTACTTGATCCACTTAAGACATTACAAATTATCTAAAACCTATGATAAGCAACGTTGAAGCAAATACATGTTCATTAACAATCACGTTACAATATAGATTTAATATGCCATAAAACGAGACGTCTAGATCTGTGCCGTTAGGCGTTCTGCTGAGAATACAGCGAGAGCCCACCATGACAGGTACGGTAACAACCAGAGCCGACAGACAAACACTGGTGGCAACGGTACATCTAGCTCACCGCCAAGGCAGTCCCAGGTAACCAGACAAAGACAGGAGCGCCAGTTCCGGAACACTCCGACATTCCAGTACCGGAATCAGGGCAGGCCCGCCGGACCCCGCCAGGATGACGCAGACTTCACACCAGGAGACTGGAGTCGCCACCCGAACCTGTACCGGTCTCAGCCTCAGTTTCCACCACAGGAAAAATCATGGACTTAGCGTACAAACTGTCCGAGATGCTGAACAGCCTTTGAGCTACAATGCTATGCATGCGGAAAATGGAACTTGACGAAAGGGAAGTCTTACTTTTCTATCTGTCTTATCTTAAATAAATCTATTATGAACATATCATGCACTGATCTTAACTGTATATTTAGTTTTGAAACATGATATCATAAGGTACTCACTCGTTATATAGCGTAACTGTTTACGTGTTGAAGCAGCGTTTGTAATTGCTCTTAACATTCTTAGCACTTTCTTTTGTAGTATTTGTTATGGATATTGACGTGGCCTTACGCTTAACCAGCTGGAATATCCAAGTTAGTTTTGCTAGAAAATGTGTAGAAGTAGATTTTTTAGAAGCTATTTGTCATCATCATCATCTCAAATACTGCTCATCCCGCTATGCGGCGGATTATTAGCAGTCCTAGACGCGCATGTCATTGATGATACTGTGGGTGCAAAAAGGGGAAAAAAAGGGGAATAGACGCAGACAAGTGCAAGGACGGGACAGTGAAATTACACATATATATTTACATATGTACAAAGGACAGGGGGGCAGCTCAGTGCAGCGAAGCCCGTCCCAGCTCAGCTTTGAACTGGGAGATGGACTTCGCCTCCGCCACACTGGGCTCAAGTTCATTCCACTCATTGATGGTGCGAGGGAAGAACGAGAGCCTGTAATAGTTGTTCCTACTCTTGGTCTGCAGCTTTAAAGCATGATTAGTGCGGCGGGAGCACCGAGCTGCCGGGACGAGACGAGAGGTGTGAGGGACAGAGATGGTGTTGTGCAGGACTTTAAACATGGTGGTCAGTCTGGCCATTTTGCGGCGATGTGCAAGCGACTGCCATCCCAGGTTTTCAAGCATTTCTGTTACAGAGGCCGTGCGTTTGTAGTTGTGGCATACATACCTGGCAGCTCTACGCTGCACCGCCTCCACTCTACCTACCTGGTCGGCAGTGTGGGGATCCCATACCGGGCAGGCGTACTCCAATGTGGATCTAACTAGGGCCATGTAGGCACGTTGTTTGGCCTCCACACTGGCGATCCGCAGGCTACGGCGCAGCATTCCCAGTGTTCTGTTGGCTTTTGCCGTTATGTTGTCGATGTGGCAATTCCAGGAAAGGTTTGAGGTCATGGTTACGCCTAGGTATTTAGCCTTACTTACCTTAGCCAGAGGGGATCCATGGAGAGTGTAGGGGTAGCTGATGGGTTTTTTGGTAGAGGGGACAGACATGACTTCACATTTGGAAGGATTAAACTTCGTGAGCCACATTGTCTCCCATTTACAAATATTGTCTACGTCATGTTGCAGTTTGTCACAGTCTTGTGTCTCCCGTACTGCCATCTGCAGTATACAGTCATCGGCAAATAGTCTTACCTTGGCGTATACTGCGTGGTTTGGGAGGTCATTAATGTATGTCAAGAATAGAATGGGACCTAGAACGGTACCTTGGGGAACGCCGGAGGTAACAGGTACTGACTCAGAACAGTCCCCTTCGAGCACGACACGCTGGGTCCTTCCAACTAGGAACTGTTGGATCCAGGCCAGAGACTTACCCCTAACGCCATAATGCTCAAGTTTATGTATGAGCCGGCGATGGGGCACTTTGTCAAAGGCCTTGGCGAAATCCATCAGCACCAAGTCAGTCTGGACGCCATCGTTTCTGTTTGCTGCAAGGTCATCGACAAGGGAGAGGAGCTGTGTTTCGCAGGATCTGCCTTGCCTGAAACCGTGTTGCATTTCGCACAAGATGTCATTGCCATCCAGGTGGTTCATCATGGAGCTAGCAATAATGTGTTCCATGAGTTTGCAGCAGATTGATGTAAGTGATATCGGCCTGTAATTCTCGATCTTATACCTGTCGCCTTTTTTGTATATTGGCGATATGTTGGCCTCTTTCCACGACTCGGGCACTGTGCCGGAGTCCAGGCTTTTCTGGAAGATGGCCTGTAGGATCGGACTTATTATGTCGCTAAGTTCTTTGAGGACATGTGCATGTACCTGATCAGGACCGGAAGTTGTAGTTATGATATTGTTTGTGTTCAGGAAACTTGGTTAAAGCCCGATGATAGCTTTCATATAAATGGATACCAACACTTTCGGAGTGACCGTAAACTCAGGAAACGAGCCAGACGGAATTCTGGCGGGGTCACTCTCCTCTTTAAGCAGACGATCGCAAAAGGAATTTCCAAACTTACTTACTTACTTGTACTTGTTGAGGTCTCCTCGAGTCAGTCGTTCGAGTGGCCTGCGCACAGAACTCGTCTCTTCCTCAGCAGTTCCCTCCACTTCTTCCTATCTCTTGCTAGTTCCAAACTACCAAGTAATAACCCTGACATTCTCTGGTGCAAGCTTGATAAAATTTTCTTCGGCTTGGACACAGATGTAATACTGGGATGTCTATACTTACCCCCGGAAAATTCACCAATTTTCGCCACAAAAAAGAACACAATATTTGAGGATCTAATGACAGATTTGGCAAAATTCAATAATTTAGGGCATGTTCTCATTCTTGGCGATTTGAATTCTAGGACAGCTAGTATGCAGGAACAACTTTTCGATGACTTTGACGAAAACCCTTCCGAAATCAAATTAAAACCTAGGCTAAACACAGACAGTGTAACGAATAAGTATGGCAGGGACCTAATTGACTTATGCTCGGCCGCCAATATGGTAATACTTAACGGAAGAATGATTGGCGACCTCCCAGGGAAAAGTACATGTATTAAATACAACGGCACAAGCACCGTAGACTATTGCATAGCTAGCTTACCCCTTTATTCATCGGTGCAATATTTCAAAGTACATAACCCAACTTGGTTGTCAGATCACTGCCAGATTTCTGTCTCACTGAAAACAAACCATTCTAGATTCAGGAATAAAAGTGAAGAAAAACTCCACGCGCACCCAAAGAAATACATTTGGGATGATACTTCTCGCGAAAAGTTTCAGGATGCGCTACAACTTCCTCAAATTCAAACTAAAGTTGAACAGTTTATGTCTGAACCGCACACAAACAATCAAGCCGAAAAAGTAGTTGGAGAATTTAATCATATAATAAAGATGGCAGCTGATTTGTCATTAAAATCCATACGATTCCCAAATCGCAAAAAGAAAACCACTAACAAGCCATGGTATGACCAGCAATGTCGTGACCTGAAATCAAAAATTAGGGCTCTCGCTGCTGAAATAAGGAAAAACCCTTGGCGACAAGAAAAGAGACAAACGTATATTTGTAAAGTTAAAGAATACAAAAGACTAATCAAGAAAACAAAGAAACACTATACTGAAAAGAAAATGAAGCATATCTCTAAACTATGTAAGGAAGATCCAAAAACATTCTGGAGAAAATAAATTACGAAACAGAGAAAACACAAACAAGGAGGATGCAGGGGAACTAATATCAACCAAGGAGTGGTTACATCATTTTAAAACAATAAATAGCAACGTCATGATGGACAAAGAAGAAAAGGAATATACAGATAATATTATTACATTACTGGAGCACGAAACAGGGAACCCACTTGATTTCGATATTACAGAGGAAGAAATTCAAGAGAGCTTACGTAACCTAAAAGGCAACAAATCATGCGGAACAGACTCAATCATTAACGAAATGCTAAAATATAGTGCTCCTCAACTCACATTACCATTAAAGAAACTGTTTAATATTCTACTACAATCTGGAACGTTCCCCCATCAATGGAGTCGAAGTATGTTAGTTCCCATACACAAAAGTGGGGAAACCTCGAACCCGACAAACTACAGAGGTATCGCGATTTCCAGTTGCGTTGGTAAATTGTTTACATTCATCTTAAACAAACGACTACAACACTACCTCGAAACTTGAGAACAAGTGACAACGTTTTCGTGCTCAAGACATTAATTGACCAACAGATTTCCAAACCGGGGGGGAAACTATATGCCTGCTTCATAGATTTTCGAAAAGCGTTTGATTGTGTATGGCGAAATGGACTGTTCTACAAACTCCTATCATCAGGCATAGGGGGAAACTTCTTCAAAATAATAAAATCAATGTACTCTAACGTAGAATATTGCATATAAAAAAAACTATCGCCCTACTTCCAGTCAACCTGCGGGGTGCGACAAGGGTGCTCGCTCCTATTCAACCTACACTGTATATGTAAATGATCTCCCATCCATGTTAGATTCACGATCATGTGATCCTCTCCTTCTACAAGATACAAATGTAAGCAGCTTATTTTGGGCGGATGACCTTGTCCTTCTTTCAAAATCTGAGAAAGAATGTCTAAGAACACGGGATCAATTCTGCTCAATTTGGAAATTATCAATAAATGAAAAGAAAACTAAAGTAATGATATTCTCGAAAAATGGACGGACTAGTAGCAGCCAATACTCTCCCTACAAAATACATGGCAACAAAATTGACATCGCAACTTCATACACTTATTTAGGAGTTGATTTTACACCTTCAGGCTCATTTAACCGAGCCACCAAACAACTAAGATTAAAAGCTCTCCGAGCCTCCTTCAAATTAAAATCCATGTTATCAACAAACTCCAATCCATCCATTTCACTCGCCCTGGAGCTGTTCAGTAGCTGCATAAAACCAATTCTACTTTACTGTTGTGAAGTTCTAGGGACAAATGCACAAAGTAGAAACCTCATCTTCCACGGGATTAGAGAATGCCCAAATGAGAATATCAGAGAAACAATAGCTAGGACCCTTAACACAGTACTGGAGTCAGAAACACACATACTTAGAGCCTCCCGTATGGGAAATAAATCTGGCCATTCCTCTACCCGCCCTGTCCTTGTGCGATTTAAAAAATACAGTGACAAATTAAATATCATACATCAATCACACATGCTCAAAGATCTGAACATAACATTTGAACAACCAATGATATCCTACGAAATTCCCGACTTGGAGTTTGTACTCTTAAATTACTGCAAAATAGCACTCGGCGTAGCCAAAATCTCTGTTAACGCCGCTGTCAGAGGTGAACTCGGTGTTTTCCCACTGTACATCGATGCACAAACACAGTTGATAAAATATTGGCATAAACTACAATGTTTACCAAACAACAGCATCGTAAGGAAAGCATATGACACTTCCGTTGAGTTACAACAAGACTGGGCTGTCCATGTGCAGGACATTCTCTGTCGACACGGATTCCAAAATATCTGGATAAATCCTGCCCTTAATGCCAACCAGTTTGGAAATATCTTCAAGGATCGTCTGGAGAACACATTTCTCTCTGGCTGGAGACAAGAAATAAAGAATCTCACCAAACTCAACACCTATTGCAAAATCAAAACACAATTCTGTCTGGAAAACTATCTCTCATCAATTCAAAACAAATCGTTTAGAAATAGCATTACAAAACTTAGGATTAGCGCTAGCGCCCACCCTTTGCTAATCGAAAAGGGCCGCCACTATAACACACCAGCCAAAGAGAGATTGTGTCCCACATGTCATAAAGATGTTGAAAATGAATTTCATTTCATGATAGATTGTTCAACCTATGATGAAGACCGACAAAAATTGTTACAGTCTATTGCATGTAAGACCGATATAACGTTACCTCATACAAAAACAGAGATATTCAATATGTTATTATCATGCCCTGTCCATATATCCACCTATGTAGGCCAATTTATATACAACTCACTTCAAAAACGAGACAATGTAATACATTCCTGACGCAATTTTTAAATGTTATTACCATTATAGTTGGAGTAGTATAACTAGAGTGTCTTTATTTGTTATCTATAAAAGTAGATCTGCTTCCTAGAACGCATACCTACTAGAACTACCAGTACTATTAGATAAATGTTAGCGATACCAACTTTATATGTATATGTTGCCAAACATTGTATCCGTTACAATGGTCGTGCAATAAAGTTCTTCTTCTTCTACTTTGTACAATGTACAGTGGGCGTAACTGATAGGGAATCTGAGAACATGTAATGTATTAAAAACAAACAACAGAACAGCAGTAGTCGTCCTGTTCTGATTCTTTCCTTTCATCACACCTTCTCTTATTGCATTTTGCGACACTGTTGTGACACGTTGATCATAATACAGTAAGCAGAATTTCTTGTAACAGTAATTTTTTGCAGTAACAGTCCAAAATCAAATAGCTGACACAGATGACAGCGAGTCTGTTACTCTGTGGCGAACCATTTCACAGTGTTCCGTACGTAGAATAAAAGAGGAGTACAAAGATTCTTTTGTACTCTAGACCAAATTGATTATAAAAAAAGTAAATAATACACGTTCATTTCTCTAGAGCAATGTCCCTCTGACGAAGGCATGAGATCTCCGACCTCTAGTTTTGACGTGTTTTAGGCTTTTTTTATCGTTTTTGTTGTTGTAGTAGTAGCAGTAGTAAAGTAGTAAACCATTCTTTATTCTCGAAAACTTGTTCGGCCAACAGGCAAAAAATATGGATTGTGGAGTGGTTTCGATTTTTAGAGGTGACGTACGGTCCTGCAGCATGGTGTAACCAGGAAATGTACTGGGTGCTTTTCACACTAAAAAAGATGAGGTGTCAGAATACTATTTTCATATCGAGCCTGTTTTATTCCGTTTCCGTTGTATTGCGCGATTTAGCAATTGTTAGATTTGGCAAAAGTTGCGACATCCAGTTCTGGACTGCCGGTGGGCGTCTTTCGACCGCTCTCTAAAGACGTACGTCGTACATACATGTAAGATCTGGGATCTCCAGGGGTGCCACCCACAGAAGTCAGGCGGGAACTTCTGCCGGGTCTGTGATATGTAAAGTAATTAGTAAACCAAGAAAAGTGTAACATAAAATTGTTGAATCATCTTTTCTTATCTCCATGGTTGAATCAACTTTCCACTGGCCTTCCACTACCTTTAACCCGCTGTGGAAACACAATTCATCAACCGTTCCTTTCTCTGTGAGTGATCTCAAGGCTACTTTGCCTCCACCTGAGGCCTTCCTATTATAAGGGCTAGGGATCGTAGAATTCGTCAAAAAAGGAATAATTGTCCAGGAGCTGAGTCAGCCTGCGGGAGGGTTAATTTCCCCTTTCGAAAGGCAAATTAACTCTACGGTGGCTAACCTCCCCTGGCCAGTTATTCTCCCTATTTGACAAAAATTTAATGTTTTTGGACCCGTGTTGTTGGTCTGGTGAAACTAAAGGCTACTGCAGATGTTGCACTCTCTTAGCGTGGTAGAATAAGATGGTGCTCCGCAGTCACGTGTCTGTAGGTGACGTAAGACTTCTGGAGAGCCTCACCAATACCGGGAGGAGGGAGAGACCGCCCCCGCTGTCCCTCCCCGGCTCATCGATCCCTGCTCGGGTAGGACTGCAGCGGAATGACTGCTCAGAGAACAACATCGGCGCAGCTGCGATACACACTCCTTGATTGAAGGGTGGGTGCCTTTCTTTATCGTTCAAACTGTCTGAGTAACGTTTTATCTAACCCCGTTTATTCCTGCCAGTGCTGTACAAACGTGACAGTAAGTGCTGGTATTTCCATGTGTGTACGGTTATCGGAGGGACGTTTCCCAGTTTCCGGGAATCAGTGCCTGGCCATGCGTGCACGGGGCAATCTGCTGTGTTGTGGCGTACCTAAATTACGATCCTCAAGAGCTGCGTGTAGCTCTATTTATCAACACCTTTATGAATAACCTGGAGAACGTCTCCCTCTCAATTTCACGATGTCCTGTGCCATACGTTCATGGCCACGTACTACAGCAGGGCGCTTGGTTGCGCCGTTATAGAGTTATTCAGTATACATGTACTCGTTCGAAGATAAGATTCCTCATAGGAACGACCAGTATCGATCGGGATTTGGGTGGAATATCGGATTTTACGTTCGACAAAGCCTGATGGCTGAGACAGGGTACCTATCACCCTGCAGGGTGTGGTGGACAGCGGCCAGCTGTGATTACCTAAGCGGCAGGGGAGCTAGTTCATCTCAGATTACATTACCAACCTCTCAACTATTGGAACAAATGGGAGTCCTCTTGCAAATGCACAATAGATAATTCCCTAATATAACGTTACACACACAAATGTAGAAGACTGTCAATTACGAACCATTTGCACATCCATGATGCACACACACACACACACACACACACACACACACACACACACACACACACACACACACACACACACACACACACATACACACACACACATACACACACACACACACACACACACACACACACACACACACACACACACACACATACACACACACACATACACACACACACACACACACACACACACACACACACACACACACACACACACATACACACACACACATACACGGGGGCCCGCATGCCCTTTTCCGTAGAGCGTAATCGGCCGTTTTGATTCTACGTAGAGTGTAGACGGACCGCTCTAATTCAACGTAGAGCGTAATCGGTGCATTTTGCGTAGAGTGTAATTCGCCGTTTTATTTTATGTAATGCGTTGTAGCTACCCGGAATTTATCGTAAAGCGTAATGGGGGAGGCTTCTAGAATTCAGCATAATACGTAGCCGGCTCTCAAAATTTAGCGTACAGCGTTGTCAGGACCCCCCCCCCATGCAGGCCCTCATACACACATACACACACACACACACACACACACACACACACACACACTCACACTGTACACACACTAAACACACACACACATACATACACACACACACACACATACACTCACACTGTACACACACTAAACACACACACACATTAAAACACACAAAACACACACACAATACATATATGTACATACACTGCACATACATTGTACACTACACACATACACGCACTGCACACACACACACACACACTGTGGGAGGGGCCATTCAATACTGACATGTTGTTGTGACTCCCATTCAGTGATTCAAAACTTCAGCATGATAGAATCAGAAAACAGTTACAGTCAAACTTGTCTAAGACGACCACCCAGGGGACAGAGGAAAAGTGGTCTTCTTAGACAAGTTAACCAGGTCTTATGCAAAAAGCATGGCGACAAGACTAGGCAGAAAACAAGAAAGTCATAGCAAAATTTCCACCCATTTTACAATAGACCCATCATCCAAAGTAACCCAGCCATGCCATTTTACAAATGTGCAAAGACTGCCATTCTGTCGAAATCAATGGCAAACCAGCCGATTCCATCACGATTTCTCACTAGTTATCATCAAGAAACGTTTTCCACCACACGCTAATGAGAATGAAGCGAGCAGAGATTGGGCCATGTGCTCCAAATCAGGGCTTGAAATCCTGGGTGCATATGCACCTTAGTGCAGGTAAAATTTCTGATGTCTACCTGCACCCAACCTGCACCGGTTCATGTACTGAGCTTATAGTTCAGTGTTACCTGCACCGGTGCAGGTATGCAGAAAAAAGTATTTCAAGCCCAGCAAATAACTGGTTGCGGTTGCGTTGGAAAAGTTATGTCTGTGGGGGAAAAACCGGAACCGAGAAAAAGTGGTTGTTATGGCCAGATGGCCAGCTTATAGAGGTGGTAGCTTGGGCAAGTTTGACATTACTGTGTATTAAAGAAAAGAAAAATGTTGCTATAAAAAAGAAATGGATTGGCTCTGGAGTACGGCCATGCCAGGATTGGATTTAAATTATGTTATGGTTGGCCACACTGGCCATGGTGTGGTGTGACCTACATAGGTGTGGGTTGAATATAATTGCCTTCTGCATTATTAAAACAGAATACACATCCCAGGCACTGCACTATTGTGAGCCACTGGTCAGAGGTAGGATTTGGTTATGATAAGAGTAGTTTATATTTTTTACCTTCGCCAAGAAGTACAATGTACATGTATCTGTCTGTGTGTCTGTAAACATGATAACTTGAGAATTGTCTTTATATTCGGTACATGTGTAGGTCTTCATGAGACCTCGAAATGATTAAATCTGGGGCTCCCTGGTAGCTTGTTATTGTACTGCAGCAGAATTTCTCAGGTTTTGATATGATCTGGACATGCTAGGGTCATGAACTTTGCATGATAGATACATTTGTAGCTTTTGTGCTCGTGAAGGAGTGTGTTTCTTATAAAATATTTGAAGGAGGATAACTCAAGAACCGGGTGACGGATTGTTGTGATATTTGGTATGTAGGTAGCTTAAAGTGATGCTCGACCTAATTATATGACTGTCATGCAAGTCATTGTCTAATTCGCATAATTAATGAGGAAATTCGATAAATCTGCTGTGTTCCACGATAGGACTATTCAAACTTGTGACATGTGTAATTGAGAAGAGAGAAACATTGGCAGATATTGATTATGTAAATGAAGACCTAATTTGCATAATTAGTGAGAAAATGCTATGATTCCATATTGGTAGCTGCCAGGAATTTCAGACTTATGGCATTTGGAAGTTAAGTAAAGGTGAATGTCATCAAACTTAACTTATTCAAATCAGGACCTCATTTACATAATATACAACGAAATGCAAAAATAGCTTTTGCTGATAAGACAGTGTCATTGGGTGAAGTATATGATCAACTGATATAATTCATGTAAATGAGGATATTACTTGCATAATCAGTGGGAAACATTCATGATTTATCAGTTGTATTGATTACATTGGGGGGCCACATATCATATATGCTGAAACCCTTGTCACTAAAATCAACTGCTACATGAGGCTAAAGTTAGCTTGGCGTACCAGCAAAATTTTCCCCTGAAAATGCAGGAAATACAAGTTTATTAGTGTTTCAGCAGGTTAAGATTTCCAAATTTTCCAAAGGCGCATGCCCCCTGATCTCCTACGTAACGTTAGTGCCTGAGTTTTATGCAATGCTTTGGGTGCTCATAAGGGTACAAATTTGATCAACTCGCTCCCCCCCCCCACTAAAATTTTGTGCTGCTGTCTCTGACATAATTGAACAAGACCAAAAAGGTTTTCTGGTATTATATAAAATGTAAGTTACATCGGTGAGAATATCAGATGATTGATTGACACTATAGTCTAGAAGATATTAGTCATGAAAATGACAAACCTGGAGTGACACCTACGTCGGTGAAGGTTAGACATCCAGGTGATAAGATACGCCAAAAACAGTTACTCAAGCATCCCTTAGCAAACTATCAGTACTGAAATGTGACTGTCAGTAACTGATCAGTTGCTGACAGTCACATTTCAGTAACGTTTCAGTAAGTCAGCTTACTGACGACTCCTGATTCATAACTGACAAGTACTTAGGCTTCCTAAGAATTGTTTCTACTGATATCTTACTGACGGTTACTGTCATGACAGTACTGAAAAACTACTGGCAATAACTGATATACTACTGAATTCTGCCCGTTACTGGCAGCTCCTGATCCTCTTACTGACAAGTACTGACAAGTACTGACAAGTACTGACAAGTACTGACATCCTTTAATTCAATTTGTTTGTATTCATAGATGACTTGTCTGACCAATCAAAGCATTACTGTCATCTACTGTTTTGTTACTGACATCTACTGGAACACTTAACCAATCACAGTCACCCCAGCATGTTTATCATGTGATCATTCTTAGTCATCTGATTGGTGCATTTAAAAGCATTTGATGTCAGTTAACCACCATTTTCAGTTGAAAAAAGGCAGCCTTGCCACAGAGTCATGTCTCTGTACTTAGTTAAAGTTTGGTGCGAATCAAAGGATTTCAGTGTACGTTCTGACTATCAAGACTATGGGGAAGCGGTTAGGAGCTCCTAGGAAACAAGTAAGGCCTAAATGACCGTTATTGATGTGATTCTGTGGCAAGGACAATGAGTAAGAGGTATGTGAAGTGTTTTTCTCCTTTCAGTTAAAGCCAATGGTTAATTTCACTACATTGCCAGTTGCATGCAGTCTGCATTAAGTTGTAGCCATTTCACAGCTATATCTAGAGATCAGAAAGAACAGACAATACTACACAGTAAGTAGATTAATTTTGTAACTAAGTTTTTAACATAATATGCAGCCTTAGGTTAGCTACTTTTCACTTCACCCCAAAACTGTCTTCAACAATTAAGTCATGATGTCAACACCCTTCCTTCTAAAGGCATTTTAGAATACATTTTAAAATATTTTGACCTTTTCTGGCCTTTATTCTGGTAAAGATCGACGGCACACTAGAAAAAGTAAACAAGCTTGGTCCATTTCTAAAGGACTGCACTGTTTGACTATAATTGACTACAGCTGTCCCCCTGATTAAACTGCTGAATCACAGCTTTCAAATTCAACTACTGATCTACTACTGATCTACTACTGATCAGCTACTGATCTACTACTGGTCGACTACTGATCTACTACTGATCAGTTACTGATCAGTTACTGATCTATTACTGATCTACTACTGATCTACTACTGATCTACTACTGTCGGTTACTGGTTATTACTTGCAGTCTCTCAGATACGACTACTGATCTACTACTGATCTGTTACTGGAAATTTGCATATTTTGTGAATAATTAGTAGTTGTGATACAGTAGTAGATCAGTAACTGATCAGTAACTGATCAGTACTGGGTGACAGTTACTGACAGTCACATTTCAGTACTGATAGTTTGCTAAGGGTTGCAACTGGATATGATTTTGGAAATGGTCAGACGTTTCAGGTAGCATCCACTACCTTTCGTCAGTGACACTAAAGGCCTGCAGGAGAATTGCTGGAGTGACACTCATTGTGGATTTTAAAAAAGCATTTGATGCCGTAACTGGGCCTAAGATGGGATGTTATGTTACATGTAGAATTTCTGTCCTCAGTTGATAAGCTATGTTCAATCATAATATGAAAAAGTTCTCGTTTTCAGGCACAAAAATATATATTGTGCCTGGGTGGCTGAGTTGTGCGTTTGTGTCTCTGCTTGTCCTGATAGCTAATCGGTTGCAGGTGGGTGGAAGGTAATTTTGACAGTTGATTGATAGGCAGGTCATGCCAGAAGGTGACCGAGCATGTGCCGGGTGGGAGTAAGTTGGCGGTATTTGGAGGAATTCAGGGAGTGGTGCAATACCCAATTAAATTAAATTACAGTATACAATCCTATCTGCACTTCCAAGTTCCAATACATTCATGGAAACTCAAAACGAGTTCCATGGAGGTGACAGAAATCCAAAATACTTCTTGTAAGTGTGATAATTCCGATTACTTGTTTATAATGGTCACATAAAATTTTAGAACCCTTTTCATTCAGTCGTAGTGTGAGTTAACGTTGTCCCTTCGTTGTCCCCATACTTTTTATCATGGCAGTTGAGATTCTATGTACCCTGGTTTCCAGAGTTTACCGCGCGGGCCGTCTGAGATCGTGGGCGCGCTAGAGTAACAACAGCCCCCGTTACAGTATCCGGCCCGCCAGGGGAGATTAGCTGCCCCGCAGTACTGCGGGGCAGCTAATCTCCCCTGGCGGGCCGGATACTGTAACGGGGGCTGTTGTTACTCTAGCGCGCCCACGATCTCAGACGGCCCGCGCGGTAAACTCTGGAAACCAGGGTAGATTCTATGCTATTAAGATAAGATCCAACAATTCCATTCGGGGGTTAAAGGTCAATGGAAAATGTATTTAAGTCTTCTGTTATGCAGACTGTAGAACGTTAGTGTGATTGATGACTTCTTCTGCAGAAATGCTTCATATGGATTGTTTCAAATGTCTCAATTTTTTTTCATTTATTCATTCGCACATACATATTAAAAACAAAATTTGCAAAACATAATATACCAGAAACAAATAAACATGCAGGGTAGAGAAAAAGGCTTGTTTGAGATTTTTTCATCATTGTTTCATGATCTGAATTGTACCAATTGCCAATTTCGAGTGTGGGGCTTTTATATTATTAGCCGTGAAATACATTCATTGATTTTTGTAACATTTAAGCACATATATTTTTGTGGGCAAACAATTTCAGGTAGGGTTTGTACTGTTAATCAACCTGGTATCTTCCCACTAATATCAAAGACACCATTTCTGCATGGTTGGAAGAAACAATGGTCCATTTCCTATTTAGATTTTCCATTTCATACATGTATTTCATCCTGTTATGAAAACATTTTCATAAGCTTATGTTATTGACTGAATGGGAAGGAATAAATGAAATAAAAATTGACAATGTTCATGTACATCTATTTTTTATGATAACTCCTTGCTTTATTCAGGCAGACAGCCGTAATCAGTATAAATGTATGTTTCAAAAATGGAGCCTAGTTCAATTTTAGAATAATTACTGAGCTGTGCAAAACATGGCAATTTTATTTCTGGGCACAGAAGTATTGTTCTGTGTGGTTGGGAGTATCTAATTGTTTTGTGCCTGGACAGAGGAAGTTTATGGTAACTTATGAAGGTCAGAAGTGGTACAGTTTTGGGCTCCCTAGTTAATAATGTGGAACTGCAGGAGTTTGTTAAAAACTTTGATGGAATATATTTCAGTAAGGGCTGATTTTAATGGTTTTAGGCATGCAGGTAGCTTAGACTTATAGTTAGAGACAGAGATTCACACGTCAATTAGAGACAGAGAGTTAGAGACATAGATTCACATGTCAATTAGAGACAGAGAGTTAGAGACAGAGATTCACAAGTCAATTAAGTACTAACTAGAGGTCAACGATCTCATGCCTTCGTCAAAAGATGTTATCGTTATATAACTTAAGAAGGTAGAAGTGATATATTAGTCCCCCTAAATATGGAAGTTGGATTGTGAAAATTACCCCTGCCGATGCAGTCTGCAATCGAGCATTGGGCAAGGGAAAAAACACATGTGCAGGCTGTAAGGCAACACCGCCTGCAGCTACATGGACTATCCCCTCTGGGACTTTCTCCCTCTGGGACAGCCTGTAGCCCATGTGTCACAATGAAGGTAGAGTATCATGGAAGGTAACTGAATTATAGAATTGCTTCATTTATTATGCAAATTAGATCATAATTTGCATAATTGTCATCTAATTATGTCAAGCATCACTTAAGCTACCTACACACCAAATATCAGGACGAGCCGTCGACCGGTTATTGAGTTATCCTACTTTAAACATTTTCATACAAATGCTCCTGCAGTTCCAAAGCAAGCCGCTAGGGGGCCCAAACTTATGTCACTTCTTCCCGAGCACAAGACCTATCTACCATCCAAAAATCATGACCCTAGCTCCTCCAGATCACCATATTTCAAAACCGGAAGTACCGCTGCAGTACCATAACGAGCCGCCAGGGGGCCCATATTCCTATCACTTCTAGACCTCATCAAGACCTACCCACCTACCAAATATGAAGACAATCCATTTAAGCCTTCTCGAGTTATACTGTTGACAGACTCACGCACACACGAACGCCCATGAAAACATACCCTTCTTGACGAAGGCAATTATGCAAACGAGGACTTACATGTACACCGGGCAGAATTCTCAGTAATTGGCGGCCAACTCTCAGACTTCACTGTGGCCACAGCAGGCCTGTCATTACTAGCCTGCCATCACTCACTCACTATCCTGGCATAGATTATACTGCTGCCGGCCTGACACGGGTAGGCAGCAGTCAGCTGGACTTCACACTGCACCTCCAGGTGGCCCTATCCAGCAGGTTCACACCAGCAAGGCTGCACTCTCTGATGTCCTTGATGCCAAAGTTTAGTTGGTAGATAGCTCTTGTGCTCAGAAAGAAGTGGCGTGAGTTTGTGTCCCCTAGCAGCTTGTTCTGGAATTGGAGGTGCGTTGAAGGAGGATAACTCAAGAACCAGTTGACGCATCATCGTGATTTTTGGTATGTAATTATATATGCTTGAAAGTGATGCTCAGGATCTGATTTGCATAATTAATAAGGAATTTCAATAAATCTGCTGCGTTTCACAATAGGACTAACGGGGGGTGCCTTAACATCGAACGCTTTTTCACGCGCTCCAACTCACAGTGCTTAGCTATATCGCTAGTTGTCAGAGAGTGGTCAGGTTTTGATGAATGAATTTTGAAAACATTTACAATCTAGAGAACATAATGGGGGGTGCCCTAACATCGAACACTTTTTCGCACGCTGTAACTCATGGCGCTCTATCGCTAGTTGTCAGAGAGTGGTCGGGTTTTAATCAATGTATTTTAAAAACATTAATGTAAAGAACATATTTGGATAAGAAAAGCATTCATACTGTTCACGAGCCCTTCACTCTCCACGTTACAAGTGGCAAACGCTGTGAGACGTTTTCGTAAATTTACCTTCGTGAATGTGGTATGCTAGACAGTGTGTCCTAACTTCGAACGCTTATAAATTAGTGATGAAGTTAAGTAAACAGAAATAAGAACTGAATGTTATGATATTTCAGCTTTCTTTTGATGGTAAAATTGCGATTGTGTGTACTTCTCGTCTCACGTGAGGAGGGTTGTATCGAACGCAATCAGTCCGTGTTTCGACTGAAAACCTGGCTTATGCAATCAATGCAGTCCCATGGGAATCATGGGAAATGCAGACGACAGTGGTGTTGATGTTGTTTTTCTCCAGTCGGTTTTCTACAAAACAAACACTCAGAGACCAAAATTTTTACTGTTTTGTAGCTTTATGTTCTTATGTATGTGGCAGTTGTGTGACTGCTTGGTAAAGGACGTATATTATTTCTGGGCACGAGCCGCCGCTAGCCTGGGTACCATCCTATTTGTATGCCGGGGCTCCCATACTTGCTCCCTAAACAAGAATTCGGAGACCTCATATCTCCATGAAATACGGTTCCCTCAACACAAATAACATATGTATATTTGATGTGAAAGTCCAATCCTTTGGCAATGTTTCATTTCACTGTGTTATAAATTATGCAAATGACCTCTACATTAACATAATATATGCATGGTTTGTAAACTTTCAACTAATTTACACATGTCACAAGTATGAAATTCCCATCATTTACCACTAAGGAATCATAGAATTTTCAAATTAATTATGCAAATGAGGTCCATATTTGCATAATTGGTATCTGTTGATATTCTACCTGCGATAGATTATACACAGTATATGTATACGTACATGTATAAAGGTCCTATTATGGTCTCGGACCGGAGTTTATTTTACGATTTTTGTGTCCGGCAATTCCGCCAAGAAAAGTAGGCCGGAAAATCTTATTATACCAGTGAACAGAGGTTTCCAGCCGACTTCCGATAGGTATTTGGGTATCGTCTGCTGACTCTTCATTTTGGGTAGAAACTGTTGTGAAATGTAAATTTTGGACCCGAAAAATACCGTTTTTTTAAACACTTTTTTCAGCGGAGCTGCTGAGAAAAAACAAATTTTTCCCTGGGTAACGGCTTATATGACGAAAAAGCTCACTACTTCCTGTTTCTGAAAAACGAAAAAAAAGTATAGGTTGTTGCGATAAGTTTTCCGCAATCTTCGGTGATGCACATCCCTTGAAAATGCATATAGAACGCAGCTATTTGGGTCATCAGGCGACAAAACCGCGTCACCCTTGCTCGCGGACTAATACCAAAAACGCTTTGCTGGCCGTCAAACTTTACCACGCCCGAAAATACTACAAACCACGGGTTTTTCGGTAAATACGAAAACTATTTGATTATCTAAAACGATCACGGAGCAAGGGGGAGCCAAACTTAGCGTGACAACCACCCAGATCCGGCAATTTACTGCCGCACTTACTTAGACCCTGGTCAAATTTTAACTCCGACCAGCGACCTTATGTAAAACACTGGAATTACAGAATTTCCTCATTAATTATGCAAATTAATTCCTTATTTGCATAATTTGCATCTAATTATGTACAGCTCTGTGTTAGCTAACTACAAACCAAAATCATGATAATACGTTGCTCCTTTCTGGACTTATCTGCTCTTAAAGATTTCGCCAAACCCCCCCTGCAGTTCCAGCACAAGCTGCTAGGGGGACCAAACCCACACCACTTATTCCTGACAGGAAAAGCTATCTGCCACCAAAAAATCTAGATCTTAGCATGTTCAAGCATGTTCAGGACAAAAGATACAAAAACCGGAAGTTCTGCTGCAGTACCAAGGTCAGCCACCAGGAGGCCCAGATTTGACCTTGACCTTTGCCTTCCTAAGACCTACCTACGTACCAAATATCATCACCATCTATAAAGGCGTTCTTAAGTTATGCTCACCAGTAATTGGCGGAAACACACACACACAGACACACAGACAGACAGACAGACAGACAGACGCAAAACAATATCTCCATTTTTAAAGGAGATAATAATAAAAATAGTCAGGAGATGGTTAGATCTGAATGGGCTGGAAATTGAATATTCGGTCAGATTTTGGCCGGGCCTGCTGATTGGTCCCTTCTGTCTTGTTCATTAGCTTAATGTCCTTCCCAGTATGTGGTGCATCTTATCTCAGCAGGGATCACTGACTGGTTGTTCCTTTATCTTGGACAGACTGGGGTCATCCTTGAGATGTTATCGGAAAACAAATATAGCCGTGGTAAATCCGACTGGGGAAGCGATGAAACGCCAGGAATCGGCAAATTTTTATCACAGCAAAGTTACCAGTAAAAATTAGTAGGGCGTCTTTACAAAAAGTGGGGCGTCCAATTTCTTATTAGTTTTCAGTCCAAAGGACGTGGGGTATGTGGGTAAAGTTATCTTATTTTGCGATTTTCGGAAGCAGCGATTCCGAGAAGCAACAAATTAAATTGGTATGGCCTAGTACAATAATGCCATAATTCCTTAGTGGTAAATTATGGGAATTTCATACTTCTGACATATGCAAGTTAATTTAAGGGTGAAAATCACCATGCGTATCTGCAAATACAATTCTCTCAGTCTTTTTAGGGAATATCCAGTGTGGGCATTCACTAAAATGTTATTATCATATAGCCGGGTAGCGTTGACCAATCAGAGGTCCCCGTTTGCCATTGTTTATGACACCATAACACACCCACGCAGAGGTTATTAAAATCCAACGAACACCCGAACCAATCAGCGTCGACCTTATTACCGCCGGTGACGTCAGTGACGTCACCGGCGGTAATATAGGTCAACGCTGATCGGTTCACGTCAGGGAGGCTTCTCGTCGGTAGCTCGAGGCCGTATTTGTGGACAAATTTCGGTATTTGTAGAGGTTTTGTGACTTAAAAAAACACTCTGGAGGAAAATAAAGCCTCGTACGTTGTTTTCATGGGTAATATCGCTGTATTGCACGAGTCATTTTTCTCCCGCTTCGCCGAATTTGACAGAATGTCTCGCGGCCGCCACGTGCATGGTAAGGGGATTTTTCCACAGTTCGTCCGTAAACATATACTAGTAGTAGCCAATAAACTTAATTTCTGAGCCGTGGGCTTTGATTCACAAGGAAATCAGGCAATTAGCGTTGTTTACATGATTTTAAAACGCCAGCGGGGCGTCCGATGTTCCACTAATGACAGCGATTCCCTTGTAGCGATGTGCGAAATGGTCATTGTTGACGCGATTATCGCCCATTCACAAGTTTTCACAGACAATGCCGACGGGAAAATAGACGCCACTCAGCCCTGAAATGAGCGAATTTTCACGAATTTTGGCAAAATTATCCGGAAAAACAGGGATGAAACACCCTAAATTTGGAAAGCAGTATACCGGCGCTGAGCTAGGAGTATACCGGCGCAGCGCCATTGTTCCGTCGTCTGGGGAGAACCCTGATAGGCTATATGATAATAACGTTAATGCCCCGCCTTATCCTCGGTGTATATGGTGAGATAATCCCTGGTCAGGTGCGATCACCACCGAATAAACCACCTCGTTCGCTACGCTCACTTGGTGGTTTATTCGGTGGTTATCGCACCTGACCAGGGATTATCTCACCATATACACCTCGGGGCGGTGCATTAACCCTTTAGTAAAAGGACTGAGTACATTCTGTTGTAGTTTTGAAGTTAAACATCTATTTATGCCAGTAAACTTTCAAGATATGTTTCCGTCTGTCCTGCCACTGTTAGCTTTCTCAACATGCAGTCAAAAAGTGAATAAAATATGTCCCAATCATAACCATTTCTTTGCCTGTTTGTCTGGTCGTTCCAGTACTGGTGCTGATTATCACACAGAGACACTTGATCTCACTGCCCAAGTTTGGGCAGATTGCCCCAGAGCTCCTGGTGTAGTTTTATTATAATTGGCAATCACCACGCTGACTGAGGGGTCAAGCATACAGTGAAAGGTCTGTTAAACCTACCGTCTGGCTACCCCAAGCACCAGGACCCCGAACCTTGACATGTACATAAGAGTGATGGATGCAACATAATGTACTTTATTTCCCAAATGGAGAGAATATAGTACATTAGATTTCCACCAATCATTATTACCTACTCTCAGCTGAGAGCCCAGGCTGGCCCAGGCCCAGGCTGGGAAACAGACCCTTTCCTGTTGGAAAGAGGGGTATTTCAAGAAGACAACCTGTCCCCATAATCTTCCTACTGTGCTCCAGCCCAGCCTTCAGGGACTAGAGCAACAGCACAGGTACATGTATATCCTCAACAGCAAGTACAAAAATGTACTACATTACACTGCCTTTTGCAGACGACTTCTACCTTATAACTACCAACAAGAGACAGCATCAGAAATTCATCACTCGAATATCCTCCAGCACAATGTCGATGGATTTATTGTTGAAACCACGTACGTGCAAGTCTACGTCCATCTTGAGCAGCAAGCCAACGTAACGGACATTAGTTTTATGTTTAGGGGAAATCCTTTGAAAACAGCTAAAGACTTACATGTATTTTCACATTAATTCTGCAAAATGGGCTTTCTTTACATAATATATGCTAATGTTCCTCTCAGTCTCAATTACGTTTGTCACAAGTAAATAATGGAACATAGTAGATTTATAAAATTTCTTCATTAATCATGCAAATTAGATCCTGATTTGCATGCACAATAGTCATCTAAAAGCATTAAGCTACACATGTACCTTCATACCAAAAATCCTGCTACTGCATGGTGTGTGACGTTCGTTAGCTTCAATCATTGATCTACTGTTGTTGAACTCATTTTGAACATGACACTAAAGTTTGATTAGAGTGAAATATAACAATTACTATACAATGTATCTGAACCTTGGTCCATCTCAACATGCAGGGTGAGGAGTTGAACAATGCATGTATACAGGTGCACTCATCAATGAAAATGGTGACTTGACAAACAAGTTTCTGAACAGTTCATCTCATTCTTCCAGCCTGGTGCTTCATGGTGTGACCTTGTGTTGTTTGTTTGTTTCACATGTACATAACCGGTAAATCGCCTTTAGGCAATTAACACAAGTTTTGTACAGTCTGGGTAAGACCGGACTGTAAGATTTGAACCACTCACACCAGGAAGGACCTCTACTCTTTTTGGTAAGTGAAGTGGGATCTATAACATGCTCAACGTGTGGCTCTCCTCAAACATGGGACCTCCTGCTTTACATCCCACCCGAGAGGATGTTCCTAACCAAAGCTAGGTACACATTTTCACCCGAGTCAAGTGAGGAAATAGGTGTTGAGTGCCCTTCCCAAGGACACAACAGTTGGGCCTGCCAGGGATTCAAACCCAGAGTCAACAACCCTAACTACATGTACAAGACCACCTTTGCCACCTTTTCTTGATTCTATTGTTTTCCTGCAGACTTGGTGCACTCGGCTGCATCAGATATCTTGTGGACGACATGACAAGCACAAACCTGACAAGAAGGCCCGGGAACAAGAACAAGTGACGCCATGACAGACGGCAGGACGTTTGTTTGTGGTCTGGTCTTTCGCTTGATCCTTCCCATCTTCCTGTTGGCAGGTAAGACCCGTCCTGTATATCCACTTCATTCCATCTCTATCTAGCACTGCTGAAGTCAGTCTGGTTTTGTGCCTTAGCTTTGTTTGAACCTTTGACGTTTTACAGCGTCTGGATTACGCTGGCTGGGTGAAAATATTATAGTAGACAACACAGCAATCTGAAAATCAATGTTCCTGCAGTGATTAATCAATCTACAAGCCAGATGACTAACATGATTATGTACTCATGGAATAGTGTGTATTATCAGCAGTGTAATCTGCCATGAATAGCCAGCCTTGATTAATAGGTGTAACGGGGGGGGGGGGGGGGGTGCCCTAACTTCGCACGTGCCCTAACTTCGGACGGATTTTTTACTGATCAAAAGTATGCCGTGTTTGTTGCCACTGACTTTGCTAAATAAAAAGATAAGTAAACATAGTCAATGCATACAGCTGTTATTTGCATGCAAAGTATAGTTAATATATATTTATTTATCGTTTTGTCGAAAAACAAAATTTCAGTCGTTTTCACCAATCATAATGATGGCGCTGAAAAAGGGGTCCCTTCGTAGCGGCAGCTCGTGCCAGATATAAACGACCTGTACCAAGCCCCTCCTCACGTGAGGTGACAAGTACACATAATCGCAATTATACACATGTACTATCAAAAGAAAGCTTAAATATCACAAAATTCAATTCTTGTTTTTTTTACTTAATTTCATCATCAACGTCTGAACAGAGCAAAATTACGGAAGCGTTCGAAGTTACGGCACACAGTCTAGCGTAGCACATTCACGAAGGTAAATTTACGAAAATGTCTCACGGCGTTTTCCGCTTATAACGCGGAGCGTGAAAGGCTCATGAATAGTATGAATGCATTTTTTATCCAAGTATACTCTTTACATAAAGGTTTTCAAAATTCATTCATCAAAACCTCTCCGACAACTAGCGATAGAGCGCCGTGAGTTCGAGCGCGTAAAAAAGCGTTCGATGTTAGGGCACCCCCCGTTATAGAGGAGGAGGAAAAGTACCATTAGACTATCTCCATCGTCTGTCAACTGTGACCTTAACCCTCAAACCACCATATGGGGTCAAAACTGACCCCAGACGTATATAAATATGCGCCATTTTTACATTTCTTGTAGAAAACAAAATTCCCCCTATGAGTTTGTTTGTATATATGTCTTGTAACTTCTTATACGGTTTTACTGAGATTGGCTCATTGTTGATATGAGTTATCCTAGAAAGTTTATGCCTTGTCCAGTGGGGTCAAAATTGACCCCAGAAAAATGTTATGCATTTTTTAACACATTTACGTCTTTTTTGTCCCCGAAATTTCTTCCAGATGATATGTTTGCTTGAGCTTTATGCTGTCATGACCTCATGCTTTGAATGAACGCAATATTGAATCAGAAAACTCAATAGTTGTGACTCTTGACTAAGTTGCCTATGGAATTGGGGTCAAAGGTCATCAACATTGCTGCCTGTGGACCTCTAGTGAAATTAAATCAAATTATGATAATGAGCAGAAATTATTCACACCTAATGATGTCAAACTATCCCTCATAGATTAATGAAACTGTACATACATACAAATCGCAAAAAGAGTCACACTAAAAAACCGTATTCGTGCAAAACATTATGGGGTCAATTTTGACCCCATACGGTAAGATTCGTCGCAAAAAATCTACGGTGGTTTGAGGGTTAATAAGAAGTCAGGCTGTAGAGAGGAATTTCATACCTAGCCTGTGGCATTTGTTAAGTAAAGGGAACATTATTGGACATAAATCATGCCAATCAAAGCCTCATTTGCATAATACATTGAGAAAACAGCTTTCTTTGTTAAGACTTTCAAACTTTGGACAACTTGTGATATTTGGGTAGGGAACATCATCAACTAATAATAATTTATGCAAATGAGGACTTGATTTACTTAATCTAGGCAAACGTTAAAAATATGTCATCTTTACATGTTAGGCCACACCAATTTAATTTGTTGGTTCTCGGATTTTTTCAGAAAAAATATGAAGCGACAGGGCGAAAAAAAAAAAAAAAAAACAGGCCTGGGCATCCTATTATAGCCCCAAATGCTAGAATTGGTGCCATGAAGTCAACACAAAAGACTGGGTTAAAATTTGAATAATGAATTTTGAACTTTTAATCAAACCAGTGCATTGGTAGATGTAATAACTGTAACAACCAGGAGTAACAGGTCTTTCTTGAACTGTTGGAGGCAAAATATGAGCATTTTTGAGTTGATTCAGAACCAGAATCTTTTTTTTTTTTTTTGCAAATCAGAAAAAAATGAAGAGGCGAATCCGAGAACCAACAAATTAAATTGGTGTGGCCTTAAGTTAATATCATTTGGCAAAGGTATGAAGTCATGGAAGTCTTGTTATTCCATTTTCCAATTGTTGATATTTGTTGTGTGTAATAGCTTCTATATACGTGTACATGAAACGTTAATAGTATAATACACTTGCTCTGCAAATTGATAAATGAAAAAATCCTATTTTGTACCATTAAAACAAAATTTACACAAAATGGGATTTTGTCATTTGATAGGAGGTAAAAGATACATGTATCTACTCTAAATTATAAATGTACTTAAGCCAACAACCTGTATTGACTAATGAACAGCATTGAATAATCTATGAAGCATTCTTTTGCTATGTCGTTATTTAGCCCGAGGGAAATATGCTAGGCTGCAGGGCTGCAGGGGCATATGTAGAATTTATCAGCACACTGATGCGTGAAATTAACTTGAGCATACATGTATATATAACAGCTTACCTGCAGCAGACAAATTATACCTGCACCACTCACTTTGCCTTTCCATTGATAAAAATGTTTTGAAAATGTTCCAAATACCATTTTGAATCTTGTTATCTGCTGTATGATTGAAGAATGCTATGTATACTATGAAGACACAAGCATGTAGTAAGATATTGCAAATCAAGACTCATTTATTGAATCTTGATTTGGAGTATCGTTCATGTTTGTGTTCTAGTGTGATCATGAATCCTTTATAGCATAATTGCCATTAGGCCACACTGACTTAATTTTTTGGAATTCAAAGTTCGCTGGTTCGAATCCTGTTTTCGGCATTTTTTAAAATTTTCTTTTTAACATCCGTTGTTTTGTTTCTAACATCTAACAGATTGCACCTCAATGCATCAAAGACTAAATTTATTCATTTAAACCCCACATCTTTGGATCAACTCCATGCTTCTGACGGGACTGTCATTGAGAGAGTCACAGATTTTAAATATCTTGGAGGTTACGCAGATTCAAAGCACGATATAGAAGTGAGAATAGGCCAGGCATGGAGTGCTGTTTACTCCCTCCGTAGGCTCTGGAAGGCGGAAATCAGAAAGGAAACAAAAATCAAAGTGTTCCAGTCTTGTGTCGTTGCCATTTTGTTATACGGTTGCGAGTCATGGACCTTGAACACTACACTGGCCAGGAACATAGATGGTACCTTTACCAAAATGTTAGGTGTGATCTACAACAAACCTTGGTGGTCGTTTACAAAGAACAAACAACTGTACGGGAGCCTTCCACCTATTACAACAGTTATAAAGAGATGGAGGTTGAGCCTCGCTGGACACGTGACGCGACACGGGGAACCTGCTGGGAGACTGCTTCACTGGACCCCGGAAGCAAAACGGAGAAGGGGACGGCCATATTTAACACTACAGAAAATTATTGAGACTGAAACTGGACTTAAAAGAACTGTGGGACGCTATGCAAAATAGAGAATACTGGAAGCGGAACTTTGTTGACTCAACTCACTATGAGTAGGTCTATAGATAGATAGATAGTTTCTAACATTAAAAAAGTAATTGTTCTTATTCAGGAATATCAATAAGTTTCAATCTTTTCGACAACTCCGGGTTAGGGCTATGTCAGGTTAGCATTGAGTTAGGGTTAGGGTTAACCATCACTAGGCCGATTCTTTAACATTGTTACAACTAAGATGTACAACACGTGACGGAGCCAGCCCAAATGACAGCTCAATGTCAAAATTAAATCAGTGCGACCTTACTGGTCTAATGGTAAAACAGTCAACTTGGGTACAGAAGAAGTCTTACTGTGAGAGAAGACATTAGTATCTCAAAGCCTAAAATCTCTAAAAATAAGACTGTTGCCTAGTTTGTTGACCTGGTTAGTTCCATGTATTTCCTCTGCAGCATGTGTGTTCCGGTTCAACGGACTGTCTCTAGTGTACGCCTGCTGCCTGCTCCTTCTGCCACACCTCGACACACCTTCTGTCAAGTCCATGAAAGGTAAAGATAGCAACGATGCTCACATATGTCCAGTCTATGAAAGGTAGAACTTGACCGTGGTGAACAAATACAGCATATTTCACCCCCTCTCTCCCAAAAACGAACTGTTCCAAATCAACCATTTGCAGAAATGGACCAATTGCAACCCAAAGTTGCTACTGTCCATACAATATGTACAATGTACATGTACATGTACATCACCCCGCAAATAAATTGCCAGCCCTCCTGTAACAATGGACCCTTCCCACATTGTCATATTATGTAATGTCAGTTCATCTTTATTCATTTGCATACCTGTTATATCTTTTTAAAAATGGGGTAGTGAGGTAGTGAGGAAGATGCAACCATGGGTTTTAGGCCCCGGCTCCTCGGACCCGATATTGGCCAATATACATACATGTAAGTAGCAATGTTTTCGCGGCTGAATTCCCGTGGACCCAAATGGCCAATAGTGCCCAGGCCTTCGCAGCCCGGCCTCATTATACAAATACTCCCATCATCCTTTGTGCGTTAGCTGCTCTGGTACACTAACTTCAACATAACGCTGGGTATGAAATCCCCACTCCCGATGTGCGTTACCACATTGTATACAATATAATAATGTACAAGGGGTGCATTTGATCATGATCTTCCTGGAGCTATAAATTGACCTTTTGCTGCAGACTTTGATCACAGTTTAGTAACGTGGATGCTCACGAAAGATTGTGTTACACTACATGTGTTAACTGTGTTAGGGGAGGTTTTCTGCTTTTATTGTCTATTTTTTCGCGATTTAACAAAACAAACCTGGAAGTCCTGCTGGTAATGCTCATACTATCAGGAAATGAAGCATTTTCTGACATTACAAAATGCCTCATAGCATCCTTTGTCATTTGTGAATTATCGACTTGGCAGTTTCCATGGGCAAATAAGATATCATTCCTGACAATGAGAACATAACTGCCTGCGTCGAGGAAATTAGCAGAATATTAAGGTGTTTCGTAACTATTGCTCGTCCCTCACAACTATTCACAGGACAGCTAAATAACGCCACACCAATTTAATTTGTTGCTTCACGGATTCGCCTCTTCATTACTCCGTGAAGGAGGTATACCTCCTGCAGGAGTATTCGGGTCAGCCGGTTTTTCGTGTTCGCAGCTAAAACTCACGGTTCCCTTTGTTCAATCAGCATTTAATTTTATACTTCGTCTGCAGGCATGCCAGTGGTGATGCACGTATATCAATATTTACCGTAGGTGTTTTCGCGGTCAAGATAATATTCGAAAAGCACCCCTACATTTAGGGGCACATGGGACCTGCCGCGAAAAACCCGTTGTTTTGAATAGCGGGGGGGGAAAGCATCCTTAATGCAGATGTGCGGTGCGGTTTTTAATGCCGACCAGATGCGGACCGTAATGGTTTATGGATGGGGCGGAATTGTGAAATGTGTTCGCACGTAAAAGTCATGTTTGTGTACGTTGTATTTCTATGAATTTGGGCATGTGGTGTGCCGTTATGTCCATGTTGATGCAGGTGTCTTTGTTTTTACCTTAGCGTTTTTTATATTGTGGTGATTGCCATATTTGTGACTCCCCCCTATTTTTCCTGTTGTGTATGAAATGTTGTCGCCCGGCCGGTGTAGCATGGTGTCATGACGGGAGCGTGCCGTTGACATGGCAATGCTGCAGGGATGTGGCCGTGTGGTACGGTTTTTTTACGATGTAGTTGACATGTACCGAATGTGGTAAAATTATTTGTTGTGGGTTTAGGCTCGTAATCGTAGCTGTTGTTGTCATCTGTGCGTGTGTGCGTTAAATTTGGATTTACCATGCCTTATAACATAGCGACCTGAAATTGGTCGGAGCGCGGCGAATGCGCCAAGATATAGTATAAATTTTGTTCCGTGTGCAACTGTGCTAACCGCTGCTGTGGTGATCATGTTGCTTTGTTATGCAGTTGTCTTGAGCGGTATGTGTTAAAATTGTTGAAATGGTTTTAGACTGACCGCCAGTTGCGCAGTTACCTGTGCAAGTGTTTTTGTTTTTATCGTAGTGGTTATGTGGGCCGGTGTTTTACGTGTGCAACTGTGGTAACAGTTGCTGTGGTGATCATGTTGTTTCGTTATGCAGTTGATTTGAGCGGTCTTCCTTTTTCTGTGTTGGCAGCTGAAACTCATGTTCCCCTTTGTTCAATCTGCATTCAATATATGTAAATATGTGCAATAACAGATAAACTATGATAAAAACTTATAATGATAAAGATTGTGTATACTCCCACTATGTACAATATTCAAATCTGCAAATAATAAAACTTCACGGGGAATTGTTGCCTACGGCGTCTTGTTTTTTTTTGATTTGCAAAAAAAAAAAAGATTCTGGTTCTGAATCAACTAAAAAATGCTCATATTTTGGCCCCAAAAGGTGAAGAAAGTCCTTTTCTTCCTAGTTGTTACAGTTTTTCCATCTATCAATGCAGTAGTTTGATTAAAAATTAAATATTCATTGTTTAAATTTTAACCCAGCCTTTTGTTTTCACTTCATGGCTCCTATCATAGCATTTGGGGCCATAATTAATAGAATGCCCAGGCCTGTTTTTATTTTTTTTTATTTTTCTCGCCCTGTCGCTCCGTATTTTTTCTGAAAAAATCCGAGAAGCAACTAATTAAATTGGTGTGGCCAAAAGTTTGCTTTTCTGACCTGCAACTCAATTTACAAAAAGCCATTTTTGCTGCCGCTACCTCCGGTGGTAGGACTGTTGGTAGAAGCAATCCACCATTTTGACTGGTGACGCAACATAATCTTGACCCAACCTTTCACTGTTGACACTAGATTATTGGCATTTGATGTTCATGTGGCAAGTCCGATGCACTGTATTTTTTTACGGAAGGAAATTAAAAATAGCCTTTAAACTGATGATTCTTTATATTCCAATAAGTGTAGCAAGCTGTTAGCATCCCAATCAACAGTAAGTTCACAATTTTCACGAGAATGCCATGCGGCCATGATTGACCTAACAATTAAAAAAACACACCAACATTTTGTTTTCAAATTGCCATTAACAGTTGTCATGATTTTTTCCTTTGACAAGTTTATATCTTGAGCACTTTCTTCAGGCCACACCAATACTACATACCTGTAGCTATCAAAAAGGATACACCTCATCAGGAGAACTACTACTACAACTAGTGCTAGCTATCAAATAGGCTACACCTCATCAGGAGGACCTGCTTTAACATGTACATGTAAAGGACACTAAACAGTGTTATTTTTGTTTCAGGGCACACAGGCCGGTACCTGCTGTTTGTGTTGGGCTGCAGTGTGCTGTTCTGTGCTGGCCATCTCATCACACAAGTTGTTCTCCTGGCCACTCCTCCCTATGGACACATCTTAGGGGAAGCATGTCAGTAATGCTGTGAAGGACCCACCATTTAATTATTTGGGTTTTCAGATCTTTTTCTTCAAACTTACTTACAATCATTGAATGTAATTTAATTTGTTGAGCTCCCACTCAAACTTGAAAGCCCATTGCACTCTGTCATCTGTCATGATCAGAGACTTCACCTCCTCACTTCTAGCAGGTTGGTGTCAGCTCTTGAGAATGCTACTGTTGGTCTCCCTCAACTACATGTAACTTCTGCATTATTGTTTCAGGATGCTTGATGCAGTGATTAGTGAGTTTCAGTCTGGGAAACTTTATTTTCTCTGTGACTAAAGGCAGATCTTACTGTCTATGATAGAAAGAGACATCAGTCTTACAGGGCATGCCTTGGTGACCGCCATGAAGGACAAAAAGTTCTGGAATGACTTTATCTAGTACAGTACAGTACAGCTCTCGTGATAAGCATCAAGTACCGCGGGATAGGTCTCGTGATACAGCGTGACAAGTCGCGTGAGATCGCATGATGAGTCGCGGTATACTTTGTGATAAGTCGCGTGATATGGCGTGAGCGCTTTCGTGATTTTGCGTGACTCCCGCATGACTCCCGCATGAGGCAGATCGTCTCGTATCCTGCAAGACGACGGGAACATGGTGTGAGACCTTAAAGTCCGGTACTGGTTATGAAAATTCGACATTAGAAGTGCGTGGTCGTCTATATTATAATATTATAATATAATAAGTTTTTACACACTTGCCGTTCAGCGCCATAATAAAACTTTACCTGAAACGTTTTTAAAAAATTCTATATGAAAGTGCTTCCACGAAGTATTTTGCAACTGATACGATATTTTTTCGTTAACTAGCAATGTTTACTTGCTGAAATTTGCATGACAATTATGTATGTTTATTATCTCCTTGGTAGTACATGTATACGGCGACAGACCTAGCTAAGGGCATGTTTTAGCAAGGTTTCTAAAATTGTAAACTGTGAACCATTTTAGAGCATAATCCTACTACTATCATACATAATCCTACTACTAAAGATGTTGAATGTCGTTTCTAGATTGTTGATTTACTAGTATTTGTACAATCCCATGGTGACCATGGATATTTACTAGCATTTGTAATGTGAACACTTTGATCTCTGAAAATTACGCAAGAACACCGCCATCTTGTTTCATGTAGGTGTCAGCCGTCACAACACTAGATTACAATACTAGTACCTAACGGCTTTACGGCAATTTCAAGGCTTGTAGTACTAGTAGTCTCTACCAGACTAACTACACTGGCTATAATAGTTTGACTGGCCGCGCAGTTAGTCTGTGGAAAGTCGGTTTGATGAAAGGCAATAAAATTAATCTGCTCATTTCCTGTACATAGACAGTAGCTATGGAGTTCAGATCATTTTAGCCATAAATCAATTAACGCACAGTGGGACGCGTCTAGCAGGCTGGGCTTTTTCGGTGCAATGGTCAAATACAGTTCGCATCAAAACGCATCTTTGAATGTCGGTTCCTCTTTATCTGCATGGTATAGTAAAAATCGTGACAATTTATGATAAACATCGATACAACTATTCCAATGTCATTTTCTATGGAGGTTATATTTTTTCTAATACCTTTTAGAAAAGTGTAATGAGCACGGTCATTCGATAGTTGTGTTGATGTGCAGCCTTGTGCGGTTATCCGGACAAGAAAATATGCGTCAAACATGGATATTTTCCCCTCTGTTTTGACTTTCTTGGCGACAAAACGAATTATCATGATGGAGCAGGCATCCATGCCAAACAACAAGCAGCTCTGTCACGGTCCAGGCGGAAAGCAATAAAAGGGTTATTTAGCTACTTGGCACCTATTAGATAGCTATTAGTGGCCTTCAAAGAACGTACCGAGTTTCCACAGGCCTTGTGGAGGGGGAAACTAACCCTCCCGCGGACTGACTCTACTGGTCAGCTATTCCCTTCTTTTGCCGAATTCTACGATCCGTACCCCCGTAGGAAGGCCTGGTGGAGGCTATAGTACTAGCACATTTGAATATAAAAGTCAACTTAGCAGTGTTAAGATGGTGGTGTGAATGTACACTACCATCATCTTCCATTCTTTGTGAAAACCTTGGCGGTATGTGAAAATAGCTACTAATAGTAGTAGTTTCGTTTATGTGAACGGAACGGGTCATGCAAATTAGACGTGCACTCTTGGTTTATCGGTGGGTTTTTCCATTTTTTTTCGTGACTCCCAAATATTAACACCGAGTAAAACAGGTAAAGCAAAGTTATACATGTACAACTATTTTCATTTTTGCGCTGCATCCTCGGTAACAGATCTGCAATCTCTACCAGCAACTACGCAGTTCTATATACTGTTTTTTTTTAAATTTATTTTAACATGGCCTGTTTATCAAGGTGTCACACCAGGAAAATCGGCTACGAGACACGATCAGCCTCCGCGTGAGTACTGCGTGAGTACCGCGGTAGTTAGATAGAGTCTTAAAAAAATCACGCAAGCTCTCACGCAATCTCACGCGACTGGTCACGCAATCTCATGCGACTCGTCACACGGTATCACGCGACCTATCCCGCGGTATCACGCAAGACCTTGATGCATATCACGAAAGCTGTACTGTACATTGTATATGTACCTCACTGGATTTAATCTGGAAGAACGATAATGAAAGGCAGATCCTGGTATAGCTCCTCAATACTGGTAGTGAGTTTTTGTTACAAGGGTATATTGAGACGCATTTCAAGCATCCATTTAGCCTTTTTTTAGAACACTAGTCTTGCATGTAGAAATGGTCAATGTTTCATTGCCATATAACAAAATGGATTCTACAGTGGTGATGAAAAGTTTCTCTTTGATTTTACATGAAAGACCAGATGTCCAGATTTTGTTTAGTTTATGGCAAATCTTCCAGGCTAAAGCCTTCCTAACTTTTCTGAGTTTTCCATGTTGGAGCCTTAAAGTATTAAAACGTTTCAACAACGTTGCTAAGGATTGCGGAGTGATTCTAACTCCAAATGAAAAGGTTCCAAAAGGGCATTCGATTTAGTGAGTGGCTTGGCGGCTGAGTCCACTGGTAGTGGTGTGTGTTCAACTCCCATACTCTTTCCCAAATGCTGAGTGCTAAGCAGAGAAAGCAGTATGTACCATTTTTAAAGTCTTTGGTATGACTCGGCCTCACGACCTACTGAATGCGAAGGCAAACTCTCTACCCACTTGGCCATTACACATGGATAGATATCAATTATGCAAATGAAAAGTCTGAAACTCACAGCTTGAAATGTTGCAGTCTAATGCTGTAACAGTTATCAAGTGCAAATAACCACCTCAAGAGCCTGACTGTGTATATCAGATAGACCTGGATTATTCTGTGCCATCTCATGGTTAAGTCCATTTCTTGTTCTCTGAAACAGGTGAAGGTGGAGAGAAGGTGGCTAGACAGCTGGGATTCCAGAGGTGGGCAAAAATATAGCACAGATTTGAAGCATAAAATTGGTTTAAACATTTCAGGAACCTGTAAGAGAATTTAATATTATTTCAGCTACAGTAAATAATAACTAGGAACTGTGTGACCACTATGATACCAAATCTTGCACACCATGTGAACACATAGAAATAGACATTACTGGTTAAAGAGGACAACAATGAAACTGTCATTTACATGTACAAATGCTTGTTGTAGTGTCACAGGATAGAATACAGGAGTGAGTGGCAAATAAATATTATGCATTTTTATAATTTACCCAGAATGAGGAAACCTTATTTCATTTTACACAACACTTGCTGACTTACTCCCAACCAGGTCCCAACTGTTTCACAACCCATACCAGACCTTTGCATGATTTCCCAACAACACCCTAATTTTTTTAACATTTTGAAACATTTGGCTAGGTGCAGCTGACCAATAGTCAACCTCCCATTAAACATGGACAACCTTGCTCATGGTCTGGGGAAGGGTTGGAATGGTGGGAAGGCCATATGGCTATATGGGCTTTAGTCAAATCCCATAATTATGAATGGCAAAGGAACAAATTTGTGTCTTTTTTCTTCTTCTGCAGGTTTGACCAGACACCATTCCCAAATATCGTCAGGTTGATTTTCCCAGACATTGCTGTTGCTTCCTTCCTCGCCATGTTCTTCCTGTACAGTCGTAATTTAGAACGAGATCAGAGCCAGCAGCTCCCACGCAGCCAGTCCGACCTGCACTCCAACGACTTCTATAGCAAATTTCGCCCCCCCAAGCTGAACTTCAGCCTCCTGATGTATGTGGAGAAACCCATAGTGATCATCCTGACAGCTGCAGCAGGCATCACTCACCCCTCCTTCATCAGTCTCATGTACTTTGCTATCTTCCTGGGACTAGCAACATGGTGGTCGTGCTATCGTGTGATTGGGCAGTGGTTTGAATACTTGCGGGCAGCTCTAGTTGGTTACAGCGGAACACACCTCCTGCTGCTCTACCTGTACCAGTTCCAGTTCATGCAGTCTGAACTGGACCCAACCAGCTTCACAGCAAGGTAACAACACATGTACATGTACATAATGATAACAACGAATTGATGTTTCTTAGTTCTTTTTTTAAAAGTTTTGTTTTGATATGGACAAAATGCTGAAATAAAACTTAAGACAGTTCATAGCGATGGAATATGTATTGAACGTATTCAGACTGCACTAAATGATGGAAGGCTGCCATCCTGGTCAAATACTGAAATATGATCATAATGGTATTAATTATGAAGTCAGCATTTATGTACAAATGTACAATGGCCACTGTGCCAAGTATTTATGTTCTGTATGGAATATCCAGCCCATAGTAATAAACACCCCAGAATTTGCCACAGACTTGCCTTTAGGGGAGGGATGCCCTAACTTTACACACTTTTTCAGGAGCTCAAATCGACATGGTGCTCCATCGCTAGTTACCAGAAAATACTTACTACTTGTACTTGTTGAGGTCTCCTCGAGTCAGTCGTTCGAGTGGCCTGCGCACAGAACTCGTCTCTTCCTCAGCAGTTCCCTCCACTTCTTCCTATCTCTTGCTAGTTCCTTTAGCTCTTCTAGACTGGTACTAGGCCTCCCAGTAATTAGGGTAGCATCTTCCAGGACACAGTTAATCCATGATTTCCTAGGCCTTCCCCTTGAGCGTCGCCCATGATTCGGTTTCCAATCCAGTAAATACCTGGGCAGCCGCTCTTCAGGCATTCTTACAATGTGCCCTAACCACCTTAGCCTATTGAGAGCTACGGTTGTGGCTATGTCCGCTGACTGTGCTTGCTTTAATACATCACTGTTCCGTGCCCGATGGTACCATCTGATGCGGAGGATGCGGCGCAAACAGCGTTGATGAAACGTTTCAAGTCTCGCCATCTGTACCTGGGTGGTAGTCCAGGTTTCACTACCATAGGTAAGTATGGTGACAACAGCAGCATTGTATATCCGAAACTTTGTCGACTGAAGAATGTTCCTATTGTTCCAAATCTTACCAAGTAAGTTAAAAGCACCAGAAGCTTTCTTAATGCGTGTGGAAATTTCAGAGTCAATTGTCCCGTTGCTGCTGATTGTACCTCCCAGGTAAGTGAAGTGAGTAACCTGCTCTACTGGACATCCATCTACCGTGATCCTGAGTGTGCTTTCTTCAGTGTAAGGTTGCTGTGTAATATGCTTGCCAACTGTCATAGCTTGCGTCTTTTTGGCGTTGGCCTTAAGCCCCGCAAGAGCACTGTTTTTGCATAAAAGATCAGTTGTCTCCTGTAGTCCCAGTTTCTTGTTGTCAAGTAAGGCCATGTCATCAGCATAGTCCGTATCCAAAACAGAGACCAACGACTTGCCATGGCTATCCTGCTGCAACACTGCACCTGTACTGACTTGTTTGCTTATCTCAGTTAGGTGTGCCGCCAGGTTTATGCAAACATTAAACACAGGGGGCCCCTGAATGTCCCCTTGTCCAGTCCCAGATGTCACATCGAACCAGTTTGATTCCTCTCCGTTCACTCTCACTGCACTGACAGTCTTGTGGAAGAAGGCTTGCAAAACCCTGATGTACTTTTCTGGCAGTCCATAAAATGAAAAGGCCTTCCAGATGAATTCACGGTTAATGCTGTCAAAAGCAGCTTTAAAGTCAATAAAGTTTATGTACAGCGGAATATTAAACTCGATGCTGTTGTGAATAATTGTGCGCAAGGAGTAAATCTGGTCGATGCACGATCTATTCTTCCTAAAGCCACACTGATTGTCCCTCAGTAGTTTTTCCAGACCCTCATTCAGACGTCCCAGGACAATAATTTGAAAGAGCTTTGAGGCAGTAGATCTGAGTGTTATACCTCGATTGTTGGCGCAGTGTGTAGTATCCCCTTTTTTTGGTAACACAACAATTATGCCTTTGGACCAGTCCTTGGGGATAACCTCGTCATACCAAATCTTGGCGAAGAGAGTTTCCAGAGTTTTCGTCAAACCAGGTGCACCATATTTCAGTTGCTCATTGAATACACCGTCCACGCCTGGAGTCTTGTGGTTCTTCAGTCTTTTCAAGGCGTTCTGAATTTCCTCAACTGTCGGTGGGCCATCCCCCTCCCCAAGATATTGAAAGCAGGGTATACCTGGTAAACTGTCTAGTACTGTTAGATCAACACTGTCTTGTGGAGGATTCAGCAACTCAGAAAAATGCTCAGCCCAGCGTTCTCTTTGGGATTCAGGATCAGAGATTAGCTTTCCAGATTTATCTCTTACTGCTGAGGACTTCTTACTACGCTTGTTTGATAGAATTCTTATCTTTTGCCAGACTTCTCTCTGCTTCCCATTACCCGCTGCAGTTTCCAGTTCTGTGGCAACCCCCAGCGCCCAGTTGTTGTCATCGGCCTTACAACTCTTCTTTACCATCTTGTTAAGTTTGGAGTACTCGGACCGGTTGAGATCAAGTGTGGGATCTCGCTTCTTGACCTCAGCCCGCTTCTTAATCAGGTTTTTGGTGACCTGCGATAGATGCTGCTGCCGTCTTTTTCTCGGACGATCACCCAGCACATCAGTTGACACAGAGTGCACCGTTTCAGTAAATCAGAAAATGGTCAGGTTTTAAAGCCGGGTTTTGACGAATAAAATTAGGAAAGCATTAATATTACGAACATATTGGAGTAAGAGATGCATTCCTACTGTTCCTGAACCTTTTCTGGTTCTCGTTGCAACTAGAAATACACTGCAAGATGGTTTTGCAAATGTACACTTCAATTTCATGCTATGCTAGACAGGATACCCTTACTTGAGGAGACATTTTTGTATTTTTGCTCTCCTCAGAAGTTGCTGATAAATTTAAGTAAATAGAAGAATTCTGTGAGTGCTGAGGAGGGCTGTGTTGCAGCAGGGTTACCTGGAATAGTGAGAAAAAAGAAAAAACAACACTGTATCAATAAAATTCCAGAATTTTTTATTATGCTTATCAGGAAATATCTTCGGTATCCCTATTGAATTTCCTTTTCAGACATAGTACCAAACACATGTTAGAATGTATATGTAACTAATACTTGGACAATGCAATGCTGCCAGCAAGCTGGCCATGCACCCAGGAGAAAAAAACTACAATTATATATATTAGGCCACACCAATTTAATTTGTTGCTTCTCGGATTCGCCTCTTCATTTTTTTCTGATTTGCCAAAAAAAAAAAATTCTGGTTCTGAAAAATGCTCATTGTTTGTCGCCAACAGTTAAAGAAAGTCCTTTTCTTCCTAGTTGTTACAGTTGTTACATCTACCAATGCAGTGGTTTGATTAAAAGTTCAAAATTCATCGTTAAAATTTAACCCAGTCTTTTGTGTTGACTTCATGGCACCTATTCTAGCATTTGGGGCAGCAGCCGGGGCTATAATAGGATGCCCAGGCCTAGGCCTGTTTTTATTTTTGTTGTTTTTTCGCCCTGTCGCTTCATATTTTTCCTGAAAAAATCCAAGAAGCAACAAATTAAATTGGTGTGGCCTTAAGAATATATGATGGGGTGCCCTAACTTGGGAAATTCCCTGACTTGGAACTGAGTTTTTGCACGTCATACCGTGTTTCTTGCTACACCATGCTGATTAGAAAGGTACATGTAAGTAAACCTGTCACATGCATACAGGTGTCATTTGCATAAAAATACTAGTATACTAAGTCTTAATAAGATTTAATTTTGCTGAGAAGGTTATGTTTTTGGTGTTCGTCTGTAGACAGCATAACTGAAGTTGTGGATGGATCTGTGTTATACTTGGTAAATGGGTACATGTACATGTCAGCTAAACAGAGGACAAGTTTAATTATGGACATCCTGGCAGATTTTTATTGTACTGCAGCAGAAGTGCCAGTTTCCATATGTCTTAACAATTAAGCTATGGTCATGATATTTGAATTGTAGATAGCTCTTGGTCCTGTAAAGAAGTGGTGTAGGTTTGCCCCTTCTCCCCCCAACCCCCCCCCCCCCCCCAGCTTTGTTGGAACTGCAGGGGGAACTGAAGAATAAAGCTCCACTAAACATTTAGGTGTCAGAGTATTTGTTTAGTAGAAAACTGACCTGAGAAAAGTAATGTCAACTGTGTCATTGGCATTTCCAGTGATCCCTCTCGATAGTGACTATGCCATTTGTTATGATACAACACCATGCTTTATTATTCATTAGATGTCCGGTGCTAGCAAGAACACATTGCACATGAACACGATTGTGTACAGTGCAGCAACAGACTTCAATCTGCTCCAAGCCACTCTCAATTATTAGTTTAATGAAAGACATGGAGATCAGCTTACTAAACTTTCATCTGAGCATTAGGCCTTGGTGAATTACATGTACTCCATGTACATGAAAAGGGCTTCCCATTGACAGCAGGATTTATTCAGGCACTTGCAAAGGAGGTTGATAAACAGAGTAACAAGGAAAGACTGGAAAAGACGCTTGATTTTGTGGGAGTGAAATATTGGAAATGTTTTCCTTGTCACCATCCCAAGATTTCCTTAAGGTGTCCAAACACACCATATTGCGCAAGGGCGGCCATGTTGAATAGTTTTGTAGTAGGTCACCACCTTTTGGCTGAGGTATGGCGTGCCACACTATTAATGTAAGATACAAAAATCAGAGGCCCAAGAAGGGTTCCCTGTGGTATTACAGATGTTATGGTGACACTGTCGACCACAGGCGGTTTCTCATCTCACACTACCAGGAGCAGAGTACATTTGGGTTTTACTTTGACAAGTCTACATCTGCTGTCTAAAGTTACTTAGCAGCAAGGTGATCATGATGATGAATTAAAGTAACCTTGCTCTGAGATGTATCCTTGATGTCCCCGCTCAAGGTGCAAGCTTGCTCTGAGAATTGGGGAGTTTCACAAACATGACGGACTATTCTCAAATTCCAATATAAACTGACATTATAACGCACCTATTTTTTTAAACAATTTTTTTTGTGAAGACGCTGTTCCATTTGCCCGAAAGTTTGGGTCATGCTATGTACATGTACTGATCATGCTATGTAACGTTACAGGGGTGACATTATTTTGTAATGATTTTTTTTCTATTCAGGGTGCTGAGTTCAATGTATATCCAGTTTTCCTAATGCAGCACAAGCTGAGTTGTGCTAGATACAGTCCTCCTCACATAAGGAGAGAAGTACACGTGATCACAATTTTACAGTCAGAAGAGCTAACGTTATATTCTAGAATCTAGTTCTTCTTTCTGTTTACTTAAATTCATCACCAACTTCTGAAGAGTGCAAAAATACAAATTTGGAAGCATTCCAAGTCAGGGCTGGAGCATAAAATTGAAATGTATAATGTTGATAAATGTGTCCAAATCAAAACCTGACCACTTTCTGGTAACTACTAACGGAGCATGTGAGTTCAATCATGTGAAAAAGGCCTCCCAAGTTAGGGCACCCCCTGTTACAAGTTACCATTACGTACATGTGCTTTACATGCAAATGATAGCTGTGTGCAAGGACTAATCAGCATAGTCGCAACAAACACGGTACAATTATGCATATTAATGTGATTAGTAAAAAATCTGTCTCCATTTAGTGAACGTCTTAAGTTATACATACCATGTTTTATTAACAAGGTTATAATAAGGGAGAATAATGTAGCAGATATGTTTTCCTATGGTTTACAGGTTTCTGGGTTTAACTGGGATTATACAATACAACTGTGATGACCCCCTGCACCTGAAGCTGCACTCTGATGTGGACTGGCCAGTCATGCTCTCCCCTGCCTTCATCCTGGCTCTGTACTGGGTCTGTGTGACAGAGATACGCCAAGCCAGCAAAGTCAGTACAGTCTACATCATGCCCTTCAAAATAAGACTAAGACATGGTTTTCATACCTGACAGAATGAGTCGTTGTGGTCATAAAAACCCAAGTCTAAAGAATGTGTTTTTTTTGATGGTGCAATGCTCTATAGAAGGAGAATGGTACATGTACATTGGTACAAATGCATACTAGGTGTATATGTTAATTGAATAATGAGAAAACATTCAATGACATACAATTTGTATGTCGGTGTCATACGGTCTTGAAGGAAAGTGAGTAAAGTCAGATGTAGACTTAATCTATATGTGATCCATGTAAGTGCAATGCATGCTCATTAAAATATGTATATTAATAACGTTAGATCATGGTAACTTGTTTTATGAGTTGATATATGTGAAGTTAAGTGGTCTGTTTTCTGGCAGTGGAAGGAGACAGTTGTGGAGGCAGGGACTACAACACAAACATGGCTACGGAGGACTCTGTCCAAAAGAACGGCTGGGACCACGGTTAGAAGGGCATCTGCCATGAAAGCAGAAGATGAAAGGGTGGTGAGTGAGTCAGTTTTGTTATACTGAACGAGCTGCTGATTATGATGTCAAGCTTCCCTAGTCCCCTTATAAGGAAAAGGAAAGTATTTTTTTCCTGATGTCATTTTGGTTCTCCCAGGAATTCTGCTGCACCACTGGTACTGTTAAACTTTGGTAAGAAAATTGACATTACACCAAGAAATTATCTCTTTCAATATTAACCCTTGTTCTGCTGGTGTTTCAGACCAATATGTAGTCTATTTTGTTGGGATTTCCAGACCCTTTTGAAAGTTACTAGAGTTCTATGCCGTGAGCGGAGAGTTGGTAGTCCCAGATGAGAGTAGACAGCAGCGTATGATGTATATTCAGCACCCAGGATAACTCCTAGAGCTCTGTGTTGGGCTTTCTCTATTTTATCACATATCAGGCAGTCCGGACTGCCAAACCGGAGCGGTGTACTCAAGAACTGGACGAATGAAGGAGATATACACCGTGATGAGGTCATTAGTGCAGAGATGAAAATGCTTTAATTTCCTGAGAAAGTACAAGCGCTGGTTTGCTTTAATACACACTGAGTCCACATGTGAGTTCCATTTGAGATCAGCCTGGAGGATAACACCTAGAAATCTCATCACTTTTACTTGTTGAACTTCTACATGTATCTTAGCATTGAGTCGGGGAGGGGGGTGGTGAAAGGAATCTTTCTGAATTGGACATGCAACACTTTACATGTCTTTGGATGTAGCTTCATGTGACTAGCATGTGACCAGTGGCCCATGTGGTTGTTATTAGCTCTTGTTGCAAGTTTGAAGGACTTATTGGGATTTTTTGTTTCTAATCAGTTCAGGTCGTCTACAAATTTCCAGCATTTAGAAGCAGCTAGATGCTTGGCATTGTTGATATAGGCTAGGAAAATCAGTGGTCCGAGTAGAGTCCCTTGGGGGTAATCCACAGGTAACCGTCAAGCTGTTGGAAAGTGTTCAGCACCAGGGACAGGTGTGTTTACCTTTCAGGAGATGGTGTTCAGCACCAGGGACAGGTGTGTTTATCTGTGTGTTGATAGTGCTTAGAAAAAGCAGAGTTGCCACATGTGGATGGTGTTCAGTATCAAGAATAGGTTTATTTTCCTGCACTGTGTGTTGATGGTGCACCAGGGACAGGTGCAGGTATCATTTTTAGCCCAGGTACATGTATGTTGGCTTGCATTGTGATGTCTTTTAGCATTAAGGACAGGTGTTTTTACCTATGTGTGTGGATGGTGTTCAGCACCAAGGACAGGTGTGTTTAACTGTATGTGGATGGTGTTCAGCACCAAGGACAGGTGTGTTTAACTGTATCTGGATGGTGTTCAGCACTAAGGACAGGTGTGTTTATTTAAACAAATTGCAGTCAGAGTTTCACAAGCGCCAGAGGATATTTTTTTCTTTTAATGCTTTCCTTTGATAAACCTTTCTTGGTGTGACCCAAGCCATTTTTGCCCATGCAAAAGTCTGGGAAAACAGAATCATTTTTCAGAAATTGGCCCAAGTAGGGGGAATATTTTATGAGCAGGCTTGGCCAGACATCACTGCACAGACTTATCTGTGGAAGGTCTGTACAGTGTGATGTAAGATTGTCACATTTATTTCCTCACCGTACCATGTCAAGTGAAAGAAGACAATTTCAAAGCTAACACACTAGTGTTTTTTCAGGCTCTGGTAGTTCCAGAAGACTATGGAGAGTCGGACGATGTTGAGATTGAGGCAGATGGACTGATCACCCATGAGATAGATCCCGATGACATACCAGAGAACAAGGTGGGCACCATCCACGAGCAGATTCACCGTCAGAGGAAGGAGGAAACATTCCAGCTGGAACAGAAGGAAGAGAGTGCCACTCATGGGAAAGACCTGGACTCCTTCAGGACACCCTTGATGACAATGTTTGTCTTCATTATGAAACAGAGCTACATCGCAGCACTTATTGTTATGATGGTAAGATCATTATGTCAGCCATTTTTGAAAATAGAACAAGATGATAAATTTTGTATAACTAGAAAGGCAGACGTTTGCTCAGGAGCAAATGTAGCATATGGGTTCACCACTTCCCCTGTACCAAAAATGGACCTGGCTGCTGGTCTCCATGCCCAAATATGGTAACCCAAACCAAATATGGTAACACACATTGCCAAAGTATATTTTCCTATGTAAACAGCCAAAAAAGCTCAAATAAAACAATTATAAACCCCTCTATCAAGAAGAAGGAGGAGAAGAAGAAGAAACATGAGTAAAAACAACACATACATCTTTACCACACCACTATGTGGTGTTGGTGAAGCCAAAAAGGGTTAAAACTTTACTTTATTGACAGTCCTTAGCAACCAGTATTGAATTAAAAACGCTTAAATGAAAAAAAATAAAAATGGGCAAAAAAGGAAAAAAAGTTAAATTTTGACTTTATTGACATAGACTAGCAATGGTAACTAAGGCCACACCAATTTAATTTGTTGGTTCTCGGATTTTTTCAGAAAAAATATGAAGCGACAGGGCGAAAAAAAAATAAAATAAAAACAGGCCTGAGCATCCTATTATAGCCCCAAATGCTACAATAGGAGCCATGAAGTGAACATAAAAGGCTGGGTTAAAATTTAAACAATGAATTTTGAACTTTTAATCAAACCACTGCATTGAGAGATGGAAAAACTGTAACAACTGGGAAGAAAAGGACTTTCTTCAACTGTTGGAGGCAAAATATGAGCATTTTTGAGTTGATTTAGAACGAGAATTTTTTTTTTTTTTTTTTGCAAATCAGAAAAAAATGAAGAGGCGAATCCGAGAACCAACAAATTAAATTGGTGTGGCCTAACTATTAAATAAAAAAAAGAAAGAAAAAAAAGAAGAAAAAAAAGAAACAGCCCTGGATTTGATCTCACAACCTATGAAGTTATACAGAAAGTTCTTAACCAAGTGAGCTACGATCAGGCTATAAAGTAGCTTACAGTACAATGTAAATTCCAACAGCCAATCAGCAACAAGAATGGAGGAATGCTGCATGCCTATTGGTCCTTTCCTCTGCATACCATTGCTATGATGTCACCCAGGTCCCTGCCCTCGATAAACAAGGCCTATTGTATTAAACAATGGCAATGGACAAAAACCTATTAGTAAATAAAACCATTTTTAAAGCCTGTATCAAAAAAATGGAAAAAAACGTCCTGGGGTATTTGGTCACTCTACCTTCATGCCAAATTTCAAGTTATTTGGCCCAAAAATGAAGAAATTGAATCCATTTAAAGAAATGACAGGGGAAGAAGAAGAAGAAGGAGAAGAAGAAACATGAGGAAAAACAATATGGGTTCTAGTGAACCCATAATAATTATGTGTTCAATGAAAAGTCAGAAGAATGACATCAGAGTAGACAATCTGATAATTACTGGTTTTAACTTTAATTAGAAAGAAGAAGGAGAAGAAGAAACATGAGGAAAAACAATATGGGTTCTAGTGAACCCATAATAATTATGTGTTCAATGAAAAGTCAGAAGAATGACATCAGAGGAGACAATCTGATAATTACTGGTTTTAACTTTAATTAGAAAGTCAGGGTTACACATATGATGAAATGGCTCCTATACAACATGGAGGTACAAAATGTACATATATATGTCATACCTGGGCCATGATAATGTTTGATATGGGATATTTTTTTCTGCTGTCTGCTAACGTGTTGATATGTGAAAGTGTCCGTCTGTCCTGTCCAGGCCTGGAGTATCACATACCACAGCTGGCTGACTTTTGTGCTGCTGATCTGGGCATGTGTAGTGTGGATGTGTCGCAGTGCTCGGAGGATATGCCTGCTGTCCTCTCCAGCGTTTGTCATGTATGCAGAAGTCCTGCTGGTTATCCAGTTTGTCTACGGCTTGAACCTCACTGAGGAGGAGCTGCCAACCAAGAGCAGTTCAGGTTATAACTTGGAGGAGATTGGACTAATCAAGTATCAACATACCTGCCTGCACCTTACAGCAAAAGTGAAGTATTGTTTTATTTGACACTATTGCATAGTAGTACATGCATGTTTAAGTTGGTAAGCACGTTGGCAGAACGTACTGCGCCTGTGCAGAACCCTGATTTTTCATGTTTTTTGTTGGATGTTTGGTCCACGTTGCATCAAAATTTTGCATGTTGCAGACGATATCTTTTCCTATATAACATCTGAAAACTACAGACAGGCTGTCAACCTTATTTGCTCTAATACAACTTTATATGAGACGTTCTGCCAAAGTGCTATGCTCAATGCATTACGGGTTTCGCGCAGGTGCAGTACGTTCTGCCGACGTGCTAAGTTGGTAGTACATGCAATGTACAATGTACATTCTGTTGTTAGATCTAGTGGGTGCTTTTATGCAAATATGTATATACATGTACATTGCATCTGAAAATCCAATATTATAGTTCAGAAGAATGTCATTTAAAGTTGTGTGTGGTCAAGTTGTAGGCGATGCCACCGTGGGATCACTCTGATACCCCAGTTTGCACTGGATTATGTTGTAGCTCAGTTCCCCATTTAGCTGAACAGAATTGGTCTTTTACGATATAGCAGTTCATGCAAGCTGCAGTACAAACAGTTCATATTTGTTCAGACATGCCGCTAAATGAATTAACTGTTTTCCAATTTTTCCAGATTTTGTACACCCTGATGTTCTGGTTGACACTGCGCCAACACATCTGGGAAAAGAAGATTGTTGAAGAAGAGGGCTTGGGGGAAGAGGATGCACTAACAGCCATATTCAAACAAGAGAGTGAAGGTACATGTACATGTCAAAAAATCAGTTACTTGAACATTGGCAGAGTCAGTTTATAAAATGATGTCTTTCTGTGTCCTGTTTATACATTGTATTGTGCAACCTGTTTGCCAGACTGCTATGCTGGCAAGAGTGGGCGAGGGAGTGAATGAATGAGTGAAGGTGACTGAGGTAGAGTGAGTGAGTGAGGGAGTGAGTAAATGATTGATTGATTGATTGATTGATTGATTGATTGATTGATTGATTGATTGATTGATTGATTGATTGATTGATTGATTGATTGATTGAGTGATTGAGTGAGTGAGTGAGAGTGATCATGAGTGAGATTAAATGGGTGAGAATGTCAGTGATTGGGTTAGTGAGGGAGGGAAAGAGGGAGGGACTGATCACAATCATGTCATGTGAGATGTGTGATGATGGCTGTGTGCAACTTTGACTTGGATTAACTACACAAATTAACCACAATAAGCAGAATAGTGACAGAGAAATATCATACATTTTGTAGATTGTAGACTTGGAAAGAAAAATTGCTTCTAAAAATTTCTATTCCCAGTCCAACCCCTAGAAATGGCATGATCAAGTCATTCTACTCAAGACTATTGCTTCATGTGTAGGTTGTGCTCCCGGTAATTGGATGGAAATGAAGACTCTCATCTTCTCTGTGCCAATGGCAGTCCAGTAGACTAAAGTTTACTTATTTTGTCCTCATAGTAAAGATGTCCCTTTCTTATTTTTTTTAGAAAAAATGGGTAGTAGAACATCCAGTGAGAACCAGGAAAGGGAGGACAGTGAGCTCATGAAACAGATGGGCAACTATGCTGTGCAGGTTTTCAGCAAGTACTGGATCTTTGTGTGTGCAGGCATGTTTCTTCTAGTCAGCCTGTCTGGCAAGGTGGTGATGTACCGCATCCTCTATATGGCACTCTTCCTGTTCTTCATTATCTGCTATCAGGTATGCTTCATTTTGTCATAGTGATATAATCTTACATACAGTAAGCATGTTCTGAAAAGAACGTTTTTCACCATGCCATGCCATGCTTACTGTAACATCATTGGCAACATTTGATTGAATTTAACTGGGCTGCAATGGTGTGTGTGTTGCAAATAAACCACTCTCTCTCTCTCTCTCTCTCTCTCTCTCTCTCTCTATATATATATATATATATATATATATATATATATTTATGTATATATTTATATATATGCTACCTGCTACGATATAAAAAAACAACATGCATCATCTAGACCATGCTAGCAACATGCCAAACTATGTAACAAAGCAACAAAGGAATCGTGAGAAAAATATGACATCTGTCAATCACTTTTCGGGCTATTCTTTCAAACGAGGCCCTGATTTACATGGTTCATATCTAAAAATGTTCATCTTTTCAACTTTACTTATCTTATCAATTATGCAAATTATCTCATTTACATAATTTTCATATATATATGTATATATATATATATATATATATATATATATATATATATATATAGAGAGAGAGAGAGAGAGAGAGAGAGAGAGAGAGAGACTGGTTTATTTGCAACACACATACAGTACCCGCATCGTAAACTTTAACGTAATTACGGCGTAGGCAAAACGTACACACGGCGTAACTGCGATGGTGATTACGCCGTAATTACGATTTTGGGTGGACAACAAATTCGGTACCGGCAGCTCATTATAGCTAATGAGGTCGATAATGAGCCGGCATGTCCGCACGGTAAGGACTGATTAGCGCCTTGATTTTACAACAGTTGATTTTACGACAGAAAAAAGTGCGTGGCACTTGAAAGCAACAGGCTCGCGCCAGCGCAGAGTCCTGTCGGGATCAGGAGCGAGTTGTGTTCTCATAAAAAAAACAAATATAGAATGTCAAAAACTCTATTTTTGTGTGAAGATTTCAATCTGTTTTTACTTACATTCAGCACTCAGAAACGATAAATTTTTAGGTTTGATCCATAAGTATCAAAGCCGATTTCCAAGGCGGCGCACATGAGCGAGGTCGTTGACCCCAAGAATATTTTGTTACGCAGCTTGGGTGCCCACAAGCATACACGTGCATGCGGCGCCCCAAGAACGTTCCTAGAAGACACAGTACTGTACTGTACTCAGATTCGTACAATAAAGAAATTTAGACAAAGAAGAGAAAGATAATAATCAGCTTGTTGATGTTTAATCGAGAACTAAGGAATTTCCAGCGTTGTTATTCTCTCCTATCTTGCCGACTTGAACACGTTGATTTATTACTACTGAATTATTCGGGCTCCCCGACGGTAAAGGGAGAGGCTGGATGCGGCATTTATACCGATATTGACGATATTCAGTGCTTTGGCGACGGACAGATTTGTAAAATTGACATTGGGGAAAAGCCTGGCTTCAACATGTAGAAAATGGTATCAAAGAACTGAAATTTGATTTCCACGAACTCGTCACAGACGGGTGAAATTGCCATTTTCATAATACAATTTTCAAATTACGTACCAAGAAAGGCCATCAAAAGAAACATTTTATAACAGAAAAAAATGTTTTATCGTGATCTCGCCCTTTTTTGGAGCTTTTAATAATTCCATTTAATCACCAGCGAAAACTCACACGACCACGCTAAATACGCCTACCTATATGTAGATCCCAGAGGCAAGGTCGTCCTTGGTTAGCTTCAAATTTTCAAATGTTCACAAGCAAAAATACTTGCATCGACGTAATTTCCATGCGGCTACACTATCATTACAGATTTGACAAAAATAAACCAAATCTGGGCGGGCGCGGCCGGCCGTGTCGGCCGACAGAAGGCGTGGGAAAAAGTTCAAGTGACACACTCCTGCGTTACGTCATTCTCTGACACGAGGCGCCGGCGAGTCTGTGATGAATGTTGCAAACACTTCTGCAGGGCGGCGTAAAATTAAGAAAAATAATAATGAAAAATATCGCAAGAAGTACAGCAGGGGTTTCTCGGTACTCATGGCTTAATCGATTATTGAAAAAATTTAAACAACACACTTCTTCATTCCTTGATTTCAAAGCACTCAAATATAAAAGGTTACGCCTTTCTGTTGGCGAAGTAACAACAAGTCGGCACGGCAAAGGGCGGGGGCGTGGTCAACCGCGCCTCCTGGTAATGGGAGCCGCCGCGCTGGCTCCCGCGGCCTCGTGGCATGGCACAGACATTTGCGCGCGTTACCACGTATTACGCAATATTCATTTTTTGGGCCGTGCCGGCCGGGAACAAGTTGAAGATAACGCTGTATTTCGCAGGGTAAATGCAGGCGCACCAAGTTTAATTATTATTTTCAATGGTCTAACACGGTATCTACATGACAGTAGCAGCCCCACAATGTAAGTTGGAGGTGATTTTCGCCGGCAGCTGACTTGTTTTGAACCGTAGTTGTACGAGATTTTTCAGGTCCGAGAATGTTTTACGATAATGTTTACACGAAAGGCTGGTGGAGCGCGCGTTTCTACGTTCAAAAAATCATTAATCGCCGCTATTATCGCGCGATGTCCTGCAAATTAATTTCAAACTGCGGGCATGACTTTGCAAATGAATGGATATATGGGCATATATGAATAAAATTCTCTACAACTTGACTGGAGCGCTGTTTATTTTCACCAAGGACGTTGCGCTCGCCTCGGCGTTGTTCAAATCAATGAGGTTTAGATTTTAAATACAGAGGTCAATTTCTTGTCATTCGGTCGGAAAATACGTGGATTGAGTTATATTTCCAACTGAAAAAAAATGAGCGGATTATTTTGGTGTGTAATGTAACTGACATTTTTTGCAAAAGATCGGCTCGATTTACGTAAAAAAATCCGTCTAAATTACGTTGGACATGCGTTGCAGTCCTCTCTGTCGGCCGGGCGGCCTTTCGAGTTCTGTCGTAAATCGGGTTGTTTGATTAATAATTAATGAAATTCTCATGAATATTCCGTGTACACGGTGGCAGAAAATGAATATTCTGCATATTTCCGGCTGTTCCAGTGGCTGTTCCCCCCTCTCTCCCGGAACGTAATTACGCCGTGATTACGATCGTAGTTTCGGCGTGCTTACGATTACGCAGATCGTAATTTACGTTAACGCTTACGATGCTGGTACTGTACCATTGCAGCCTTACATGGCTGAATTGGGGCATGAGACACTTAAAATTCATCATGAATCATTCAACGACTTGACAATAAAAGGTAACATTAAAACACTATTCTGAAACGTTTTGATTTTCCATATCAATTGGGATGATGAAAAAATCTGAGAAACAATGTTCAAATTAAATTGGTGTGGCCTATGGTAACTTAAAAAGAGCTTCTTGAAAATGTCTGTTTCACAATAGGATTTTCTCCCTTGTTACAGCTGTCATACACAACTTGGAGACGCATAATGCGAACTTTCTGGTGGGTGGTGATAGGATACTCCATGTTTGTACTTATCCTACTCTACACCTATCAGTTCAAGAGTGTGCCACAGTTCTGGCACAACAAGACACACATCTCATTTGAACTGTAAGTATTTCATTCCTCCTTCAGTGTTGTATGGACTGTTCAACATAGGAATCATTTATTATGTAAACAAAAACAAGAGTCCAGTGGACACAACTCCTTGAAGTGAGTATGGCGTTTGCGGGGTGGCTATGGTGTTGATAGCTTTCTAACTCTGGATATGAAATTAAAGTGAAAACTATTTGTAGGCTTTGCTTTATGGGTTTGATGAAACAGTGAGATATATGTGTTTGTCAGAATCACTCAATATCTGCTTGGGACAAAAATAGGACGCTGTACCTCCTTCAAATAGTGGTGTTCACTAAAATATTATATACATGTAAACAATGCTACCTGCTACGATTTAAAAAAACAACATGCATCATCTAGACCATGCTAGCAACATGCCAAACTATGTAACAAAGCAACAAAGGAATCGTGAGAAAAATATGACATCTGTCAATCACTTTTCGGGCTATTTTTTCAAACGAGGCCCTGATTTACATGGTTCATATCTAAAAATGTTCATCTTTTCAACTTTACTTATCTTATCAATTTTGCAAATTATCTCATTTACATAATTTTCATACCTCAAAATAGGGGTGTATCCTGATGAAATATTGTACTTTACCTACAAAAACTGCTACGGTGCAAAAAAAGAAAAACAGTGTGCATCATCCAGGGCACACTAGCAGACGACATGCCAAACTACACACTAAGGCCGGCTTTAGACTGACAACGATTGAACAGTCGTGCAAATGTTTATTGTCAAGATGTCTCCGGCGATGGTATTTTTAGGCCGTCTAAAGACGATCAAAATAGTCGCGCGACGGTAATCCTCGAGTCATCGTCACTACCACCTCGGACCCTATCGCACGACCCTTAAGGGGGGGGGGCGACGTCTAAAGCGAACCATCGCAGGTGAAGGAAGTGGGAGGTCATGGGTCATATGGAAATAAGCCTGCAGGAGTGTAGAAATTTCTACTTTTGGTCCTCCAGGCATAGCGTAAACTTAGTTCTGATTATTTCGCAACTTGTGCGATCCCCGTCACCAATCGCTACTTCACAGGTACGAACCAAATCGCCGACCCACGTGCCTGGCTTTCAATATAGCCGGGCCGGCGGCAGCACCGAACGCCGGGTTCAAATCCAGGTTTTGCCCGTCTCGGTACATGCACCTCATACCCCTTCTTTGCTGGGCACGAACTCGGCGACTCTCATCCACAGGGCAACGCCAGTTAAAAGTAGAAAAAGAACAATCTGCTGCAGCATAACTTAAAAAAAGGGGTTCTCCCTCCATTTTGAATCCACCCGGCGACATGCCAGAGGTGAGGGCCATGCGTGCTATCCTGCACTGCGGGTGTCCGCCACGCTTCCTGGCCACGTGTCTAAAGTAAGCCGTCGCTCACAACGATGATCGTACGACCGTATACTGTCGTCAGTCTAAAGTCGGCCTAATGCAGCCAGCGGATCCTGAGTTCTAGCTGGAAACACATTGACAGCTTTTCGGCGGTCCTCCATGGTGCGACTACCATGATTGGAACATCTGGTTGAGAAAACGCACATCCATAACAACGACGGAATTGATGACCTGTTCCAAAATTCCATATATAGGAGTTTGCTGAAATATTAGATGACCTATGAAAATCACTATGGTATAAAAAAACAACGTGCATCAACTAGACCACACTAGCAAACGACGTACCAAACTACGTCCCCCTGCAGCAAAGGAAATGCGAGTTACACCTGCAAACACACAACTGTTTAATAGGCGTCATCAATGTTAAGACTCCGTCTGGAGGTCATGACCTCCTTCACGGAGTAAATATACAGTCAAACCTGCCTTGGCGGCCACCTCTTCAAACCGGTAACCTGGCCATCGCAGCCACTTTTTCTCGGTCCCGAAAATTTTCCCCATTGACGCAAGCATTAAGCGACCTGCCCAGGGCGGTCACCTGGCCAACGCGGCTGCAGCCACCACGAATTGGGTCCGCCCATGGCCCGATCCCTTCCCATGGTGGCCGGTCGACAGGGTCATAATTCTTTACATTTTTCAATCAGTGGCGACATCGATTCTCAAACCGATCAGTTTGTCTTGGGTTTCTACTGCCAGGGGATGTTTTCGTCTAAGGACAAAGATTCATTTTGGGTCAATGGAGCAGTCTACTACGTGATATGGGTGGGATTTTCAGTGCGCTGTAATTGTACTTGACAAAATTAAAACTTATTCGGTAGGGTTAAATTGTGTTTTGGAACGATTAAAGTTACTGTACTACAGTTTGTATCATCCGTGGTGTCGATGTACTGCACTGTACACCGTAGATAGAAATCAATTAAACCGTGAATACACTCAGAAGGGTATCCGGTCGGTAGCCTGTCAAAGCGCTCGAAAATGTTGATACCGCCGTGCGTACTCAGAAAATTGCTGTACAGTACGCAATTGAACTTGATGAATCTCGAATTCAAAAACATTGCTTCATTTGCCAGAAACTGTGAAGTTTAGGCCCCGGGAATGTAAAGATACCTGCAGTATTTGACATGAAACCCCTCGAATCGGAGACCATTAAGTCTCAGTCATGTTGTGAGACGGGAGAATCGGCCCTCTTCAAGCAGGTCCCCTGTCCAACGCAGCCACTTTTCTCCGGTCCCCTGGGTGACCGGCTTGATGAGCAGGTTTGACTGTACATTTTTATAATTTACCCTGTGCCATGGAGAATAACATGGGGTTGTGGAGCATTGTGCAATATTAGGTGTGGATGTCAGGAAGTACCATGTACTAGTAGTCTTGTTCAGTGTCTTATTGACTTTGTTTAATGAAACAATATCGTCTGGTGATTGATCATTGTGTTTAAGGTTTATGTTGGGAAACTTCTGATGACAGTGAGATTTTTAGTTTAGATTGAACTAATATGTAAACTACAACAGAGATGCTGATGTAAGAAATTGACATGATTGTACAATAATATTGTATTATGTGTGTTGTCCAGTCTTGAGGATTTGGGGATGGAGCAGTATAGCACCGTGGAGCTGTTTCAGAAGATGTTGGCTCCCACAACATTTCTGGTGGTCTGTATTCTCCAGCTGCACTTCTTTCACCATCGCTTCTTGGAAATTACCAAGATTGACCCAGATGATGAAGAGGACCTGGGACAGGATAGTGGCATGTAAGTCTTTGATGACAACCTAATCTGAGTTTTGTTCTTCCATACTTGTATATCAAATTCGTATAATTCGTATTAATGTGAAGTATCATGTGGAATATGGGAGTTTGGGCACTTGATGCTGTTTAGTTGTCGTTAAGAGGATAACTGGTAAAAATACCGGTTGACAGATTGTCATGATTTTTAGTATGTAGGTAGCTTAAGTGATGCTTGACATAGTTAAATTACAATTATGCAAATCAGGATCTAATTTGCATAATTAATAAGAAAATACTATAAATGTGCTGTGTTCGATATTAGGGCTACGAAACATGTGTGACATATGTAAGAGAACGGTAAGATCACTGGTATTGATTATGTAAATGAAGACCTAATTTGCATAATTAATGGAAAATTGGTACAATTTTTTAGTGGCAACTGCTGGGAATTTATGATGAAATGCTAGAATACTGTTCGCCATAACTATGATTTTCTCAACTGAACTGTATCATATATGTAGGTCTACCAGGAAAGTCTCTGAGGAAGATTTAATGGCAGTGCTGCAAAGGAAAAAATGTGAGTAGACCTGAACTTGTTGTAATAGGGTGCACTAGCCACTTTTATAATTACAATTATTATCATTTAAAATTCAATATGAATTATCTGTAACATAATACTTGAACATTCGCTTTGCAAGATCAATGCTGTGAGTCACTTTCTCCCATTCCCCTCTGAAAAAGAGAAAGTGGGCACGGACAGTTCTCTTGCCTGATATCTGTGTAGTCCTACATGTAATGGCAGGTAAGAATGGGACCTGATATTGGTCAATTACTCGCGATGGTGCACATGTGTGCATACATTTGTACAGTCATGTACATTTTGTAGTTCCACAACAGAGCAGCATTGCACGTGCACGATTTCTGCCAGCCACTTGCGGCAGTGCTCACAATCATTGCCTGATTGGTATTAGATTGCGAGAATATTGCAGGACTAAGGAACAGCGTGTTTACTATTATTATAATAGTATCATATTATAATTTACCAAAACAGAGCATTGCTGCACAATTTGATTCTGCCACTCACTGCCGGTGATGCTCACAGACACTGTAAACTGATGATACTCAGTGACAGGGCTACTTACAACTCATCCAGTATTAGGTGCAAAATGTAGTTGAGGATACTGTACCTATGTGTGTGTTAATCTTTAACTTTGTATGATGTTGCAAAGGAATAAGGAAATTTTATGTTGTCAGGAAAAAGCTGCCGGAAAATAGCGTGTCCACAGTAAATCAAGATGGCTTCCGCCATGCAAACTTTTTGAGATCATAGGAAGTACGGAAACATGACAAAGATGACAACCTCGGTAGAATATTACTCATTTGTAACTAATTCAAGGTGGAAAACGGTCAAACAACAGCTGCATCATGCAGCATATCCGCTATCATATTGCTGACATGCAATAATTTTTGCTGACAACATATTTACTATGGCCAATACTTTCAGCAAGGTCATAGAAATTACAGAAAACTTAAGCCAGTATATTTGAAGAGCATTGATCATTTATCTGAAGACAGAAATGGTCTGTATCTGTATCTGTATAGCCAGTATAACCGCCCTTTGGTGTAACACACCAGCTTTTAGGCACGCGGCACGGCGGCAGCTGGCTACATTACTCCGAACGACCTGTTACACCTAACCTGTGAACCATGGAAAGTACCAGAAACTTGGGAGCAAAAATCCCCCAGAAAAAAAATACAGGAGAAAGCTCTTTTCAGGGGCAGAAATGTTTGTCCCTTATCATAAAACTACATACTTTTAGATATATCCAATAATACATACACAATACTGCTATGACGATAACTTCAATATTATCGGTCACTGTCTGTGCTAGCTGATGAAGTAGATTCCAGAATACATTGTACCTACATTGTGTACTATACTTCAGGGCTCAAAATGTGTCAATGGGAACTTTTGGATTATTATTTTCAAACCTTACAGGTTTCATATCCATGAAAAAAATATTAATAGTGAGCCACCAGAATTAAAACAATGCAGGTAAGTAGCTATCTGGGCATGCCCTTTCCACACCAAAGGCAAGGGCTGGCCACTTCAACCTGTACTGAGCACGGTAACGTAACGTAACATTAAAAAGTGGCCGTTGGCCATACCCTCACGAGATGCTGTAATATTTGCTGTGTAAAGGGACTGTCTACTGACCAATCACATGTATACCATATTTGGTTACGGTCACTGTCCACTACAACTTACCTATAAAAGGATGTGACTCATGATGACGAGTAAAGGAACAATGTAACTTTTCCCGAGAAATAGATATGTCCGCGGATAGAAGATACATGTATATAAAGGGAAACAGAACCTACAGATCAGTAGAGATCAGATCATTGCAGTCAAACCCTGGAGAGAGAGATTATAGTCACTTCAATGTAGCATGCTACCTACATCTTTTATTCTCAAGTTACACATAAATCTTTAACATTGGCAGCTATTGAACAAACTTGTAAGGGACACCCATCAACTTGAAGGCTAACGCTATCACCTACAGCTGCCACAGAAACATCTTACATGTGGTGGAATATTGATACAGTATCACCCGAGGTACCAGCCCCACCACGGGTCCGACCGGCTGAAGGCCAGAGAGAGATCCGACCCACAGGAGAGCTGGGGCCGAGGGTGATGAGGAATTATACACCGTCACGTGTTGTATTTCCATGTTGCATTGGCTGTTTAAAATTCTTAGTAATTTAACATATTGTGATAAAGCCTCCTACATGTCTTTCTCTTGAATACTCTGTTTTATGCTGCATAGTGGATGGAAAAAACACCCTAGGTAAGAAACACTAGTCAAGACTGGTTTAGATACATGTACAAACATCACAAATGCTGTGACATGCATAATATTATATTACATAGAGTAATGTATCCATACCAGCCATACATGTACATGCATGTGATGTAGTTCTGATGGCTTATACTGCTGGCAAAAATAAGCCCTGACCAGGGTGTATAGAAAGTGCAGAATGGAGCAGAAGGGAACAAAATGGAGGGAAATTGGCACAAAAAAAAAATGTAAAGGAGCAATTTTCATTTCACTTTGAAAGTGGAACAAAATATGAAGCAAAAAAATGCAGATTGTGAATAGCACAAAATACAAAAAAAATGGAACTGAGTAAAGGACTAAAATACACAGAAGTCGGCGGTAAATACATTGTACAATGTAAATGTAGGCGATCCGAATATTAAGTAAAAATAAAGAAGTGGGTGGTAAATTAATATACATTTCTATAATTCACCCCTAATGAGGCAAGCTTTAATACATTTGTACATACATGTACCAGAAAGGCTGACATTGCTCAATAGCAAATACAGTAATATACAGTATTCAACTCCATTCCCCTCCCCATTCCAAAATGGACTGTTCCATATCAACATTTTCCATGTAGTGCTCTCCAGTATTAGTGTTTCAATAGGAAAATTCTTTTTGGATGACACCTTTAGATGGGAAATGTAAGGAAAAACTGCTTGGAGGTGGCAAACCTGTGGACTTGTGCATTTCCTAACTTTCCGCAAGAGGGATATGAGGAGGGATAGGGTGCCTTCTAGAAAAGAAGCGTACATGTAGTTAATCAGGTCAAAAACTTTCTTGCTCGCTGTGTGCACCTGGGCCCATGTCAGCAAAAGAGGACAAAGGAAATGGTCAAGTAGCATGAAAATATGATACCAAACATACTCATTGTGCTGAAATATCTTGCAGAAACTGTTGAAACAAGTGCTTTTGAAAAAAGCTGCCATTTGTGCCTCAATGAAAAGGATTATTTACTGGTGTTTAGTTGATGTACAATGTACATGTATGTTATAATGGGATGGGGGTGTACATGTACATGTACATGTATGTGAGGTGTGTTGTCAGATGTGAAATTGCTAAATGAAGATGAAGTTGTCATTTGATGGGCATTGAAAGAAGACTTATACATGTACAGTGTATTAACATATTTGAATGGTCGTAACCGAATGGGGAAACTGTCTTTGTCTTAAACAATTGCCCAAAATGATGTAAAAAATGTAAAATGTTTTTTTAAACCTTCTCTATATTGAAACATAACATTACATGACATGTACATTGTACAAGGTTTTACCTAGTCACTCCACTTGTTTGTTATAAACAAAGATCAAAATACATCCCTATAGGGCAACAAGTCATACAAGACATCTTTTACCAAATTGGTGTTTGGTATGAGCAGATGACCATACTCATCTGGCGCATGCTGGAGCTCCACTTCCTCAAGGTCCTGTTCCTCACCATGATCCTAGTGGCCATTATTGAGGTGAGTGTGAGGAGTAAGACTGAAAACATTGAGTGAGTGAGTGAGTGAGTGAGTGAGTGAGTGAGTGAGTGAGTGAGTGAGTGAGTGAGTGAGTGAGTGAGTGAATGAGTGAGTGAGTGAGTGAGTGAGCATGGCAGTGGCTGTTGTGAGTGGGACCCCAGAAAGTGCAAAATGGAACGAAAAGGAACAAAATGGAACGAAATATGTAGGTAGGAAATGTGTTAAGCCGTTCGGATGTTCGAACAGCGACATTAGTGTCCCTTCGACGTCAGAACGGCAACGTTAAGATTGATGATAATCTTAGAACAGCAACATTAGATCGATGGTATTCTTAGGGTATGTTAAGAATAAAGTGAATTTTGAGTTGAGAAGACGAAGTGTACGTGTGCGGACGTGTTTCTTTGTGGTCTCCATCTGTCTCCCCTCTTAGCTTTTAAGTCTCTCGTACAGGTACATGTATTCGGAATCATCACCAGCCGTCTCCCTTACATATAAACACAATGAAAAAAGATAGCGAAATATAAGGAACCAAACTGTGTAAAGTTTTAAATACAGAAGTGAGTGGTAAATAAATAAAATGACAATCATGTTTTATTTCCTGAACCTATTCAATACTATTAGATACAATTTTTTGCTGTGTTTGTGTGGCTAATTTCTTCCCGAAAATTTCTTTGTGTTTACATGTTAGGGAGACGGTGATAAAATTCCTCCCCGTGGACATACCGCTACTATACGCGAGAGACTTTTAGGACAGCTAAGAGGGGAGACAGACGGAGACCACAAAGAAACACGTCTGCACACTTTGACTCCTCAACTCAAAACTCACTTTATTATTGACGTACCCTAAGAATATCATCAATCTTAACGTTGCTGTTCTGACGTCGCACGGCCACTAATGTCGCCGTTCGAACGTCCGAATGGCTTAACAACTTTCCTACCTACATACATGTATTTCGTTCCTTTTTGTTCCATTTCGTTCCATTTCGCACTTTCTGTACACCAGTGTGAGTGAGTGAGTAAGTGAGTGCACCTGTACATATCTTCTTCTTGGACAGTCTAGTCTCAGAAGACTATGTACAAAAATGTACATGTGAGATGTGTGATGATGGCTGTCTGAAACTTTGGCTTGGATTAACTACACATTAAATTGATCACATTGTGAGTGACTGAGGTGAATGATCATGAGTGTGAATGTCAGTATGACTGACTGTAGTTGTTTTGTAGGTGTCTGTGATGAACTTGATGTTCCAGGTGCTGTGGTCAGTATGACTGACTGTAGTTGTTTTGTAGGTGTCTGTGATGAACTTGATGTTCCTGGTGCTGTGGTCAGTATGACTGACTCTAGTTGTTCTGTAGGTGTCTGTGATGAACTTGATGTTCCAGGTGCTGTGGTCAGTATGACTGACTCTAGTTGTTCTGTAGGTGTCTGTGATGAACTTGATGTTCCTGGTGCTGTGGTCCCTGGCCATCCCACTGCAGGTGATGAGGAAGCCGGCACTCTACACCAGTATGGTGTGGGCTGCGTTTGGTATTCTTACCAAGATGCTCTTCCAACTCTCCATGGTCAGGATGGAGCACTTTGAAACCAACTGTACTCTGGTAAATATGATCAGTAACCAACAAAATGTTGGGATTTGCATAATATATCATGACTGTATTCATTGTACAGATATACATGTAAGCAATAGAAGCAAGTAAGGTTACAGGCAAGCAGCAACTTACCCTTTAATTTGGCAAATCTACATCTCTTGTGTATTAGTTATGATAAATGATGGGGAAAATCATATAATGATGGAGAAAGTATCATACTCGGCACAGTGGAAGCAATTACTGAAATTTTCCGGTAACATTTATTATTTAAAAGAATGTTCATTGCTGGAAGTGTAATATTGTATGAGTATTAGTACTATCCAATTTTATGGAACCCCTGCATGGACTACGTTTTTTGTATCTCTACTCATTTCCCTGTAGCCAATGTCCAACATTACCTTCGGACCAACTGAACAGCCTGTGATTGGTCGGCGCCAGAGTGTGGACAGTGCAGAGTGGGTTGGTTTCAGGAAGAGTACCCCAGCTTTGTACTACATCAGGGTCAGTTATTCACTTATTTCTTTATTTCAGGTTCTCAGATCAATAACAAAAACAACAAATATATTTAGTAACGGGAGGGGTCCTAATTCCGACCTATGTTCCATACAAACGCACATACCTTTGGTAATAGTTTGTCTGACCAAAAACCCACGCAACATGAGCTTTAGATATTGACAGACAAAGATAACAACGATTTAAGCTGCACAGCTGTGTATTTCACTTCAGTGCAGCGCCTTGCACCCAAGCGTAATGGTTCGCGAAACTTACGGCGGGTTTTTGGTCATTTTGCCGGTGGAACGTTCTATCGCAATAGGGGTGCCCTAATTCTGTCCTAGTAAACACAGGGTGATCTGTGGAGAGAGTTGAACTATTTAATCGATACACACTTATTTACTAAAACAATCTACAACAGTTACTGTTTTTCTGTCCCAAACAAGTCCTCTTTTTACCATTACGCGACTAATGCTCCAAAGCGGCTGTTTCAAATCTAAACTGTCATGGCAGTTCGCTCGTCAACCCCCAAAGAAGCGTCGAATTCAAACAGATTTTTCACTCGTCTGTTGTCAGAGCGTCCGAACTGGAAAAACATTGTGAGCTTTACCGTTGTCAACACAAAAACTTTGTCCATTACTGTGGGTATTTATAGGCACATGCACCCATGCATAACGCCGCTACAATGATTTTTCCAACTAGTACGGAATTAGGGGTATGTCAGAATTAGGACACCCCCTGTTACTTCTGTAAATTTCGTGCTTTATCTTGTGTCATTATATTATTATAAACCATCACATGCCAACATACATTACTTAGTAATACCTTCCTCTTCTATGCAAGGTCATGTACAAAATGTATTTTACCCACTTGTGTCTACTAGACAAATGTCCAAGCCTGCTTCTCTTCCCCATGATACAACATACCAAGTAAAGGTAATATGTAGGAGGCAACATGAACCTAAACCCACGCGTCCAGGCCACAACCTACCATAAGAGACAACTTCTGGGTTCACCAGCCTTGGGCCAAGCTAAGATTACAGCTGCATGATGAAAGATAAAACCCACACTACTAGAGCCTTACCACAGATAGCACAGATGTTACAGCTGACCAAGAAACTTGATATGACAGACAGCTGACACCATTTCCAGGTTAACCTGCTAATGCATGCTAAAATGCAAAGGCTCACACCCACTTACCAAACATTATTGCAATCCATCCAGAGGTACATGTACTTAAAATCCGGCCGGAAACACAAATGAAAAGCACAAATGTAAGCAACGCTGCAGTGCCACAGCAAACAGCTAGGAAGCCCAAATTTACACCACTAAACCCTTCTGTCAACAACTACAATGTACATGTACATTTTTTTTTTTTTTTTTTTTAGTGGCGCTCTGTAGCGAGCAGCCGCGGTTTTTCACCTCTCTCCTACAGAGCGCCTTCCCGGTGTCTTCAACCGGTCTTTTGCAAGACTTTTTAGGGCTATGTGCAATATAGATGTCATGTCTACGTCTTAAGATTGTGTGGATCTGTCAGTCTACTCTAAGAAGAGAATACCGAGTGCAGGAAGTCTCTGAGTCTGAGGGGTGCGAATCTCAGCTTGTGTAATGGCGACCTCCGGTATCCCGTACTCCGTGAGTTTCCTTCGCGGTCTGAGGCGGACGGTACGGCCCGTGGAGCCCCTGCTCAAGTCTCACCTACGTTGTCTTGGTGTCCTGAGGATGCGGGGAAGGTACAGAGGGAAGAGAGGAGGCAGGAATCTACAGAGAGCCATAGGCACCGTTGTGGGAAACAGGCATGTAAGTCCGTCCCTCGACTTCACATGCAAATCGGTTCTTGCGAAGAATCGCCGGTATGCAACCACCAACAACCTGCAGCTGACCAACAAGGTAGTTAAGCAGGTTGATCCACACTCTGTTCCAGACATTCTTGTATGCAATGCTCGCTCTATCTGTAACAAAAAACACGAACTTGAAGCCACAATTGATACGTATTCCACCAAAATTGCCTGCATCACAGAGTCCTGGGCTAGCGCCGACGTACCTGACCACGTCTTGTCACTGCCTGGTTTTCAGCTGTTTCGCAAGGACAGGTTATGCCAGAAGGGCGGTGGGCTTGTCACGTACATCTCGAACGTCATTCCTGCAAGAAGAGTCCAAGACTTAGAAGTCGCGGACTTAGAAGTAATGTGGATTGAGGTTCGACCACTCAGGCTCCCCAGGATCGTTCCGTTTATAGCCATTGGTGTGGTTTACCACCCACCTTGTAGGAACAATAAGGAGGGGAATGATCACATACTGTCTCACCTGGTGAACACAGTCGATGTCATCCACAGGCGCCAGCCCCAGGCTGGTGTTCTGCTGTGCGGCGATGTCAACAGACTACCGCTTCGACGTCTCCAAGCCGCCCACCCAAGTCTAAAGCAAATCGTGAAGCAGCCTACCAGAGGCACAGCCACTTTAGACGTCGTGATTACGAACATGGCTCAGTTGTATCATGAACCGCAGATCATTGCACCAATAGGTAGAAGCGACCATGCATGTGTGGTACTACAGGCACGGACACAGGTTGACAAGCAACCTCCTGCAAAGCTGCTGCGTAGACTGGTCACTTATGTCAACAAAACTAGATTTGCCCTTGACATTGCCACAACTGACTGGGCTGGAGTCATCGACGCCACGTCCGTGGAAGAGAAAGTTGGGGAGTTCTATGACATCGTCATGGGCCTTGTAGAGCAACACTTCCCGGCAAAAGTCAAGTCAGTTCGTACGAACGACAAAAGTTGGATGTCCGAAAGGGTGAAAAGAGCCATCTCACAAAGGCAAGAAGAATTCCAGAGACACGGAAAGTCACCTAAGTGGAAACAGCTAAGAAACAAGGTGAAAACGGTGGTCCAGCAAGCCAAAGGCTGGCATTATCGTAACTGCATACAACAGCTAAAACAGGAAAACCCACGTAGATGGTGGTCGTGTATCAACCGGGAGCTGGGAAGATCGCAGAAGTCACGACTCCTTGCGTCCATGGACGGGACCCCACCGGGACAGGTGGCGGAAACGATCAGCCAGCACTTCTCTGAAGCGTGGTGTCAAGGGGCGACACTCTACATGTTCCCTCTTCCACTTGGAGAGCCAGGCCCTGAACTGTGTTCAATCGGGGAGGTTAAGAGTCTTCTCAAATCTGTCAAATCCAGGAAGTCCTGCGGCCCAGACAGTCTGCCCAACTGGATTTTGAAAGAATTCGCAGACGACCTCGCCCCGATAGTGGCCCACTTATTCAATGCCTCGTATGAAGAGGGAACTGTACCCCTGGCATGGAAGTCGGCAAACGTTGTCCCTGTGCCCAAATGTGCCGGTGCATCTCGAGCCCAGGACATGAGGCCAGTGTCACTCCTCTCGGTCTTGGCCAAACTACTCGAACGGTGCATCCTGAGAAGGTTACTTCCATCCATCCTACCGGTCATCAAGAACCAGTACGCGTATGTAAAGGGTTCTTCAACCACCATCGCTCTAGTCCGAATGGTCCAAACCTGGCTTACAGCACTGGACTCTAACAAGCCAACCCTAGTCAGAGCCATCTTCGCTGATATGAGCAAGGCATTTGATCGTGTGGATCATGCTCTCTTGCTACAACGTGTGATGGACATTCAGGTCAGCCCACGTATGCAAAGGTGGATCTTCAGTTACCTTCAGAACCGACGCCAGAGAGTTGTCTTGGATGACGTGACCAGCGCCTGGCTTACCCTAACGTCAGGGGTGCCACAGGGCGGAGTCCTCTCTCCCTACCTGTTTCTACTCTTTATGAGCTCGCGCACCACTGTACATCATGACACCACAAACGTTGGGTATGCAGACGACGTTGGTCTCTCAAGAACTCTTGCTGTACCCACAGCCGACCTAGATACAACCGTGGCGGAGGAGACTTCTCACCTTGACTGCTGGGCGGAGGAAAACAGGATGATCCTGAATGGTTCCAAGAGCCAGCTCCTACAGATTTGCTTTAGTAAATATGTTCCCATTCCTCCATCGATCACCCTGGGCGGCCAACCTGTGCCATCGGTCGGATCGGCGAAAGGACTTGGTTTTATCCTGGATAGAAACCTTTCTTTCAACGAGCAAGTCACCGCCATGACAAGCAAGGCATCGCGTAGACTGCACTACCTGCGTTTGCTCACAAAGCAAGGCACTAGTGTCACGGATCTAGTGCAAATCTACCTGGCACTAATAAGACCTGTCCTCGAATATTGTCATGTGCTGTTGGTAGGGTGCGGCAAGGAGCAAGAAATGGCCATTGAGAGGGTCCAACGCCGTGCCCTCCGCATCATTTCCCTGGGAGGACGTCGGAGCGTACCCGATCTGCCCACACTGAAGACGAGGAGGGAGGAGGCAGCAGTGCACCTGTTTGAGCGAATGCTGCGAGATGACCACCCCCTAAACGACTTGGTCCCGCCCACTAGGTCTGCAGCAACTGGACTGTCCCTGAGAAACGCTGAGAGGATCAGTCTGCCTCCAGCTCGTACAAAGAGACTGTGCAATTCCTTCTTGCACTGTGCTATCCGGTTGTACAACAACAGACCAACACTTGATACACAGTAATTACTTGGTATATACGTAATGCTAGTATGCTCGCTTTGCTGTTGTGGATCGTATTAGGTTGTAATTGAGATGCTGTTGTTTTTTAAAAAGATATTCTGCGTGTGACGGTACTTGTAATGTTAAATTTTGTAATGTGTACATTGATTCATGAATTATGTAACGAGGACGTGATTCGGGCAATTTTTGCCCGCGAGCTCCTTTGGACTTTTTAATAAACAAACAATGTAAACTTAGATAAACATCACAACTACAGAACATCCAGCGCCAAAGATATCTAAAAGGTTTTTTACTGCAGTACCAAGGTCAATCACCATGTGTCCAAAAGCGACCTTCACTACATGTATCTGGTTCACCTCACCTACCCAGCTGCTAAATACCATCGCCATCCATCCAGTGGATCTTGAGATACATTGTATACCCTACACATCATCCAGACAAAAAACTATATTATAATACCAGTCCTCCATTTTTCATGGAGGTAAGAAGAAATCTGAGATTCTATACTTCCGGGAAGTATATACATGTACAGTCAAACCTGCTCAAGCCGGCCACCCAGGGGACCTAAGAAAAACGGCTGTGTTGGACAGGTGGCCTCCTTGAAGAGGGTCGATTCTCCCGACTCACAACATGATTGACAGTTTAATGGTCTCCGATTCGAGGTGTTTCAATGTCAAATACATTTGTACTGCAGGACATACTATCTTTAGATTCCCGGGGCCTAAACTTCACAGTTTCTGGCAAATGAAGCAATGTTTTTAAATTTGAGATGCATCAAATTCAATTACGTACTGTAATTTTCTGAGTGTTGTTGTTGTTGTTGTTCGTCCATCGATGTCGATGACGACCAAGACTTCATGTTACTTCTTGTGAGTACGCACGCAGTATCAACATTTTCCAGCACTTTGTCAGGCTACCGACCGGATACCAGCTGTAAGCCCCTTGTGAGTGTATTCACAGTTTAATCGATTTCTATCTACGGTGTACAGTTCAGTACATCGACACCACATTCAAAACAATTCCAAACTTTCCTAAGGCTTTCTTTCTACCTTGAACAAACATTACAAGCAAGAAAATTATCTTTCAAACATAACGAGACTTGACGTACGTACAAATGTAGCGCAATCACAAAACTCAGAATTGGCTGTCACAAACTAAGTATAGAAACCGGGAGATTCCAAAACACTCCTACCGACCAGAGGGTTTGTCCTTTTTGTCCAGAACTACATTGTAGTTGAGGATGAATATCATGATCACTTCTTGATTGTATGTCCTACATATGCTGATATACGTAATTCACTATACACTAGACTATCAGCTTCCATACCAGGTTTTAGTCCATGGATTTAAAAAGCAAATTTCAATACATCTTGACAATCCATACATGGTATACATAACGTTAGGGATATATATAAAAGACTGTATAAACATTAGAAATTCATTGTAAAAGTTCACTCCTATACTAGCCACCCACTCATGTATTAGTTAGGTTAGCATTATGAAATGGTAGTTATGTAGTAGTAGGTGCCATACTTTGTACCCTGTACAATTGTTGTGCAATAAAGTTATCAGGTATAAATGAAGACCTAATTTGCATAATTAATGAGAAAATGCTATAACTCCATATTAGTAACTGCTGGAAATTTCATACTTGAGGTATTTGGAAGTTAATATAGGGTTAATGCCCCGCCCTCAGGTGTATACGGCGTCATAATTCTTGGTCGGTTGCTATGACCACCGAATAAACGACCGAGTCCCACAGCTCTGCATACAGCAGGCAGTCATGAGCCTGCTATGGGGAACTTTGTCAAATGCTTTTGTGAAATCTACCTGCCTTTTACTGTTCAGTGCTCCAGCTACATGTATGTCATGAACTGTTAATAAGTATAAGCTGTGTTTCTGTGGATCGCTTGGCTCTAAACCCATGCTGGTAGTCTGTCAATATTCTAAATGCTTCATGACTTGGCTATATATGGATGATGTGTTCAAGTAGTTTACAGGATACAGGTCAGTGAAACAGTGAATCAACTCCAAAATGCTCATATTTTGCCCCCAAGAAACTCCTTGTCTTCCTAGTTGTTACAAGTTTTCCATCTATCAATGCAGTGATTTGATTAAAACCTCAAAAAATTTATTATTTGACCTGTAAACCAGCATGGTAATTGACTTCATGGCTCTTATTGTGGCATTTGGGGCTATCATATTTTTCTGAAAACCGAGAACCAACAAATTAGATTGGTGTGGCCTTATACTGGACAGGTCGTTGGGTCAGTTCGTAGATCAAGTTATAATACAGTCTGTAATTAATTACATGTATAATTTTTTTATGCACTTACCGATTCAAATGCCCAAGTGACATGTACATTGTATACTGAATGCACCAGCTGATGAGTGTTTTCTTGTTTCCAGGATTACTTGGTGGTGGTCTTGTTCCTAGTGCTGTTTGTTACCATAGAGAGACATCAGAAGCACATACGGTTGGCCAAGGGTCTACCCCCTGAGGACCCCCTACCTGGGATCATATTCCCCAGTGTCAAAAGAGTGAATGCTGACGAGGGCTTGTTCATGTGCCTGAAGTACTTCACTAACTTCTTCTTCTACAAATTTGGACTAGAGGTAAGAAGAGGAATGTGCAAGCTACATGGAGTTGCATTATATAACAAGAGTTCCACGACCTCATACCTTCGCCAAATAATGTTAACCCTTCTGGTGGACGAATTATACATTTTTAGTCATTGATTTCGCAAATAAGAGCCTCATTTGCATGAATCATATCAGTTCATCATATTCTTCACCCAATGACAGTATTATCTTAAGAAAGAACACTAATCTGACATCTCCTCATAAATTATGCAAATAAGGTCATGACTTGAATAAATTATGTTAAATGATCACCTTCACTTAACTTCCTAATGCGGCATGTATTAATTTCCCAGCAGTTAAAACCTCTATGATGTTATATAGAAAATTCCCACTAATTATGCAAATTAGGTGCTCATTTACATAATATCTGCTAATGATCCCCTCATTCTCACTTACATGTACATGTCACAAGTGTTTCATAGCCCTATTATCGAACGAAGCAGATTTATAGAATTTCCTCATTAATTATGCAAATTAGATCCTGATTTGCATAATTGTTATTTAGTCATGTTAAGTATCACTTCCGCTACCTACATACCAAAAATCAAGACAATCCGTCCACAGGTTCTTGAGTTATCCTCCTTTAGAAGATTTTTCAACGAATGATCCCGCAGTTCCAGGACAAGCCGCTAGGGGGCCCAAACTCATGTCACTTCTTCCCTAGCCCAAGAGCTATCTACCATGCAAAATTCGTGACCCTGGCATGTCCAGATCATGAGATATCAAAACAGGAAGTTCTGCTGCAGTACCAATAAAAGCTGCCAGGGGGCCCAAAATCTAATCAATTCTAGCTCTCAACAAGACCTACATGTACCCACCTACCAAGTTTCATGACAATCCATCCATAGCTTGAGTTATGCTGTTCACAAACAGACGGACAGACGGACAAACGCTACTGAAAACATAACCTTCTTGGCGAAAGTAATAAATGATGGTTTGTTCGATTCAATTCCTTAAACAGCAAATCCCACTTGGCAGCCATAGGCTGAATTGCGTGGGGTTTCTTGACACAGTTTATATGTCATTAAAACCTTTTTAAGTTAACAGTGTGTTAGATCGGGATTTAAAAACATCATACTACATAAACTAGATTTAAAACATCATTCAACACTGGTCACTTTAAATTTGGAAAGTCACTTTCCAAATTGTGACAAAATTTCAAATTTCTAGAATTTTTATTTCTTAAAGAACAGCAAAGTCTTATACATCATTGCAAAGAGCATTTTCTCCTCTACATTATGGTGTTTTTATTTTGGTCATATCACATACGGATGTCCAGATATTTGACTTTGAAAGTTGTCCAGCCTAGTAGTCTGAGCAGAACAGACTGGTAGTCCATTGCAACTGACCATAGTCCAACTAAGTCAGACTGGTAGTCTGAAGAATGATGGCCCACTAGTCTGATGGGGGAAGCCCACTTTGAAACAAGTCCATGCTAGACTGTAGAAATCCCATGAATTAATGAGCCATTTTCAGACAATGTATATTTGGGGCTCTGGAGCCCTGGTAGTAAACCCAAATGACCTAAAATTTGGTATGATGATACCTGGAACACATGCCTACAGAGCATCATTCGTGCTTTTGGTATATACCACTGTAAAAGTGTGAAAAATAGATCTTTTTGCTATTTTCAGCCAAAAAATGTACATTTTTGGCTCCTGCGCTGTAATATTGCAGCCAAATGGCCTGAAATTTGTTTTGGTAGTGCTTTGGACACATGCCCTGAGAATTTTACTCACACATTAGGCATACACCACTTTAAAATTGTGTGAAATTGGCCTTTTTTGGTATTTTTATGCAAAATATGTACATTTTTGGTTCCTGTGCCCTAATATTACGACCAAATGACGTAAAATTTGATATGTGGGTGCTTTGGACAAATTCCCCAACTACTTTACTCATACTTTTGACATACACTACTTTAACATTGTGTAAAATTGGACTTTTTGGTTATTTTCAGACAAAAATGTACATTTTTGGCTCCTGTGCCCTACTATTACAACCAAATGACCTGAAATTTGGTATGGGGGTGGACTGGACACATGCTTACAGAACTCTACTCACACATTAGGCATACAGCACTTTAAAATTGTGTAAAATCAGACTTTTTGGCTATTTTCAGGCAAAATTGTACATTTTTGGCTCCTGTGCTCTAATATTACAGCCAGATGGCCTGATATATGGTATGGGAGTGCTTTGGACACATGTCCCCAGAACTCTACTCGCACATTATGCATACACCACTTTAACATTGTGTAAAATCGGACTTTTTGGCTATTTTCAGACAAAATATGTACATTTTGGGCTCCTGTGCCGTAACATTACAACCAAATGACCTGAAATTTGGTATGGGGGTGTCTTGGCTACATGCCTACAGAACTCTACTCACACATTAGGCATACATGTACACTACTTTAAGATTGTGTAAAATGGGCACTTTTTGCTATTTTCAGACAAAAATGTACATTTTTGCCTGTGTTCTAACTGTCTTTCAGCTAAATGGCCTGAAATTTGGTATGGGGGTGGATTGGACACATGCTTACAGAACTCTACTCACACATTAGGCATACAGCACTTTAAAATTGTGTAAAATCAGACTTTTTGGCTATTTTCAGGCAAAATTGTACATTTTTGGCTCCTGTGCTCTAATATTACAGCCAGATGGCCTGAAATTTGGTATGGGAGTGCTTTGGACAAATGTCCCCAGAACTCTACTCACACATTTGGCACACACCACTTTAAAATTGTGTAAAATCGGACTTTTTGGCTATTTTCAGACAAAATATGTACATTTTTGGCTCCTGTGCCTTAACATTACAACCAAATGACCTGAAATTTGGTATGGGGGTGTCTTGGGCACATGCCTAAGTTACAGCCTAACGAACTTTACTTACACATTAGGCATACATTTCTTTAAGATTGCGTAAAATGGGCCCTTTTTGCTATTTTCAGACAAAATATGTACATTTTTGGCTCCTGTGCCTTAACATTACAACCAAATGACCTGAAATTTGGTATGGGGGTGTCTTGGGCACATGCCTAAGTTACAGCCTAACGAACTTTACTTACACATTAGGCATACATTTCTTTAAGATTGCGTAAAATGGGCCCTTTTTGCTATTTTCAGACAAAAATGTACATTTTTGCCTATGTTCTAACTGTCTTTCAGCTAAATGGCCTGAAATTTGGTATAGGGTGCTTTGGACACATGTCCCCAGAACTCTACTCACACATTAGGCATACACCACTTAAAATTGTGAAAAATTGTCCCTTTTTCTTTTTTCGGACAAAAAATGTACATGTTTAGCTCCTGTGCCCTAACATTATAACCAAATGACCTGTATTTTACAAGGGGGTGCCTTGATATAATTAGACATCTATGTAACCTCCAGAATTTTTATCACACTTTCAACATACACTACTTTAAAGTTGTGTACATGTAAAACGGTCATTTTCAGACAAAAATGTACATTTTTGGCTCCTGTGCCAAATAGACTGGAATTTGATATGGGGGTGCTTTGGACAATACGCTCAGAACTTTACTCACATATTTAGCATACACCACTTTTAAATTGTGTAAAATGGGCCTTTTTTGCTATTTTCAGATGAAATATGTTCTACATTTTGGCTCCTGTGCCCTATTAATATTACAACCAAATGACCTGACATTTGGTACATATGTGGGTGTCTTGTGCATGTGCCCAAAGGAGGAACATATGCATAGGCACAATACCCATGTGGAGCTGAGTGGATGAGTGAGTGAGGTGCCTAAATGTGCTGTGCATACATTGTACATGTACAAATGTATGCCCAAGAACACAGCCAAGTAATGCTGTGACCAGTAGCTAGCTGGTGTCCTGGGGATCACAGAGGACCTTTGTTTGTTTAAGGATTACAGGCATGACAGATGAGTTTGTAATAGGGCATACCCACATGGTACCATTTACCTCAGAGGGAGGGTCAAAGGGGAGTCCTTGCCCACAGTAATATCCAAAGGAGGCGGATTCAGTTTTTCGATCAGTTATGGATAGTATTACAATCAGTTATGGTTCATGATTGTGACTTCAACTTGCTAAAACTGGCTCAGGTCTACATGTATATATAGGCAATTAATTCTGGTTGTAGCTCTGTATTTCTACTTTAAGTTCTACATAAGAGCATTAAAGATCAATTCAGCAATCGGAAGTTAAAATGGATTGCAAACACTTCAAAAGCCTTGTACATGTACATATTACCATTATGGTAGTTCTGGGAGACATATTACAACATGAGAGTCTGGTAAAGTCAGTTTGGATAAATCATTTAGTTACACTTGCCATCCTTCTGGCAAGGCTAACATGTGTTACTACAAATGTCCTTGTTAGACCCTACTGGGTTTCAATGTTTTAAAATTGTGCCCTCAAGCCACTGCCAGTATATATTCCATGAGTCAAAATTGAGCTTCTGCCTTCTCCTTGCAGGTGTATTATTTGAGACAGTGGTTGACTGTTACATCTAAGTCATGATTAGGGTTAATTTGGTGTGACGACCTCCACTGGTAGTGAGCTGTCCAAGGAGTTGGAATTTCCTGTAATGGTAAGCCTCAAAAGTGGTAGTCCTAAGGTTAAGCTCCAAAGGGGCCCTTTGTGGTTCCTTTCATTTTCTGGACAAATTTTGCTCCTAAGTTTATTCTCTCTTTTGTCCACAAACGTCTTCCACATGTTATTCATTTCAATCAGGGAAACAACACTATTGTCAGGTTGCTTTCACTGTACTTTGGAAGGACATTCTGACAGGCAAATACATTTTGGAGCAGTTGAACTAGTCCTTAAGCTTGGTTTAACCAAAAAAACTGGGAAAACAGGAAGTTACCCCGATTTTAACTGTCTTGTATCCCTACACGTCTACATCCCCGCTAAGAAATTCGAGCGGGGCGGGACCAGTGGGATCTTTACTGAATCATGCATATGATATAATTTTACACACTAAGAAAATTACTGTATCATTAGTTGTACTGTTGGGATTAGGGTACAGTGTGCTGTTAGTGTGAAAATTTACTGAATGTTGTCTTCAGAAGAGGCTAGCGCTTGGCTACATTTTTATCAATATCATTATATATGATTGTATATATATATATATATATGTATATTATATATATATATATATATATATATATATACTTAATTAGGAAGGCAGCTACAAAATGCAATTTACTTTGGTCATATTAATACATGTATGTAATATGTAATAAACCAATTAGGGATTACAACCTGTGGTAAAGATCGCATGTAGAAGATATCTTTGAATAGCCCGGTAGAAATCTATTCCATGGTTGGTCATTAGGCCATGTTGATTTGATTATATGGATGACATCCGCGCGCGCATCAATTTTCGTTCGTTTCCAAAAAAAAAAAAAAGTTTTCGACCATACTGGAAATCGTACAAAGCAGCTGCAAAATGAGCAAATATATGCCGTAAATAGAAAAAAAATTATCGGAAAACTATACTAATATCGTAGAATACTAAAATCAATTCCAAAGGAAGAAAAAAATGTGAAGAAATGAAAATGAAGAGTCTATTATTCGCCATACCATAATCTGTGTGTTTAGCCATTTGTTCAACCTTCATGACCACGTAGATTTCATAATGAAGGCACCTTTTTTTTTTGCCAAACTTTTTTTTTATTCGCACGCTCGCATCAGTTTTGGGGTACCCAGAGGATGTCATCCATATAATCAAATCAACATGGCCTTACTAAGGGAAAAAATACACAAGGGTTTCAGCATGATTATGGGGGGTGGACATGTTTTTTTGGGGGGGCAGGGGGCGACTTGATCAATTTTCAATTTTATTTACAATTCTCCTTGAGTACTATCTTAGTACTATCCTTAGTATCCAGTCTTTGATTGTAAGTTTCTTACGCAATTAAAACGCAAAAGCCACATTTGTACCAGATCATCTACCAAAAGGTTCCTCTGGAAATTATGAAAAAAAATTGTTGTAAAAAAACAAGGATGAGGAGGTAGTTTTGTCAATCAATATCATGGGTATGAGAGTAAAAGAATAGAATCTTCCTGTTACTGTGCAGGGAAATAGGCAGACCAGATGACCCAGCCAGGCTGTATATCTTACTCCCCCTGGGACCCACACTGACTAGGGTTGGAAATCTTACAGAGCAAGGAGCTTCCTTGTACAGAGATATAACGTCTATTAAGTTTTTAATCCAGCCCCTTACATTGATTTTCCCTTTGTCAAAATGGATTTGTCAATGTTATACGTTCCAAGTTTGACATATTGGTAAGGATGGATGATATATGATGTGAACTGTTCCCTGGCTTCTCAGAGTCAGAGACCCACACAAGATCAGAAGTAACTTTATCCTACATAGTTGCAGGTTGACCTGTTGGTTACCCCTCACCAGGGAAGGGGTGAGGGAAGAGGAGGTCAGACCTTTAGGTCACATACAGTTTGGATGTTACAGCAGCTTTACCCAGCCACTTGACACAAATTTACTCTTCACACAGTTCTATTTATTACATGCAGTTCCAGTTCCAGCGAGATTTGATACCGGTAATGAGTAAATGTATAGATTCAATGTTATGAATAGGAGGAAGGTGTGATACTGGCAGAACTAATTGTTTTTCCTCAGTTGGACAGTGGCAGGGATGACCTAGTTTTCCTGTTACAGTTACTGTAGTAATTCTATCCTCACTTGGCCCTCCTGACCTCTCATGGCCCTCCCTGTTTCCCCTGTGTAGTGTCTTTTTTCCCTGTCACTCTTGGTGTGCACCTTCTTGTGGAATGTGTTGGTGAGAAAAGCACATTTGGGGGGTGGAGGGACTGCCATAGGGTCAAGGGCATTTAGCAAATCATCCTCATGGACACCACATAGTGTATATGCCCAATCCACTACATGAAAATGATATGCCAGTGCCATATGACCTCATATACATGTACATGCATATCTCCACCTTGGTATAGGTTTGCACGCTCGCTTGTTTGAATCTAATGTAAGAGCTACTAGTTCACAAATCGTGCTTTCTAAAAACTGTCGACTTGCAAGCAGAAGAATTATGCAGTTGTTACAGTATACAGTAACTAATTTTCTGTGGCAAAATGGCATAAGTAAACTCTAAACAGGCCACTGATTTCTTACAATACTTAACTACAATCTGGTATAAGCACACAGACATTCTACATGGTATGCATATGCCTGTGTGTGTGTTTGAAGGCTCAGCCCAGTGGTTTTGGTTCTGGCCATCTGAGTCTGATACTTCAGACTGGTAGTCTAGACTATCAGGTAGCCCTAGTGGACAGATGGAAAATTGCAGGTTACACGCCAGGACACCCCATCCCTGCAGCCTACCAGTCCAAAACAGGCCTAGTAGTCCGTGTTGTTTTAGGCCATCACGGCTGTCAAGGCTAAGTAGGTCAGCCTGGCAGCCCTGGGAGTTCAGCGCAGTGGGCACACAATCTGGCCCTCCAGTCCACACAGTTCAGACCAGTAGGCTGAGATCTGAGCCTTGTAGGCCACAAGCATTTTCAATCAATCATATCTGGAGTTATAAACATCACTGATTACTGATTTTCACATGAATAGTGCCTGATGATGAGAGCTTTAGATTGATACCACACTTAAAGGTTTACAGTTTACACAGCTTGATTTTCCAATTGTTGGTGTCTTTTCCAAATTTAAAGTGACCAGTGTTATTCTATATTATTTACAAAATAAACATCTCAAACCGGCGTGCACAGGGTAAAATAATTATCAGTAAAATAATGCAGAAAGACAGAATTTCAGTGAGTACAGTGTACTAGTATTTGAAACATCAAGGTCCACTAAATGTCTCGAGTTTGTTGCTGAGAAGGGTAGAAAGTCCAGAATGCCAAACAGGTGGAGCGTACATGGGCGGATGTAAGTTTGGTTTGGTTTGGTTTGGTTTTTGTAAGGATCTCCATTAGTGTGTCAATTCACACTATTCTTCCTGGAGTCCTGGTGAGGTACTCATTTACACCTGAGTGAAGTGAGGAAAGTCATGTTAAGTGCCTTTCCCAAGGGCACAAGATCGGTGACATGGGTGGGGATCGAACCCGGGACCTCTTGGCCCTGAGCCGAACGCACTACCGCTGCGCCACAGGACCTCATGTAAGTGATGTAAACAGACACGAGGTGGAGCATCATATGGCTTTCGATCAGTTATCTAACTAAGTCTGTCAGGTCTTGTTGCAAATGTCATGGACTTGTAAGTGGATTGCGGACTTCCAGCAAGTTCAAATCATCCACAAACTTCCAGCGCTTTGAAATTGCTTGTTGTGCTGAACTGTTAATGTAGGCGGTGAAGATAAGTGGACCCATGGCCAATAACGTTCCTTGTGGCAGACCGCAGGTGACCGGAACAATGTCGGAGAGCACGCCGTGATACCGTACTGCTTGGCGTCTGTTGGTGAGGAAGTCAGTGATGCATCTGGCTAGCAAGGGCCGCAGACCGAGTTCTAGTAAGTGGCAGATGGCGACTGTGTGAATGACTCGGTCAAAGGCTTCGCTGTAGTCGGTGGAGACAAGAGAGCAGATGGTGTTGGGCATCAGTCATGTGGAGAAGGCAGTGGGTTGTAGATCTACCTTTGATTCCTCCAATCCTCCAGCAGTGAAGTTAAAGAGATGGGACGAAGTTCGTTTATGGCTGGTAGTTTAGTCTTGGGGACAGGAACTATTTGGCACTTTTCCATTCTTCTGGCACTGAGCCTTGCTGGAGTGAAGAGTTGAGTAAATCGGCAAGCGGTACACTCAATTCGAAAGCAAATTTTTTGATGAACTTGCCTGGGATTCCATCTTGGCCAGCGGCCTTCTGTATCTTGACTTGTTGAAGTTTCTTGTACACTTCCCATGGACTTAAAAAATGTAGGTGGTCGGAGGGATGGCAGGTAGGAAGGTAACGATGTTAGATCCAACGGTGGCAGGGAGTTGATCACAGATGCAAGTGATTTGATTATTGCGTTGGCAGTAGTAAGTTTATCTCTAGGGTCCATTGCCATCAATGTGGATGACAGATTCGGTGCAGTTAGAGTTGGTCATGGATTTAATCTGTTTGTGCCACAAGGCGACATTCTCTTTCTTCAGAAATTTGATGGTTGTGTTGTAGTATTTACTTTTGGATGCCTTGATCTTCCGTTGCAGACTATTTCTGAGGTGTTTCCATGTGGTTCTGTCATTGTTTGTAAAGACTTTGAAATCACCACCAATAAGAATCCCTATGTGCATGTGGGTACTTCACTTGAAGGGACTCAACAGCGTTCATCAAGTGGTCGATTAGTAGCTCACTGTGGGGAGAGTCTGGAGGCGAGTAGGCAGTGCAGACTGCTAGACAGGATACGTTCCATGGAAGTCGGTGGGGCTGTACCTTCACCCAGATGCATTCCAACTCTGATCAGGAACAGGGATGTTCAGGGCACTTGAATGGATATCGTCCCTAACGTATACTGCGACTCCACCTCCCGATCGTCCTGAGGATGCTCGGGAAAACGTCGTGTAGCCTTGAATGTCAGTCATCTCAGCTGGCGATGGTTCACGGAACCATGTCTCGGAAACAATGGCAACACCGATGTCGAGATCACGAAGACGTAGTTTGAACTCCTCTAGTTTGTTGCTCAGAGACCAGGCGTTACTGAGGAACAGTGAGGGTAGATGATATAATTGTTCTTGTGTTTTGGCTCAAGGTTCTAAGAGGTGGGTGCACATCAAATGTCCAGGACGCGATGATCCTTGTCAGTACACGGTTTGCTGCAATATGATGATGGCGTCTGGTCAGGAACGACTGGAATTCATCCGGCTGGCACAAGACTGCAGCTGATTGGAGAGAGTCGTCTGATTTGCATTTGTGTGCTTGTAGGTGGTTCAAATTGATGGATGGCGTGCAGTTGCATAAGTGAGGTCTGTTGCCAATAATGGGGTAAATCTTACGTTGTAAGTGTTTTCCTGCCTTCTTCCCCCTTGGCCTGCTTCTCCATTTCCAGACTCCCAGGCGAAGCAGGTGTTCCTTGAGGTCTGGACTGGTCTTTACACAATTCCCATATCTGTGAAGTCGTTTTTATTTTGACTATCTGCTACTCTAAGTCTGCTGGAAAATAACATATTATACTTCTAATACTAAAGTTGGCTAAAAAGCATAACATTTCATATAAAGTGTACTGTTACCATAGTACAAAAATACATGTTTTGGATTCAAATCTTTGGCTGGAACCTTTAGTTAGTGAATTCTTTGCTTCTGTATTTAAAGCGATGCACTCCTCCACCCCAGATTGATGCCTTTGATGAGTGAGGTCGAGATGCCATTTGCCATGAATTATTGGGAAACCCCCAATGTTAGGATTTTCTCTATGTTTGGCCCAACTATTCCCAAGCTTTATACATGTATCTTCACGATCTACATTCTTTGGGGTCTGTGTGTTCGTGTGTTCGTAAACAGCATAACTTGAGAAGTTGCAGATGGAGGCAAATGAAAGACAGTAAACTGTTCAATTATGGACCTACTAGCAGATTTCTGTGGTACTGTAGCAGGACTTTGATATGTTCTGAACATGTATACTATGGTCATGATTTTTCAGCAGAGATAGTTCTTGGCTTGTGAAGATAGGTAAATGTTTAGGTTTAAACACCCGAACGTTTTTTTACCTCCATGGGGGTACTGTTTTGCATTGTGCTTGAATGTGTGTTTGCACCCATAACTCACAATCCTTTGATGGATTTGTCTGAATTTTGGCAGGTGGTTAGATATTGAGGTCCCATAGAAACGTAATTTTGGGTATCTTAGCAGTATTTTCAGGTATAACAGGTGTCACGGCTGTTAACAGATGTGAACTTTAAAAACATTTGGGAGGCCAACTTTTAAGTTAAAACTGCAGTCGGCTCACCCTGGAACACACTTGCATAAAGGGGTGCAGGGTCTTGATCTTTTAGTGGCAGAAAGCTTAAGTTTTTATGTCAGGAAAAGTGATGTATTTTTAATCCCCCTAAGCTTGTTTTGGAACTGAAGGGGCATTGGTGAAACCTTTCAAAGACGATAACTAACCCAAGGAAGGAACAATGGATTTTCAGCATCGGATTTTGGGCGTATGGGTAGATTAGACAGAGATGGTCATGATTAGATGCAAATTATGCAAATGGAGACTTTTTTTTGCATACTCAATGATGAAATTCTAAAAATCCAGTGTTGTACATTTTATGATTTCACGAGCTTAGGCCAAAGGGCTACAATTCTGCCAAGAAAAGTATGCCAGAAAATCTCATTATATCGGTGAACAGAGGTTCCCAGCTGGCTTCTGATTGAGTTTTGGTAATGTCTGTTGTCTCTTCAATTGAGGTAGAAACTGTAGTAAAATGTACATTTTGGACCCGTAAGATATAATTTTATTACACTTTTTTCAATGAAGCTACTGCAAAAAAAGGAATTTTCGCTAGGTAACGGCTTATATTCTGAAAAGGCTTTAGTACTTCATATTTCTGAAAAATGAGAATTAAAAAAAAGATAATTTTCCACAATCTCTGATGATGCAAACTCATTGAAATTGCTAATAGTTCATATCATGGCTAATGGACGCGCATGCAAGAGTTTGAAGCTGAAGTTCAGAGTGGGCTCACTAAATGTGGGCACCTTGAAAGGACGTAGTAGTGAAGTTGTAGAAGCACTTACAAGAAGGAGGATTGATCTCTGTTGTCTGCAAGAGACCAGATGGGCAGGTGGACTGGATGCAAACCAAGCTCGATACATCAAGGGCAAGGACTCACGCTACAAGTTTTTCTGGTGTGGCATTATGTTGGCTGAGAAATGGGTGGAGAATGTCTTCGAGGTCCAACGTGTCTCAGACAGGATTCTTCTACTGAAGCTCATCATCGGCAAATCCATCTTCACCTTTCTCTCCATCTATGCACCTCAGATCGGCCTCCCGGAAGCTGCAAAGGAACGCTTCTATGACCAGTTACAGAGCACCATCGCCAAGATTCGGGACCCCAGAAAGTGCGAAATGGAACGAAATGGAACGAAATGGAACGAAATGGAACGAAATGTGTATGAAGGAAAGCCGTTAAGCCGTTCTTACGTTGGAACGGCGACGTCTAAATAGTGTCCGCTCGACGTCCAAACGGCAACGTTAAGATTGATGGTATTCTTAGAACCGCAAGATATAAGATCGATCAGGGTACGTTAAGAATAAACTGACCGCAACGTTATAAGATCGATCAGGGTACGTTAAGAATAAACTGACCGCAACGTAACAGGTACGTTAACAGTGAGTTTTGAGTTGTGCAAAGTGTGCGGACGTGTTTCTTGTGTCTGTCTGTCCTAGCGATATGCCAACGGGGAGGAATCACCAGCCGCGTCCCTTACATGTAAACACAATGAAATGAAATACATTGTTTGTAGATAGGAAAATATAAGGAACGGCGGAACGGAACTGTTTAAAATTTTAAAAACAGAATGAGTGGTGAACTAGAGGTCAACGATCTCATGCCTTCGTCAAAAGATGTTATCGTTATATAACTTAAGAAGGTAGAAGTGATATCATATTAGTCCCCCTAAATATGGAAGTTGGATTGTGAAAATTACCCCTGCCGATGCAGTCTGCAATCATGCATTGGGCAAGGGAAAAAACATCTGTGCAGGCTGTAAGGCAACACCGCCTGCAGCTACATGGACTATCCCCTCTGGGACTTTCTCCCTCTGGGACAGCCTGTAGCCCATGTGTCACAATGAAGGTAGAGTATCATGGAAGCCCTATCATGGAAGGAAACTGAATTATATAATTGCTTCATTAATTATGCAAATTACATCATCATTTGCATACTTGTCATCTAATTATGTCAAGCATCACTTACCCTACCTATGCCCCAAATATCAGGATGATCCGTCGACCGGTTATTGAGTTATCCTACTTTAAACAGTTTCATACAAATGCTCCTGCAGTTCCAGAGCAAGCCGCTAGGGGGCCCAAACTTATGTCACTCCTTCCCGAGCACAAGACCTATCTACCATCCAAAAATCATGACCCTAGCTCCTCCAGATCACCATATTTCAAAACCGGAAGTACCGCTGCAGTACCATAACGAGCCGCCAGGGGGCCCATATTCCTATCACTTCTAGGTCTCATCAAGACCTACCCACCTACCAAATATGAAGACAATCCATTAAAGCCTTCTCGAGTTATACTGTTGACAGACTCACGCACACACGCACGCCCATGAAAACATACCCTTCTTGACGAAGGCAATAAATAATATGATGTGTTTTATTTCTTGAACCTATTCAATGCTATTAGATACAGCATAACTTATTTTTGCTGTGTGTGTGTGTGGCTAATTTCTTACTGAAAATGTGGGCACGGCGTGCAAAACCTGCGTTGGACGATATGCTATGCTAATCCGACGCGAATTACACGAAAGCCCGCCATTTTCTCCTTCTTCCTTCCGTCCGTTCCCAAGCTGTACTGTGTACTAGTAAATTCCTCATGTTCGCACCTTCCTTCCACCAAACCGTGAAATACATGTCTAGCTCGTTCACACCTTCTCTTTGTTTCGTTGTGAACGAGGAAGCTGTCTTGTCTCCAGAGGGCCTAGCTTGAAAGTATCTATCTGTTTTTGAATCGAGTAACACTCGTGACGCAGATTCATTAACATATCGTTAAAGGCGGGTCCATTCTCCGACAGGGGTCCGGAGTTCATTGGTTGTATAAAAAGTCTTTGTTGGGGAGATATACACATGCTAAATACAACTCATACTATATATATATATATATATATATACTAAAACGTCATGTAAACAGGAAAGTCGGAGTTTGATTAAACCCGTCTGTAGCGCGCCAAGTCAGACTAGAAAAGTCCCTGTAAACACGTAATCACTGCCAGCCGTCAGTAACAATGGCGGATCATTTGCATGCGGGGGGAAGAATGTAGCTCCGCCCCAACCAACACGGCCGCTTGTAACCGAGTGTAGGAGGTCTCATTTTTACTTCCTTGCTATAATACACAGTAATAACGCTTGCCTCATGAACTCTTGGTGAAGTCTGAAAATGAAATGTTACCGTCCAATTCTTGTTACCCTATATAGTATTGAATAGGTTCAAGCAATTAAGGAGGTCATAGCAAGGATAGATACGTATTTAACCTCCTTGTTCAAGAAATAAAACACGTCACATCATTTATTTACCACCCACTTCTACATTTGAAATATTTCGCTATCAATTTCATTTCATTGTGATTACGTGTAAGGCTATGTTGATTTGACTATAGGGATGACAAAACTGATGCGAGTGTGCGAATAAAAAAAGGGCATGGTGAATTTTAGGCGTTCACCGTGTTTCTTTTCTTTAAAGTTACCGCTAGGGCGGACGGAGACCACAGACTTTGACTACTCAACTCAAAACTCACTTTATTAACGTACCCTGATCGATCTTATAACGTTGCGGTCAGTTTATTCGAATATTCTTAACGTACCTGATCGATCTTATAACGTCGTTGCGGTTCTAAGAATACCATCAATCTTAACGTTGCCGTTTGGACGTCGAGCGGACACTATTTAAACGTCGCCGTTCCAACGTACGAACAGCTTAAACGGCTTTCCTCCATACACATTTCGTTCCATTTCGTTCCATTTCGTTCCATTTCGCACTTTCTGTACAGCGCCAAGATTCCTGCCTCAGAGATCCTTTTACCCATCGGTGACTGGAACGGTCATGTGGTTCATGGTCAGGGGTCGAAATACCCCTCTGTGTGCAACTTGGTGCAAGTAAATTTGGTGTCGTGCAACTAATTTTTTGCCGGTATGCACCGCGGTGCAAGTTTGCTTTATCCGCTGTTACTACAGTACCTGTAGAAATACCCAATAAAGAACTGGAAAGGGAACAAAACCAGAATCCATGAAGTTTACATGTACTTTTGGTTGTGTTCGTTTTATTTTTGGGGGGTGCAACTATTTTTCTTCTGGTGCAAGTATTTTTTTTTTCATCTGCACCAGTGCAAGTTGGCCCCAAAATCTATTTCGACCCCTGATGGTGGTCACGGCTTTGGTGTCCGGAACGTGGAAGGGGAGAGAATTTTGGAATTTGCCTTGGCAAACGACCTGCTCATTGGTAACACCCTGTTTGTAAAGAGGGAATCCCATCTAGTCACCTATACGTCTGGAAACCACAGGACCCAGATTGACTACGTACTGTTCCGGCGGAGCTTTAGGAAGGCTGTCACTGACGTAAAAGTCATTCCTGGTGAGGAATGTGTTCAGCAACATCAGCTGTTGGTGTGTGATTTTGTAGTACGGCTTTGGTGTCCGGAACGTGGAAGGGGAGAGAATTTTGGAATTTGCCTTGGCAAACGACCTGCTCATTGGTAACACCCTGTTTGTAAAGAGGGAATCCCATCTAGTCACCTATACGTCTGGAAACCACAGGACCCAGATTGACTACGTACTGTTCCGGCAGAGCTTTAGGAAGGCTGTCACTGACGTAAAAGTCATTCCTGGTGAGGAATGTGTTCAGCAACATCAGCTGTTGGTGTGTGATTTTGTAGTACGCACCCCTACAGTTCACAAGCGCAAGTTTACACCTCGATTGCGGACCTGGAAGTTGCGTGATCCAGCTGTTGCTAAGGAGTTCCGTGAGATCTTCGTATCTTTGGTTGGAACTGCTACGACCTGTAGTGACCCAGCTGTTGAGGTGAAAGAGTCGTGGTCAAGGCTGAAGACACCGCTCATGGATGCAGCTGCCAAAGTGTGTGGCTACTCCAAGAACCATCAGTGGAAACCAGAGACGTGGTGGTGGGATGATCGTGTAGAGGAGGCCGTGTCTGAGAAAAGGAGACGGTTTAAGGTCTACAGATCCCTCAAGAGACAAGGAAAAAGTGCTGAGGCAAAAGCCGCAAAAACTGCCTACAACTTAGCCAAGCGCCATGCAAAGCACACTGTCTGGACTGCTAAATCTGAGGCTGAGAAAGAGACATTTGCTGTCATCGACTCTCAGGGTACTGAAGTGTACCGCATTGCCAAGCAGATGGAGCGTGCTAACCAGGATGTAGTAGGAGATAAATGCGTCCGAAATGATGCAGGTGAGCTCTCTCTTAACGACGACGAAAAGAAGAAGGCATGGGTGGAACACTACAGCAGGCTCCTGAATGTGGAATTTGAGTGGCCCAAGGATGACCTTCCTGTGGCTGCTCCTGTTGTAGGACCTCCCCCACCAGTTACCACAGAGATGATCTGCACTGCACTCAGCAGAATGAGGTGTGGTAAGGCGGTAGGCCCTTCAGGCATCATTGCTGAGATGCTAAAAGCTTCGGGCGAGGAGGGTATTGAGCTGACCAGGCAACTAGCAGAGGCAGTTTTCAGTAACGGTTCTGTGCCCAGTGAGTGGGAGAAGAGCTTTATCCTCAACCTCTACAAGGGGAAAGGTGAGGCCCTGGAACGGGGAAACTACAGGGGTCTCAAGCTTACAGACCATGTCCTGAAACTGCTAGAACGCGTCTTGGACTCCATCCGTAAGATGGTGAACATCGACGAGCTTCAGTTCGCCTTTGTGCCTGGCAAAGGCACCACTGATGCCATTTTTATTGTGTGTCAGCTCCAAGAGAAGTTCATCGCTGCTAAGAAACCCCTTTACTTTGCCTTTGTCGATCTGGAGAAGGCTTTTGATCGTGTCCCCAGAGAGGTACTGTGGTGGGCGCTAAGAAGTCTCGGTGTAGAGGAGTGGGCTGTGAAGGTGATCCAGGCTATGTACACCAATGCCAGGAGCCGTGTGCGAGTCAATGGACAGTACAGCGAGGAGTTCGGTGTCGGAGTGGGGGTGCATCAAGGATCAGTCCTCAGTCCCCTTCTCTTTATCCTTGTCCTGGAAGCGCTGTCACGTGAATTCCGTACCAGCGTGCCTTGCGAGCTTCTGTATGCCGATGACCTGGTAATCATCGCAGATTCCCTGGAGGAATGCATCGCAAAGCTGAAGGCTTGGAAATCAGGCATGGAACGCAAGGGTCTTCGGGTGAACATGAACAAGACCAAGATCATGATATCAGGCCTAGGTCTGAACAAGCTGAAGGATACTGGTGCCTTCCCGTGTGCGGTGTGTCGCTCTGGTGTTAGTGCCAACTCCATCCTGTGCACCAGATGTGAGCTCTGGGTTCACAGGAAGTGCTGCGGCATAAGAGGTAGCCTGACCACGGTGCGGAACTACATCTGTCCGAGGTGCCGTGGTGAAGCCAGACCACTGGATTGTCGCCCCGCTACCCAAGTTACAGTGGACGAGGTGGCATTGGATGTGGAAACCAACTTCTGCTACCTCGGGGACATGCTCTGTGCTGGCGGTGGATGTGACCTCGCTGCCACTACCAGATGTCGTGTTGCCTGGGGTAAGTTTAAGAAGCTGCTACCCGTCCTGACCGCCAGGCACCTGTCCTTCAAGACCCGTGGCAAGGTGTACAGCTCATGCATACGAGCAGCCATGCTCCATGGGAGCGAGACATGGGCACCTACTGCATCTGTACTTCAGCGTTTGCGCCGAAATGACAGGTCCATGATTAGGTGGGTCTGTGGTGTCAAAGCCCAGGACGAGACACCTTCAGCTACATTGTACCCTGCTTGCCAAGTTAGGTGTGGAAGACATCTCTTCAGTGTTGCGGGCACGTCGCCTCCGATGGTACGGGCACGTCAAAAGGGCAAGTGGCTGCATCAATACCATCGTAGACTTGCAGTTGCCAGGCAACAGAGGTCGTGGCAGACCCAGAAAAACATGGTCAGAGTGCATCCTGAAGGACGTCAAAGAGTGCGGTCTGTCCAATATAGACCCGCAGGACAGAGCTGCTTGGAGGCGTGGCGTCCAAAATAGCCGACTGCTGCCCACCCCTGGGACAGGGAAAACGGCAGCAGGGAAATCAAAGCCAGGATAGTGAGTGAGTGAGTGAATAGCACGCAGCTACAATGCAGTGGACTAATACCAAAACTTTACCACACCTAAAAATACTACAGGTTTTTTTGTAAATTCATCTATAACCATCACTAAGAAATGGAGAGCGTGACAGCCACAAAATTCCAACTGTAATACCTTGCACTTACTCAGTCTCTGGTCAGATTGAACTCTGACCCAGAGCCTTCATACATAATGGCAGGTGGGACATTAACAGATACTAATTATGCAAATAAGGACCTAATTTTTTATAATCAATGTGAAAAAAACTACGATTTGTTATTGGCAAATGATGAAAATTTTATATTTGTGACGTGTAAGTTAAGGTTAACATCAGTATGCATGTATTATGTGCATGTGTGTGGAGGTCATTTGCATATTATTAAAATGTTGATTTATTTCAGAAATGAAACCTTGCCAAGGGATAGGACTTTCAAGTATATAATATGTAATATATGTAATATGAATCAAATAAAATGGCACATAGATTATGCTAATTATAACCTTATTTCCATAATCACATAATCAATGAGACAAAAAAACATTTACAACAGCGCTAAATATTTCATGCAGTCTCTGAACTCTTGTTACCTTTGTATTTTCTGGCATTTAAAAGCTGATGACAGTTGTAGAGAACAAACACATAGTACATGTTTCCCAAGTCATGTTTTGTCTGATACATGTATGTCTAAATAGATTAAACAAATATTAATTTTGCATGTAGAAGAAAACATGAATTTCAAAGATTTTTCAGATTTTTTTGTTTGTTGCAAATGCCAATTAAGTGCTAACCATGTTTTGATTTTGCTTGTTTTTCGTAGATGTGTTACATGATGGCAGTTTTCAACATCTGGCTCAGGCTGGATTTCATTGCTGTGTTGCATGGGATCTGGCTGGGAATCATCTTGTTGTATCCCAAGGATAGGAAGGACAATCTGCGCATCTGGCCATACTATGCTGTTTCCCTGTCCAGCATCATGATAGTGGAGTATCTGCTGTGTATGGGCCTGCCTCCAGGGCTCTGTGTTGGTAGGTGTGAAATAATCCAACTCTTGTCAGAATACCATGATCAACAAAATAATGACAATGTTTCTGCTTAATTTGTGCAGTTGAAGCCAGATGAGGTCCATGTACATGTACTGGCAGGGCCAATCAGCCCTTGGCTAACGTTTCAATGTTTAACTGCATGGACACATGACTTGACGATGTGTGATATATCAAAATCTGGTCTTCTTAGATGGCTAGTATTACATGTATATAGAAGCCTCTTAGCTTTTAGTATTTTCATATATTGTATAGTTTGTTAATCGTCCTTTGTATACCCAGCATTGCCTGAAAAACAGGTTGTTATGTACCTGTCAGTGAGTGTTACTGCTGGTGAAATAAATAAACTGAAATAAATTTTTAGCAACACTGTACCTTGTATGACACCTATGGCTAGCATAATGATAATACTGCAGTCTGCTTTGTCTCAGAATACAGTCACATTGTTGAAACATAAGTTTCATCAAAACACGGCAGCTTTTTGCACATGTAAAGTAACTTGCTATCTATTATTGTCCGATTTATGCAAAACACCATTTACTGGTATCTTAAAAACGTGTGGACAGAGCCAAATGTGTACAATGTATGCCATGGAAAGAAGGATTAGCTCTTCCACAAAGAACAATGCATGGTCTTTGAATTATTCTCCTCCTGTTAAATGCCAAGCAAGCATGTAATAAAGCATTTAATCTGAGGTCTGCAGTCAAGAATTCTGCAAGGGTGAGCAAAAATTGCCCACTTGTCATGAGCCTTCCCCCATCTAGTGCTTTACCTGAAGAACATAAATCAGAAAAAAATGCACATTAAATTGTCCAAAGTAGTCAGATCAAATAATAGTAAAGTTGCAGTGACTACGCATGTTCGTACAACCACTTGCTTGACATTGTTGTGAGTGTGTTGAAGAAAACAATATTGTGCAGTCAATTTCACCAACACTGGGGGGCACAAGAAATTCACATGATAATAAAGGTATCATGCTTTGACGCTTGGACCGCTTTCTGGAAACTTCAAAAGATCTGGAGAAACCCAACGTTCCCCATAGCCACAAAGATCAAGCTTTTCAATGTCACTTGTGTGTCGGTGCTCTTGTATGGTTGCGAAACCTGGGTGCTATCGCGTGACATGGAGGACAAGATAAACTCATTTGCTACATCTTGCCTCAGGATCATGTTGAACATCAAACGTATAGACCATGTAAGCAACCGTGAAATATACAAAGCCACAAACACACAACGTCTGATCATCAGAGTGAGGCAGCGGCAACTGCACTTTATTGGACATGCCCTGAGGATGCCAGTTGAGGAGCCACTCAGGTCTTACGCCCTCTACGTCCCACCCCATGGCAGAAGGCGTCCCGGACGCCAGAGGACGAGCTACCTGACTTACATCTAGAACATGCTGGGGGACACGGAAGGTGACCTGAGCCCTGACAACATTGCCGCTATGGCTGCTGACCGGCGGTCGTGGAACTCACTTGTGATCGACTGCTCCGCAGCCGACCGATGATGATGATGATGCTTTGACATGCGAATACATAGTGTCAGTGCAGGGGGTTGCTGGTTTATATCAAACCTTCTAAAAACTACGTAGTAATAGTTTCTACCCTCGAATCACCATACATTGTAGATAGCTTAGATAACAAAGCAAGGTTTGACAGCTGCTTTTAAAAGATACCAGCTAGCATGCAAATTATTTTAAAAAGTAATACACGTTGTGGAATTATATATGAGGTACATCGAAAATCATTCTTTATTCGAAAATTAAGAAATACACATTGATCCCAGGTCACCTCGGTCATGGATGGCTGAATGTGCAGGGGGACAGACAATCACAGACAATTACAATTAATATTGCACGATGTACATAAAATCACTTTAAGAATATATCTGATTAACTTAGGGAGTGTCACTATTTGCATTCTATTGATTTCTACGAGTTCAAAAGGACGCAAATGCATTGTTACTAATTGAGTTTTAGAGGGAGAGTAGGTTTCTACAGTAAAGTGTCTGTTTCCCAGTGCACCTCATGGCTCATTGTAGGAGACTCCTTCACCATGGATTACCTCCTATCATTTGGCTTGACACTTCCAGGCAACTTGTTGTTACAGCTTCAGGGGTTTAGCTTGTTGTGTCACTGGATGCAAACCTACAGTATTTCTTTGCTTTGTGTAAAGGAGAATTATGACAAAGGATCATACTTAACAGTGTCATTCTTTATTGCTTGTGGGAACTGGCTTTTATCCGTACATAATACCCTTGACATGTGTACATGGCCCAAAGTGGACAATAATAGGTAGTGCTGCGTTACTTAAGATTCCTGACCATTTTAACTACAAATCTCATTTACTGACAGATAAGCGACGGTCACAACCCGCCGCATGTGCAACCATTACATATTAATAGAAAGGGTGGGCGGGCAACTAAAAAAACTCCTCGGTAAAATTCTCTCGCTTTCCTACTCATGTTCCTCCCCTGTACATTTTACCCTCTCTTACTCTCCCCAGTCATCGCTGTGCTTCTGTGAATCTGCTGAGGTGTGCAGTAGTGATCTGTCTCTCTGTACTTACATAATACATAATATATTAGTCTGACCCAATCAGCGCAAAGTGAGAATAGTAGCCTGCAGATGCAATTCACTGGTGAGGAAAGAAGCTGTGCTGAACATGCGTGTATTGCTTGAGCCAGAGCACCAGAATTGTATCATTGACAATGACAATACATCACTAACATTACTGTAGTAGTCATGTTGACTGTCTACATGTGTACATGGGACCATGATGGGACAAATAAAAACCAGCGATAGTTTTTTGTTCCATTTGTCATTAGAAACTTGAAGGTAAGTTTGTTGCTGTACGGTTGATGACCATGTGACCGTGGTTAACAGTATGTGTCCTGTTGCAGTGTACCCTTGGTACGACCGTGGCATGCCAGACAACCTGGTGAGGTGGATGTTTCTACCAGATTATAACCTCAGACCAAACTCCTGGCTCCTATTAGGTGACACATTCTTTATTCTTCCATAAAGTAAAGAGTACAAGACTAGCAAAATGTAAAAGGAAATGGATGTTTGTGCAAAATATTTTGACCAGAATACAATGCGATTCAGATTTTGACTGTTGCTAAGAAGGTTATGTTTGTAGCATTTATGTGTGTGTCTGTGAGTCTGTCTGTAAACATTGAGAAGGATTACATGGATTGTCTTGATAATTGGTAGGTGTTTTTGTTATTTTCTCTCACCTCAAAGACTTTCTCTTCTGGCTGTACATCTGATTTTTTTACTTTTCCATAGCATGTTACTAGCTTACAGAATATTTTTAATAGTTGTCATTTATGTTTTTTGTAGCGGACTTCTTCCAGCTGCTGTTTGTGTCTATCCAATGGCAAGTCTTCCTGGTGGAGGGAAGCCCATCTACAATAGAGGCCGGAGGGGACAATCAGGACATTCATGATGACATTGAGGCTATGATGACAAACCCTGTTCCAGACTTTACTGTTGCCAAGTAAGATAAAATGAAGTTTACCTTTTTTAGCTTCATGTATTTCAAACATGATGAGAATGCTTTATTGAGAAAAGAGGAGTACAGGGACTTTTGTGTTTTCTGTGTAAACAACTATCCTCTACAAGGTGTGGTGATACTCCCTTTTGAGGCCTTCAAATTAGGCCACAGCAAGTAATTTTTATGGATAAGATCAGCTTCATGTATCTATCATAAAAACTTTAATTTAGTCATTTATTTTTTCAAAGTTGTTTCAGAGACAAATGGGTGCTGGAATAGTTGGCACAATAGGTAGAGTATGGCTTCAGGACAGTTCAGTTTACGAGTCACTCTGTCAGTGATTGAGCCCTGTGTTCTGGTAGACAGTCTCTATATAGTCAGAGCCACCAGGGATCCAGCAAACTTGAGGCACAATTCCTCGCATTTGATGGCAAGTGTTGACAGTCTAAGGTGTTCTGTTGTATAAAAATACCCATCTACCTTTAAGATGGTACGACAAGCTGTTTTCTTTGTTCTAGTTAATAGAGATGTGTACACATCTGCAAGGACAGGTAACACTGTTGAATACAGCGATGAAAGACCTGTTGGGTATGATATCATGTTTTGTCGCCTCAATTCTTGTTTAACAAGGTTTACGATCTCAAAATTTAAAAATGTAGGAATCTTGTTTTTTTGGCCTACCTTTTTTTTCCGTCCTATTGCATTAGATCTGGAGTTGGCGGAGGATGTCATCCATAAAATTTACTTGCTATGGCCTTAACATAATATACTATATTCATGCAAACATGCAAGCTTCTAGAGTAATCCTATCTGTGCTATTTCTGCAAGCAGCATCTCAATTCTTGTCATCAATAGAAAATGTGATGAGAATTGATTCAAGAATTGATTCAATTTTATTTCTGTCTGCCCTTCAAGGTCATATTTGGACATGATAAAGGTAAGCACAAGTTTTGATTATTATGTTTGGTCAATGATGTAGTAAGAGAAGTAAGACCAAGCAGTGACACGTGTACTGTATGATATGTGCATCTCGCACCATGTCCTTGGTGCTGAAAACTATGTGACTACTTTCCATGTCATTATCAGTAAGAGTTAGTGATGTTGATTTGATTGATTGATCATATTGTATGATATCTGACTACCAGAATATGTTACAACAGTAAGTTTTGTGATGCTTGCCATAACACAACGTGATGTGACTTAGAACCAAAGAACTGGTGAGAGAAGTCATTTTTACATCATTCTGTAAATATTTTCAAAATGCTGAGCCAAACACATTACATGTACATATATTTACAGCAATTTGTGTTTGGATACTTGTTCTGGGTGACTCTGGCCATCGTGTTCATCACTGGCACCACACGCATCAGCTTGTTCTGCCTGGGCTACCTGGTCGGCTGCTTCTATTTCCTGCTGCACGGTCAAGAGTTCCTCATGAGCCCCACCAATGTCATTCTGAAGAGGTGAGGCCATGTCAACGTGTCTGTGACAAAATCATCAGCTTTTATGCTGCAAAATGAGTACAAACTATTTAACAGCCTATCCAGTCTTTTTTATATCAGTGCAGTAAGTTGAGCAGAATGGAGAAGAATGAAGGTCTGTGTCACTTAAGTTCTGCTTTTGTCCTTTCAGATGGCACAAATTGATAGCCTATAACTTTGCTGTCATCTTCATCAAAGGATTTCTGCAGGTGAATTTGCTTTTTAAAGTCTGACGTCTTCTCTCACTCCCACTATACTGAAAGTTAAAGATAGCTCATTCATCTGTAATATATTAAAGGATTCAAGTGCTGTCATTTCATATGCTTGAGGCTTTAAAAAATGATTCAGGACAATTGTATCAGTAATAAGGAAGTCACTTTGGTAGTACATGTAGATGTTGGTGATGAAATGGCTAATGCTAACACTCCATAGATTTCATCCCTGCTGAGTTTTGATAAGTGTTCATCTTCTGATGACATGCTACATGTACCTTTGTGTATGCGGGGGGAGGGGGGTTACATGATTAGGCTGTCAAGAACAATCTACAAACTTTAAGAAATCTTTTGTATTGCCATTTATCCCAGGCTGTATCTTTTCTCCTCCCAGGTTGCTGCCTGTGCTTATCTTAAGACTTTAAAGGAGAAGAGCTGCTTCTTTGTTCAACTCCTCAGTCTGGTATGCATGATTCCAGGGTATGATGTAGGTAGGACAATGTTTTTAAATTTTTGCTGATACATCACTCAGTTATAAATGATATTTGATTTAATAACGCTGCTCATATTTCTAAATCTTAAAAGAGTTGGAACCTTTAAGCAGATTTCAAAGTCAACTAGAGTTCCACGATCTCATACCTTCGCCAAATGAGGTTACCCTTATGACTGACGAATGATAGATTTCACCCCTAATTATGCAAATAAGATCCTCATTTGCATGAATCACATCAGTTGATCATATTCTCCTCCCAATGACAGTGTTATCTTAACAACGAAGGTAATTCTAGCATTTCCTCATAAATTATGCAAATGAGGTACTGATTAACCTTCATTAATTATGCAAATTAGATTATAATTTGCATAATTGCCATCTAATTATGTCAAGCATCACTTAAGCTACCTACACACCAAATATCAAGACGATCCGTCGACCGGTTATTGAGTTATCCTACTTTAAACATTTTCATACAAATGCTCCTGCAGTTCCAGAGCAAGCCGCTAGGGGGTCCAAACTTATGTCACTTCTTCCCGACCACAAGAGCTACCTACCCTCCAAAAATCATGACCCTAGCATGTCCAGATCACGAGATATCAAAACCGGAAGTTCCGCTGCAGTACCATAACAAGCCACCAGGGGGCCCAAAATCTAATCACTTCGAGGTCTCATCAAGACCTACCCACCTACCAAATATGAAGACAATCCATTTAACCCTTCTCGAGTTATCATGTTTACAGACAGACAGACACACACGCACACAGACACACACACACACACACGAATGCCTACGAAAACATAACCTTCTTGGCGAAGGTAAATATCTGAACTAATACCTAATAAGTATTAATCACTATCGCCAGAAGGTTATGCATTCAATTTGCCTATGGTGGGGTGACTGTGGATTTATGCGGCATAACTCTTGATGCCATGGATGGATGGTCATGATTTTTGGTAGGCAGGTTACCGTTGGGGAAAGGAAGGTCGAAAATGGGCCTTGTGGGTGTCTTCTGTCTTTGTTTTTTTGTGTGTGAACAAGATAACTCGAGATTCTGTAGATGGATTGTGATGAAATATAGTAGGTGAGAAGAGTTAGGGGTAGGGTAGGGTGGGCCGGCTTACTCTCTCTTGGCAGCCAAGGGCTGAATTGTGAGGAGCTTACAATGGTGGTGGGGCTTAATCGCAAGGGTCTGGAGCGGCTGCCATTCGGCGCTAACTCAGGTGACCTCAATACGACCCCAAGTGCGGCCATAGGACTGTAGATTTGAACCACTCACACCGGGAAGGTCCCCTACTCTTTTCGATAAGTGCGGTGGGTTCTTTAACGTGCGTGGGGTGTGGCTCTCCCCATACACGGGACCTCCATTTAACGTCCTATCCGAGGGACGTCCCTAGCCGAAGCTAGGTACTCATTTACACCTGAGTGAAGTGAGAAAATTCGTGTAAAGTGCCTTTCCCAAGGGCACAAGATCGGTGACATGGGTGGGGATCGAACCCGGGACCTCTTGGACCCGAGCCGAACGCGCTACCGCTGCGCCACCAACCCCACACAAATAATAATGTTAGTAAGAGTTAATAAAGAGGAAGGACAAGTTCAGAAATGGGCTTTATGGCTGTTCCTACGTTACTGCAGAGGACTTTTTGCATTTGTTTGTTTGTTTGTTTGTTAGCAGGAGAACTCAAGATGCTGTAGATGGATGTTCATGATTTTTAGTTGGCAAGTTACTCTTGAGAAGACCAAGGTCACGGGTGCACACCCCATTTCTTCCGCGACCGGGGTCCGTGGTAGTCCGCGGTAAAAAAGTGACGAAAGAGTTTTGAGTAGTCAAGTTTGAGTTCACATTTCTCCTAATCTGCTGTGAAATGATATCAAGCACTAATATGGCTGAAAAGCGTAAGAAGTGGTGTTTTTGGGGCGAAGATTGATTTCAGCCTGGATCCTCACTTCCGGGTATTCTTGCGCCCCGAGTGTGATCTGCCCATTTGACCCGAATTCTCCGCTTATGCGTGGTGTGGGCGGATTTGGGACCCCTCGCGCCGTGGATGGTTACAAAAATTGCAGTACTAGGATTTTCTTTATAATTGAGTCAAGTATACTCGAGGTTTGTATCTTTCTGCCAACACCAGTCGTTTCTGCCGGAAAATTCTTTTTGTCTTGGTTTATCCTACGCGAAAATTCCCAATTTTGTGCATTAATTTTGGCATGAAAATCATGATTTTTCTGTTAATTTTACAAAAATCAAAGAGTTTGAAGAAACAAAACTCAGTCAGTCTTGTAGCTGAAGGGATATCCTTCTATCCAATATACAGTTATTTGGCTTCCGAATTATTCCCTGGAAGACACGGTCGCTAGGGGTGTTCACTCGAGGGTGTTCAGACTCGAATGGAAGCCTGAAAAAACTGGGGTGTGCCCCCTCAAGTTCAAAAATGGGCCTTATGGGGGGTTCCTACATCACTGCAGTGGACTTTTTGTGTTTGTTGGTTTGTTTGTGAGCAGGATAACTCGAGATGCTGTTGATGGATAAATAAAATTTAGGAGGTGGGTGGGGTTAAGGACAAGGTAGCGCCAGTTGGGTACTGCAAAGGGGCTTCAAATTTTTTGCATTCTGGAGATGAAAATGAGAAATGAGGTAAACATATTTTCTGATGCCCTTCAATTCTCTTATAACTAGCAGGACCTAGAATCCAGGACAAACATGGTGTTGGAATCTAGGTCAACCAGCATTTGTCAGTCAGGTTGGCACTTTCGAAACAGTTCTATTAACTTGGCCAAGAAGGTTAATGTTGTTGGTACCATTCCTATGTGTGTGTGTGTGTGTGTGTGTGTGTGTGTGTGTGTGTGTGTGTGTGTGTGTGTGTGTGTGTGTGTGTGTGTGTGTGTGTGTGTGTGTGTGTGTGTGTGTGTGTGTGTGTGTGTGTGTGTGTGTGTGTGTGTGTGTGTGTGTGTGTGTGTGTGTGTGTGTGTGTGTGTGTGTGTGTGTGTGTGTGTGTGTGTGTGTGTATCTGTCTGTAAACCTGATAACTCAAGAAGGCTTACTTGGATTGTCTTGATATTTGGTAGGTGGGTAGGACTTCATAAGACATCGAGATTAGATTTTGGGCTCCGCTGATGGCTTGTTATGGTACTGCAGTTTTGATATCTCGTGATCTGGACATGCTGCGGTCATGAACTTTGGATGGTAGATAGCCCTTGTACTTGAAAGAAGGTGCATGAGTTTGGGCCTTAAGTAGCTTGTTCTAGACCTGCAGGGGTGTTTGTTTAAAAATCTGAAGGAGGACAACTCCAGAATTGATTAATATATCATCATAATTTTTATTATGTGGGTAGCTTGATTCATGCTTGACATAATTAGATGGCAAGTATGCAAATAAGGATCTAATTTTCATAATTTTAAAGGAAATTCCATAAATCTGCGGCATTTGATGATAGGACTATTCAAACTTGTGATATGTAATTGAGAATGAGAGGAACATTCAGTAGATATCAATTATATACATGAGGCCACACCAATTTAATAGATATCAAATCCGAAAGTTCTGCTGCAGTACCAATGAAAGCCGCCAGTTGGCCCAAAATCTAATCATTTCTAAGTCTCATCAAGACCTTAGTCGCTCACCTACCAAGTTTCATGACAATGCATAGAAAGCTTCTAACACTGGTCACTTTAAATTTGGAAAAGACACCAACAATTGGAAAATCAAGCTGTGTAAACTGTAAACCTTTAAGTGTGGTATCAATCTAAAGCTCTCATCATCAGGCACTATTCATGTGAAAATCAGTAATCAGTGATGTTTATAACTCCAGATATGATTGATTGAAAATGCTTGTGGCCTACAAGGCTCAGATCTCAGCCTACTGGTCTGAACTGTGTGGACTGGAGGGCCAGATTGTGTGCCCACTGCGCTGAACTCCCAGGGCTGCCAGGCTGACCTACTTAGCCTTGACAGCCGTGATGGCCTAAAACAACACGGACTACTAGGCCTGTTTTGGACTGGTAGGCTGCAGGGATGGGGTGTCCTGGCGTGTAACCTGCAATTTTCCATCTGTCCACTAGGGCTACCTGATAGTCTAGACTACCAGTCTGAAGTATCAGACTCAGATGGCCAGAACCAAAACCACTGGGCTGAGCCTTCAAACACACACACAGGCATATGCATACCATGTAGAATGTCTGTGTGCTTATACCAGATTGTAGTTAAGTATTGTAAGAAATCAGTGGCCTGTTTAGAGTTTACTTATGCCATTTTGCCACAGAAAATTAGTTACTGTATACTGTAACAACTGCATAATTCTTCTGCTTGCAAGTCGACAGTTTTTAGAAAGCACGATTTGTGAACTAGTAGCTCTTACATTAGATTCAAACAAGCGAGCGTGCAAACCTATACCAAGGTGGAGATATGCATGTACATGTATATGAGGTCATATGGCACTGGCATATCATTTTCATGTAGTGGATTGGGCATATACACTATGTGGTGTCCATGAGGATGATTTGCTAAATGCCCTTGACCCTATGGCAGTCCCTCCACCCCCCAAATGTGCTTTTCTCACCAACACATTCCACAAGAAGGTGCACACCAAGAGTGACAGGGAAAAAAGACACTACACAGGGGAAACAGGGAGGGCCATGAGAGGTCAGGAGGGCCAAGTGAGGATAGAATTACTACAGTAACTGTAACAGGAAAACTAGGTCATCCCTGCCACTGTCCAACTGAGGAAAAACAATTAGTTCTGCCAGTATCACACCTTCCTCCTATTCATAACATTGAATCTATACATTTACTCATTACCGGTATCAAATCTCGCTGGAACTGGAACTGCATGTAATAAATAGAACTGTGTGAAGAGTAAATTTGTGTCAAGTGGCTGGGTAAAGCTGCTGTAACATCCAAACTGTATGTGACCTAAAGGTCTGACCTCCTCTTCCCTCACCCCTTCCCTGGTGAGGGGTAACCAACAGGTCAACCTGCAACTATGTAGGATAAAGTTACTTCTGATCTTGTGTGGGTCTCTGACTCTGAGAAGCCAGGGAACAGTTCACATCATATATCATCCATCCTTACCAATATGTCAAACTTGGAACGTATAACATTGACAAATCCATTTTGACAAAGGGAAAATCAATGTAAGGGGCTGGATTAAAAACTTAATAGACGTTATATCTCTGTACAAGGAAGCTCCTTGCTCTGTAAGATTTCCAACCCTAGTCAGTGTGGGTCCCAGGGGGAGTAAGATATACAGCCTGGCTGGGTCATCTGGTCTGCCTATTTCCCTGCACAGTAACAGGAAGATTCTATTCTTTTACTCTCATACCCATGATATTGATTGACAAAACTACCTCCTCATCCTTGTTTTTTTACAACAATTTTTTTTCATAATTTCCAGAGGAACCTTTTGGTAGATGATCTGGTACAAATGTGGCTTTTGCGTTTTAATTGCGTAAGAAACTTACAATCAAAGACTGGATACTAAGGATAGTACTAAGATAGTACTCAAGGAGAATTGTAAATAAAATTGAAAATTGATCAAGTCGCCCCCTGCCCCCCCAAAAAAACATGTCCACCCCCCATAATCATGCTGAAACCCTTGTGTATTTTTTCCCTTAGTAAGGCCATGTTGATTTGATTATATGGATGACATCCTCTGGGTACCCCAAAACTGATGCGAGCGTGCGAATAAAAAAAAAGTTTGGCAAAAAAAAAAGGTGCCTTCATTATGAAATCTACGTGGTCATGAAGGTTGAACAAATGGCTAAACACACAGATTATGGTATGGCGAATAATAGACTCTTCATTTTCATTTCTTCACATTTTTTTCTTCCTTTGGAATTGATTTTAGTATTCTACGATATTAGTATAGTTTTCCGATAATTTTTTTTCTATTTACGGCATATATTTGCTCATTTTGCAGCTGCTTTGTACGATTTCCAGTATGGTCGAAAACTTTTTTTTTTTTTTGGAAACGAACGAAAATTGATGCGCGCGCGGATGTCATCCATATAATCAAATCAACATGGCCTAATGACCAACCATGGAATAGATTTCTACCGGGCTATTCAAAGATATCTTCTACATGCGATCTTTACCACAGGTTGTAATCCCTAATTGGTTTATTACATATTACATACATGTATTAATATGACCAAAGTAAATTGCATTTTGTAGCTGCCTTCCTAATTAAGTATATATATATATATATATATATATATATAATATACATATATATATATATATATACAATCATATATAATGATATTGATAAAAATGTAGCCAAGCGCTAGCCTCTTCTGAAGACAACATTCAGTAAATTTTCACACTAACAGCACACTGTACCCTAATCCCAACAGTACAACTAATGATACAGTAATTTTCTTAGTGTGTAAAATTATATCATATGCATGATTCAGTAAAGATCCCACTGGTCCCGCCCCGCTCGAATTTCTTAGCGGGGATGTAGACGTGTAGGGATACAAGACAGTTAAAATCGGGGGTAACTTCCTGTTTTCCCAGTTTTTTTGGTTAAACCAAGCTTAAGGACTAGTTCAACTGCTCCAAAATGTATTTGCCTGTCAGAATGTCCTTCCAAAGTACAGTGAAAGCAACCTGACAATAGTGTTGTTTCCCTGATTGAAATGAATAACATGTGGAAGACGTTTGTGGACAAAAGAGAGAATAAACTTAGGAGCAAAATTTGTCCAGAAAATGAAAGGAACCACAAAGGGCCCCTTTGGAGCTTAACCTTAGGACTACCACTTTTGAGGCTTACCATTACAGGAAATTCCAACTCCTTGGACAGCTCACTACCAGTGGAGGTCGTCACACCAAATTAACCCTAATCATGACTTAGATGTAACAGTCAACCACTGTCTCAAATAATACACCTGCAAGGAGAAGGCAGAAGCTCAATTTTGACTCATGGAATATATACTGGCAGTGGCTTGAGGGCACAATTTTAAAACATTGAAACCCAGTAGGGTCTAACAAGGACATTTGTAGTAACACATGTTAGCCTTGCCAGAAGGATGGCAAGTGTAACTAAATGATTTATCCAAACTGACTTTACCAGACTCTCATGTTGTAATATGTCTCCCAGAACTACCATAATGGTAATATGTACATGTACAAGGCTTTTGAAGTGTTTGCAATCCATTTTAACTTCCGATTGCTGAATTGATCTTTAATGCTCTTATGTAGAACTTAAAGTAGAAATACAGAGCTACAACCAGAATTAATTGCCTATATATACATGTAGACCTGAGCCAGTTTTAGCAAGTTGAAGTCACAATCATGAACCATAACTGATTGTAATACTATCCATAACTGATCGAAAAACTGAATCCGCCTCCTTTGGATATTACTGTGGGCAAGGACTCCCCTTTGACCCTCCCTCTGAGGTAAATGGTACCATGTGGGTATGCCCTATTACAAACTCATCTGTCATGCCTGTAATCCTTAAACAAACAAAGGTCCTCTGTGATCCCCAGGACACCAGCTAGCTACTGGTCACAGCATTACTTGGCTGTGTTCTTGGGCATACATTTGTACATGTACAATGTATGCACAGCACATTTAGGCACCTCACTCACTCATCCACTCAGCTCCACATGGGTATTGTGCCTATGCATATGTTCCTCCTTTGGGCACATGCACAAGACACCCACATATGTACCAAATGTCAGGTCATTTGGTTGTAATATTAATAGGGCACAGGAGCCAAAATGTAGAACATATTTCATCTGAAAATAGCAAAAAAGGCCCATTTTACACAATTTAAAAGTGGTGTATGCTAAATATGTGAGTAAAGTTCTGAGCGTATTGTCCAAAGCACCCCCATATCAAATTCCAGTCTATTTGGCACAGGAGCCAAAAATGTACATTTTTGTCTGAAAATGACCGTTTTACATGTACACAACTTTAAAGTAGTGTATGTTGAAAGTGTGATAAAAATTCTGGAGGTTACATAGATGTCTAATTATATCAAGGCACCCCCTTGTAAAATACAGGTCATTTGGTTATAATGTTAGGGCACAGGAGCTAAACATGTACATTTTTTGTCCGAAAAAAGAAAAAGGGACAATTTTTCACAATTTTAAGTGGTGTATGCCTAATGTGTGAGTAGAGTTCTGGGGACATGTGTCCAAAGCACCCTATACCAAATTTCAGGCCATTTAGCTGAAAGACAGTTAGAACATAGGCAAAAATGTACATTTTTGTCTGAAAATAGCAAAAAGGGCCCATTTTACGCAATCTTAAAGAAATGTATGCCTAATGTGTAAGTAAAGTTCGTTAGGCTGTAACTTAGGCATGTGCCCAAGACACCCCCATACCAAATTTCAGGTCATTTGGTTGTAATGTTAAGGCACAGGAGCCAAAAATGTACATATTTTGTCTGAAAATAGCAAAAAGGGCCCATTTTACGCAATCTTAAAGAAATGTATGCCTAATGTGTAAGTAAAGTTCGTTAGGCTGTAACTTAGGCATGTGCCCAAGACACCCCCATACCAAATTTCAGGTCATTTGGTTGTAATGTTAAGGCACAGGAGCCAAAAATGTACATATTTTGTCTGAAAATAGCCAAAAAGTCCGATTTTACACAATTTTAAAGTGGTGTGTGCCAAATGTGTGAGTAGAGTTCTGGGGACATTTGTCCAAAGCACTCCCATACCAAATTTCAGGCCATCTGGCTGTAATATTAGAGCACAGGAGCCAAAAATGTACAATTTTGCCTGAAAATAGCCAAAAAGTCTGATTTTACACAATTTTAAAGTGCTGTATGCCTAATGTGTGAGTAGAGTTCTGTAAGCATGTGTCCAATCCACCCCCATACCAAATTTCAGGCCATTTAGCTGAAAGACAGTTAGAACACAGGCAAAAATGTACATTTTTGTCTGAAAATAGCAAAAAGTGCCCATTTTACACAATCTTAAAGTAGTGTACATGTATGCCTAATGTGTGAGTAGAGTTCTGTAGGCATGTAGCCAAGACACCCCCATACCAAATTTCAGGTCATTTGGTTGTAATGTTACGGCACAGGAGCCCAAAATGTACATATTTTGTCTGAAAATAGCCAAAAAGTCCGATTTTACACAATGTTAAAGTGGTGTATGCATAATGTGCGAGTAGAGTTCTGGGGACATGTGTCCAAAGCACTCCCATACCATATATCAGGCCATCTGGCTGTAATATTAGAGCACAGGAGCCAAAAATGTACAATTTTGCCTGAAAATAGCCAAAAAGTCTGATTTTACACAATTTTAAAGTGCTGTATGCCTAATGTGTGAGTAGAGTTCTGTAAGCATGTGTCCAGTCCACCCCCATACCAAATTTCAGGTCATTTGGTTGTAATAGTAGGGCACAGGAGCCAAAAATGTACATTTTTGTCTGAAAATAACCAAAAAGTCCAATTTTACACAATGTTAAAGTAGTGTATGTCAAAAGTATGAGTAAAGTAGTTGGGGAATTTGTCCAAAGCACCCACATATCAAATTTTACGTCATTTGGTCGTAATATTAGGGCACAGGAACCAAAAATGTACATATTTTGCATAAAAATACCAAAAAAGGCCAATTTCACACAATTTTAAAGTGGTGTATGCCTAATGTGTGAGTAAAATTCTCAGGGCATGTGTCCAAAGCACTACCAAAACAAATTTCAGGCCATTTGGCTGCAATATTACAGCGCAGGAGCCAAAAATGTACATTTTTTGGCTGAAAATAGCAAAAAGATCTATTTTTCACACTTTTACAGTGGTATATACCAAAAGCACGAATGATGCTCTGTAGGCATGTGTTCCAGGTATCATCATACCAAATTTTAGGTCATTTGGGTTTACTACCAGGGCTCCAGAGCCCCAAATATACATTGTCTGAAAATGGCTCATTAATTCATGGGATTTCTACAGTCTAGCATGGACTTGTTCCAAAGTGGGCTTCCCCCATCAGACTAGTGGGCCATCATTCTTCAGACTACCAGTCTGACTTAGTTGGACTATGGTCAGTTGCAATGGACTACCAGTCTGTTCTGCTCAGACTACTAGGCTGGACAACTTTCAAAGTCAAATATCTGGACATCCGTATGTGATATGACCAAAATAAAAACACCATAATGTAGAGGAGAAAATGCTCTTTGCAATGATGTATAAGACTTTGCTGTTCTTTAAGAAATAAAAATTCTAGAAATTTGAAATTTTGTCACAATTTGGAAAGTGACTTTCCAAATTTAAAGTGACCAGTGTTTTCTTGAGTTATGCTGTTCACAAACAGACAGACAGACAGACAGACAGACAGACAGACAAACACTACTGAAAACATAACCTTCTTGGCTTAGGTAATAAGTGTCATTCAGGAAGTGGGGTTGCCAAAATGTTACACCGTATGAGCATGGAGGTATAAGCTGCAAACACAGCTGTTATCCAAGTTTGTTACATGGTAGTTTGTGGTGGTGCCACAAAATGAGTGTGCCTCGTGTGGGCTTTTTTAGTGCCAACCAGAAATGTCAGAAATGTGAGATAATTGAACCAATGTGTTGAATAGTGGAAGTAAATGACAATCACATGATCTTTCTTCAATTAAATTTCAATTTTTGGTGCAAAAATGTTACATAATTAGGCAGTCAGGAACATCACAGAGAATGAGTATCCAACGTGAAACAATACTTGTCATATTTGTAATATCATAGCAGATACTATAATTATGATAATCCTGTTTTCATTGAAGAAAAGTTCAGAGTAATGATTGTTACAGGACCCATATGCTGTTTGTCTGTGTAAGGCATAACTTTTTGTATGTACTTTTATTTGTAAGAGGTGGACTACAACCCCCTACTGGAGACATGTCAGTTGCCCATGGGAGAGGCAGGATTGGCCTGGGATGTGTTCTGCTTTGGCTTTCTGCTCTTACAAAAGAGATGCCTCAGTAGTTACTACTTCCTTCATGTCCAAGCAGACCTACAGGCACAGTCAGCCTTGGCCTCAAGGTGCAAAAATTACTTCATATTTCATTATCAGGTTATAATTCCTTGTACAATTTACTTATAGCAAGATGAAGTAAAGTAATCAATACAACTTTTTCAGTTTGAAATAAAGATTAAAATGAATGCTAGTCAACATTCTGATTGTACATGTATATGTGCCTTTGAATAGTAGTATATAACGAAACTACGTGTATGCATGCAATGAGTCTTTGAAATGGAAAGTCAATTTGAATGTAATGTACCTTTCTATTGAACTGTTACAGAGGTGCAGAGCTGATCCGTCAAAACCTTATTGAGGAAGTAAAGGCTAGAGAAGAGGAGGAAAAGAAAATCTTAGTTAGCATTAAAAAATCGTGAGTACCTTTTACACACACAGGCATTCTAAGTTGATGTAAAAAGGTAATAAGGGAGAAGAAGATGAAGCCATATATACACCAAGGCCCTACCACCATCCCTGAATAGATACAGAGGAAATCCAAAGCTATCTCCTGCATTCCATCCACTGCTCAAGTCGCATGCAATTTGCATATAGTGACATCATAGAAGCAGACTGTGGATGGATTCTCCAGACTGGTGCTGTACGGTCAAAAGTTTTCCAAGATGATGAATATTATATTTATTACATTTAACTTTGTTTGAAGCTTTGTTTATTTCTTTGTGGTGGAGATTACAGTTTATAAAAGTTTATAAAAGGCATACTTGTGGACAATATACAGCAGATATTTCACATCATAGATGAAGTTAACCATAAATAACTTTTCACCATGATTGTGTAATCAATCATTGTTTTCTCTATGCTAGCATGGAGAGAATACGTGCCAAACAGGCCAAGTTTCTGAAGAAAACAGAGAAGGAGAAGGACCACTTTCAAAGTAAGAATCTGTACCATTGCTGTTTGATAATAATGTTTTATCTTTTGAGAGATTTATATTCACTCATCTTGACATTCAGGATACAAATGTGATGACTGTGTGTGTGACTGTGTGTGTTACTGTGTGTGACTGTGTGTGTGACTGTGTGTGACTGTGTGTGACTGTGTGTTTGACTTTGTGACTGTGTGTGACTGTGTGTGTGACTGTGTGTGACTGTGTGACTGTGTGTGTGACTGTGTGTGACTGTGTGTGTGACTCTGTGTGTGACTGTGTGTGACTGTGTGTGTGACTGTGTGTATGACTGTATGACTGTGTGTGTGACTGTGTGTGACTGTGTGTGACTGTGGGTGTGACTGAGTGTGACTGTGACTGTGTGTGACTGTGTATGACTGAGTGTGACTATGTGACTGTGGGTGTGACTGTGTGTGACGACTGTGTGTGACTGTGTGTGACGACTGTGTGTGTGACTGGGTGTGTGACTGTGGGTGTGACTGGGTGTGACGACTGTGGGTGTGACTGTGGGACCCGGTGTGACTGTGGGTACCGGTGTGACTGGGTGTGACTGTGGGTGTGTTAATGTATAGATTCAGTCAAACACTATATGTGTGCCAAGTATCAAAAATATGCATCATGCAACAATGCATACATATAGAATACTACACAGAGTATCGCCCAAAGTTCCAGCCCGGCCCGCAGGAGGGATGAGACCGAGGGTAATGCAGAATACAGTACTAGTGTACGTGTTGTATTCTATTTATGTCATTCCCACCTGAGAAAACACACGTACATTTCAATGTGGAATGTGCCAAAATTTGGTGTGTCTAAACAAAAATTTTAACAACGTCAATTCCAATGTCCAAATACAGTCTTTAGATTTTGAAATTGGCACCCTTGGGGCACGCAAAACGCATTCGAATTGTTTTATTGAACACTTCAAAGCCCGTATAATAACCAAATAGAACCCTGTGTGATACCGCTGGTTATCGAACGTTATAGCAGACCAGGTATAACATAAAATCATGTATCTTATATAGAACATCAAGACACAGTTCAACCTTGATTCAGAACAAAGACAGTCCATCATTTGAACCTAATAGTACAACACTGTATACACTCAGTCTGTATGTCATGTATCTTGGCCTGTATACATGTATCCCTTTTTATATCTACCAGGTTGAACACTTTAAAAGCATCCACAGCAAATCTAGACTAAAACAAAAAAACCTTGAAAAAGAAATTCTACGAAAGCTTCAGGTACTACAGAATTGTAAGTCAAGCCCAGGACCTTTAGATAACCCAATTACGGTCTCTGAAATCAATGATGCAATACATGCGCTCAAAAACAAAAAAGCGAGCGGGGAAGACATGGTCACCAATGAAATGCTTAAAGCAGGAAAACGAATCTTATTAACCCCCCTATTAAAACTGTTTAACAGTACATTTTCAAATGGAATTTTCCCGAAAACATGGTCCAGAAGTTACATTGTTCCCATCTTCAAAGCAGGGCGAAAAGATGACCCCAACAATTATCGTGGAATTGCCATAGCCAGCTGTTTAGGAAAACTTTTCTCCTCAATACTAAACAAAAGACTGTCCACCTTTTTTGAAGAAAAAGATATCATAAAACCAAACCAAACAGGATTCCGAAAAAACTACAGGACATCAGATAACATTTTTATATTGAAGACTCTTATATCTAAACACACAAAGTCTGGAAAATGCTTATATGCTTGTTTTGTCGACCTATCAAAAGCCTTTGATTCCATTTGGCACGAGGGACTGTTATACAAACTTCTCTCCAATGGCATTTCAGGCAAACTTTTTGATATAGTCAAAAACCTATATAACCAGTCCGAAGCCAGTGTCAAAACTAGGGAAGGCCTGAGTAAAATTTTTCCTGTTGAAATTGGTGTTCGGCAAGGGTGCGTTTTAAGCCCACCTTATTCAACCTGTACATTAGTGACCTCATAGATAAACTCAATGCTAGACGCCCCCCCTACTACAATCTTCAAAAGTAAATAGCCTGCTCTATGCCGATGATATTGTTCTGTTGTCGGAAAGTCAGCAGGGACTACAGAACGCAATTAACACCCTTGGCCAAGATTATAATATTTAACAAAAGAGGCCTTTTATTCTCTAACCATAGTTCCTCACTTTATAATAAAGAAATAGAGATAGTGTCATCATTATAGTTACCTAGGAGTGGTGTTTACAGCAGGATGTACATTTAGCGCTGCCATGAAAAACCTACAAAAGAGGGCTTCAAGAGCAATGTTTAACATCAGAAGTACTCTTGGAGAATCTAGATCTTCTGTATCTCTTCATTGTAAACTGTTTGACACATGTATTGTACCGATATTATTGTATGGATCTGAAGTACATGTATGGTGCAGTAACAACATGAATGACAAATCTCCAATAGAAACTGTACATTTGAAATTCTGTAAATACAATCTAGGGGTTCGGAGGAACGCCAGTAACTTCGCGTGTAGAGCAGAACTGGGACGTTTTCCTTTACTGATAGAGGCTCAATGCAGAATGTACAGTTACTATCTGAGATAACGAAGTCAACGAAGTACACTCAAGTAGTCTTCAACATGAAGCCTATATGGTACAACAAGAACTAGATCGCTGTAAAACACCCTGCTGGTTATCTCATTATCTAATGTAAGGAAAATGTAAGAGGAGCTTTGCCTACCTATACTTAAGTGGTCACTTAAACTCGCCTTCTCATCTAAATGAACTAAAACAAAGATTGAAAGATATCTTCATACAAAAGTTCAACTCGGAATTACAAATCAAAGGACGAAGAGAAAACCAAGGCAACAAACTAAGGACATACAAAACATTTAAAGAGATCTATGAGAGACATATTTAAACATTGGAAACTTCGAACATCGCAGAGCCATGTGTAAACTTCGCATTAGTGACCATACTTTACGTATAGAATCTGGCAGGCATAGCCGTACCCCTGTGAAAGATAGAACTTGCAAATTCTGTAATCATTTAAATGTTGAAAACGAGACACATTTTTTACTTGACTGTAACTTATACGAAGATGAACGCCAAGCTCTATTCAAAACTTTACAATTAGACAAGATATGTAAGAAAATGTCAAAGCAAGCCACTTTCAAATACTTGATGTCATGCAGAAATGAACGTATAGTAGACATAGTATGTAGCTATGTTTCCAGATGTTTCAAAAAGAGAGAAGAAACGCTGATCAACAGTAGATGATAAATAGTATTAAAATAAAATATAGTTTTGTAAGTTGTAATATTTAGACTTTTAGGACTTAGCATTAGAATGTAGTATTTCAGTATTCAATACTCCCTGTTTTATATCCCATGATATATTATGGTCACATGTGCATTTAGCCTATTTGGGCATGAATATGCAATAAAGATTCATTATGTCATTATGTCATTTATATCATACCTGAGCGGCGATAACGTTCCATACGGTACGACCGGGCTTCCATAGAATGATTCTAACGCGTTTCGCCATAACCGCTTGCGCCGCTTTCAGAAATTCGGACTTTGGAATTGATGTTGTTGCATTTTTTTGGTTTAGGGACACCAAATTTTCGCTCATTTGGCATTGAAAGGCATGTTTTCTAGGGTGGGTATGACATAAATAAAATACAACACGGTGTATTCCGCATCGCCCTCGGTCCCGGCCCTCCTGCGAGTCGAATTGCCCTCCGGCATTCGGCCGTCAGGCGATCCGACTCGCGGTCGGGCCAATACCTCGGGCAATATGTACATTCTATATATATCAGACAGTGTATGCAGCAGCTGTTGTTCCTTTCTTTGCTTGTAGAGAGTGCCAAAGACATCTGAGGATAGAATAAAATCACAGGAAACAGACGTACACTTTTGAGAATTTCCGTTCCATTTGTGGACTGTGGTGGTATGTTCTTGCTTCGAGCTTGAGGAGTGAAGTCACTCAAGTACTGTAGTTCAAACAATTGTTGGATAAGTTTGGTTTCTCTTGTACGCATTGACAAAACAAAACAAAGACAAGCAGTATACTTTTGGATGCATCAGAATCTGTCGTAGTTGATTTGTTGAAACATCCTTATAGGAAACTAACAAATTGCTTTTCTGTAATATCTAATAGATATTAGTATATTCATAACAATAATCAACTTTTTTTGGATAGAAAGGTTTATTGCTCAAGCAAGCACATCGCAGCCAAAGGGCTAGATTTCATACTATTTTATAAATCATTAAAAGTTAAAAACAAACTGTTTACTTTTTTTAACACAAATTATATAAAACTGCTGATTATTTAAACAGGTCAGCCTAGGATCACAGTGTATGTAGAAGCTTTTATTCTTCGCAACAGCTAACATATTCAGTTTTTTTGTGAAAAATGGGAAAATGTTCAGCAATTTGCATTGCAAAAGTTTTGCTTTCACTGCTTGTTTAAGATACATGTATGGTTGTAGGGAATCAGGCTGTTCTGAACTCTTGTTCTTGATCTTGGGATTTGAGCATGGACAGTGCAAAGTTTCACAGTGTTCATGTCGGCGTCAAGCTAGCGATGTTAATGAGAGTTCTTGTAGAGCTGAGTTATAACTAGTGTACAGTAAGACTGGCCAAGGATAATCTTTTTCTGGACCTTCTCAATCAGCTCTGATGCTGCAGTCAGTCCCGGGTACCATACTTGGCAAGCACTGGGCGCACAAATCCATTAAAATCATGAGAGTTTTCAGATGTATACAATCATGGAAATATGGATATGATTTGTGAAGTACATGACTTGTATAGTCTGAAAAGTACATGATGTCATGTGCAAACTTGAATGTGAATATTCTAGAAGTCTGCCCTTGCATCTAGCATGAACTGATTATCAATGATCCTTCTGGTATCTGCCAGAATAGAATTGAATACTGTTTCTAAAAATCACCAAGGTGGAGACAAAGAAAGTGATGAGGAGCTGGGGGAGGAGTGGAAGAAGAAACGAGATAAAGACTACCCCTGGCTGAGGAATCGTGGAGATGACACTGGTTCAGAAGGTGCCTGGGATAGAGGCTTATCATGCAGGGTGCCTGTAGATGCAGCCTGATGCTTACTCCAGCATGTTGCCAAAGTAGCACCACTTCTACTAAAACTATTTCTGTACTTCTAGTGCCAAGCCTAACTCATCTGTAGACTTTCTCCACCATAGCCGCAGCCAGGTGATGCCGTCCCACAGGTCCTGATACTGGAGATTTGACTGTAGTTTCAATTGTTGGACACCAAAGCATTTAAGTTTATGACCTAATCAGCTTGTACATTTGTATGTGATAAGAGATGGATTATAAAGAAGACACTTAAGAAAATCAATCAAAGCAAATCTCCCACACTACTTAAGAGCCTGATTAGTGACACCATGTGCATTTACTAACCAGACCTTTCCTTCGGCTATTGCTATTAATATTTTTTTGCATGATAGTTTAGGCCTAACAAATAGCTATTAGTAATAGATGCATGCATGGCTATCGAATTTTGGAAGTTCTTCAAAATTAGTGTGGAGGTACCATTTTGAAAGTTCTTCAGATACAAATGTACGTTTTATGTTGTATGTAACTCATTGTACATGTACATGTCATGTATCTATGTTAGTCAATATTATGTACTTGGTTCGGGACAGAATACAGGTACACAATACCGGTAATGTGAAACAGAGTGCACATATTAATGACATATTTGATTGCTAGAACCTGAAGTCACAAAGACTTGCCAAGTTCTTGGACTGTGTGGTAATGTCAATGTCATGTCTGTGGACTGTTTCTAATTACCATGTACCATGGACCCCCTGCTCTTGTCTCTTTTGGTCCACATAAGAATACATGCTGTCATGTAGGGCCCCAGGGTACATGTTCTCTGTCTATGATGGACTGAATGGTTGATGGTGCAGTTATTTTTTGGCAGGATGGTCAGATAACTTTTGTAATAATTGTCATGATTATACATTATAACAGGAGAGATCAGGTAATCCCCAAGCAGATTCCTGCAGGGGTAAGCGGAGTATATTGGCCACCTGTAACCAGTCAGCCCCCGTAGACTGGTACGTCCGGTTACAGGCGGACAATATACTTCCCTTGCCCCTGAAGGAATCTGCTTGGGGATTAAAGATCAGGCAGTGTGAAAACGCAGGGATGTTGTGTCAACAGCACAGGATGTTATTTGCCTTATCACAGGACAGCATCATGGAGCTTTCATGCTTCAGAAAAACTGAAAGACACGTAATGAATCTGACATTATAATTTTATGTAATTTAATGGGATGTGAGAACGGACGTTAATTAGTTGGAACTGTCTGACTGTACCCTTCTGTCCAGCGATCAGAGGAGGGGATTACTACCTGTTTGAGTCCGACAGTGATGAATCTGATGAGGAGGAACTAGAGGAGGTCGAGGACAAGGACAAGACCAAGGAGGATCAGAAGGCTGGGCCTCTCCAGGTTTGACAAAATTACAGTTACTCATATTCTAACACTCCAAGTACATGTATTCTGGTATTAGGACCAAATGTAACTGTGCATGGATTTAACCATAATTTATATTTTGAAGTCAGATGTGTATTAACATTACATGTGCATGTACAATGTAGATGTACATGATATATATATGTTGTAGATCAGTCCATGGTACTTTGAGAGCAGCTTTCCTTACTGGTGGGTGTTTGGGCACGTGTATTTCCAATACCGGTACTTTCCCTTGTCTTTTAAACTACTCTGAGTCGATCCATATTGCAATCAAGCCCCTTGATAGTTCCCTCCAAGTGTAGGTCCTGGAGCATTTCAGATTGTTAAAAATACATTTCCTGTACCCTTCTGTGGATCTTAAGATTCCTAAATGCCTTTGGGACAGGCAGAATGCTGTTTGAGAGTTAAATTTACATTTCAATGGTTTGGGTTGGGGTCGGCCAAAGCTTTTCCAATGGTGGTGGGATTGAAGATTGAAGGCAAAACTTGGGGATGGAGTTTGTATGTATGGGATGTATGGGGCAGGCTCACAGCACAATCTCCTAAACAAACAGACTCAGTAACTGATATCTGACATATATTTATCATTCTCTGTTTCAGGTAAATGATATTTACCTAGCCTGTTCCCACTTAAAGTTTACGAATGTACATTGTACCTTGTGACTTAGTTTATATACATTGTATATGTTTGAACTGCTACGATGTACCCGTCTTACCTGTTTTAAGGTAGCATTTTCTTCTGATTTTAGAATATTTGTATTGCAAATAGCAAAGATAAGATTATCGCTAATCAGTAAATTGCCTAATGTCAACAGTTTTTAAATACTAGTATGTAAAATGTTTGCAGTTCAGCCTATGGCTGCAATGTACTTTTCATACCCGATCAAATGATCAAATAAACCATTCATTCATTCATTCTTTTCCCTAGATCCTTCATGCAGCAGTCATTGAGAGTCAACTTAAGGCAAAAAGGAGGGAGGCAAGGAAGAAGAAGCTGTCACGGTTCTTTAGTATGAGAAAATTCAGTGATTTGTAACAGTTGAATATCAGATAAGCATGCATGAAGCTACACGTTACTTATTAATAAACAATTCCAGTCAGTGTGACTTCTTGCTAAATACTAAGTTAAACACAGTTCTAACCAGTGCATTCTGCTACTGCAACTGTTACATTATTTGCCTCAGCACACTGCTCAGCTTTGGCCACAGTTCACACACACACCAGATGGTCCAGTGATTCTTGTACAATGGCTGAGAATCTACATGTAGAACACCTTCTAACATCATAGTTTAACAAAATGTCTTTCCTGAAGAACTGCGGCGAATGGGCATGAAGAGGACAGCTTCAGTGGAAGATCTGACAGAAGAGGAACTGAAGGAGGAGAGAGAAGAGCAGAAAGGTTGTTTCTTGTATTTCTGCCTTTGTCTCTAAAATTGAATGCAGACTCAGTAGAGGGGCCTTCACCACTAAAATACTTGCTATGCCAAACATTATCACTGCACAGGGCTCATAGTCCAAAACTTCAACGTCCCAGAAAAATACGACCTTTGCCAAGCAGTCACACAACTGCCACATACAAGTAGTACATATAAGTAGTAGTAGTAGTAGTAGTAGTAGTATGCCTTTATTTAAACTCGAAAGCTTATTCGGTACAACATAAGACCGCTTTTCAACAAGGTCGAGGGTGAGGGCGGGGTCACGGATAACAAACAAACAAAAAGTTATAATCAAATAAATAGTAAATCATCAGTCCATTTTCAGTCCAAGTGCCTTATCATATAAGAACATAAGGCTTTACAAAACAGTAAAAATTTTGGTCTCTGAGTGTTTGTTTAGTAGAAAACCAACCTAGGAAAAGCAACGTCAACACCATTGTCGTCTGCATTTCCTATGATTCCCATGGGACCGCGTTCATTGCGTAAGCCAGTTTTTCAGCCGAAACAGAAGAGAAGTACGTCAGAAGAGAAGTACACGCAATCGCAATTTTACCATCAAAAGAAAGCTGAAATATAAAATTCATTTCTTATCTCTGTTTACTTAAATTCATCACCAACTTCTGAAGACATCAAAACTACAAAAGCGTACCACATTCACGAAGGTACATTAATTTTGTACATTCACGAAAACGTCTCACAACATTTGGCGCTTGTAACGCAGAGCATGAAGGGCTCATGAACAGTATAAATGCATTTCCTATCTGAGTATGTTCTTTACATGAATGTCTTCAAAATTCATTCATCAAAACCTGACCACTCTCTCACAACTAGTGATGGAACACGGTGAGTTGGAGCGCGTGAAAAAGCGTGCAATGTTAGGGCACCCCCTGTTGCATGTTTGATTTAAATTAAATCATCACAATCATGAAGTAAATATGTAAAGCACACTCACCTTGTGTTCCCTGGTAGATTTGACCAACCTCAATTTTTTAATTTGGACCCCTTTTTATGAATGCCAGTTTTATGTTCAAATAATGTGATGTTAGAATGTCTCTTTTCAGAAACTTTATTGGATAAAATCAAACTTTACCTGAGAATCTTCTGGCTAGTCTTGGTTGCTACCATTGACCTGATTATTGACTGGCTGAACAGCTTCTCCCACCACTACCGCCACATCGCAGTCACTCTGCAAAAAGAGAGGAGATTCCTTGCCAAACAGGCAAGAATGGTAAGTAGTCCAACACATTAACCTGTCATGTACTTTGTGTCTGGTTGTTGGGGCAAATATATTATACATGTATGCTATTATCAGTATTAACTGTAACAGTTTCAAAATAGAATTGGATTTATACCAAGCTAAGTGTAAGAACTGTACACTGTAACTGAAATAACTCTAGAAAGGCCGACATTTGCTCCGGAGCAAATACAGCATATTTCAGCCATGAAATTCCTTCACATTTTTAAGTCCCATTTTACACAATTTGAAAACGGTGTATGCCAGCAAGGTGAATAACGTTCTGTTTGCATGTGTCCAAGGATCCCCCATACCAAACATCAGGTACATGGAATTTGGTTTCAATATCAGGTTATGGGAGCCAAAAATGTATATTTTTGGTCTGAAAATAGCACAAAAGTCCGATTTTACACAATTTTAAGTGGTGCATGCCAACAGTGTGAACAACATTCTTTGGGCATGTGCCCAATGATCCCCCATACCAAATTCCAGGTCATTTGCTTTTAATATCAGGACACAGGAGCCAAAAATGTACATTTTTGTCTGAAAATAGCAAAAAAGTCCCATTTTCACAATTTTAAAGTAGCATATGATAAAAGTGTGATTTATGGTCTGTGAGCATGTGCCCAAGGCACCTCCATACCAAATTTCAGATCATTAAATTGGTTTTATTATTTGGACACAGGAGCCAAAAATGTACATTTTTTGTCCAGAAATAGCCAAAAAGCCCTATTTTACATAATTTCAAGTGGTGTATGTCAAAAGCGTTAATGGCGTTCTGTGAGCATGTGTCCAAGAATCCCCCATGCCAAATTCCAAGTCATTTGGTTTTAATATTAGGACACAGGAGCCAAAAATGTACATTTTTTGCCCGAAAATAGCAAAAAAAGCCCTATTTTACACCATTTTTAATTGGTGTATGTCAAAAGCGTAAATGTCATTCTGTGCGCATGAGTCCAAAGTATCCCCATACCAAATTTCAGGTCAATTGGTTTTAATATCAGGGCACAGGAGCCATTTTTTTTGCCTGAAAATAGCAAAAAAGCCCTATTTTACAGAATTTTGAATTGGTGTATGTCAAAAACGTAAATGATATTGTGTGGGCATGTGTTCAAGGTATGCGCATACCAAATTTCGGGTCATTCGGATTTAATACCAGGGCTCCAGGTCCCAAAATGTACATTTATTGCCTGAAAATGACCAAAAAAAACAAATAAAACAATTTTCAAGGCCTGTATCAAAAAAATGAAAAAAACGTCTGGGGGCATTTGGTCACTCTACCTCTATGCCAAATTTCAGGCCATTTAGCCAAGAAATGAAGAAATTGAATCCATTTAACGAAATGACAGGAGGAGAAGAAGAAGAAACACGAGGGAATACAATATATTTCATCCATACCTATGGTATGGCTGAAATATAAAAATGTGGAATTGGCCATTCTGACATGTATAATGTAGTCCTACATGTGTACGGTACACTAACGTTACAGTTTAACCTGAGCACAAGTTTCTCACCGTGCAACCATATCTGTCCTCAAAGCACATAGTGTTTGGAAGGTAATTCAGTTCAAAGCAATCTTAGAGCATATGCTAGGTATACATGTAAGACATGATGGCTGGTCCCAGAGTTTAACAATACAGAAGGCCTGGCCTGAACATGATGTTTTAAAGTCATTCTCCGTCAATGGGTGCAATTGCTGTCTAAGTTTTAAATCAGTAGCAGGTAACCATGACTGGTTCGTATTTGGTGTTTCTCCATTGATACATGAGGGTCTGCATGCTTTTTTTTTCTGAGGTATAGCGAGCCATTTTAATTCACCGTTTATAATCACAGCTGTCAACTTTGATTCATCGATATTATCAAAGCTTTGTCAGGAAATTCTTGCTTCTATTCCACATAGCACATTAGTTGTTATCCCAAATTATCGTTAAGCATATTAGAAAACTCTTAGTATTGCGTAGTTGAATGCCAGGTAGCCCAAAATTTCCATAACATAACTCAAGAAGGCTTAGATAGATTTTCTTGATATTTGGTAGGTGGGTAGGTCTTGATGAGACCTCGAAATGATTAGATTTTGGGCCCCCTAGCGGCTGCCGTGGAACTTCCGGTTTTGATATCTCGTAAATCTGGACATGCTAGGGTCATGATTTTTGGACGGTAGGTAGCTCTTGTGCTCGGGAAGAAGTGGCGTACATGTATGTTTGGGCCCCCTAGCGCTTGTGTTGGGAACTGCAGGCGGGGCATTTGTTTGAAAATGTTTGAAGTACTAGTAGGATAACTGATAGGTAGGTAGCTTAAGTGATACTTGGCATAATTAGATGACAATTATGCAAATCATGATCTAATTTACATAATTAATGACGAAATTCTATAAATCTGCTGCGTTCCATGATAGGACAATTCAAACTTGTGACAAAGGTAATTAAGGGGAAAAGGAACATTGGCAGATATTCATTATGTAAATTGTGACACAATCTGCATAATTAACTAGAGGTCGGAGATCTCATGCCTTCGTCAGAGGGACATTGTTCTGGAGAAATGAACATCATGTGTATTCTTTACTTTTTTTAAGTAATCAATTTGGTCTAGAATGCAAAAGAATCTCTACTCCTCTTTTTACTCTACGGAACACTGTGAAATGGTTCGCCACAGATTTACAGTCTCGCTGTCATCCGTGTTAGCTTTTTTGATTTGTGACTGTTACTGGGAAAAAAGTACTGTTACAAGAAATCCTGCTTACTGTATTATGATCAAAGTGTCACAACAGTGTTGCAAAATGCAATAAGAGAAGGTGCGATGAAAGGAAAGAATCAGAACAGGGCGACTTCTGCTGTTTAGTTGAATTATTTTGATGCTTGTTTGTAGTTACACTGTGTTCTTTTATTCAATTTGTGTCCTAACATTTGTATTTCTACATTCAGTATATTCCAAATCTAGGCATCTTGTTTTTTCGACCCTTCATGTTTTTATCGCACTTTCGCAATAAATTTAAGGTCTCCAGTGGACGTCAACCATAAAAATTACTTGGTGTGGCCATAGGCTGACCAACCTATCCTCCTCCCCCTGAAATTATAGAACAGTCCCTTAATGTAAACAACGTTATCTGATCCCAGGTATGATAGTTATGGGGTCCAGCTGTCCCCCCCCCCCCCCGATGTCTCCAAGCAGAGGTTAGGGGGGAAGATCGTCATCTTTCTAAACACAAAAGGTCCAATGCCAAAACGTAGGGAACCCCCATGAGGCCCATTTTCGAACTTGACCTAGTCCTCAACAACGGTAACTTGCCTACCAAAAATCATGACCATCTATATACTCGACTTATTTTGTTAACAAGCAACAAACACAAAAGGTTCACTAACATGACGTACGGACCCTCCACAAAGCCCAAACTTGCACTTGACTTCGGCCTTAATAACGGTAATCTGCCTGCCAAATATCAGGGACTTCGAATCATGCCTTCCAGAGTTATATCCCTAAATCCGCTGTCACCCACAATGCGGCCAACCATTTCCATAGTTCTTCTGACGAAGACAACGAGAAAATTCTATAATCCCATACTGGTAAATGGCAGGAATTTCATACTTGCAGCATTTGGAAGTTAAGTGAATATAAACATCATCAAACATAACTTATTCCAATCAGGACCTCATTTGCATAATTTATGAGGAAATGCTAGAATAGCTGTCTTTGTTTGAAATAAGACTGTCATTCAGTGGAGAATATGAACAACTGAATCAGATATAATTCATGCAAATGATGATCTTATTTGCATAATCAATGAGACAATGAAACATTTATAATTCGTCAATCATAAAGGTTAACATTATTTGGCGAAGGTATGAGGTCATGGAACTCTAGTTTACCATTAAGCATTGCTGGCCTTCCTGAATTTACCATTAAGCATTGCCAGGATCCCCATGCAGACCCTCATGCATTTATCTGCCTTCATCAGCAGGACAAGGCAAAATTTTCATCAAGCAACATGCTAAAATGTAAAAGTACTGGAAAATAGTGACTGTGCAAATTGTCGCATTCAAAAATTAAAGCACACTAATTGATTTGATATGAAGACTTCATGTGACTTAACTGTTTAACTTACCATTTTCTTCTTCAATATGTCATTGAATGTAACATCACTGTTCACCTTAAAGTTTATTCATCATGTACCTATTTGAATTTTGTTCTTTTTTAAAACAGAGTTTTGGGGGAGACGTTATGCAACATCAGTAATACCACCAGAATTGTTTAGAAAGTTTTCAATTGATAACCATGCATTAGAAGACAACAAGGTCAAATATTTCCGTCCCTTGTTTAACAGTTCAATGGATCATCGGAGGATAGTTGTACGTCGTTGTTCGCTGGAATATCAGATAAAAAAGTCATAAGTGTGACATTCACTTCCAGGTCAACACTTTTGTTCACAAGACAACTTGATAAAGTTTCTTTCGCTGACCAGCAACAGTTACTGGGCTCAAGTGTGATTGATCATCAGAAAATGCCTTTTTCTTACTGTTGTACCTTCTGTCCTGTCTCACTCTGATTGGCTCACTTGACCAGAGAACCTTTCATCTTTGACCTGAATGAGGTAAATCATTCAGCTTGATCTCAGTGTGGGAGGGCACAAGCTATCAATATCTTACAAAAAGTTGCAGCACAGTCTATATATAGGCCTTATCATTACAATAGCTAGCATCCATATGAGGCCCAAGGAATATTGCACAGGTTTTAATGGAAGTTCAGACTGTCACCATGCCAGCAGTAGGATCAACTTGACATGTAGGTGACGTTTTCTGACACCAAAGTTACCAGAGCGCTTGCATGCAACATGGCCATTTTGTTGTGATTTCTTTCTGGCCTTAAAGACATCTAATGCAATTTCAGGGCAGCAAAACAAAAAATATTCAGGATGAGGAAATCTGTCTGATATTGACATTTACTGCCATTTCTTCACATATTTCCGTCATCATTTCATACTTGAAGCGTCTGAAATAGCCCCAAAACAAGCTATGTGAGGAATCCCTTTAGTTTTTGGTACCCCCAATAAACGGCTAGAACCAGCCTACAGTATGAAACAAGCACCCATTTTCCTTCAGCGACATGGCATTTTTGTGTCACAGATATCAGTATGCTGTGGGTTAGGGTTGATTCAACTTACTACATACCTTTAAAAAAATTACCAGTAAACTGACTTTGAAAATCCAGTTTTACTGTGACAGTCCTGAAATCACTTTGGATGCCTTCAAGACAAGTTTAAGACAATCTTAAGAACTTTCCTGAAGCCAAGAAAGGAACAGCTGCTGTACATGTGTATAAGGTACATGTAATTAGCAGCAATACATTATGTTGTAATACATGTATTCAGGGATGAAGAAACGTTACCGGTCCCCCTCTCCAAAAATGTAGTCATCAGTCAACGCAACACGACTGGGTGTTTTCAAATTGCAATATCAGCAGGACTAAAGAGAGAATATAATATGTGTAGCATAAGTGGGAAAGGTAATCTACAGTATCGACATGCAACAGAAAGAAATGATGGTTTACTTTTTTGTCAGATTGGTGTCACTTGGCAAGAGGACATTATGATCAACAACATGATTTTTTCGAAAGATAGTCACCATTGGTAACATGTTCAATTTCCATTAGCTGAAAAACTATTCTGATGAACTTTATTTTTCACCATAGCTAGAGCATCCACATGTCTATGAGTATTGTGCCACCATTTGTGGCGATTTCTAATTAAAAGTGATACCTATTCAGCAAATGAGCAACCCATCTTTTTTTCAGAGGTACATGTACTGTTCATGTTATCAATTGCCTTTGCCACATATGCTGTATCTTTTTATTGACTTTCTAGTCCTGCTGCTACGTACACTTTCCCACTCCAATACTCCGCACACACCCTTCCTCTGGGGGTCAGAGTTTCCAGAGCCTCTTTGGTGCAAGTTTTCGGCAGGAGGGGACAGACAAGAAGGTGCCTCATGGTCTGCTCCTGCCTGCTATCACATGCCGTTTTTGCCGTCTGGGACGAGACCCCACTTTTTTTCGAGGGCCCTGCATCTTCCTGTGCCTGTTCAGAGGCGGTTGAAGCATGCCCAAGTTGGCCATGCTTGTCCCGCTCTTGGAGGCAGGGATTCTTTTGGGCTTTATGTGGTGGTTGCTGGGGACATGGTTTTTCCGCCTCCCGGACTGGACCTTTTTCCACCAACCCCAGGCCAAGGGCTATGGCTCGCACAGTACTGGCATCTGCTCCCCACTTAGTGTTTGCAAGCTTCTTATGTCTATAGTCTTGCTGGTAACAGAATAGTGCTAATGAATGTAAGACCCTGCGAAAATGCAATGAGTGTGCTCAGAAGGGAGTAACATAAACTAAAGCTACCAGGTAGAGAATCTTGTTGATATACATTTATTTGTATACATTGTCTCTCTCTACAATGTTGTTCTTTTCTTTGCTGGTAGAGAGTGCCCAAAATATCTATGTCTGAGGATACAAAAAATCATGGGAAATGGATGTACACTGTTGAGAATTTCTATTTCATTATTTTGTGGCATCGGTTATAATGTATTTGTCCCACAAGGCTCTCATGATCACTTGTCCTGACATTGATGGGACCGTAAACTTTTGTCCTTCTCATTGTAGAATGCATGGTTATCAAGGCCTTTTCACATCCACATCTGAAGTGTGCCTCAGAAATTACTGATGCTGCATTAGTAGACCTATTTAAAGTCATCTTTTTTGGGCAGTATTATGGTTAATGGCAGCATTGTGAGAGTAGATGTTACCTGCAATTGCACCGTTAATGGAGAATGGACATTGCTGTTCTATCCCCTACGCTCAAGTACTGATACAACAAATCATTAGGCTAATGCAATTTAACATGACATTCCACTCTATTAGACTTTAATTTTTTAGATGTCTGCAAATTAGTTTATGCCAACCAGAAATAATTAAAAGACATTTAGCTTATACAATGCTGGCAATAATGATCTCTTCAGCATATCCTTGATACTGCAAGCCTAATGCTTATTGTGATTTTCTGTTATCTAACTGACTAAGTCTTGTTTTTCTAATGTTTTCTGCAACAGATTTTCTTGCAAAAGTGCCTAATTGACTCCTTGGCTGTTATATTTGTCTGACTTTGCAGCAACGAGGAACAACTATCGCTGCCTCGCTCCTTCAGGCCTTGAACCCAGCTGTGTGCCCTGGGGTAAATTTTGCCTCTCCACTCTGTCATGCACACATGTACTAACTCTGGTCACAAGTCTCTGGGGTGTCTTAGGAACTAGGGTGACGTCTGACCCTGAAGAATGGTAGACTGTAACTTTTACAAGCATGCTAGGAGAGCACGTCATTACATGTATGTTAGACAGAAAACAGAACAGGAAGATCTGCTCCATGCAGTTGTGTGTAGAGCATCTATTTGTACTTCCTGTTTTATAATTGTGCTTGAAAGTCAACTTTTACTGCAGCTGCAGTACCCTCACTCCATTAGGCTGTTAGATGATTCCGTGTTTGATCAGTATTAATATCTTGCAGTGTTGTTTTTAGCAAAAGCATACACTGTATAAAAGACTTACCATCATGCCATTTCTAAATCAGATATCAATAATGGATACTTACTAAAAGATTGTAGCTGTCATCCATGATAAAGTTACATCATTTGTTACAAAGAACATGTAATTATTACATAACTGTCTGAGTGTGTAATACTTTACTACAGGCAATGTCTGTACGTAGCATCAAGGAGTTCTGAATGCCTGGTACCATCTATTTTTTATTGATTTCATAAATTTCAGCCTACACATGTACACTTTACAGCAGATATACAAACCCTTCATGCATAAAAACAGATACAGTATCCCTTCCTGCAGGTTGCCTCTCCCAGCTCTAACCTCAATGTAATGTATGACTACTAACAGATTATCTTTCCTGTAGTCTTCCCTGCCTCCATGTCCTGAAACTGTGTGGCCTGCCTTCCATCTACCACCTCTCTGTAGCCAAGATCACTCAAGTACAGTTCCCTTTGGTTTGTATGCTTTCACTCTTCTCAATTCTGCTTTTCTCTGTCTCTGTCCTCTTGCCTCGGTCTGTCCAGGGAGCTGCACTGGTATGTTTCCTCTTTCGTCTTTTTATGACCTACGTGTACACGTAACTTACATGTACATAATTATGCAATCTGGTGCTAGGGCCAAGTTCAGTTTCTGTCAGTTGTGCCCTTGATGTGCACGTACATGTATGTTACCCACTGTCACCTCACCTTTACCATGTAACGTTAACTGGTGAGCAGTTTAGGCACAATCACCTTTTTGATCATGATGATGCCTGGCCAGGATCCACTATCATTGGAAATCAGAATGTTACAGTAACTCTGTTTTGTTAGCAGACACTTCCTGCATTTTTTCTTGTCCCTCTTTTGACCATGTTTACATGTACCTCATTTGGTTTACACGTACACGATACAGTATTACAACAGTTGGAATGCCACATGATTCTAAAAATTACATGCATGCAGCCCCTAGAGAGTTCTATACCTTGATAACCCATGAAGCCCGGAATGAATCTGCACAATATTTGGTACAAAATGTATGTGGTTAGATGTCAGCAAAACAAAGGATAGGACTGACATACAGATACAGTATTTGTAAGTTGGATGGAGAAGATTATCAACTGTTGAGGACCTTATTTAGATAATCTATAAGGAACTTCTATAATGCCTTTGCAGTAAATGAAGGATTTTCATATTTGTGACATACGCGGTATGTCACTTGGGCTGAGGTTATATCATCATGTCATAGATTATGCAACTTAAGGGCATACGTTGCCAAGGTGTTCGTTAAAAACATGTTGGTTTAGCTGCAGCTGGTATAATTTGTGAAACTGTAACCATGCAAATAAGTAAAGAGCATATTAACAACGGCTTTTTCTTTATTTTTTATAAAAATTTGTATGTATGTTAATGCCATAGAAATACAACAACATGTTGGACTTCCTAGTAAATGTATCTTTACCATTGTTTTGCATCAAACTGTCATGTCCTCTCTCTATGGAGGGGCAGCCAGTAGGTATTGTACAAGGGGTGTGCAGTAAGTTCTCAGCCTCGCCCAGAAACAATGGTCACAGCTCAAGTTTGTTTTGTGGCTCAGCTAGGAAGGATGAAGCATTTTATGAATGTCCACTAAACCTCAAGTCATTGTGATCATTACTTTGCAGTACTTTTGAAAATCAGTGACATTAACTGATGAGTGAGGAGGAAAACCATGGACAACATTTGAGTGCAACCAGAGGTGTGCAGGTCAACTTTGGGACTCCTCTTGCTCTGCTTGCATGAAGTCACCTAATTCTTCGCATTAAGATACAAAGGGATTCCTCATCAAACACTTTCAATTGTCTTTGAATTTGTAGATTTTCAATGACATGAGGAGCACCTGAAACTACCGACACAGCTCTGATCACAGTTCTACCATCTTCCTCATCTGTGTTTTTCTAGCCACTTACATACATGTACCTCTGATTTTCAAATGGGCATTGCTGGCAGAATAATGGTCACAATGATTTGAGTCTTGATGGACATTCATAAAAGGTTTTAATATATCCTTTATAACCATGCCCCGAAATTTGAGTTGTACCCCTTGTTTAAGGTTGAGGCCAAGAATGTATTGAATGCCCCTCATACTGCTCCTGACTTTTAGGTTGGCCTCATGCCACTGGCTTTTAAGGCAACAACAGAAACATGGGAACAAGAGGAGAAGCAGGACCTGTCAGGAGCTGGCAGCCTGTCTGAGGAAAACCTGCCAGAATCCAAGGGTCATCAGAGCCCTGCAGACCTGGATGACATATTCATAGAGGATGAAACACCTGCAGTGAATGGTACAGCTGAAGCACCTGCAGTGAATGGTACAGCTGAAGCACCTGCAGTGAGTGGTACAGCTGTTCCAGGTGTCAGTAAAGACCAGTCAAATGGTTCCGAGAGTACCAAGGTAGCACCTGAAAGTGGAAAAGGATCAGAAGGTAAAAGTTTAACTTAAATTTTTTTATAATTTAGCTGTACATCAGACATGATGACATGTCAGGGTAATAGACTAGAGTACAGAAATGTGGCAAAAAACGTTTAACGCTACTTAATATATATAATATCATTATTATATGTATGATATTGTATTATATTAAATTAGTACTAAAGCTGGAGGAGCGTATTAATTTCCAGTAGGTTATAATTTTAGGAAGTATAAGATCCATGCTTCTTCACAGTATATGATAGCCACGCACCAAATAAGGCATCAGTACTCTAGAAAACTTTCCCTGTAAGCAATTCCAGAATGCTTCCTGCCTATGGCCAAATACTGCACAAGGTGTCTGACAAGTTTGGTTACAGAAATAATTCCCTTGTTGTTGCCTTGGTGTGCTCATCTCCAAGCTTTTATGCCAAAAATATTCATACTGAAGTATACTGTACATACATGTACATGTAGGGTATGCATTAAATAGGGTCTGCATAGAGATGGTGATAGTTTCACAAAATACTGGTATACATCATACATGTGAAATTCTGCAAAAAGTTAATAATCTATTAATAATTAATCTATTGGAAAACAAGTAAAATCGGCGATTTTTTACCTCCGGGTTTGTTGTAATTTCTTTTTGTATATGTTGTTTGTTATATATAGTTGATAGTGTTAATGAAAGGTGTGTCGGGTAATGGTTGGGCGTTGGCATTGTAACTGGTAGTAAATGCAAGAGTTTCTGATGTAGCATGGTGAGATATGGGACATAACTGTTGATCAGTTTGTGTTATTTTGTAGTGTGAGTAGCTTGTTATGTTATGCGTCCTTCATCAACGAACATAATTTTCTTCGGTCTAAACTATGCCTAATCCACCATAGTTATATTACTTATGTTAACAACATATGCGGTATCTGTCTTAAATTTGAAAAACTAGCTATAAACTTTAAAGGCCATATCGTTGTAAACCTTGTAACTGATGGCCACAAAACCTCCGTCTGACGGCGGTGTTATGTTACAGTTGCTGCTATAACTGGCAACGTCCGACTGACGCTAGGCTGACTGCTAATTACATCTAAGCTGACTGACGGCTAATTACATCTAAGCTGACTGACGGCTAATTACATCTAAACTGACGATGTTGTGTATATAACGGTCATGATGGTGTACATATAACAGATGACTGTCTATAACATTCAACTCACATCATACCGCGATTAAAAAACTAACGGAATACTATACCTACACGTACCTAAACCCTTTTTAAACACGAAAAATAAAAATGCATAGCATAACTTTAATAAACAAAAACCACATTACATACAAAAAAATTAAAACAACATTCGGTTACAGAATGCGCTATATTCGATAACTACTAACAATACAACGCAACCATTAAAAATAACGTTAACTACATGTAGTCCACACTTCTGACAGCTCCGCACGATAGTGTCAAAAACAAACTAACATTTGAAACAACAAACCACCAACTCATTTTCATCTGCAACTTAAAACATAAACCTACAAACTTATAAAAGCCGCAGGGAACACGGAACGAAACACAGAATGACAACCAGAACAGTAAAATCAAACGTTAAAAATAACGTGTCATACAGTAGCTAACCACTGCCGTCAACTGCGCCAAGTTGCATCTGATCGCCTACATCTGAAACAACTAATCTCCGACCCCGTCCCGCGCCTACGATCTGACTAAAACCTAATTTCTTTTTATCGGAACCACACACCCCTCTGTCAGACGCCTGATAAAAATGGACGCACCCGGCTATACCTTGACAACAGCCAAGTAATTTATGCATAACCATTTTCAGACAAAAAGGGGTGTCCAGGGGCCTCCAAAAGGTTTCATTTCCACCCCCGAAAACACATATACAACGAAAAAAAAGGAACGTGCCACAACTGCAGCCTAACAGCAAAAGGTATACCGAGTCCCACAAAAATCCGCCCACCCAACCGCGAGATATAGCTGCGAACATGAAAATGACGACCAGTAGCCCTACCCTTCCGCGGAAGGATACCTCCTTCCCCGGAGGTAATAACACAAGGGCACATCTTGTTTGTAATTATGATAAGACTAATAAATAAGACCAGTAAATAAGATTAATCTTCATATTCTGTTACTGGTCAATGAAACCTAGGAAATAACAAGAGTTCCACGATCTCATACCTTCGCCAAATGATGTTAACATTTCTGGTGGACGAATTATACATTTTTTACTCATTACCTCCGGGGAAGGAGGTATCCTTCCGCGGAAGGGTAGGGCTACTGGTCGTCATTTTCATGTTCGCAGCTATATCTCGCGGTTGGGTGGACGGATTTTTGTGGGACTCGGTATACGTTTTGCTGTTAGGCTGCAGTTGTGGCACGTTCTTTTTTTTTCGTTGTATATGTGTTTTCGGGCGTGGAAATGAAACCTTTTGGAGGCCCCTGGACACCCCTTTTTGTCTGAAAATGGTTATGCGGTAATTACTTGGCTGTTGTTAAGGTATTGCCGGGTGCGTCCATTTTTTATCAGGCGTCTGACAGAGGGGTGTGTGGTTCCGATAAAGGGAAATTTGGTTTTAGTCAGATCGTAGGCGCGGGACGGGTCGGAGATTAGTTGTTTCAGATGTTTGCGATCAGATGCAACTTGGCGCAGTTGACGGCCGTGGTTAGCTACTGTATTACACGTTATTTTTTAACGTTTGATTTTACTGTTCTGGTTGTCATTTTGTGTTTCGTTCCGTGTTTTTGCGGCTTTCATTAGTTTGTAGATTTATGTTTTAAGTTGCTTATGAAAATGGGTTGGTGGTTTTGTTGTTTGAAATGTTAGTTTTTGACACTATCGTGCGTAGCTGTCAGAAGTGTTGGATTACATGTATTTAACGTTATTATTAATGGTTGTGTTGTATTGTTAGTAGTTATCGAATATAGCGCATTCTGTAACCGAATGTTGTTTTAATTTTTTTGTATGTAATGTGGCTTGGTTATTGTTTAGTAAAGTTATGCTATACATTTTTATTGTTCGTGTTTAAAAAGGGTTTAGGTAGGTATAGTATTTCGTTAGTTTTTTATCGCGGTTTGATGTGAGTTGAATGTTATAGACAGTCATCTGTTATATGTACACCATCATGACCGTTATATACACAACATCGTCAGCTTAGATGTACTTAGCCATCAGTCAGCTCATATGTAATTAGCCGTCATTCAGCTTAGATGTAATTAGCAGTCAGTCTAGCGTCAGTCGGACGTTGCCAGTTATAGCAACAACTGTAACATAACAATGCCGTCAGATCTAGACGGAGGTTTTGTGGCCATCAGTTACAAGGTTTACAACGATATGGCCTTTAAAGTTTATAGCTAGTTTTTCAAATTTAAGACAGATACCGCATATGTTGTTAACATAAGTAATATCGCTATAGTGGATTAGGCATAGTTTAGACCGTCACGTTATTAAGTATAGGTTAGAAGAAAATTATGTTCGTTGATGAAGGACGCATAACATAACAAGCTACTCACACTACAAAATAACACAAACCGATCAACAGTTATGTTCCATATCTCACCATGCTACATCAGAAACTCTTGCATTTACTACCAGTTACAATGCCAACGCCCAACCATTACCCGACACACCTTTCATTAACACTATCAACTACATGTATATATAACAAACAACATATACAAAAAGAAATTACAACAAACCCGGAGGTAAAAAATCGCCGATTTTACTTGTTGATTTTGCAAATAAGAACCCCATTTGCATGAATCATATCAGTTCATAATATTCTCCACCCATGACAGTCTTACATGTATGTTAAGAAAGAATGCCATTCTAACATCTCATAAATGATGCAAATAAGGTAATGACTGTTGGTCTCGGAATTCTCACTCAAAATGTTGACATCAAACTCCCTCCATGGTTTGTGGCAAGTACCTTTCGATTATGTGACAATCAGTTCTTTATGTCACTCCTGAAGGAAATAAGACGCATGGTTTACGATTGATAATGGATGAGGCAGATGAGATGGCCAAAGTATGCTCAGACGAGGGTGTACAAACCTTAGTTGAACCTAAAAACTTATCAACGGAAAGAAATGAAGCATTTCAATGGTAACACTATTCTTGCAATGTCAAGCATTACTTAAAATCACGACGATACGTCAACCGGTTCTTGAGTTATCCTCCTTTAAATATTTTTCAACAATCGCCCCTGCAGTTCCCCAGCAAGCTGCTAGGGGGGGCCAAATTCACGTCACTTCTTTCTCAGCACAAGAGCTACCAACCATTCAAATTTCCTGACCCTAGCATGTCTAGATCGTGAGATATCAAAACCGGAAATTCCTCTGCCGTACCATGACAAACCGCCAGGGGGCCAAAAATCTAATCACTTCGAAATCTCATCAACACCTACCCACTTACCAAATATGAAGACAATCCATTTAAGCCTTCTCGAGTTATCGTGTTTACGGACAGACACACAGACACACAGACAAATGAGGTTACCCTTTATGACTGACAACTTGTATATTTTTGCCCTAATTATGCAAATAAGATCCTTATTTGCATGAATTACATCACTTGATCATATTCTCATCCCAATGGCAGTGATATCTTAACAAAGAAGGCCACGCTAGCATTTTCTCATAAATTATGCAAACAAGGTCCTGATGTGAATAAGTTATGTTGAAGGATGTTCACTTCCAGCCAAATTCGAAATGCATAAGTATGAAATTCCTAGCAGCAACCACTATGGAATTATAGTATTTTCTCATTAATTATGCAAATTAGGTCTTCATTTACATAATCAATATATGGCAATGTTCCTCTCATTCTTAATTGCACATGTCACAAGGTAGAATAGTCATATCATGGAAGGTAACTGAATTATAGAATTCCTTCATTAATTATGCAAATTAGATCATAATTTGCATAATTGTCATCTAATTATGTCAAGCATCACTTAAGCTACCTACACACCAAATATCAAGACGATCCGTCGACCGGTTATTGAGTTATCCTACTTTAAACAGTTTCATACAAATGCTCCTGCAGTTCCAGAGCAAGCCGCTAGGGGGCCCAAACTTATGCCACTTCTTCCCGACCACAAGGGCTATCTACCATTCAAACATCATGACCCTAACATGTCCAGATCACGACATATCAAAACCGGAAGTTCTGCTGCAGTACCATAACAAGCCGCCATGGGGCCCAAAATCTAATCACTTCGAGGTCTCATCAAGACCTACCCACCTACCAAATATGAAGACAATCCATTTAAGCCTTCTCGAGTTATCGTGTTTACAGACAGACAGACACACACGCACACAGACACACACACACACACACACGAATGCCTACGAAAACATAACCTTCTTGGCGAAGGTAATTATGATGATAAGGCCACACCAATTTTATTTGTTGCTTCTCGGATTTTTTCAGAAAAAATATGAAGCGACAGGGTGAAAAAAAATAAAAATAAAAACAGGCCTGGGCATCCTATTATAGCCCCAAATGCTAGAATAGGTGCCATGAAGTCAACACAAAAGACTGGGTTAAAATTTAAACATTGAATTTTGAACTTTTAATCAAACCACTGCATTGGTAGATGTAACAACTGTAACAATTAGGAAGAAAATGACTTTCTTCAACTGTTGGAGGCAAAATACATGTATGAGCATTTTTTAGTTGATTCAAAACCAGAATTTTTTTTTTTGTTCGCAAATCAGAAAAAAATGAAGAGGCGAATCCGAGAAGCAACAAATTAAATTGGTGTGGCCTAACAGGAATGATAAGAGTGCCTGTCCACATGTGAATGCATTGGAATGATGAATTTCATGTTGCTGTTCGAAGGGACTCCTGAAGCACAGACAAAGAGTGAACATGAGAAGAAAACTGATGAAGACAGACAGACCCCAGCCCTGGAGGAGGCTGATGATAAGGATAGTGTTCTGTCAGATATGTCTGACGGTCCATTTAAAGGCATGACAGACATCCCACCGGCATCAGCCTCTGTGGAGGACATGGTAGATGTGTACCAGGGCTATGAAACTGCTATCAAACTGGCTGGAAGGAAAACAGGGGAGGGGGATGATGCACTCAGGTACAGTATCAGACCATTCCCAACTTGGCCCATGGCAAATCTGACCAATTAGGCCCAATGTCTTGGTCAAGTCAGCCCAATGCCCTGGTCAGCTCGGCCCAACATTCTGGGCCGGATGCATCATGGACAAAAAGAAATAAAAAGCAGTGTCCAACATTTTTTCATAACTTTATATTCTGTAATTTTGTCAGACATGTTCGAACTGCTGATGCCAAGGCAGTCCACATGATTTTAATAGAGATCGCGTGTCTTTGTCAGACAACTTCAAACAATTGAGTTTTTGAAGCCCCAACTGTCTTAAATTTGTTCTTAGCTCCTTCTTGACGTTAATGAAACTTGTAAAAAAATCAGATATTTTTGCTGACCGCATGTGCCGATGAGTGGGAAGAAAGCTAGGTGTGTTTGTGCCTAAATTGCTGTCTCCGAGTTGACTGGGGTGTTGGGCCGAGTTGACTGGGCCGAGTTGATCTGAGTCGTATAGAATATCATATGAACATTATTGTTCACTATTTACCACCATTGACACTAATTTGTGCACTTAACATACAGGGAGTATAGAACAGATGCCTTTAGAATAAAGACAGTAGAATAGAATCATTTAGTTTTAGTAGACTGAATATCTGAAACAAGTTTTTTTGATAGAACAACTTTGATGATCACCCCTTTACCTTTAGTTAGTACTCTTTGTGACAGTCGCTGTTCTAAGGATGTACAAGGGCATTATAGGGAAGTATAAGGGCATTTTGCTGCAGCATACATAATGCATTGTATGATGATGATGATGAATTCATTGTATATTTGGAATTGAAGAAGACACACACTTTATTTATGCATTGATCTTCAATATGCATAGTGGTCCCTTCAGCTGAAAAAGGCTGTTTTCCAAGGGAGCCCAATAAAATTATGATAAACACAAATAAATACATGTACAAAAAAGTTATGAAAAAGAGACTAAGCTTTAATTTCCAACACTAACTACAAAGAATTGGGACTTACCCCAAATTTTTTGTTGACTCCATCAACCTTGTTCACGGAATGGACCCGTCTACTCTTGGAACGTGACGTCAGAGACACGTGACCGTAGTAGCGGGTCATACGTGCCAGATAACTTGTGTCTCCCCCCGTCTCTGTTCAGGGTAGGTCTGTGGGCTCTTATGTACATTGTAGGTAATATGTATGCACGTATGACCCGCTACTACGGTCACGTGTCTCTGACGTCACGTTCCAAGAGTAGACGGGTCCATTCCGTGAACAAGGTTGATGGAGTCAACCGAAAATTTGGGGTAAGTCCCAATTCTTTGTAGTTAGTGTTGGAAATTAAAGCTTTAAGTCTCTATTTCATAATGACTTGTACCAACACAGATGAACTTTTATGCTAAAATACAAAAAAGGTTATACATGTACATGTACAACATGTATAACATAAAGTAGTAATTAACGTATGAATGCTAAGTAATACTTAGCAAATCCAATTTGCCAAACAATTGCAACTTGAAATTATAATCGTAATGCAATAACAAGCAGTCAATGGTCTTTGGGGGTCAGAGGTCAATTCCAAGTAACATAAACTTAGGAAATGATAGAATGTAGAGCAGTTATTTGTGATAATATTGAACATAAGAGTAATGAATGAATCAGATAAATCAAACAGCAAAACAAATGTAACAGTTACAAGATCATGGTAGATTGTCAGTCGACGGTCTTAGGGAGTCAGGTGTCAGATGGGTTCTGATTTCAGCCTGTCGTTAAGAGCTTTAAGGGCAGGTGCTTGTTTTAAGTTAGGTTTTAGTGAGTTGTACAAGTTACTGCTGCTCTATGTACATTGGCCTGCGCATGCTTCTGATGTGTAGTTTGGTCTGTGTAGAAGATGTGATTGTCTGGTATAGTAATTGTGGGCACCCAGACGAGCCAAAAACAAAATGTAACTCATAACAAAAGCATAAAGGCAAATCATCACATTTGGTTGATTGATTTATTGTCATGTAGTCAGAGAATATGTGTACACTCTATAAGCTTCAAGACTTTTTATTCAATTGGTGTTTGTTTACTAGACATGTGAAAGTCACTTCATCCCTTCCACAGTGACTCTGGTGATGACCGACCTGTCATGGACATACCTCAGATATTGATAATTCAACCAGGGGGGATCCCTAGACGACCAACACCCCCTCCGTCTCGCCCTGTCCCCTTACCCCCTTCTGAGCCACAAGCCTCTGCCAGAATTGGGAAGGATGGCAGTGATGAGGACAAGAAGTCCTTCCAACAGGAAGCCTGTATGGTGCAGATACCACTCACACCAGAAAGGTAAAACAAGGACTCGGTTGATATGAGGAAAAGTGTTTCTGTGCCATGTGTCAAATTTCTGTGAAGGTGAACACTTTTAGTATAACTTATTCAGTCAAGACTTCATTTGCATAATTCATGAGGAAATGCTAGAATATCCTTCTTTGTTAAAATTGTCATCGTGTGGAGATTATAATCAACTGACATAATTCACACAAATGAGGATCTTATTTGCATATCAATGAGAAACATAATTAGCCAGTCGTAAAAGCTTGCATCATTTGGGGAAGTTATGAGTCCGTGGAACAATTTATTGTTTCTTCTTTTTTTCCGCCATTTGGTCAAATGGATTCAATTCTGTCATTTTTTAGCCAAATAGCCTAAAAATGTGCATTGTAGGTAAATACCCCCAGACTGTTTTTTAAATAAATTTTCATGTTTTTGTCATGTAAAATTATTTTTGTTGAGTTTTTTTTACCGGTTTTAGACCAAAAATGTATATTTTGGGCTCCTACATGTACATGCTCCTAAAAGCAAATGACTTGAAATTTGGCATGAAGGTGCCTAGGACATATGGCCACAGGACTTCATTTATACATGTACATCATGTATATCACTTTATAATGATTATTTTGGGATTACTTGCTATTTTAACAAAAGCTAGAAAGGCAGATATTTGCTCTGGAGCAAACACAACATTTTCAGTCCATACTCTCATTTCAAAATAGACTGTTCCATATCAGCCATAAAAATCCATGTAGTTCAGTTCAGTTCATCCTCGGAATGCCATGTAGTGCTCCTCAACATCAAGTGTTTCCATACCGCCATGTAGTCCTCAATACCCATACAATGTTTTTAGTAACAATGGTTCGTACAGTGTTTTTTTTCCAGTAAAATATCCTAAGACTTGAACCCCCCATACAGTGCTTTTTAGCGCAAAGTATTCACAAAGCCCACCTGTAGTGCTTTTCAATATTAGGTGTTTTCAAAACCCCTATGTAGTGCTCAAAATCATGTATACTACTAACTAGGGAATAAGTTGATAGTTAACTGTGACTTTCTTGCCCTTCAAACTTTGTTCTCAGTGAGGAAGATGAATATGAGAAGGAGATCAAAGAGGCAGAGCATTTCAGCAAGAAGCAGCCACGCCTTCTGAAGCTCTGCTTTGCCATTTGGTATGCTGCCATTTCTCGATCAGAGATGCTGTGTTACTTCCTGATCATCATGAGTACAATCAAGTCGGCCAGCCTGCTGGCCATGCCGCTGCCCATGCTGGTGTTCCTGTGGGCCATGTTGTCTGTCCCCAGGCCCAGCAAGAGGTTCTGGATGACTACGATTATCTACACTGAGGTAAAACAAACAAGTTTTCTTATGCAAGACAAAGCAAAGGAAACAAAAGTAACATGATCAGAAAAACTCAATAGAGTTAACTAAGCATGCAGTTAGATTGATATCATCACAAAAACTACTGGTAGATGTAAGGTTGAAATGAGGAAGACTCATATTTGAGGTGAAACATCTATTAAGTAGACACACATGGCATTTTGTTCCCAGTGCAGAATTAGGTCAGGAAGTGTCTGTCCTGTGAGAGCGAGCTTAAAATAAATGCTTACCCTCTTAGACTTGGTCAAGAACAGTGACCAAAACCAACAGGTCGTGGTGTTTGACTTTTGTAAGGCATTTGACACCGTCATCAGCCTTTTGTACCGTCTTCGTCTTGGCTGAAGGTGGCCAGAAATGCTGAAGACGGTGTCAAATGCCTTGCAAAAGTCTGCAGGGTACAGTGTTAGGCCCCTTGCTTTTCTTACTGTGTACATTTATTTATTAATAAACAATCTTCTGTAGGATCACAAATTTGACAACTTGCTGATGATTGATTGATTGATTGATTGATTGATTGATTGATTGATTGATTGATTGAACTATCAGCAAGCCTTCTGATGCTCAAGGCCTGCAATCTGACCTTGATGAATGGCAAAAATGTTGTTCAATCCAGGATATCGGGATTTTCTTCTTACACAACTGGTAAATGTTTCTCACCTGCTTACGTTACGATGTCTATCAAACACATTCCTCAGAGCTTCTGACTGGAGTACTGCTTCTCATCGCTATTTGTAGTCATATAACGGGGTGCCCTAACATCAAACACTTTTTCACACGCTTGAACTCACAGCACTCCATCGCTAAATGTCAGAGAGTGGAAACCTGATCAACCGGTGTACTGAAAGCGTGAAATGGAAGGAAATGGAACGAGATGGAACGACACTCCATGTTGTTACATTGTAAAAGGCCCTACTTTCTTTTCGAGTTCTTCTGTCTCTGATTGGCGGTTTGATTTTGCCAGATATAGAAGGTTAAATGTAATTCTTGTGTTCTTGTGTCAATATGTACTTCTCCTGGTTAGCATTAGCATTATTTAATGTTTTGGGGTGGTGGGACTTTGGCGCACTGTTATGACATGTCAACTTGTATTTATATAATTTTAAAAAAATGTAAATTGTATTTTTGTCTGTGGCGCTGTTAATATAAGTTTTAAACTTGAGTGCAGTGCCACAATGTCATTGCATTGTCTTGTGTTGAATAAAAAAATGGAACGAAATATGTAGGTAGGAAAGGTGTTAAGCCATTCGGACGTTCAAACGGCAACATTAGATATGGACTGAAACAGCATGTAAATAACAGGAAAGTCGGCGTTTGATTCAACCCGTCAGTAGCGCGCCAAGAGTTCCGACTAGAAAAGTCCCTGAAAACATGTAATCACTGGAAGCCATCGGTAACAATGGTGGATCATTTGCATGCGGGAGGAAGAATTTAGCCCCACCCTCGCCTACACAGCAAAAACAATAACGCTTGCCTCATGCACTCTTGGTGAATTCTGAAAATGTAATGTTACTTCTTTATTCTATTCCTTACCTCCATACTCAGTTCCGTCTCCTTGTCATGATTTCGTGCAATTCGCAGCAGTTTATTAGCGTAACATATTGCCCAACGTTGGTAAACAATGGCGTCCCCATTTTCGGGGAGAAATTAGCCACACAAACACAGCAAAAATTGTATCTAATAGTATTGAATAGGTTCAAGAAATAAAACATGTCAAACTATTTATTTACTACTCACTTCAGTTTGATTCCTTATATTTCTCATCTTTTTTCATTGTGTTTACATGTAATACCTCCCCGTGGGCATACCGGTATGAGAGACTTTAGTAACGTCGCCGTTCAAACATCCAAACGACTTAACAAACACATTTCCTACCTACATATTTCGTTCCATTTCGTTCCATTTCGCACTTTCTGTGGTCCCTCAGGTTTTGATGAATGAATTTTAAAAGCAGTTAAAGTAGAGAACATACTTGAATAAGAAAAGCATTCATACTGTTCAAGAGCCCTTCACCCTCCACGTTACAGGTGGAAACGCTGTGAGACGTTTTCGTGAATGTACCTTCGTGAATGGCCGACGTTAGACAGTGTGTCCTAACTTCACACGCTTTTGTAGTTTTGCTGTCTTCAGAACTTAGTGATGAATTTTATGATATTTCAGCTTTCTTTTGATGTTAAAATTGCGATTGTGTGTACTTCTCGTCTCACGTGAGGAACATACTAGAATAAGAAAAGCATTCATACTGTTCAAGAGCCCTTCACCCTCCACGTTACAGGCGGAAACGCTGTGAGACGCTCTTGTTTCGAACGCAATCAGTCCGTGTTTCGACTGAAAAGCTGGCTTATGCAATCAATGCGGTCCCATGGGAATCATGGGAAATGCAGACGACAGTGGTGTTGACGTTGTTTTTCTTGGGTCGGTTTTCTACAAAACAAACACTCAGAGACCGAAATTTCTACTGTTTTGTAAAGCTTTATGTTCTTATGTATGTGGCAGTTGTGTGACTGCTTGGTACAGGTCGTATATTTCTGGGCACGAGCCGCCGCTACCAAGTGACCCTCTTTTCAGCACCATCCTTATAATTGGCGAAATTATGTTTTTCAACAAAACGATAAATAGATAAATTATATAGAACTATACTTTGCATGCAAACAACAGCTGTATGCATTGAATATGTTTATTTACCTTTTTAATTAGCAAAGTTAGTGGCAACAAACACGGCGTACTTATGCATGATAAGGTCAGTAAAAAGTCCGTTCGAACTTAGGGCACGTGTGAAGTTAGGGAACCCCCCATTATATATGCACATCACTATATGCATATCGGTTGTGTAAGAAGAAAATCCCTATATCCTATGCTCTGCCAACCCAATGAAATTATTTTCAGATGTTGTTCAATCCTTGTATATGCCACATCCTCCATATCTACATCTACATGTACATGTATATGAATTGTCTACATGTATGACTGCTGTGGACAACTGCATAGTGAACTGGTGATGTCCTGTCCTCCAGGTGATGATTGTTATCAAGTACTTGTTCCAGTTTGACTTCTTCCCATGGAACAACAAAGTCCTAGAGATCAATGATGACCCATTCTGGCCACCCCGCATCCTGGGCATTGAGAAGAAGGATTCCTTTGTTGTGGTGGACCTGGCACTGCTTCTTGCGCTTTTCTTTCATCGATCCATTCTCAAGGTACTGAGTAACTGTATTTTTTGGCAAAATCACAATCATTTTGGTAGAACAGAACAAATCTACATATATTAAGTGCTAACTATTACATGTAGAATGAAAGCTTTGTAACGTTACATGTGTTGACAGAATATTTAGTAAATGACAATTGTACATGTACATGTATATTGGAAGGCTGTCATGAGCAATCCAACATCTGTGACTGAGGCAGATGGCCACTGGAGACTGGTGAATACATAGTCGAGGGGCCGGCAAACTGTAAACTGGCTGACTAACTCCCTCGGCGTGTTATCTCTCTATTTGGCCAATTTCTACTACATGTATTTCCAGCCGCGCCCTCAAGCCTGGTAGAGGCTAGTGAATACATACATATACATGTATTTGGTGTTGGATTCATAGAACTGAAGTTGTAGCAAACGAGTGTGTTTATGTCAAACAACCAGCAGATTAAATTTGGACTGAGCAGAGCAGTTTGGACTAGTGCTTCTAGCCTTTTAATACTTAAACCTACACATTTGATATTTTGTGGAGAGGTTCTCTGTTACCCAATGGATCATAATACCCCCCAGTGAGACCCTTCATGCTTCATTGAAAATGAAAAAATCTCGAAATAAATCTCGAGATGAAAAAAAATCTCGAAATTTTTCCAGAAAATCTCAAAAAAATTTCGAGATTTTTCAAAAAAATTTCGAAACTTTTCCAAAAAATTTCGAGATTTTTTTAAAATCCCAAGATTTTTCAGTAGCTGATGTAAAAAATCTCGAAATTATTTTCAAAATATTTGTTTTAAAAGAGTTAAAAACGAGTTTAAAATGAGCTATAGCCTTCCTTTCGTGTTACAAAGATTACCTACTACCAATAATTCACAACAAAGGTGAGTTACATGTACCTTTACTAGCAGTTGAGTAGATCGATAATCCCATTGAATATGACACAAATATGACTAATTTTTCGAAATAAAGTGCGAAATAAAAATTGAAGACACAAAATAAGTGCCGACCATCGCTTTACGCCCGTCCCCTTGGCGGAAAAAAATCATCTAAATGCCGACGGAGGGAGGGGCTGCAACAGACTACCGGCCACGCGTCCGGACGAAAGGACCCGATAGAAAATACCATTCTTGCGCAAGTTGGTCACGTGCGCCTTTTGGCGTTTTGTGGTTCTTTTGGCGTCCGAAGAAATAAAATGCTCCCCCTGTGGCCTAGCTTTGATTTCTTTGAGTTGTTAGGGACTGCTACTTGACAGGGCATGCCGGCAGAAGCAGCGCGTTGGGCGTTGGTCACCGCGCGTCCCGACCAGAAGACGCCGCAATCTTTGTGCAAGTTGGTGACATTGTTTGGCGTTTTGTGGCTCTATAAATTGTGTCCGAGGAAAAGGCCGAGACTTGCCGAGACGCACCTTCTCTACCGTAGCAAAATCCGCATGGTACTCAGGCTAGGCCCGCAATGCAGTACTCTGTGAACCAAGAACGCCACACAAGCAAAGCGAAGTAATATCAACATATGAGGTCTACTAGGAGGAAAAATTGAAACCTCTGAACGGCAGCGTTGCAAGGGCTGCTGCTTGGCAGGAGTGATACCGACCTTCTTGTCCTGGTTAGATAAAAGAATGAATGAATGAATGAATGAATGGCTACGGTGCGTCGTGCGCCGGGCGTCCCGACAAGAAGACGCAATCTTTGTGCAAGTTGGTCATGCAAGTTAGATGCAGTGGGAGAAGAAATGTCAGGCCTCTCAGAAAAAAAAGATGGTAGGTTTACAATTTGTACCTTGCAAAAAATCTCGAGATGTTTTTGAACATAAGGTTTCTTTCAATTTCAACTTTCAATTATTATAACCGGCCGGTCACACGTACACCCAAGGGGGTGGGGGAAATCACACATTAAGTTAATCGGTCTAATGAGGCAGATAATGGGATGTTTATTTCTTGTTCACTCCTGGTTCTACAACCAGGATAAATCAAGATTACAGACGAAGGAAGGCGACGGCAGCTCGATACAATCGTTATCAGGCAGCAAAAAAAAAACGAAAAGTAAAACAATGAAGAACTTACTCGCTAGGTACTGGTAGTGTAGGCTGCCGTCGGTTCTTCCCACAGGGAAAGATAATGGAAACAGACAAGACGCTTCGCCAGCAAGGTAAGTCAACTTTGAATCACTTGTACAAGTGCTAACAATAGTCTTTTATAATCATGGTTGGATAAAGATTACAGATTCATTACACTGACGAAAAAGAACATGGGCAATTTACACAGAGCTGTGGAACACAAAATTTCACTTCCTGTCGGCGTACACATTTTTACCCCCTACCCCTCTCCTAATTAGTTCCATTCCCCTCTCCTTTCGTCCCTTCCTATCTCCTCCCAGTCGTCATTCGTAGCCCTGTCAGCTGTGTGGGGGCTCTCTCCTGTTCTGTACATCCATACAGAAGACAGGAACTTTTGTTCGGAACTTGTGAAGAAGTGAACGTCGCTCTTCAGGGCAGTAACGGCTAGAGCCTGAGTAGAAGGCCTGTGTGTGTGTCGAGCTGGCCGCTATAATAGCCTAGATTCTCATGAAGGGAAAAAACGGTTACGATTTCTTGGCTTGAAATACACACGTATAATACTATTAGTACACACGTATATCCAACGGAGTACAGATTGCGAATTCCTAAAATTGAGGATATGCCCTTCACTTTAGTCCTTCGCAAGAGAAGATGACAGTTGTAATCCCGACTTTCATGGGCACCACGTGTGGCTCCCTTTGTCACTGACACGCTAAAGATTAGAAACTGGACACCCGGGCCTCACCCGACATGACGTAACTGTCGGTCTGAAAAATTAGTCATGGTAACAGATTTGTATGAGGGTCTGCATGCTCTTTTCCGTAAGGCGTAGGCGGGCCTTTTAAATTTCCCGTAATTCGTAGGGAAGTTATTTTATTCAGCGTAATTCGTAGTGAGGAGGTGAAAATTTTGCGTAAAGCGTAGCCAGTGCATTTCACGTAAAGCGTAATCGAGCCAAAAAATTCCCCGTAAATCGTAGTTCAGACTCCCAATTTTTCGTAGGCCGTAGTGGATGAACTTGCGGTTGACCTGTTGGGTCATCCTTGTACGCAGGATTTGCACGTAAAAAGTTGCAGAATATACCGTTTCAGAGGGTCAAGATTTCAAAATTTTCCCGGGGAAGCATGCCCCCGGACCCCCCTAAAATGTATGCGATGTGTCACGCCTTCGACGCTGCATTATTATTTTGCCCCCTCCCATAGAAGTAGAGTCGCTTTGCTGCCGTCTCTGCTTTCCTTCTCCCATCTGGGTCCAGGTGTGGTGCACGATGGCTCGACCACATAACGCCCGTGATGGTCTGCATTTCATCACATTCTGGGTCCATTCTGACCCAGTATCAGTGCAATTTGGAGTCGTGCGAAGTCACTGATGTAAATCAGTTGACAAACAAAATAGACCAGTCAACTCTGCCTGAATTCGAAGCGAAGCGCCAGAATTTAGCGTAAAACGTTGCCGGCCTTCTTAAATTTTACGTAAAGCGTTGCGGGCCTCGATGAATTTAGCGTAAAGCGTAATCAGGACCCCCCATGCAGACCCTCTTGTATGCCAAATTGATCAGAAAAACGGAATAGGACCTTTTATCTGCAACTACACAAATATAAGAAAAATCTGTTAAATCGCAGTGTCCGTACTTGTACATGTAGCTGTATATTTTGCCTCGTCTGCGCGTAGAATGGACTGATTTCATCCAACAAAGTGAACGTAATAGTAAAGCTTTGTGTTGGATTATTTCGCAACAAGGGGTAGGAAGAGGTTCCTGCTCAGCCAGTGAATTTCTGAAACTTCTGTGTGCACGCACAGGTCACGGCGTTATGCGTTATGATTTTCCCAACGTGTCTCTGTTACAACTTTTGTGACAAAAGAAGGTCATTGAACGTTCACTACTAATAGTATCGTGTGCACGTATACTCGGTAACTTTCGGTGCTCTTCGGAGACCAATGATTGAAGAACGATGTTATGACGTAGATTTTCCGAACAACCAACATTCTACACTGATTGGCTGCTCAGACAGATCGGCTGTCGGCCGACGGAAACGGCACCAGGCGGCATTTTCCACAAAGGGGACCGGCTGCCAATCAACTACCCAAGGCGTGGGAACTGAAATGCCGACAACCAAGTGCGCCAAGCAAACTCGATGCAATCTCACAAACAGATCATTTTACCATAAAACGTTTGAGGTCACAGCGCTCAAATGTAGACCAAATCAATCGCAATTTTAATTAAATACTAGTATTGCAGGAGGTAGGACTGATGACGTGTTTTGGGGGGTTTACGCTAGGTATGGGTCATTGATCTTTGGCTGTCTTCATTCCATTTTGTTCATTTTCGTGGTGTATAACTGAGGTAATCATATGTTTCTGTACATACAGCACTGTTGCCGACGAAATTAGACAGACTATAATTACTTCCAGTCACCGCGGGTGCGATCGTACCCGGTTCGGAGATAACCCGCTGTGTTTGTAAACATTCTGCGAGCTTGGATGGGATAGTTGGTGTGTATCATGTTTCGCTGGTTCTCCTACTAGTTTCATCCAACATTTGCTGATCAGTGGGCCAGACTGCCAGCGGTGATTTCCAGGATTCCGGGCGCGGCCTAACAAATATGTTGGGCTGTCATGTTGTACAGGGAAAATGCTATACGATCCTATACGACACTGGAGACAATTGTGCAAATGCCAAAATAACACGTTACTTACTTATTCATATAGCCTAGCCTATTATGATGATGTTATAATAATAATAATAATAATAATATTATCATTAATCATGCCGCCCTTACTGTGCCATTATTAAAAGAGTATAGATCTTGATACAAAGTACGTTATCTCTGAGGTTGGCATAGAGCAAAGTTAATTTTTGTATAGGTCCACTATTATAATTTTATATTCAGCCATCCTTAATACAAGTTTGCCACCGTTTCCGTCAGTCATGATCCAGTCATTTTTGACAGACTGGGGTACTGTGTACAAGCGGGTAAATATATCACTGAGAATGTTTGAACATTAGAACTAGTTTAGCCGATGTTGGTTTATTCATTATGCTTGCATGATCTTGTAATGTGGGTTTATTCATTAGTACAAATGTAGTCACTTGTTTGGGTCTTGTTTGTCTGTAGCTGTAGTAGACCTTATGAAAGTCGCTGTGCTTTTGTTGTGTCAATAAAGATTTGTGTTCCGGGATAGATCTAAAGGCAGCCTAGCTTGGCATGGGCTCAACGGGTCGCCCAGCTCTGGAGTGATCCGAGGGCTTTTATCAGGCAGTTGATCGTTGCAGCCAACACCGTAAGTACGGCTAATTGAACCCACCCCGTAGCGTGCGCTGCACTGGGCGAGAGGCTGGACGGGGAGCGCCCAAGAGATAACATGAGCCAAGGCGGCCTGAATCAACGACAGCCAGGACACAGACTGGGAGATGAACGAGACAGTTCAGAAATCGTTAAATTTATCCAATCCATGCTTCAGGAATCCCACAGGCTGTGGTGATGACTGTCGATTATTGGTATCTGCTGACTCTCACGAGCCAGGGATGCCGAATAGAAATGGTGAACTTCAACATTGTCAACTGCTAAATGACTCGTTGGCTATTTGTCTCTCCAAGTCCATGCCTGTTACTAGTACTTGCAAAAAACGATCTGAAAAAATTCATGGGCCCTCCCCCCGGCTCAATTTTTTCCTCCCTTTTTTCCTCAATTGTTTTCCCTCCCTCACTGCTAAGTATCGTATCATTTAAAAAGAGGAGGTACGTCATATTCAAATGGCAACTTATGTATGAGCCTGACGAACCAACTAGCACTGAAGAAGGAACTCTCCATCATGAGAATTTCCTACTTGTAAATGTAATTTACATTTACATTTACAAGTAGGAAATTCTCATGATGGAGAGTTCCTTCTTCACTAATAGTTGTATAGATAACTTCGCCACAGTTATGACTTCTATTCCAAGTTAAGTTCATAGCGAAATATGCCCATTATTCCATATACACAGTTTCAACCGGTAAAGTTTCAAATCGAAATCCAGGGCCGGTGGCCAGACTTCCCCGGTGGCCATGCTTGAGTGACGCACCCTGCGGTGAATTTGGCTAAAGTCAACAGCCCAGCCCTTCTCCTCCTGTATCTGGTAAATTGGCTGCTATCAACGAGTGTTCCGGACCCTGCCAGCCTGGGCCCTGCCGTCTGCCTTCCCAGTATGACAAGTTGAACCCCCAAAACGGTGCATCATTGAGGATGCACACATAAGGACGTATGGTTGATAGATGATGTCAAAATGTAGAACTATGTGTGGTTTATTTCCAGAAGTTGACCTTTAGCCTGACCTATGTACGGGGCATACAAAACTAATTAGCAGCTCTAATTAGCCCCCTAGTATAGTGGGAGCCTACCACTGTAACTCAAAGTGAATGTGCAATGAGCGAACTGTTGATGTGCACAAACTATACGTTAGAAATGTGAAATGAAGATGCAAACATGTTGAGATGTTGTAGTAGATGTTGAAAACACCGAGATTTTTTATATTTTGAATATTTCAATATTTGGGTAAAATATTACATAATGGGGCTTAACTATTTTCTCTCTTCATGAATTTGTGCAAAGATCGTTGTCTTAGCCTGGTATCTAAACCCATTATAGCTACTCAGTCTCTAGCCTGGGTTCCTTCAACAGGCTCTCACCCAGCACGCCCCGCTCCCGAGATAAATTAGACCCGGAGTGCTAACTCTGGGATGGGGGCGTGTGGCTTCCCCCATCCGATTATCCTTAGCGTGTGATTTTCCCCACCCCCTGGGATGTACGTGTGGCCGGCCGTATCTGGTGGATTCCCTTGCCCCAGAAAAACAAACAAGATAATTGGAGGGGCGGAGACACATAAACCATGGGCAAATTTGGGTAAATTTTAGAACACCGGCACGGTAATTCTGCATAGCTATCTTTCATGATGATGGCAAAGTGACAGATAGAGTAAATAAAAACAATTTAAAAATATCTCATCTAAGTTTCTCCTACCCTCATTTCCTCTGAGAGGCCGGTGCTGTAGCTCGGTGGTTGACTTACATAAGAAACTTACTACCGGTGTAACATAGCTGAAGCCGCAGTTCCAAAGCTAAGGATGGTAGTTTTATCAGGTTCGTTGTTGCAGCTCCGGCCTGGGTGGTTGAGTCGACTGTTATTACGTTAGAGAATGTAACTTACCTTTGTTGTGCACAGTTGTTGATAGTTTTGTCTTGTCTTTGTCAAAGTTTCTTACATGACAGAATACATTTAAAAAATGCTCTTTGCCGGTGTCACACGGCTGCGACGTAGTTTCTGTCAGTATTTATAGTTAATAGTAACGTAACGTATAGACGTAACAGGTACTGTTAGTAGGGCAGGTGCCAATTTCTCTAACACAATGAAAACGAAGTTGATATCTCCCTTCAAACTCTTGTCAAATTATTCTTCAGCAAATCTTTAAAAAGATCGAATTTTTATACAAGCTGTTGAAAAATCTCGATATTTTTTCAGAAAATTGTTTCAAGTTGATATCAAGCAAAAGAAACAATATTATTTTAGATTTATGTAAATGTTATTTGAAAATTCTTGTAGCTTTATGTATGTCTAAATGAATATGGGAGCCTCGTTTTATTCTTTATGGAAAAATCTGGAGAGTTTTGCAAGATAGAAATTAAAATAAAAACAACATCAACTGCAACCAAAATCAACCTACCCTTTTTTCCTCTGGGAAGCCTGACATTTCATATTCCACTGCATGTAAAGAAATCAAGGTGAGGTCTCAGGGGCGCTTTGGCGTTTTCCGACACTGGAAAACGTCGGGAAATGCAAAACACGTGACCAACTTGCACAAAAATTGCGTCTTCTGGTCGCGACGCGAGGTGACTAACGCACGACGCGCGGTAGCCGGTTTTACCCTGCCAAGTTGGAGACACTAGCAACGTAAATAAATCAAAGCTAGGGTTGAGAAGGTGCGTCTCGGCCTTTTCTTCGGACACAATTTATAGAGCCACAAAACGCCAAAAATGTCACCAACTTGCACAAAGATTGCGGCGTCTTCTGGTCGCGACGCGAGGTGACTAACGCATGACGCGCGGTAGCCGGTTTTACCGTACTGCCAAGTTGGAACCACTAGCAACGCAAATAAATCAAAGCTAGGATTGAGAAGGTGCGTCTCGGCCTTTTCTTCGGACACAATTTATAGAGCCACAAAACGCCAAAAATGTCACCAACTTGCACAAAGATTGCGGCGTCTTCTGGTCGGGACGCGCGGTGACCAACGCCCAACGCGCGGTAGCTGTTTTTGCCCTGTCAAGTAGCAGTCCCTAACAACTCAAAGAAATCAAAGCTAGGCCACAGGGGGAGCATTTTATTTCTTCGGACGCCAAAAGAACCACAAAACGCCAAAGGCGCACGTGACCAACTTGCGCAAGAATGGTATTTTCTATCGGGTCCTTTCGTCCGGACGCGCGGCACAGCATAGTCTGTTGCAGCCCCTCCCTCCGTCGGCATTTAGATGATTTTTTCCGCCAAGGGGACGGGCGTAAAGCGATGGTCGGCACTTACTTTGTATCTTCAATTTTTATTTCGCACTTTATTTCGAAAAATTAGTCATATTTGTGTCATATTCAATGGGATTATCGATCTACTCAACTGCTAGTAAAGGTACATGTAACTCACCTTTGTTGTGAATTATTGGTAGTAGGTAATCTTTGTAACACGAAAGGAAGGCTATAGCTCATTTTAAACTCGTTTTTAACTCTTTTAAAACAAATATTTTGAAAATAATTTCGAGATTTTTTACATCAGCTACTGAAAAATCTCGGGATTTTAAAAAAATCTCGAAATTTTTTGGAAAATCTCGAAATTTTTTTGAAAAATCCCGAAATTTTTTTGAGATTTTCTGGAAAAATTTCGAGATTTTTTTTCATCTCGAGATTTATTTCGAGATTTTTTTATTTTAAATGAAGCATGAAGGGTCTCACTGGGGGGTATTATGATCCATTGGGTAACAGAGAACCTCTCCACAAAATATCAAATGTGTAGGTTTAAGTATTAAAAGGCTAGAAGCACTAGTCCAAACTGCTCTGCTCAGTCCAAATTTAATCTGCTCGCTGTTGTCAGTACAATGATAGCTAATTACTGTTGGCTCAAGCATAAACCTTGTCAATGTACATGTAAGTCACCTGATGCATGGATAGAGGCAATAGTAGTATTATTATAGTATAAGGCAGCTGAGTCTGATGTCATGTATAATATATACAATATATAATTTGATATAATTGCACCTTTCCACTGTCCTTCTGTCCTGGGACTGCCATGTCTGATAAAGTTTTCAGAAAATTGAAAGTGAAAAGTGATCACCAAACCAGTTCATCTCACTGAAGAGCTAACGTTACTCTTTCACTGGTCATGACAGAGAAGATAGCGGTACATGTACAAAATAATGTACATGACTAGTACAGTATTTACAGCCTCGTTGTACCGGGGAAATTCCCCTAGCTCTTTTTGACAAGTACAATGAACAATGGACCACGGCTTAACTTCCTTTAAGGACTGTGACCCTTTCCAGCAGCATGCATGTGGGGTGAGTCTGTGTACAAAAAAAATGCGAAACTAAGCGAAAACAAGTGAAAATAAGCAAATACAAGCAAAAACAAGCGTGTAAGCGAAAACAAGCGAAAACAAGCGAAAATAAGTGAAAATAGGCCAAATAAAAAGCAGACGGTGGTACTCTCACCTCTCAAATAACGTAGCGGTACAACTTTTTTGGCCTGAACATCCACGCGGTGACTTTCTTATTTTTGGACGGTACGTTTATTAATTTTGGAAAATCACTTGTAAAAAATGTCTGTACATTTTTTTCTAAAAGACAAATACATCTTGACAAATCTGACCAATCTTTGGTTGAAAGACATTTTAATAAACACAAAAAATTTCGGCAAAAAAACTCCGATAAGGCCGGGTGTTCCGACGTTGTTTACTAGTACCGGGCCCCGTGGTGCTGTTATCAACACCATAACAATGTTCACTTACTCGGGTAAATGTTACCTCGACATGAGAAATTGACCCCCAAACAAATAATAAAACAGTAGGTTACTGATATTTTTTTCTTATTGTGAACCTATAGTCAGCCTGTTTTTGTTTCTTGCAAAAGTGTGAATACATGTATGTCCACAAGGAAACGGCACGAAAAACAACACGGTGTGAGCCTAAATTGTCGGCTAGCAAATCCCGCCCCGGTTGGCATGCATCACTCTTGCGAACACAAAACACGATATTACGTGCTGTTTTAGCACAGGTTTTTAACGATGGGGTTTTTTCACCCTTTTTCCCTCAGTAATTTCGCTAAATTTGACCAAAATTCGCCGTTTCATGGCGTCAGGCCTGCCTTCTCACGAACTCTCATACCAACTCATGTCTCGCGAATTGCAAGACTCGCCTATTATTAGATGCCAAACTGTGAAAGCCATGTCTAGTCCTCTCACACCTTCACTTTGTTTCGTCGTGAACTTAGCAAGTAGACTCCTCCAATGCCATGTTGTGCTCTTGTTGGTCGGGGAATGTCAGACTCCTGACACATATATTACCATATCAATCGTGTTCATTTGCATATTCGTGAGACTTCAGTACCATGTCGCGCTCCATTTGGGGGGACAGTAAGCTAGGCAAACACGACGAAAATACTGTAAAATTTAATAAGCTTGTCTCATTTTGTGTAAGTTCTAAAAATGTAACGTGACATTTATTTTGCACCCACTTTTTTATTCTAGACCTTACTCAGAACATCAACATTTACCGCTGACTTTATTTGGCTTGTTTTCGCTTGTTTTCACTATTTTTCTTGTTTTCGCTTATTTTCTCTTTTAACATTTTCTGGAGACCCGGGTGAGTGACAACAGACGGGATTCGAACTCCCAACCACTTGGTCCAGAGGCACTGTTGAGCAAACAAACATGGGACTGTTAATGTTATGATATCAATGCCTTGTTCACCTGCAGGCACATGGCCTGTGGAAGGATACAGAGTTTGATGATGAGATGGAAATGGAGGAGGATGGGGAGGACCTACAGGACAAGCTGGATCTACAAAACGACCAATCAGAAATAAAGGGACCTAACATAGACAAGGTTATTTACAACAATTTTAGTGACCCAGTGGTGGACAGCCTTTAATTAATCATTGGACTGTGATCACCAGGAAATGGGCACAGGTACCATGATGAGGCATGGGTTAGCGAGTCTAGGAAAGTTTCTTCTGATCTCCTAAAAAGGGATTCAAAATGATTATAGTCAGTCTTGAACAATAATGGAAATGCTTGTACTATTATTACAAGTTATTGACTGGATTTTGCTTTGAGTGATTTCTTTAGATCTAGTAATGGCAATAGATTCTCCAGATGATTTTTTAATGTAGTAAAATGGTTTTAATTTTTTTGATAAAACATAGAACAAAAACTGAATTGCACCGAAATTTGCAATGTACGTACAAATGATGTTCAGTAATCAACGTGATTAACACGATAATCATGTCGATGATAATATTGTACAGTGATTGTTTACAAACTTTTATCAGGCTGAGTTGGTCATACTACCCAGTGAGGAGGAGGATAGTGGCAAACCTGGCTCCAAAGGTATGGACTCATCAGGGGAGACCATCTCTACAGAAGGCAAGAAAGATGGGTCTGATGCTTTCTCTGCACCACCAGACTATGAGGAGACACAGAGAGAAGACTTCTCTGCCAGGCCTGTTGACCTTCTGTCTACTGAGTTGGTCCCAGAACCTCCCACAGCAGATGGCAGGGCAGCTGAATCTACTACTACTGACTGTGGCACGGGATGTGAGAAAGGTGACAAGGAAGCAGATAAGTCGCCCCCAGAGCTGACGGAGACATCATCGTTTGTTATTACCAGGAAAGCCTCTGTCGGTAAGGCATTTTTTCTCTTATCATATTTCTGGTTTCCTACATATGTAACATGCATATACAAAATGTACAATGTAGATATTGTATACTTAGCCTGCCAGGGGCCTTTATATTTCTTCCTCTCACATTGTATGCATATGTTTTTGCCATCAGCCTTTCCTGTCTGTGGTCATATTGTCCAGAGGAAACCAGAGCCAAAAACTACCCTCTTCTCCTATACTGTATTTTATATCATAACAGTGTTCCAGACTTGTCCGTACTTTGCGGTATGGACTGGGCTTCCAAGGCTACCATAGAACGATTCAAACGCGTTTCGTCCTGGACGCGTGCGCTGCTTTCGAAAATTCGAATACAGGATTCGGACGTTGGAATTGATGTTGTTGCAGTTTTTGGTTTAGGGACACCAAATTTTTGCTCATTTCACATTGAAAGTGGTGTTTTCTATGGTGGGTATGATGTACGTCAGCCGATCCGACTTGCAGTCGGGCCGATACCTCGGGCGATATGGAATACCCTGTGTTGTATTCTATATGTACACACCCATGCAGTAAGCTTGAGCATAAAATGTGATTTTAAGTTAGTCCAACCTTGAAAAATTTTCTTACATTGACTTTGATTGTATGTCTTTACTGCCTAGAGAGTTTCACTGATGACAAAGGTAACAATGAAGAACGAGACGAGGAAGTTCAACAAGAGCAGAATGGGAGGAAACTAAAGCTTGTCACTCGAGAGCAGATAATAGAGCTCACAGAAAAGTAAGTAGTACTGTCAAAGTATTATACATTGTATTATATTTTTATGCCTTTAGTCACTTTTTCATCTTCTCCCAAACCAACTATCATAAAGAATACCAAAACAGGTACATTATGGACAAAACATCTTGTTCCTATTGCGTCCTCACTCACTCACTCACTCACTCAGCACCGCATGCTCCAGGGAGCGTCGCGCCTCTCCAAGTTGCCTTCCAGATGGTTCTGTCCTTTGCCCTCTGCCAGGCTGTGGTTACATCAAGGCCCACTGCGTTGACATCTGCATTCAGCTGGTCTCCCCACCTGCGTCTGGGTCTGCCTCTGGGTCTGGACCAGCCTGCAGGCGTGGCTGCCTTCAGTAGACTGGCAGCTTCCAGGGGTGGAGAGGCTCTGGCTATGTGGCCAAAGAGTCGCAGGCGGGCCTGTCTGATCTTGTAGGACACAGGCGGTTGACCGGTTCTTTGGCGTACTGTGGAGTTAGAGATGAAGTCGTACCAGCGGTAGCCAAGAATCCTACGCAGGCATTTTTGGTCAAAGATGTCCAGGTAGCGCTCCTCTGTGGCTGTGAGGGTCCAAGCCTCTGCACCATAGAGTAGAACAGAGAGCACTAAGCTGTTATATAGAGCCTGAGCTTGGTGGCAGTGGATATCTGACCATTAGACCAGATGTGGCCGAGACTAGCCATTGCTGCTGATGAGCGGCCTATACAGGTCTTGATGTCGGAGGTGCTTCTGCAGTCAGAAGAGATGGTGCTTCCTATAGGTAGGAGAACCTATCCACTGCTTCTACTGTGTGGGACTCAATCGTGATGTTGGCAGGTGGAGGTTGGTAGTCACTCAGACTCTGGACTTTCGTTTTCTGCCAGCTGATCTGTAGTCCTAGAGGTCTGGTTTCTGAGTCCATGATGTGGAGTGCAAGGTGTAGGGCCTGCATGATCTCAGCAAGGATGGCCACATCATCCGCATAGTCAAGGTCCGTTATAGTGACATTCCCAAAGCTTGCACCACACGCACTCTGGGAGATGGTCCTTCCCATGACAAAGTCTATGGCAGTGTTGAAGATGGTGGGGGCAAGAACACAACCCTGTCTCACACCACTATTGATGTTGAAGCTAGCGGAGGTCTGTCCATTTACCCTCACACTGGAGGTTGTGGAGGAGTAGAGAAGGGAGAGAAGGCTCAGCAGCTTTGTGGGGACTCCCAAGATCTTAAGAATTTTCCACAGCGCTGGGCGATCCACAGAGTCGAAGGCCTGTTTCAGGTCAACGTACGCAGCAAAGAGTGGCTTCCTGTACTCCCTTCTCAGCTCTGCAAGTATCCTAAGGGTAAGGATCCTATCCACCGTGGAGCGGCCTGGCGTAAAGCCGCTCTGCTCCTGGCGTTGTTTGCTGAGGAGCAGTGGCGGCAGTCTCGCCAGGATGATGTGGGCAAGCACCTTCCCTGGGACGCTGAGGAGAGTTATGCCTCTGTAGTTGCCGCAGTTGTCCTTGGGGCCCTTATTCCAAAACGGTAGAATGATCCCATGGAGCCAGTCTGTGGGGACGGTCTCTGCGTCCTCTTTGAAAAAAAAATTTATTATATTATTATATTTCAGCCATACCATGGTATGGATGATGTATATTGTGTTCTCTCATGTTTCTTCTTCTTCTTCTCCTTCTTCTCCTCCTCCTGACATTTCGTTAAATGGATTCAACTCTGTCATTTTTCAGCCAAATGACCTGAAATTTGGCATGGAGGTAGAGTGACCAAATACCCCCGGACGTTTTTTTCATTTTTTTGATACAGGCCTTGAAAATTGTTATATTTCAGCCATACCATAGGTATGGATGGAATATATTGTTTTCCCTCGTGTTTCTTCTTCTCCTTCTTCTTCTCCTGTCATTATATTTCAGCCATACCACAGGTATGGATGAAATATATTGTATTCCCTCGAGCTCGTGTTTCTTCTTCTCCTGTCATTTCTTTAAATGGATTCAACTCGGTCATTTTTCAGCCAAAAAACCTGAAATTCGGCATGGAGGTAGAGTGACCAAATACCCCCAGACGTTTTTTTCATTTTTCTGATACAGGCTTTAAAAAATGTTTTATTTGGGTTTTTTGGTCATTTTCAGGCAATAAATGTACATTTTCGGATCTGGAGCCCTGGTACTACATCCGAATGACGCGAAATTTGGTATGGGCATACCTTGGACACATGTCCACAGAATGTCATTCACGCTTTTGACATACACCACTTTGAAATTGTGTAAAATAGGGCTTTTTTCGCTATTTTTGGACAAAAAATATACATTTTTGGCTGCTGTGCCCTAATATTGAAACCAAATGACTTGGAATTTGGTATGGGGGATCCTTGAACACATGCCCACAGAACATCTTTCACGCTTTTGACATACACCACTTTGAAATTATGTAAAACAGGGCTTTTTGGCTATTTTTGGACAAAAAATGTACATTTTTGGCTCCTGTGTCCGATTGATAAAACCAAATGATCTGAAATTTGGTATGGAGGTGCCTTGGGCACATGCTCACAGACCTTAAATCACACTTTTATCATATGCTACATTAAAATCATAAAAATGGGACTTATTTGCTATTTTTAGACAAAAAATGTACATTTTTGGCTCCTGTGTCCTGATAGTAAAACCAAATGACCTGGAATTTGGTATGGGGGATCATTGGGCACACGCGCAAAGAAGGTTACTCACACTGTTGGCATGCACTACTTAAAAATTGTGTAAAATGGGACTTTTTGCTATTTTCAGACAAAAAATGTATATTTTTGGCTCCTGTGCCCTGGTATTAAATCCGAATGACCATAAATTTTGTATACGGATACCTTGGACATATGCCCAAAGAACATCATTCACACTTTTGACATACACCACTTCAAAATTGTGTAAAATAGGGCATTTTTGCTATTTTCAGCCAAAAAATGTACATTTTTGGCTCATGTGCCCTGATATTAAAACCAAATAACCTCGGATTTACCATGGGGGTACCTTGGACACATGCCCACAGAACATTGTTCAAACGTTTACTATACACCATTTTAAAATTATGTAAAATGGTACTTTTTTGCTATTTTCAGACAAAAAATGTACATTTTTGGCTCCTATGACCTGATATTAACACCAAATAATCTGATATTTGGTACGGGGGATCCTTGGACACATGCAAACAGAATGCTATTCACCATGCTGGCATACACAGCTTTCAAATTGTGTAAAATGGGACTTACATTGTAAACATGTGAAGGAAATGGCTGAAATATGCTGTATTTGCTCCGGAGCAAATGTCGGCCTTGCTAGTATAAGATTATATTCTGAACATTGGGCAAAACATACGCTCAACAATTTCTTATGGGTAAAAGATACATTTCTTTGTCTACACAAATGTCATGTATATCTCTGCATGTGTTTCTTTTTATACTACTAATACAATGTACTTACAGTACAGACCATTTGCTACATGGCAGTGCATTTCGCTACATCCAAAAGTTGTTTTTCTATACATTTGTACATCATGTATTGGTTAATTTGCAATTATAGTAGCTCAGAGTGCTCTGAATGTTTTTATATTTCAGCCATACCATAGGTATGGATGAAATATATTGTATTCCCTCATGTTTCTTCTTCTTCTCCTCCTCCTGTCATTTCTTTAAATGGATTCAACTCTGTCATTTTTCAGCCAAATGACCTGAAATTTGGCATGACGGTAGAGTGACCAAACACCTCTAGATTTTTTTTTTTCATTTTTTTGATACAGGCTTTTAAAAATGTTTTATTTGGGTTTTTTGGTCATTTTCAGACAATAAATATACATTTTGGGATCTGGAGCCCTGGTACTACATCCTAATGACGCGAAATTTGGTATGGGGATACATTGGACACATGCTCACAGAAATTCATTTATGCTTTTGACCTACGCCACTTTGAAATTGTGTAAAATAGGGCTTTTTTGCTATTTTTGGACAAAAAATGTTCATTTTTGGCTCCTGTGTCCAAATATTAAAACCAAATGACTTGGAATTTGGCATGGGGGATTCTTGGACACTTGCTCACAGAACGCCATTAACGCTTTTGACATACACCACTTTGAAATTATGTAAAATAGGGCTTTTTGGCTATTTTTGGACAAAAAATGTACATTTTTGGCTCCTGTGTCCGAATAATAAAACCAAATGATCTGAAATTTGGTATGGAGGTTCCTTGGACACATGCTCACAGACCATATATCACACTTTTATCATATGTTACTTTAAAATTATAAAAATGGGACTTTTTTGGTATTTTCAGACAAAAAATGTACATTTTTGGCTCCTGTGTCCTGATAGTAAAACCAAATGACCTGGAATTTGGTATGGGGGATCATTGGACACACACCCAAAGAATGTTATTCACATTGTTGGCATGCACCACTTAAAATTGTGTAAAATGGGACTTTTTTTCTATTTTCAGACAAAAATGTATATTTTTGGCTCCTGTGGCTTGGTATTAAATCCGAATGACCATAAATTTGGTATACGGATACCTTGGACATATGCCCACAGAACATCATTCACACTTTTGACATACACCACTTGAAAATTGTGTAAAATAGGGCGTTTTTTTCTACTTTCAGCCAAAAAATGTACATTTTTGGCTCCTGTGCCCTGATATTAAAACCAAATAACCTGGGATTTGCTACAGGGGTACCTTGGACACATGCCCACAGAACATTGTTCAAAAGTTTACTATACACCATTTCAAAATTGTGTAAAATGGTACTTTTTTGCTATTTTCAGACAAAAAATGTACATTTTTGGCTCCTATGACCTGATATTGAAACCAAATGACCTGATATTTCGTACGGGGGATCCTTGGACACATGCAAACAGAATAATATTCACATTTCTGGCATACACAGCTTTCAAATTGTGTAAAATGGTACTTAAACATGGTAAGGAAATGGCTGAAATATGCTGTATTTGCTCCGGAGCAAATGTCGGTCTTTCTAGTGTTATTCTGACTCTTAATTGGGTTCATCATTGTTGAAGGTCTTTTTCAGACAAGAATATAGAACTTCTTTTTTTCTTGTTTTGTTCCAGACCTGTAAATTATAGTTATATTTCAGCCATACCATAGGTATGGATGAAATGTATTGTTTTCCCTCGTGTTTCTTCTTCTTCTTCAATCTTCTCCTCCTCCTCCTGTCATTTCTTTAAATGGATTCAACTCTGTCATTTTTCAGCGAAATGACCTGAAATTTGGCATGGAGGTAGAGTGACCAAATACCCCCAGACTTTTTTTTTCATTTTTTTGATACAGGCTTTTAAAAATGTTTTATTTGTTTTTTTGGGTCATTTTCAGGCAATAAATGTACATTTTGGGATCTGGAGCCCTCGTACTACATCCGAATGACGCGAAATTTGGTATGGGGATACCTTTGACACATGCCCACAGAAAGTCATTCACGCTTTTGACATACACCACTTTGAAATTGTGTAAAATAGGGCTTTTTCGCTATTTTTGGACAAAAAATTTACATTTTTGGCTCCTGTGCCCTAATATTAAGACCAAATGACTTGGAATTTGGTATGGGGGATCCTTGGACACATACCCACAGAACGTCATTCACGCTTTTGACATACACCACTTTGAAATTATGTAAAATAGGCCTTTTTGGCTATTTTTGGACAAAAATGTACATTTTTGGCTCTTGTGTCCGAATAATAAAACCAAATGATCTGAAATTTGGTATGGAGGTGCCTTGGGCACATGCTCACAGACTATAAATCACACTTTTATCATATGCTACTTTAAAATTATAAAAAATTGACTTTTTTGCTATTTTCAGACAAAAAATGTACATTTTTGTCTCCTGTGTCCTGATAGTAAAACCAAATGACCTGGAATTTGGTATGGGGGATCATTGGGCATTCGCCCAAAGAATGTTATTCACACTGTTGGCATGCACCACTTAAAATTGTGTAAAATGGTACTTTTTTGCTATTTTCAGACAAAAAGTGTATATTTTTGGCTCCTGTGCCCTGGTATTAAATCCGAATGACCAGAAATTTGGTATACGGATACCTTGGACATATGCGCACAGAACATCAATTAAACTTTTGACATACACCACTTGCAACTTGTGTAAAATCGGGCATTTTTGCTATTTTTAGCCAAAAAATGTACATTTTTGGCTCCTGTGCCCTGATATTAAAACCAAATAACCTGGGATTGGCTATGGGGATACCTTGGACACATGCCCACAGAACATTGTTCAAAAGTTTACCATGCTACTTTAAAATCATAAAAATGGTACTTTTTGGTATTTTCAGACGTAAAATGTACATTTTTGGCTCCTATGACCAAATAACCAAATGATATTTGGTACGGGGGATCCTTGGACACATGCAAACAATCAATCAATCTTTATTCAAACAACTAGCAGACGACCGTCTGAATTGAGTTGTTTTTACAGTTCATAAAATTGACGTTAAACAACACTAATAGTTTAAAAATTACATGATTTACAAGTTAATGACACAAATTCGGTAGGGAGCTATAATAATGCCTATTTACACAAGTAGAGGTAAAGGTCAATGCTAGCCGCACTCAGTCACTCAATGCCCTCTTAAGTAAAAGCAGCTAAGAACTGTATTTAACTAGCGTTTAACAGCTCAACAATGTAGGGAATGGGCGATTTTTTGTACCGTTCTGTGTGGCAATACGGAGTGTCAAACTTATGTGCAGAACGTGTGCTTCTACCAGAGATATTCTGCCTTACTGGGGGCAGCCATTCACGAAAGTCAGAGTTCAAGAGAGATTCTGCAAATGTTCTACAGATTGTGCGGCGACGATCGGCCAGGGAGCTGAGGTTCAATGCAGTAAGTGCTGTGTCGTAACTGGAATACTGTGACCCCAGGATGATTTTGCAGGCCCTTACTTGGATTCTTTCTAGTGTCTTTGATTGTTTACAGGTCAGTGCTGGATGCCATACAGGTACAGCGTATTCCAGTGTGGGACGCACGTACATCGTGTAGACGGTCGTCAGGTCTAGAGTCGACACACCGCATCTCTTCAGTCTACGTAACATGTAAAGTCTCCTGTTGGAAGATTTAACCATGTTGTCCACTTGATGGTTCCATTTCAAATTACCCTGGATAGTCGTGCCTAGAACTTTAATACAGTCTACACATTCTAGGGGTTGTCCACTTATGAACAGTGGTTCCGGAGGGGGAAGGGCTCTCGCGAAGCAAACTCGGAGAACTTTGCATTTCCTCGGGTTTAAAGACATCTTGTGGTCACAGACCCAAATGTTCAGGCTGTCGAGAGTGGGTTGAAGTGTGCATGGCTGACGTATCAACCGGGCTTCTGCAATGTTCATATCATCTACATACTTCCAACGATTGGTCACTTCACGGAGCGCTGCATCTATTAAAGCTGTAAAAATAACTGGACCAAGTAATGTTCCCTGCGCTACTCCGCATGTGAGATTAAGCCAGTCCGAGGTAGCACCTTGGTAAGAAACCCTCTGCCGTCGGTTAGTCATAAAGCTGCAGATCCAAGGTATCACTGCCGGGCGAACACCTGCATCGAGCAGGGACCGAATAGCTATTGTATGATCCACTTTGTCGAAGGCCTTAGACAGGTCAGTGGTTACAAGTGTACAAATTGAACTTGGCAATGACGTTGATTTGTAGAGGAAATCCACCATGTTGACCAAAGCGTGTGTTGTTGATCTACGTTTTCTGGCCCCAAACTGGCGTGGGTCGAGTCCGGGGGATATGTCCTGAACTATCCAGTTCGTCACAAAGCGCTCACAGAGCTTAGAAAGCATCGGCGTCAGGGAGATGGGTCGGAGTTCATCAATGTTTGGCGGAGAAGATTTAGGCAAAGGAACTACATTAGCTTCCTTCCATTGTCGGGGAACAGTGCCTTCAGCCAGTGACGTGTTGAATAAGTCACAGAGAGGAGTGCTCAACTCACACGCAAACTCCTTAAGGATACGGGCAGGAATGCCGTCAGGACCTGGGCTTTTGTAGGTATTGGTAGACAGTAGGTGTGAGTATACGTCCCAAACTTGGATGGTAGGTAATGGTTGGGCCGGAAGGAATGATGGGAGAGATGACAACTCCAGTGGTGGCAGTGACTGGGACACGTTTGCGAATTTAGCATTAATAGCGTTGGCTATGGCTGTGTGGTCGTTCTGATCAACGTCAGGGGCGTAGATCCGGCTGGCTTTCTTGTTCATGTTACATATGGCCTTGAGACCATTGTGCCATGACCTAGGGTTGTCTTTTTTGCGGCCCTCAACGTCAATCGTGTAGAATTTGTTCTTAGCTTTCCGGATCTCTCTTTGGACTTTGTTTCTGTAGAATTTTGACATTAAGGTAGAACTTCCAGATGTGAATTTACTCTGTCTCAGTTTGATAAGGTGCTTGATTCTGGGTGTTATCCAGGGCTTGTCGCTGTTGTGTAGTTTAACCATCTTAGTGGGGAAGAACTTGTCGATGGCAGACGTCAGCGTGTTGTAGAAGGCGTCGGCCTTTTCTTCAGTCGTGTTCGCACTGTAAACTTCTTCCCAAGAATGGGTGGTAATCCATTTGCCAAAGTGACTCACATTGGGCTCACGAATGGGACGAGTGAGCTTCTTTGTGCACATGTTCTGTTTCAGTTTCACTTGCGCCTTCCACAAGACACAGTTGTGGTCACTCAGACCAATCGGCGGTAGTATTTCGGGGGTTTTGTAGCACCTCTTCATGTTCGTCACGATGAGATCAAGGGTGGCATTTCCCCGGGTGAAACTGTGAACAACTTGAGAGAGATCACGGTCCAGGAGAATGTTGTGAATGTTCAGGTGATTAAAGTCCCCGAGGATTGCAATACCCATGCTTGAAAAGCTTGTACGTAGTTGATCTAACGCAGAAGTGAGGTGTTCTACGAGTTCATTTTCGTACGGTGACTGTGGAGGTGAGTATAAACAGAATGCTATCCACCTTGCTGGCATACACAGCTTTCAAACTGTATAAAATGGGACTTAAACATGGGAAGGAAATGGCTGAAATATGCTGTATTTGCTCCGGAGCAAATGTCGGCCTTTCTAGTTTTAATTATATTTCAGCCATACCATAGGTATGGATGAAATGTATTGCTTTAAATAATTTCCCTCGTGTTTCTTCTCCTTCTTCTCCTGTCACTTGGTCAAATGGATTCAACTCTGCCATTTTTCAGCCAAATGACCTGAAATTTGGCATGTAGGTAGAGTGGGCAAATACCCCCAGAAGTTTTTTTCATTTTTTTTGAAACAGACTTTTAAAATTGTTTTAATTGGGTTTTTTGGTCATTTTCAGGCAATAAATGTACATTTTGGGACCTGGAGACCTGGTATTAAATCTGAATGACCCGAAATTTGGTATGGGGATACCTTGGACACATACCCACACAAAGTCATACACACTTTTGACATACATCACTTTAAAATTGTGTAAAATAGGGCTTTTTTGCTATTTTCAGACAAAAAATGTACATTTTTGGCTGAAATTTGGTATGGAGGTGCCTTGAGCACATGCTCACAGAACGTCATTTACACTTTTGACACACACTTCTGTAAAATTGTGTAAAATAAGGCTTTTTTGCTATTTTCGGACAAAAATGTACATTTTTGGCCGATGTGCCCTAATATTACAACCACATGACCTGAAATTTGGTACGGGGATACCATGGACACATGCTCACAGAATGCCATTGACGCGTTTGATTTTCAAACAAAAAATGTACATTATTGGATCCTGCGTGCCCTACAATTAAAACCAAATGACCTGAAATTCGATATGGGGATACCTCGGACACATGCCCACGGAACGTCATTTACGCTTTTGACATACATGTCTTTTGTGTAAAATAGGGTATTTTTGCTATTTTCGGCCAAAAAATTTACATTTTTGGCTCCTGTGCCCTGATATTAAAACCAAATAACCTGAAATTTGCCAGGGGGTACCTATTGTACACATGCCCACAGAACATTGTTCAAAAGTTTGGCATACACTATTTTAAAATTGTATAAAATGGGCCTTTTTTGCTATTTTCAGACAAAAAATGTACATTTTTGGCTCCCATGACCTGATATTAAAACCAAATTACCTGATATTTATTTTTTGGTACGGGGGATCCTTGGACACATGCAAACAGAACGTTATTCACCTTGCTGGCATACACCGCTTTCAAATTGTGTAAAAAGGGACTTTAAAATGGGAAAGAAATGGCTGAAATATGCTGTATTTGCTCTGGAGCAAATGTCGGCCTTTCTAGTTATAATTATATTTCAGCTATACCATAGGTATGGATGAAATATATTGTATTTATATTTCAGCCATACCATAGGTATTTTTAATTTTTTTGATACAGGCTTTTAAAATTGTTTTATTTGGGTTTTTTGGCCATTTTCAGGCAAAAGATGTACATTTTTGGATCTGTAGCCCTGATATTAAATCCGAATGACCTGAAATTTAGTATGGGGATACCTTGGACACATGCTCACAGAACACCATGTACGCTTTTGACATACACCTCTTTAAAATTGTGTAAAATAGGGCTTTTTTCGTTATTTTTGGACAAAAATGTACATTTTTGGCTCCTGTGTCCTTATATTACAGCCAAATAACCTGAAATTTGATAGGGAGATACCTTGGACACATGCTCAAAGAATGCCATTTACACTTTTGACACATACCATTTCAAAATTGTGTAAAATAGGGCTTTTTTGCTATTTTCGGACAAAAAATGTACATTTAGGGCATCTGTGCCCATAAATTAAAACTAAATGAGCTTAAATTCGGTATGGGGATACCTTGGACACATGCCCACAGAATGTCACTCACGCTTTAGACATACACCCCCTTCAAAATTGTGTAAAATAGGGCTTTTTTGCTATTTTTGGACAAAAATGTACATTTTTGGCTCCTGTGCCCTAATATTACAACCAAATGATCTGAAATTTGGTATGGAGGTGCCTTGGGCATATGCTCACAGACTATAAATCGCACTTTTGTCATTTTGTCACTTTTGCTACTTTAAAATTGAGAAAATGGGACTTTTTTTCTATTTTCAGACAAAAAATGTACATTTTTGGCTCCTGTGTCCTGATAGTAAGAACCAAATGACCTGGAATTTGGTATGGGGAATCATTGGGCACATGCCCAAAGAATGTTATTCACACTGTTGGCATAGACCACTTAAAATTGTGTAAAATGGGACTTTAAATAGGACAGAAATGGCTGAAATATGCTGTATTTGCTCCGGAGCAAATGTCGGCCTTTCTAGTCCCTCATGTTTCTTCTTCTCCTTCTCCTGTCATTTCGTTAAATGGATTCAATTTCTTCATTTCTTGGCTAAATGACCTGAAATTTGGCATAGAGGTAGAGTGACCAAATACCCCCAGACGTTTTTTTTCATTTTCTTGATACAGGCCTTGAAAATTGTTTTATTTGGGTTTTTTGGTCATTTTCAGGCAATAAATGTACATTTTGGGACCTGGAGCCCTGGTATTTGACCCGAATGACCCGAAATTTGGTATGCGGATACCTTGAACACATGCCCACACAATATCATTTACGCTCTTGACATACACCAATTTAAAATTGTGTAAAATAGGGCTTTTTTGCTATTTTCAGGTAAAAAATGTACACTTTTGGCTCCTGTGCCCTAATATTAAAACCAAACTAGAAAGGCCGACATTTGCTCCGGAGCAAATACAGCATATTTCAGCCATTTCCTTCCCATCTTTAAGTCCCATTTTACACAATTTGAAAGCTGTGTATGCCAGCAAGGTGAATAGCATTCTGTTTGCATGTGTCCAAGGATCCCCCGTACCAAATATCAGGTTATTTGGTTTTAATATCAGGTCATGGGAGCCAAAAATGTACATTTTTGGTCATTTTTGGTCTGAAAATAGCAAAAAAGTCCCATTTTACACAATTTTAAGTGGTGCATGTCATCAGCGTGAATAACATTCTTTGGGCCTGTGCCCAATGATCCCCCATACCAAATTCCAGGTCATTTGCTTTCAATATCAGGACACAGGGGCCAAAAATGTACATTTTTTGTCTGAAAATAGCAAAAAAAGTCCCATTTTCACAATTTTAAAGTAGCATATGATAAAAGTGTGATTTTTGGTCTGTGAGCATGTGCCCTAGGCACCTCCATAGCAAATTTCAGATCATTTGGTTTTAATATTCGGGCACAAGAGCCAAAAATGTACAGTTTTTGTCCGAAAATAGCGAAAAGGCCCTATTTTACACAATTTTAAAGAGATGTATGTCAAAAGTATAAATGACTTTCTGTGGGCATGTATCCAAGGTATCCCCATACCGAATATGTGTAAAATAGGGCTTTTTCGCTATTTTCGGACAAAAAATGTACATTTTTGGCTCCTGTGCCCTAATATTATAACCAAATGACCTGAAATTCGGTATGGGGATACCTTGGACACATACCCACAGAACGTCATTCACACTTTTGACATACATCTCTTGAGAATTGTGTAAAATAGGGTGTTTTTGCTATTTTCGGCCAAAAAATTTACATTTTTTGCTCCTGTGCCCTGATATTAAAACCAAATGATCATATTCTCCTCCCAATGACAGTGTTATCTTAACAAGGAAGGTAATTCTAGCATTTCCTCATAAATTATGCAAATGAGGTACTGATTTTGATAAGTTATGTTGAATGATGTTCACCTCCAGTCAACTTCGAAATGCGCAAGTATGAAATTGCCAACATCAACCACTATGGAATTATAGTATTTTCTAATTAATTATGCAAATTAGGTCTTCATTTACATAATTAATATATGGCGATGTTCCTCTCATTCTTAATTACACATGTTACAGGGTATAATGTCCTATCATGGAAGGTAGCTGAATTATAGAATTCCTTCATTAATTATGCAAATTAGATCATAATTTGCATAATTGCCCTCTAATTATGTCAAGCATCACTTAAGCTACCTACACACCAAATATCAAGACGATCCGTCGACCGGTTATTGAGTTATCCTACTTTAAACATTTTCATACAAATGGCCCTGCAGTTCCAGAGCAAGCCGCTAGGGGGCCCAAACTTACGTCACTTCTTCCCGAGCACAAGAGCTACCTACCATCCATAAATCATCACTCTAGCATGTCCAGATCACGAGATATCAAAACCGGAAGTTCCGCTGCAGTACCATAGCAAGCCGCCAGGGGGCCCAAAATCTAATCACTTCGAGGTCTCATCAAGACCTACCCACCTACCAAATATCAAGATAATCCATCTATGCCTTCTCAAGTTATGCTGTTGACACACAGACAGACACACAGACAGACACACACACAGACACACGGTCGCGAAAACATAACCTTCTTGGCGAAGGTAATAACCTGGGATTTGCTATGGGGGTATCTTCGAGACATGCCCACAGAACATTGTTCAAAAGTTTGGCATACACTATTTTGAAATTGTGTAAAATGGGCCTTTTTTGCTCTTTTCAAACAAAAAATGTACATTTTTGGCTCCTATGAACTGATAAAACCAAATGACCTGATATTGGGTATGGGGGATCCTTGGACACATGCAAACAGAACGTTATCCACCTTGCTGGCATACACCGCTTTCAAATTGTGTAAAATGGGACTTTAAAATGGGAAGGAAATGGCTGAAATATGCTGTATTTGCTCCAAAGCAAATGTCGGCCTTTCTAGTTCAATTTATTTTCAACTTTTTTCCCAGAGTTATGTTTTTCATTGAGTCCTAAAATCTGTCTTACTGTCTAACAACAGGTGGTTATTTGGTAAAGAAAGGGAACGGACGGAGGGAAGAAGGAGAAAATGGCGGGTCCAGGTCCCCGTCCAGGTCTGAATGCTATCTATTTCATGTCATTTTGTTTACATGTAAGGGAGGCGACTGGTGATAAAATTCCTCCCCGTGGACATACCGCTACGCGAGAGACTTTTAAGAAAGCTAAGAGGGAAGACAGACGGAGACCACAAAGAAGCATGTCCGCACAATTTGACTCCTCAACTCAAAACTCACTTTATTATCTCCATGAAAAATGGAGATATTGTTTTGGGTCTGTCTGTCTGTGTGTGTGTCTGTCTGTGTGTGTGTCTGTCTGTGTGTGTTTCCGCCAATTACTGGTGAGCATAACTTAAGAACGCCTTTATGGATGGTGATGATATTTGGTATGTAGGTAGGTCTTAGGAAGACAAAAGTCAAGGTCAAATCTGGGCCTCCTGGTGGCTGACCTTGGTACTGCAGCAGAACTTCCGATTTTTGTATCTTTTGTCCTGAACATGCTATGGTTTTTATTTTTTGGTGGCAGATAGCTTTTCCTGCAAGGAATAAGTGTTGTGGGTTTGGTCCCCTAGCAGCTTGTTCTGGTACTGCAGGGGGGGGTTTGAAGAAATTTTTAAGAGCATATAAGTCCAGAAAGGAGCAACGTATTATCATGATTTTTGGTATGCAGGTAGCTTACACAGAGATGTACATAATTAAATGCAAATTATGCAAATGAGGACTTAATTTGCATAATTAATGAAAATAAAAAATTCTGAAATTCCAGTGTTTTACATTATAGGACTTTCATACATGTAATGTGTATTGCAGATAGAATATCAACAGATACCAATTATGCAAATATAGACCTCATTTGCATAATTAATATGAAAATTATATAATTCCTTAGTGGTCATTGATGGGAATTTCATACTAATTTGTGACATGTGTAAGTTAGTTAAAAGTTTACAACACCATACATATATTATGTTAATGTACAGGTCATTTGCATAATTAATGATAACGTGTTGACATGAAACATTGCCAAAGGATTGGGCTTTCACATCTAATATATGTTATTTGTGTTCAGGAAACCATATTTCATGGAGATATGAGGTCGTGGAACTCTTGTTATTGACGTACCCTAATAATATCATCAATCTTAACGTTGCTGTTCCGACGTCAAACTGACAGTAATGTCGCCGTTTGAATGTCCGAATGGCTTAACACGTTTCGTACCAACATATTTTGTTCCATTTCATTCCTTTTTGTTCCATTTTGTCCATTTCGTTCCATTTCGCACTTTCTGTAGACCTCTCGGGAACTGCTGCTTTTCGTTTCCTTGTACGGGTACATATTTACACTGTTTCAAGAAACAAAAACAGGCTGACTATAGGTCCACAATAAGAAAAAAATATCTGATTCAGTAACCTACTGTTCTATTATTTGTTTGCATTTGGGGGTCAATTTCTCGTGTCGAGGTAACATTTACCCGAGTAAGTGAACATTGTTATGGTGTTGATAACAGCGCCACGGGGCCCGGTACTAGTAAACAACGTCGGAACACCCGGCCTTATCGGAGTTTTTTTGCCGAAATTTTTAGTGTTTATTAAAACGTCTTTCAACCAAAGATTGGTCAGATTTGTCAGATGTATTTGTCTTTTAGAAAAAAAAATGTACAGACATTTTTTACAAGTGATTTTTCAAAATTAATAAACGTACCGTCCAAAAATAAGAAAGTCACCGCGTGGATGTTCGGGCCAAAAAGTTGTACCGCTACGTTATTTGAGAGGTGAGAGTACCACCGTCTGCTTTTTATTTGGCCTATTTTCGCTTAGTTTTGCTTGTTTTCGCTTATTATCTCCATGAAAAATGGAGATATTGTTTTGGGTCTGTGTGTCTGTGTGTGTGTGTTTCCGCCAATTACTGGTGAGCATAACTTAAGAACGCCTTTATGGATGGTGATGATATTTGGTATGTAGGTAGGTCTTAGGAAGACAATGGTCAAGGTCAAATCTGGGTCTCCTGGTGGCTGACCTTGGTAGTGCAGCAGAACTTCCAGTTTTTGTATCTTTTGTCCTGAACATGCTATGGTCTTGATTTTTTGGTGGCAGATAGCTTTTCCTGTCAGGAATAAGTGGTGTGGGTTTGGTCCCCCTGGCAGGTTGTGCTGGAACTGCAGGGGGGTGGGGTGGCGAAATCTTTAAGAGCAGATAAGTTCAGAAAGGAGCAACGTATTATCATGATTTTTGGTATGCAGGTAGCTTACACAGAGATGTACATAATTAAATGCAAATTATGCAAATTAGGACTTAATTTGCATAATTAATAATAAAAAAATTCTGAAATTCCAGTGTTTTACATTATAGGACTTTCATACATGTAATGTGTATAATCTATCGCAGGTAGAATATCAACAGATACCAATTATGCAAATATAGACCTCATTTGCATAATTAATATGAAAATTATATAATTCCTTAGTGGTCATTGATGGGAATTTGTGACATGTGTAAGTTAGTTAAAAGTTTACAACACCATACATATATTATGTTAATGTACAGGTCATATGCATAATTAATGATAACGTGTTGACATGAAACATTGCCAAAGGATTGGACTTTCACATCAAATATATGTTATTTGTGTTCAGGAAACCATATTTCATGGAGATATGAGGTCGTGGAACTCCTTGTTTTCTGATTTCAAAAAAAAAAATTCTGGTTCTGAATCAACTCAAAAATGCTCATATTTTGCCTCCAACAGTTGAAGAAAGTCCTTTTCTTCCTACTTGTTGCAGTTGTTACATCTATCAATGCAGTGGTTTGATTAAAAGTTCAAAATTCATTGTTTGAATTTTAACCCAGTCTTTTGTGTTGACTTCATGGCACCTATTCTAACATTTGGGGCTATAATACATGTAGGATGCCCAGGCCTGTTTTTATTTTTATTTTTTTACGCCCTGTCGCTTCATATTTTCTCTGAAGAAATCCGAGAAGCAACAAATAAAATTGGTGTGTCCTAAACAACATTAAACATAACTTATTAAAATCAGGATTACATTTGCATAATTTATGAGGAAATACAATGTACTAGATTGACCTCTGTTAAGATAAGACTGCCATTGGGTGAAGAATGTAATTCGTGCAAATGTGGTTCTTATTTGCACAATTGAAAAACGTAATTTGTCAGTTCTAAAGGTTAACATTATTTGGCAAAGGTATGAGGTTGTGGAACTTGCTGCTCAGTTGATATTTCCTACTACATGTAAGTCCATCCGTGCTGGACATGCTACCGCCGATCACTGTTGAGGGCAAAGGTTACTATTCACGCAGGCGCATAGATGGCCTTTTGAGTACCCTTTGGTGACAGCATCCAAACCAACACTCAAAAAGGTGATTTTTGACAGCTCATTTCTTAGATGTTTACTATGCTTTTCAATGGGACCTGGAAATAGTGGGCTGTGCCCTGACATTGACTTTGGGGGGGGGGGGGAAATTAACAGTGAGAGCTTATATTTGCCTGAAATCAGTTATTTGGGTAGGAAGCAGGTTCCAGCTGACTCGCCAGGCTCAGATTTGTTAGGAAATTCTTTGATTTTTGGAGTCACTTCAAGAGGTTTGGAGTCACTACACAAGACCTCACAACTGTCTACATCGTGTACGTCAGACCCACTATGGAATATGCGGCACCGGTGTGGCACCCGGCCCTAACCTGTTCACAGTCCGCAAGGCTAGAACGACAACAGAAGCGAGCATGCAGAATAATCCTGGGCACACAGTACACTGACTACACCTCAGCACTGTCTACACTGAGCCTCGACTCCTTGGCAGAACGACGAATCCACCTATGCCTCACCTTCGCCAAGAAACTCCTCAACTCTGAATTCAGTGACTGGTTACCCCCACCCCGGAAACAGATATCTGGCAGAAACACACGTAACGCTAATAAACTGGACACTCCCATCTGCAGAACAACTCGCCACAAAAACTCTGCGATACCTTACATGACAAACTTGCTGAACAAACAATTGAACTAACAAACTGTAAATACTAATATGTCCTTGTACTATATTTTAAAAGACTATACACTTTTTATCGCAATTATATTTATTGATTCTAAACCGAGCTCGATTGTTAATTTTAACTCCCTAGCACTTTTAAACTATGTCATTGTAAATACCTAACAATTCAGACGTGTGTCTGCAACTAGGTGTGTGATGTATGAATAAACGAATGAATTTCAGTGTTTTTGACCATTTTTGTTAGATTTTGTATCCTTTATTGACAGTGCAGTATGAACTGTCATTAAACAGTTTAATAGGTAAATCTAACAGCTTTAAGATGGAACTTGAGGTGCCTTAGTAGAGGAAAGGTACTCCCCTAATGCCAGGACCAGCAAATTTTCCCTTTTTTTTCTGTTTTTCTTACTTTTTTCTGAGTAATATGGACCCCACCAATAGCCTCAGACCAGTTCCCTAGGCCAGGAAAAGGGCCAAAACACCTGTCACCAAATGTATTCCCAGGGGACCATTCCTGATCAGAAATCTTTGACACTTTGGCTGATAGTTAACAACCCTTCACCGGTTTATGATAAATTATTGAAATCTATCAGTTATGAACTTGAACCCCCTAACAGGGCAAAGGTTACTATTCACGCAGGCGCATAGATGGCCTTTTGAGTACCCTTTGGTGACAGCATCCAAACCAACCGAAAACAGCCTTTTTCTTGGTAGGTGTGGATAAATGCTGGCATTTTCCAGCTGGAGAGTTATTGCTGTTTCTGTTTTGTTGAAAAAACTGGCTTTTAGGCTTGTTTTGCCTGCCTGGTAGAGCTCTAAAAGTCATGCAATGTTGTTGTGTTTTGGTGCTGTGGAGGGGGTCAAAGGTCATCAGACGTCAATCAGACGTTATTTCGCTGAAAAAAATTTTGGATTTTTTTACTAAATGGACAATTTGGAGGCCAAGCTATCCTGTCAATGTGAGTTTTCAATAGTTGAACACTCAAAAAGGTGATTTTTGACAGCTCATTTCTTAGATGTTTACTATGCTTTTCAATGGGACCTGGAAATAGTGGGCTGTGCCCTTGATGCTCCAAACAAAAATGAAATCTCAGAATAACTGGACAGCTATTATAGATTATATTGTCTTTTTGCAAAAAATTGCATGACTTGTGATTCTGTTTGAAGGCTTGTGTGTTTATTATGTAACGTTCCTTGCCAACTTGGTAAAATATATAATATGCATGCACTGAAATTAATTAAGGCCTTGGAACTGTAGCAAACTGGAATGTAATATATAGAGACAACCTACATATGTAGCTTTTGGCTTACATGGATTCAAAAAGTATTTCCAGCTCGGGGATCACAGTGGCAGTGAAATGTAAATACATGTATGTCGGCTAATTTTTTTTTTCTTCCTCTTACAGGACAAAAAAGTTCTTCAACCCAGTCTTTCTGTTCTACTATCGGCTGCTTCATCCCAAGTACAGTGCAGTGACTGATGTATACGTGCTGATTTTCCTCTGTGACTTCATTAACTTTATCATCGTAATCTTTGGATACTGGGCATTTGGGGTGAGAACATTATTATTATTTTGTTATTTAAAATTTTTTTAATCATTTGATAGAACAAAATTAATGCTTTTTGGGATAGGTGATTTACTGCAAAATTTAAAAACCATATAACAAATTAAAGCAAGTCTACGAAAGCCACGCCTTCAGTGCTGATTCAGTGTCCAAAACGGCGTCAGCACTGGATGCCCAGTGCTGAAAATGGTCGAGCACTGGTTTTCCAGGGCGTTGTTCCAGTGCTGAAGCTTCCTCAGCACTCGTTTTCCAGTGCCGAACTCCTTTCGGCACTCAGTTACCAGAGCTGAACGTGCTGCAGAATCAGTTCAAAGGTTATTCAGCACTGGGTCTCCAGTGCTGAAACTGCCGTCAGCTCTGGAACCGAGTGCTCATGCAAAAGCCACACTTTCCGCACTGGATTTTACCAGTGCTCGGGGACAATTCAGCACTGGAGCACAGTGGAATCAGTGCTTAAAAATCTTCAGCTCTGGAACACATGTCAAGTGCTGCGACATCCTTTCAGCTCTGGAACACTCTTCAAACCAGTGCTGACGTCTTTCCCGTCACTGGAATGTAAGAGCGGTAATGGGTGTAAGAAATCTGACGGAACACTGGTATTCCTGCCAATTCAATTCAATTATAAGTTATAAACTAAAACAAGTCTGTGGCCAACTTTATTACAAGACAATAAAACAGTGATTATTTTCCTTAATTTTTGTCAAATATAAGGTATGGGAAAATATAAGCAAGGAGCTTCTTGGTATAAGTGATCACGAATGAGTATAACTATAAGGGATGGTGAACAACTTCATTTCTGATCATGAAAGATATAACTTCGTTTGTTGTTGATTGTGATAGATATTGCCCTTTGGGAGTGAGTTGGAGTCCATTTTCTGTGCATAAAATTTGTCAGCACTCATTTTCGAGTGCTCAATGTCACCCAAGCTCTCGGTTTCAGTGCTGACGTCAGCTTTCCAGAGCTGGGGTTACTTTCTGCACTGGAACCAAGTGCTGAAAAAGGAGAGCGGGGTTTTCGTAGTTTTGCCTAACAAAATTACCACAAGTTAATTGATTTGGGCTTTAACCTTTATAGGAAAATTCGAGTTCAACTGGTGATATCTTGAATGTGGACATGGCTACCATGTGTAATTACTGGTTATTTTGTCAAATGCATCTCTTCTATCTTTCAAGCATACTTACTGTCATTTGAATTATTTCTTTTAGAAACATTCTGCTGGTGCAGACGTGATGTCGTCCATCTCTGAGAATCAGGTAGAGTCATTCTGTAGCTTACAGTAACGAGTTAAACGTAACCACATTCATACTAAAATACTAGTAACGAGTTAAACGTAACCACATTCTGAGAGACAGGTTAAACTGTTCTGATTATGAAGCAACAAAATGTGCTAATACTCTTAACATTGTAAATTAACAAGAGTTCAGAGACCTCATACATGTACCTCCATTACATGTTTAGAACTTAAAATTTGTACATTTTGTTGTTTCATGTTGTCTCGTTGATAATGGAAATAAAGTTGTAATTAGCATAATCTATTTTTATTTATGGTTTTCTGTACCAGGTCTAGATATTATATTGTATTAATTTGTAAAAGTCCTGTCCTTTGGCAGAATTTCTTTTAACATATTTCATCACTGATTAATAACCTTCATATTTTCATAACCCATATAGCTTAGTGTCTTCAATGAACTTACACACGTCACATGAAATTCTCATCAATTCCCGCCATTTACCACTTAGAGAATCGTTTCATTTTCATATCAAATAATAGGCAAATTAGGCCCTTGTTTGCTTAATTGGTATCTGTAAGATGTTCCACCTGTCATAGATTACATATGATATGTATTGAAGTCCTGTTATGTAAAACACTGGAATAGTAGTAGTAGTAGGCATCCTTCCATCTCCAGAGATAATGGTAGCACTCAAGTCTGGTGTTGTGGCTGTGTACAGCATCTAGTGTGGCTTATCAGCCCTATCTTCAATGGCAGTCCCTGCCACAGTTGGGACACAAGAAGGTTGAACTATTTTGTGGTTTCTCTTTATGTTGTTGGCGTTTTGTCTCCAGCTGCTTGAGGCGCATCCTTGGAATCTCCTGGAGGGACAGGGTACCCAACACCACCGTCTTGGAGCGCTCTTGCTCTCTGAGCTTGCATCTTCTCCTCTGCTAGTGTCGCCTACGATGGCTGGGACATGTACACAGAATGAAGGATGGGCATATCCCAAAGGACATTTTCCTGTGGCAAGTTCTCCATACAGAATGTCCTTTGGGATACGCCCATCCTTCATTCTGTGTACATGTCCCAGCCATCGTAGGCGACCCTAGCAGAGGAGAAGATGCAAGCTCAGAGAGCGCTCCAAGACAGTGGTGTTGGGTACCCTGTCCCTCCAGGAGATTCCAAGGATGCGCCTCAAGCAGCGCAGGTGGAAGCTTTCGGTTTTCTTGCCTGGCATAGGTCGTCCAAGACTCACTGCCGTACAGCAGCGTACTGAGAACGCATGACCGATACACTTTGAGTTTCGTGTTTAGGGTCAGGTGGTTATTGTTTCAAACTCTCTTTCCAAGTTGGGTCATCACACCTGCAGCCCTGGCTATCCGTCTGTCAAGTTCCTTATCAAGACACAGATTGTAGGTGACAGTTGATCCGAGGTAAGTGAAGTGATCTGTCACCTCAAATGCTTCTGTGCCAATGGTGATAGCAGGTGACTTCTCGCCCCATGACAGCAGTTTTCTTGATGCTGATAGTCAACGCAAACTCCTTACAAGCATGAGCAAACTGGTTGATCAACTGCTGCAGCAACTCCTGCTCAGCGTGTGCACTCAGAGCTGCGTCATCAGCAAACAGGTCTCTGATGAGGACTGTGCAGACTTTGGTCTTGGCTCTCAGTCAGGCCAGGTTAAACAGTCTTCCATCACTGCGAGTATTTAAGTGGACGCCTTGTGTAGAGTGGCCAAATGTAAAGTTCAGCAGCAGGGAGAAGAACAAGGTCGGAGCGAGGACACACCCTTATTTCACACCACTTCGGATTTCAAAGGGTTTAGAAGTCTCTCCGTCATAGCTGACCGCACCCTTCATGTCCTCATGGAAGGAGATGATGATACTGAGCTCCCCTGGCGCTTTCCAGCTTGGCATAGAGTTTATATGGCTTTACTCACTCAACAGTGGGTTCAGCATCCACCTCTGCAATGACCGGCAAGTCGTCAATACTGTCTAGTGCATCTTGGGAGACTGCGTTTTCTTGGGAGTAGAGTTCCAGGTAGTGTTCCACCCAGCTTGACAAATGATAATCTCCACTGACTTCGCTTTAAGGAGGCACACTTCTTAATTTTGCCAGTTGCTTGTTTGATGCCCTCGTACATTTTCTTGATGTTGCCGATGTCAGATGCCAGCTGTAGATGTTCTGACAGTAGAAGCCAGTAGTTGTTTGCGCAGCGATGTCAGATTTGCTGAGCTTCATGTCTGGCAGCTTTTAGTGCTTGTACATGTAGGTTTTGACTACAAGGGTTTTGTTTACAGCTGAGAAGCGCTTTACGTTTTGTTTCTATCATAGGGTCCGGCACAGATATCACCCTGACCAATCGAAGCTGGACATCCCTCTAGTCTAGAATTAGTACATTCCTCTCTGAAAGCGGACATTCCTCCACTTTCAAGCGTACATTCCTCTAGGAAAGCGGTCTTTTCTCTAGTTATAAGCGTACATTTCTCAGGACTTGGTACATTTCTCAGCGGCAGGGGACATTTCACTGACACCCCGCTGGCCCGTGAAATCGTCCATTCACCCGACAAATCTCTTCCTAGTTCTTCTAAATCACAACATCCGGAGTTCTGACCCTAACAGTGAGATGGCAAATAGTGTCAGCTCGGAAGGTAAGGAACGTTTTTGATTGAAAACTGAGCCATGTTGGAAATGAAAATATCCGCGCGGAGGGCCATCCCATTTTCGCTCGTGTAATGACGTCCCATGACATGTCCTTCTGCACTTTTGAGTTGTACCGCGTCCCTGTCGAGACATAAATCATGCCCACCTCCCACAACATGTGTTTCACACGTTTCTGCTACGTTTTCGACAAAACAATAAAATGATAAATAAAACGATTATACATACAGCTGTTGTATAGTTTAATACATACGATTATACATACATGCAAAGTATATAGAGCATACAACACGGTGTATTCCGTATTGCCCGAGGTATCGGCCCGACCGCGAGTTGGATACGCGATCCGACACGCGGGAGGGCCGAGACCGAGGGTGATGCGGAATACACCGTGTTGTATGCTATTTATATCATACCCACCTTAGAAAACACGTCTTTCAAGGCGAAATGAGCGAAAATTTGGTGTCCCTAAACAAACCAAACTGCTCAACATCCATTCCAACGTCCGAATCCTGTATTCGAATTTTCGAAAGCGGCACGCACGGTTGGGTCGAAACGCGTTCGAATTTTTGTAGCGGCGCAAGTGAAGCGCGTTCGAATGTTCTATGGATGCCCGTTTTATACATCCGGTCGTACGGGAGAATACAACACGGCCGGGAGCACTGTTACGCCGCCCGGGTATGATATAAAGTTATTTATCCGATAAATAACTATACTTTGCATGCAAACAACAGCTGTATGTATTGACTATGTTCATTTACCTTAAATTTGCAAAGTCAGTGGCAACAAACACGGCGTAATTATGCATCAGATCAGTAAAAAAAAGTTAGGGCACGTGCGATGTTAGCGCACCCCTGTTACATAATTATACAATTGCAATGTAACATTACATGTACACAATGGAGAGACAAACTGAGAGCTTACAGGACCTTAGTCAACTCAAGACTCAAATTTGAGTGTCTCCTGCATCTTACAAGGCTGTATCATCCCCCACCTCACTCAACATGAGTGTACATGTAGCAAGGTGGTCTCTTTTTTTAACTTCCATGCAAGTATCTACCCATGTGTGATCCTGTAGACTGTTGGGGTGCAAGTGTATGTACAAAGAGCTCTGGACAACAAGCTCCTTTAGCCTCCTTGGTCTTCCAATCTTGCCAATCTGAGACTGTTCAAACTTTCAAACTTTATTGTGCAATCAACTTTGTAGTCATCAAGACTAAATGGTGCTGATTTTACAGTACATTTACATAAAAAACAATTCAAATAGAAAAACATTTCAAAGATCATCAGCATTAAAGCGATAAAGCATTATACCTGAATTTAAAATCTATCCATAACAACAACAATGTCAACGCAAACACAGAGTTTTGCGGGCATCACATCAATGACAGTGTTCTTGGAATAAACAAGTTTTTGTGTCTGTTAGTTTTGCTAACAGGTGGTTTCAGGATGTGTTGTGTCCTTCATGATCCGCTGCAGCTCCCATAGAGAGGCTTCATGTCGTCTGGACTGTAGCGTGGGGAGTTGGCGGTATTTGATGCCAATGATTTTGCAGCAGAGTTTTTGAACCTTTTCTAGCTCGTTTTCCGTATTCCAAAATAGGCCTGATGAATGAAATGTAGACAGTTAGTAGTAAGTCCTGGGGTAGTCCGGCCCTCTTGGCAAGATGCAAGTAGTGTGTACCGTGGGTGTACCCTGGAGATGATCATCCGTTTAACATGCTCATCCCATGTAAGATCACTAGAAATGGTAACACCCAAAATGGTATGACTAAATACCTCAACCGACCTCAACCGACCGCTTCCTGGTCTAATATGGGGTGTACATGTGTTAAGAATCCTTTTTAATGCTATGGATACATTGTTTATGCAATTATAAACAGGAAAATCACTGTAACTCTGACGTTTTTACCATTTTTTTACGGCGTGCCGTGCGCCCCGCGGAACAGGGTCCACCATCTTGTTTGTTTCTGTGGAGCCGCCAGAACGCATCGTGCCGTTTGGTTTGGTTTGGTTTTTATGAGGATCTCCATTAGTGTGTTAATTCACACTATTCTTCCTGGAGTCCTGGTGAGGTACTCATTTACACCTGAGTGAAGTGAGGAAAGTCGTGTAAAGTGCCTTTCCCAAGGGCACAAGATCGGTGACATGGGTGGGGATCGAACTCGGGACCTCTTGGGCCTGAGCCGAACGCACTACCGCTGCGCCACCTGACCCCACCACGCTGTAAGTTTTCAAGTCAAAATAAGGAAAGTAAAAAAGCTTGTGCAGCACAGAAACTCAGCAGATATAGAGGGAAACCTCTTTAAACATCATATTTCTGGTGGTGGATTTAGCACTCAATACTTGAGGGCGGTTATTTTGCAGGATGTATCACTCCCTAGAAGACGATATCCTGATACTTAAACATTTGCAACTCCACTTATATATTAGAAGTTATAACTTGAAAAAACTCGCAAATACTTAGGAGTTACTTTGTGATTTTCATAATTCATAATCGTATAGACAATGTATCCAGAGCGTTAAAAAGGGTTCATAAGCCATGTACAGCATATCAGGCCTGGTTGAGGTCGGTTGAGGCCGGTTGAGGTCGGTTGAGGTCGGTTAAGGTATTTAGACAGACCCCACCCAGAAGACTTAGATCACATACTACATGTACATGCACATGTATTACATTAAAATTGTATACATTTTTTTTTACTACTACTGTTTATAAACCTCCACAGGTTCCACTGCCCTTTTTGGTGATGCTACTGATCCAGTTTGCCATGATTGTGGTAGACAGGGCCCTCTACCTCAGGAAAAATGTGCCAGGAAAATTCATCTTCCAGATTGTTCTTGTCATAGGTGTACACCTCTGGATGTTCTTTGTTCTTCCTGGTTTCACAGACAGGTGAGATTTCGCATAACGACTTTGAGACTGTTTAATCTATGTTGCAAGAATTATAGGTTTTATCTACTAGCTTCTAAGTCTAACAATTGAGGTTACATTAGACATTCAAGTTGTGATTCAGTACATTTGGGACACTGAATTCAAAATGACTGATTCAGGGCTTCCTCACTATGTAAGTAACAGTTACATGTGTAACGTTACATTTCTACATGTATTTGACTGTTTGTTTGCTTGTTTGTTTGTTTGTTTGTTTGTTTGTTTTATTGAGTTACATAGGTCTTAGGGATCAAAGTAATCAAAAGTGAACATTGTGTTGTATCCTTCTCTCTATTTATATACATGTAGTAAATGCAATGTGCTAATTGTTGTAAAAGTTGTTTCTTTTCCTTGCTGTATATCCAGGCCCTTTGTGGAGAATTCCCCTGCTCAGCTGTGGTACTTCACCAAGTGTGTTTACTTTGGACTATCTGCTTACCAGATCCGCTCTGGTTACCCCACCAGAATTCTAGGAAACTTTCTTACCAAGAAGTACAACTACATCAACCTTTTGCTGTTCCAAGGGTAAGCCCAAGAATTTCTTGATGATGATGAAGAGTTTTTACATCAGATTTGCATTAACCTTCTGGGTCTAACTATTTACCAGAATTACATGATTAAAGAGGGGTGAAATCTACTGAAATACGGTATGCTAAGTAGGCACAGTAGGTCGCTATATTGTCTTAGGAACAGGAAATCACTAGAAAAAAAGAGCAATTGTGATGGCGGGTGTCGATGGTGTCATCCCAGCAGCAAATACAGCAACAACAGTTAGTGTACAATGCATTTAGCAAACCAAAATATAACCGTAAGTCCTACCTACAGTTTCTTACTAAAATACCACAAAGTCAAGTTCTCATTCCCTATTTCATCATTTCATCATGATTTACGACTACGGTAGCCGTTCGAAAATCTCGCCGTGACCAGCCGCTGGTGGTCCGCCGTTTTACCTGAATACACAGGAATGCACCAGAATACACATACCGGTAAAGAAGGGCGAAATCTACCGAAATACAGTGTACAGTATGCTTTAATGAGTAAACAATGTATACATGTATATACATTGTAGCCCTGGGAACAAGAAATCACTAGAAAATGCTGGGCAGAATTATGGAAATGAAGCCAGAATTTTGCAGAATTCTGGAAACTAGAGCCAGAATTCTGCAGAATTCTGCAAAATTGGGTTAACCCCTCAATTCTTAATCCAATTCCCAGAATTCTGCAGAATTCTGGCTCCAGTTTCCAGAATTCTGCAGAATTCTGTAGAATTCTGCAGAATTGGGTTAAACCCTAAGGGGTCCTTGATGGCCGCTGCGTATTTCTTATACATCATTTTACCTGTAGTTAACAACATTAGCCCATCTAGATGTAAGGTTGCTGAGATATGGGAAGTAGTCCGGAATTAAACTGGAAGTCCCAAATTAAACTGGAGGCTGTTATATAACTACATGTAACACAATGTTGGCAAAATGGCAGCTTTTTTTATGCACGGGGAGCTCGAGTAGTGCTGTGATTGATACATCATGTAATACATACTCACTGTCAATATTGATGTGATGAACAGGTACAGAGGGTCAGCTAGAAATTTCTCTTTAGATTCATGCACATCTCAATATAAAGATTATCACTACGAGTTACGTTATCTGTTGTGTTGCATGCCGACAAGTTAACAACATTCTTGTTCTCATGGCTCTTGTACATTTCTCCCTAGTTTCCAAGTAGTTCCATTTTTAGTGGAATTACGGTATGTAATGGACTGGGTGTGGACGGACACAACACTGGGGCTGTCCAGCTGGCTACAGATGGAGGACATCTATGCAAACATCTTCTGTCTGAAATGCATGAGAGAGGCTGAAAAGGTCTGTTACTGTCCGGAGTAGCCTTCAGCTGATATTTTCCAAGTCGGCAATGTTGCCATGAAAGATCGCGACATGGGAACCCAAAATTTAATATTTCAGCAAAGCACAAAAACTTAATATTCTTACTTTGGAATCTGAGATTTGAATTTGATCATGCTTGTCTATTGAACAATCTTTCAGTTAGATTAGAAGATGAGCAAAGATCATTATAACGCTTGACCGTCTGGGCTGAATAGTTTGGCCCTGCATGTTCATGTACAATGTACACCATTATCTAACGGTATATTACGTGACTGTGACAGTATACTTTACACTTGAAGAGTTAGATGTAAAGAGTTAACCCAGGTCAACCTGTCAGATTAACTTCAGGTTATTATTCTGATCTCTCAGTAGTCACTGACTGATGTTGTCTACTGTTTGGCAGTAAGCTTATTGACAGCTGTTTCTTAACAGAGTGTTACATGTACTTAATGGCAAGAAAGTCATGGAAATTGTACCTTGTGTTCCAGAGATACCCCATCCCGAGGGGTGTGAAAAAGAAAGCCATGGTGAAGTATGGTGCTGGCGGACTGCTTGTGTTTTTACTGATTATCATCATCTGGTTTCCCCTGCTCTTCATGTCACTTGTCAACACAGCAGGGCTGCCCAACCACCCGATAGATGCCACTATTGAAATTGCAATGGGAGGATATCAGGTTTGTGATTATCATACTGTGTATACAAAAAGCAATGCAGTTTACATGTACAGTCAGAGCAGAATGATTTTAGCCTTTAGTCGTTTTGCACTGTCACACACACACCACACACACACACACACACACACACACACACACCACACTATACACACCACACACACACACACTACACACACCACACACTACACACACACACTACACACACTACACACACACCACACACACACACACTACACACACACACACACACACACTACACACACACCACACACACAAACACACTACACACACCACACACACTACACACACACTACACACACACTAGACACAAATGCTATATAGTATTACACACTACAAACACAAACGTACAGACTATACATGTATATGCAAGTGTAGTACTTATACAATGTCATGATAATAGAGACTCATAGCTGTTGAATTTGCACACTGGTTGTTATGGACATCACTGCTGCTGCAGAACCCTTTAATTCAAGCATTTACCGGTAGTTCACACATGCACACCACTGCCTTCACATTTCTGAGGACATTTAAGGTAAATGCATGTAATAAACTAGAAAGGCAAACATTTGCTCGGGAGCAAATGCAGCAAATGGCTTCACCACATCCCCCGTACCAAAAATTGAAAAAGAATCGACTCTTCCAGTGACCTCTATGTTACATGTATGTTATAACTCTTCCAGTGTGCTCTATGTTATGATATGGATCAGTCTAAAATAATTTCTGCACATAATATGTTTTTTTTCATAATTACCTCCTTTTCCAATATTCAATTTTTTAAAAATGTCCCCTTTTAAGAATCGGCTGTTCAGAGACCCCATGGTACGTTATGGTCCAGGCCGAAAACATTTCCTTACATACAAAAATATGGACTTTATCATAATAATGCCATTCCAAAATTGAATTTAAAAAATTGTCCCCCTGTTCAATAATGGAATCTTTAGTGATGTTCACCTTCACTGAACTTCCAAATTTGAGTTGTAGCAATTTCCCATTAATCATGCAAATTAGGTCTTCGTTTACATAATCAATATCTGCCATTGTTCCTGTTGTTCTCAGTTACATGTCACAGAGTTTCAAAGCCCTATTAGCGAACACAGCAGATTTATAGAATTACCTCATTAACTATGCAAATTAGATACTGATTTGCATATTGGTAAATCTAATCATCTCAAGCATCACTTAAGCTACCTACATACCAGAAATGACGATGATCCGTCAACCGGTTCTTGAGTTAGCCTCTCTCAAAGATTTTTAAACAAACTGCCCTGCAATTCCAGAACAAGCCGCTAGGGAGCCCAAACTCACGTGACTTGTTCTGTTGCACAAGAGCTACCTACCATCCAAAATTCATGACCTTAGCATGTCCAGATCGCGAGGTATCAAAACCGGAAGTTCTGCTGCAGTACTAACAAAAGCCGCCATAGGGCCCAAAATCTAATCTTCTACAATGTAGGTCTCATCAAGACCTACCCACCTACCAAGTTTCATGACAATCCATCAAAAGAGTTATCTTGCTAAACCACATACACACATAGACACACACACATACACACACACATACAAACACTACTAAAAACATAACCTTCTCAGCGAAGATAAAAACAATGTTTTTCATCCAGTTAAGTTACATGTACTTATGGTATGAATTAACTAAAAATACAGTTATTTGTAGCATCCCATACATTATTGGTAAGGATTTTTATTGGATTAAAATGCTTACCTATATGTATGTATGTATGTATGTATGTATGCATATATATATATACTTTATATAAATTTTAAAATGTGATTCAATGTTCTAATAAGAAGGGAATTTTTCAGCCTCTTTTCAAAATGAGTGCACAGCAACAATATCTTCGTGGAGTGGATCAGGAGGAATATGACAACATGTTCCGGAGGTTCCTCATCGACCCTGTGAGTAGGACAGCCTGTACAACTCTACATGAATAGTCGTCACATTTTACATGTACTGTTCAAGCCTTCTGGTGGCTTAATTCTATGAAAGGAAAAGTCCGATGATTCAATCATGTACAGTCATTTGACACATTTCAAGTTACTTGTTTGACACAAATTCAAGTACTAGTACATGTATTTTGAAATGAGCAACTGGGTATTTTATTATTACAAAACATTTCTTACACAATATAGTTTTTGATAAAAACTTAAATGTTTATGTTAAAAATTTTCGTTTAAAAATTAACGATATTTGTACATGCATGTGTTGGCAATGCTGTTGTAATTCAGAAAGGAATTTAGATGGCCCAAACCTGCATGTGACGTTGACTGTTATGTTGTATGTAGAATGTTACATTTGCATGGTTATGCTTTCAGCCTTCTGAGGCAACATTCATCCCTCAAGTTATGTTTGAGAGAAATTTTGCACCGTTCTTTGCATGTCCCTGGCATGGTGGAAATGTCTTCAGGAGTGTAATATCAGACGGAGAAAGACCCATGTTATGACATAAAATGACATATTTTTCAAGTTTTCAAGAACTAAATTATCATTCCAAGTGACTGCTAACTACAGAATTTCCAAAATGATAATTGGCTATTTACATGAGGCCACACAAACTTTATTTTGTGGTTCTTGGCATCTCCAGATGCATAATTTTTTGTTTTCTGCAAAATACAAACACATGTTGTACATGTACCTACATGTACATGTAATAATGGGAGCTAATAATGGGAGCATGCTATCTTATCAATGTTAAGACAACATGGGTGTTTTTGAATGCTGTTTTCATGGAGTATTTTATTTAAGTGTTTTATCTGCTTTACTTCAGCTTTTCAGTTCTACCTCATTTTTGTGTAGAATAATTTACCCCATCATGGCCAGTTGCTGTGCAATGGAAGAAAACATTTCAGAAGCACTACAGACTTTTTGCCCTCCAGTTTTCTAGAAATATTCAACATTCCTACTAGAGGCATTTGGGACCAGAAAAAAAAGAATTGGTCTTATCATGGTCTTGCAGGTATCATATCTAGTATTTGTGATGACTTAATAAAATCTGTACAGAGTAACTAACAGTATGCACTGTAGTTTGTAATACAGCATTTGGCATGTTCAGGTTAATATTCATCCAATCTCTGAGCAATCCAATGTTGTATCGTCTTTACATCACAGTAACATGATTAACCCGCATAGTTACGTACAATTGAGGTCCATGCAGACCCCAGTACTATATATAATAATTGGATGAAACCAGAAGCATCAAGTCTTGACTACCGGTACCTGCAGTAGACTGTGATACGGCCTAGTCTTGGAGATTAACATGTCCTTGAATAATGTAGTGTTTCTGAAGTGGCATGCTGTGGCTAGTAGGGGGGAGCAAGACATTTTGTGTCTTGTCTCTGCTCTGCTTGGTCAGCTGTCCACAAGAGCATGCAGTGCCACACACTTCAGCCTTTAACAGCCCTTTTCTCTGGGAATCTGTTCTCTCTCTCCCTGTGCTGCGGATATAGCCTTCACATCTCCAGGTTAGGACTCAACATGGGCAACTGAAATTGGAAGCTGTCATTCTGTGTATCAATTATCACAGTCACATTTATTTACAATGGTGTACTATGCTTAAGGCACTATGTCTGATTTGCAGGAAAGGGTCCAACTTTGCCAAAATAAGGAATAAAGAGCTACAGGGAATTACATTGTACAAAATACCTTTAAAACAGCTGCTACAGTAACTGTTGTCATGTAACACCTCTTGCCAGGCATATCACACATGAAAGAGCTACATGTACATGTATATGATATTTCCCTGTCTGATTTTATAACATGCTGCTGACATGATGAGAGCATTTGTTCCTAAATGTGCATTGAAAACATTGCTTACAACATGTACAATTGTGCATTCTACATAAAATGTTGAAATTTTAAAAGTGAACTAAATCAAAATTGGAAAATTACAATGCATCTGGTCCAGAAAGTTAGTATGGACCGGCACCCCTCAGTCCAAATCAATTTCAATGGCACCAGGCTACTGACAAAGTTGTGGTGATATTATGCTTCACGCAGGTACAGATGTCATGAATATTGGTATCATTTGGTGAATACAAATAGCCTTGACTACAGTGTATCACACATTATTAGAGCTGAATCATTCAAAGCTGGATGGAAAATTTACAGTTAGATGATCACGATAATTTATGTCATGATTTGTTGATTTTTTGCAATACTGGTATGGCTGCATGTCTACTTGTTCCTTGACAAAATATGAATTTGTAATGAAAATTGAAGCTTCTAAAGGAAACATAAAGGAAGGAAAGCTGGGAAAATCCACTTAAATTTGATGTTCTGGTGTGCCTATTGTAGGAAATCATTACTTTTGTCACTATTGAAACCTCATAACGGGGGACAGCCTAATTTGAGGTGCTCCAACTCACAATGCTCCATCACTACACTACCAAAAATGCCAATCTTGTTTTTCTTCAGAGAAGAATAATTTTCTTCCACTGAGAAAATTATTCTTCACACAAGAAAAAAATCTTGTCCATGAGACAAGAATTTCAAGAAACTGCATTTTAGCATATTTTTCTTGTGGTAAGATTTCTTTTCTTATGTAATTTTCTTGCCTCGTTCAAGAATATTTTTCTTGGAGCAAGCTTTACTTTCTCACAGTTATTAAACTTTCTTCTCAAGATATTTTTTCTTCAGGCAAGATTTTTTTCTGTAGATCAGAAAGGTTCTTCTAGCAAGAAAACCCCTTCTGTCCTCAAGAATAGATTTCTTCTACCCAGAATACGTATCTTGTGTTAAGATTAAGATTCTTGCCATAGGGAAACCTAGAATCGGTTTCTTGAAAGGTTCCAAATTTGGCAAAAACCCTTCTGTTCTCAAGAATAAATTTCTTCTACCCAGAATACATAATCTTGTACTAAGATTAAGTTTCTTCTAGTAGGAAAGCCTAGAAGCAGTTTCTTGAAGGTTCTTGTAGCAGGTAAACCCTTCTGTCTTCAAGAATAGATTTCTTGTACCAAGAAAACGTATCTTGTGTTAAGATTAAGATTCTTGCCATAGGGAAACCTAGAATCAGTTTCTTGAAAGGTTCCAAATTTGGCAAAAACCCTTCTGTTCTCAAGAATAAATTTCTTCTACCCAGAATACATAATCTTGTACTAAGATTAAGTTTCTTCTAGCAGGAAAGCCTAGAAGCAGTTTCTTGAAGGTTCTTGTAGCAGGTAAACCCTTCTGTCTTCAAGAATAGATTTCTTGTACCAAGAAAACGTATCTTGTGTTAAGATTAAGATTCTTGCCATAGGGAAACCTAGAATCAGTTTCTTGAAAGGTTCCAAATTTGGCAAAAACCCTTCTGTTCTCAAGAATAAATTTCTTCTACCCAGAATACATAATCTTGTACTAAGATTAAGTTTCTTCTAGCAGGAAAGCCTAGAAGCAGTTTCTTGAAGGTTCTTGTAGCAGGTAAACCCTTCTGTCTTCAAGAAGAGATTTCTTGTACCAAGAAAACGTATCTTGCACTAAGATTCAGGATCTTGTATGGGAATTTCTTTCTCATTTTAAGACTGACATTCTTACTCCAAGAACATTTTACTTGCATCAAGAAATAGTTTCTATTTCAAAACTCTTACATAGTCTTCTTACATCAAGAAAATGTTTCTTGCACTAAGATTCATGTTCTTGAACAAGAATGCCTAGTGTGAGAAATATAAAACAGAAAATAATGTTGTATAGCAAATTATTGTTAGGATTAACAATTATTTTGACAAACCAAATGACAGTATAGTAACGTTTATTACCACATTCGTTACGTATAGGATATATCTACATGTGTAATAAGACCATTAAAAACATTCTTTGAATGGAAACAGTCCAGTATACAGTAAACTTTCAAACTATTATACAATCATTAATTAACTACAAGAGTCATATCATATGATTATAGAAAACATATATCTCATTTAGATATCAGGAAACCCTGCAGTTTTGGCATTCATTATAGCATTGGCACGGTCACAATCTTTGGACACCTGAAAAGAAAGGAAAGACCTTTGTTAGGATGCACTGAAGGCAAAAAAGTCAAAAGAGGATGTGTTTACTTTAAAGGTAAACAATTAAAAATTATAATGCAGTAGTACACTGTACTATACAATTTACCTGAGATATGATTTTGTAATCAAAATCAGTGGTATTGTAACAAAATTTGGCTTTGAAAACAGTGGACCACCATGTAGCATTGCAGAATGGTGGGGAGGGGGGCACACTTACCTTCTTTTATATCTGTCTGGTTCCATGCTTTTTCTGTTGCAAAGTTGGTTTGTTCTGCAAGCTGACCAGGATCACCATTGCCTCGGATGTACATTAGGTCCTTTTCACCTTGATTTTGACTTGGAGTCTGACATAAGTCATTACTGACACAAAGAGAAGTGACCAGCACTGCCACAACTGACTTCTGTTCAAAACTCCCTAGTAACTGCATTCTGGGATTTGAATCAACCAATCAGGGATTCAGAAAAGGTCACATGACAAATCAGTATTCAGCCTAGAAAGTTAAGAAAAAAGTTCTTACATCATCTTAATATAAGAATAATCTTTCTTAAACTTGCTGGACAAAGAAAACAACAACATTTAAGAATTTAAAGTAAAGTATATACATCTTAAGCCTAATTAAATTCTTGTCTTTTCTTAAATGTTCCTAAGAATGGTCTTTCTTAAACTTTCTAGGAAAGAAAATCAAGAATGTTTAAGAATATAATACTAGCCATTTCTTAAGCCTAATCAAAGATTTTATATCTTAACTTTCTTGTTTTTTCTTATCAGTGTTTGTCAAGAAAGATAAGAACTTAATTCTTGTATTTTCTTAAATGTTGCTAAGAAAAACAAGAATGGCCTTTCTTAAACTTTCTAGGGCATAAAATCAAGAATGTTTAAGAATATAATACTAGCCATTTCTTAAGCATAGTCAAAGATTTTATATCTTAACTTTCTTGTTTTTTCTTATCAGTGTTTGTCAAGAAAGATAAGAACTAAATTCTTGTATTTTCTTAAATGTTGCTAAGAAAAAACAAGAATGGTCTTTCTTAAGCTTTCTAGTCAAGAAAAACAAGAAACTTTAAGAAAGAAATACTAAGCAGTGCTTTATTCTAATCATAGATTTAGATATCTTAAATTTCTTGCTTTTCTCATCAGTGTTTGCCAAGAAAGACAAGAACTAAATTCTTGTATTTTCTTAGACATTGCTAAGAAAAACAAGAATGGCCTTTCTCAATCTTTCTAGGTAACATTAACAAGAAAGTGTTTGCCATACGCAAGAAAAAAAACACTTAAATCTGACCACTTTGATGTCAGGTAAGAAAGAAATCTTACATGAAGATTGTATAAGAAAGTCTGAGGAAATGTTAAGATTAAAAGAATTCTAATCTTGTAACTAAGAATCTTCCCTAGAAATATTGTCTTTGCTGAAGAAATTTTAAGATTAAAAGAATTCTAATCTAGTTAGTTAGAATCTTCTCTAGAAATATTTCTTTAGTGAAGAAAAATCAAGATTTAAAGAAGCCTATACAAGAAAAATAATCTTCACTCAAGAAAAATGAGAAAATTGTTCTTGGTGCAAGAAAGTAGGTAATACATAAACATTCGTTCTTTTTTTTCTTTTTTTTCTTATTATTCTCCCCCAAAGAAAAATTTTCTTCCCACAAGAAAATAAGAAAAACAAGAAAAAGCATTTTTGGTAGTGTAGCTGGCAGAGAATGGTTAGGTTTGGAGACTAGCTGGCAGAGAATGGTTAGGTTTGGCAGAGAATGGTTAGGTTTGGACACTAGCTGGCAGAGAATGGTTAGGTTTGGACACTAGCTGGCAGAGAATGGTTAGGTTTGGACACTAGCTGGCAGAGAATGGTTAGGTTTGGCAGAGAATGGTTAGGTTTGGACACTAGCTGGCAGAGAATGGTTAGGTTTGGCAGAGAATGGTTAGGTTTGGACACTAGCTGGCAGAGAATGGTTAGGTTTGGAGACTAGCTGGCAGAGAATGGTTAGGTTTGGCAGAGAATGGTTAGGTTTGGACACTAGCTGGCAGAGAATGGTTAGGTTTGGACACTAGCTGGCAGAGAATGGTTAGGTTTGGCAGAGAATGGTTAGGTTTGGACACTAGCTGGCAGAGAATGGTTAGGTTTGGACACTAGCTGGCAGAGAATGGTTAGGGTTGGACACTAGCTGGCAGAGAATGGTTAGGTTTGGACACTAGCTGGCAGAGAATGGTTAGGTTTGGACACTAGCTGGCAGAGAATGGTTAGGTTTGGACACTAGCTGGCAGAGAATGGTTAGGTTTGGACAAATGAACAAACAATTGTGGATTTAAGACGTTTGGGAAGTACATGTATGCAAACCTCGGCTTCCAGATTTCCCACATTGACCTGTAAACCTAAGTTCTGAATGTATTTCTCCTTTTAAGTAAGGAGGGATGTATCCAATGTCATCCTCATGTTGCGGCAGGAAACCTAGGTCTGCTAGCCCTACCCCAAATGATAAAAAAATCATTAAAAACTACCTACCTCAACAAAATCCTACATACTTATTACCACCTCCGGAAGGTTACATTTTTGATTGCATTGGTGTGTGTGCCTACATATACAATGTACAATGTTTGTGTGTCATTAGTTCCGTTTTCTTTTGTGAGTTGTCCTGTCCCGGTTAACAGGATAACTAAAGAATGTGTGGATGGATTGTCTTGACATTTGGTATTTAGGTACGTTTCAGTGGGCTAAAAAACAAGTTCAGTTATGGGTCCCCTAGCAGCTTCTATTCAACTGCAGCAGAACTTCTGGGTTTTGCATTTTTTATCTGAAGATGGGTTGATAAGAAAGTGACACTAGTTTGGGCCTCCTAGCAGCTTTTCCAGTCGTGTTTCTGTTGGAAAGTTAGAGTCAGCATACAATGTAACTCGAGATGGTATGAAGGCTTTAGGGTGATTTTTGGCTTGTAGGTAGCTTAGGTGAAGAGTTAGACATTGATGGTGTTAATTAAGCGACACTCAGATTATATTTACTTGACCCCATAGCATCATCGCTAAGATCATCTTAGTGACCCCATCATAACATCACAAGGTCACCCCGAGTCTCTGTCTTGTGTCTCTTTGTTCTCTTTGCATGTTATTTTGGACATTAAATCAGTGTGTTGTTCCTCCCCAATATTGGTGCCTCGGAGTTGTTCATCTGCATTCCAATTGGCAGCGATAGGATCTTGACTCAGTGCTGAAACCCTGAAAATTAGGAAACTGCAACACAACAACCAAGATGGCAGCAGCAAACCACACACCAAAGCAGTGGTGTTGAATCAGGCCCGGAGAATCAGTCAACTCTTTTGAGATCTGGCAGACGAACCTAATCTAGGTGCAAATTTTGCTGCGTGTCCAGTAGATTACCTTACATGGCAGAGGAGGACGCACAGTGCAAAACTGAAGGCAGATGTCCACCTTGGAGTTGATAATACAATGTAGGACAAATTGCCACAACTTTTGCCCAATAATCTCACGAAATCGTATCATAAAGCAGGTACCTCACTAAGTGATATCTGGCAAGCAAACGCCTTCATGTTGGTTTCAGTCTACCAGAGGATATTGCCTTGATATTGCTGAAAGTAAGCTAGAAGCAAATGAAATGAGTGCCCAGAGGATTTATTCCAGCGTCACATGAACACTGACTCACTGACTCACTATCTGGTTTATCGTCTCTGGAAAACAATCTGTTAACTAGTACAGGAGGCATTAGTCACACCATCTCAGCCGTCACTCCTTGGAAAGTACTGACAGCCAAAACCAGGTTTGTTCCTTCGTACATGCCCTCAGCAAAGAACCGATGTTCGAAAACGAAAGTCCTAACTCTGATGTTAACAATCCAGTCTACACAAGCTGCAGTGCCTGGTGCACCATCCAGAGCTCATGCCCATCACTACACCATTTGCCCACCTACAACAAGGACAAACCTGGCTAAAAAGGAAACATTGAAGACATAAAGCCACACATGATGATACATGTGTACTTGTCACGTGCTCATATACCCAACAGAGACATGTTTTGGTGTCACACAAGACCGCAAATTAGTCCTACGTCAGGTACATTGTGTAGTACACGTCCTTGCCCCAACCATCTATACCTCAGACTAGTAACCTCAGACTTGGATATTTAACCCAACATCAACTTACAGCTGCAGTATTTACCAGATACTGGTTCTCCTTGAGCATCAATTCTGTTCTCAGGAAGATGCCCAAACATCGCTTATTTTTGCATAATAAGATTTAAAAAAACATCTCAAGTTTGGGTACGTCTCCAGTTAGGGCATCTCCTGTTACATGTAATTCTTGAACCGATAATCTGACTTAATGGTTTTATGAGTCTTAGTTTCTGATATTTGTGCCGAAACTGGAATATTTGTCGAGAGCTCTAATTTGATAACTATGTCCTTCACTTTGGCAAATTTGGACCCTTATGTTAAATGTAGGTGGTAAACTTGAAATGCAGAAGACTGAATCATTCAGAGACTTACAATATCATTTGCCCATTGTCTCCTCCAAACGTACAGTAGGTGCCATGTGGCTCGTTTATGATATGGTAACATTTACTAATATACATTACATTCTTCTGAAATAAGATAAATTGTTAACATATAGGCCTGGGGTTAAAGGAGGAAATGTAACTATAAGTCTTGGTAAAACAAATTTTAAAGTGTTATCATGCAGGCCATTGCAGAGGGTGACACTATTGGCATTAATTACCTTCACCTTGAAGGTTATGTTTTTGGTAGTGTTTATTTGGATGTATATGTTTGGATATACATGTGTATGTATGTTTGGATGTATGTGTGTTTGGCTGTATGTTCATGGTTTAGCATAATAACTCAAGCTATGGATGGTCATGAAATTCGGTACTAGTTGTTTCTACAACAAGGACAAACCTGGCAATCTAATCGTCTTGATGAGACCTCAAAATGATTAGATTTTGGGCTCTGTAGTGGCTTGTTATGATATTGTGGCAGAACTTCCCGTTTTTATATTTTGTGATCTGGACATGCTGGTCACGATTTTTGGGTAGTAGGTAACGTTACATGTAGTTCTTGTACTGGGGAAGAAGTGAGCAAGTTTGGGCTGTCCTGGAACTGCAGGGGCATTTCTTTATTAAAATCTTTCTGGATAACCAGAGACGGTGGATAGATTGTTGTGATTTTTGGAATATAGCTAGCTTATGTAATGCTTGACATAATTAGATGGCAAATAAGGATGTAATTGCATGCATAATTAATGAAGAAATTCTATAAATCTGTTGCGTTCCATGATAGGACTATTCAAACTTGTGATATATGTAATTGAGAAAGAGAGAAATATCGATGAATGTTTGCATAATTAATGAGAAAATTCTTTTTTTCTTCATAGTGGTAACTGACAGGAACTTCATACTTGTGGCATTTGAATATCATTGAACATAACTTATTTATTTATTGGTTCGGCTGATACAACACAGCCAGGGCAGCCCAACTAGCTTGAAGCTATTATCAAGGGCTTACCCTGGGAAAAAAGTGTGGTTAAATATACATAGAATGGACATAAATTCTTAAAAACATCATAATTACATAGGGTCAACAAGTTTTGGTCATTATTATATACAAATTACATACAATACAATTACATACCGTAAGACTGAGACTGGTGGAAATGACATATGGGCTGTTTTATACGGAAAACTGGTCTCCAAGGGAGAGCCATACTTTAGCTTTGAAAGACGCTAGGGATGGAGCTGACTGTGTGTCCTGTGGAAGGGAGTTCCACAGTTGGGCGGACCTGTAGAAGAAGGTTTTTTGTGTTCTGACACTTTTGGGGGTTTGCAAAGAGAGGTTGTTTCCGTTTCTAAGGGAGTATCTAGAGGCAATGGCGGATGATCTGGTGGATGGGAGGAGACTGAGAAGGTGGGGCGGGCAGTGGCCGTTCATCAGCTTATAGAGTGCAGTCAGAGTGTGAAGTTTACGGCGAAGGGTAAGAGATGGAAGACGTAGCTGGGAACATAACTTATTCAAATCAGGACCTCATTTGCATAATGCTAGAAATTAGAAGACTCACAAAGACTATACAAAAGAATGGAGTCACTAAATTTTTGACTAGACCTCGTCTTCGTGGGTGTCTTGAGATATCTGATCTCAGGACACCTAATTTTGTGGAAGTGTAAGAGGAGCAATGGGTCAAGGTGTTAGGAAATATGTATCAGTCCTAAGTGGCATCTGAAAAGTCACAGGACATCCTCATTGAAGAGTCCTGAGACACACTGTTTCATTAGATTTGTTACATCTAGATACGTGGTACAGAACAAGATGACTTTGTGACAGTGGTAAAAGAAGTTGGGATCTACTTGATTGTACAACAGTTCAAACCAACCAGCATTGCACCAGGACAGAGGACAATATCAACTTTGACCCATTGCTCAAATCATCTCTTCTGCTACATATTTACATGTACACATGCACATGTACATGTTATGACGTGTCCAGAGCAGGGCTCTAGCCGGCTCAATTTTTTTTTCTGTCAGCCGCAGGTTCATGATCAGACCTGAAGGAAGAGTGCTCGCAATCTAGGGGTTCTGGGGGCAAATTTTATTATGTAAGCCTTTAAAAATTGAATTTCCCACATTTTGACAGGCAAATCATGGGGTTGAGAGAGGTTCTGGTGGTCCTTTGGATGTTTTTATATTTTTACCCAAGATTTTCATCAATTTTGTCCGTCAAGCAAGGTTGACTGATTGGTTTTAAAAAATTTCCGTCACATGCCACAAGTCCCTGCAATTGACAGAAAAACTGGTGCAGGCTAGAGCCCTGGTCCTGAGTAATTGATTCAATTATCTTGAAAAAGACTGGAGAACTATTTGAAAATAGCATTGTTGAATGTTTTCCATGCAGGTGATATCTACATTTTTTGTACACTAAGTCTTGTATAACTTGAATGTCACAGACCATTTGTGTTTTAGAGACGATTTGTCACAGTGAAATATGTCGGTATGGTTGACCAAGTCCTGTACAATCATGACCCTTGTTTATTTACATGATAGTGGTGACAGTCTTGGAAGTACAATGTCATGTAGTTTCTACAGGAGTGTCAATGTTTAGAATGGAGCTAACAGAGGCATGGGACTCATCATGGCCATACATCAAACTGAGAAACAAGTTTAGGCTAATTGTGCACACAGTGGCTCCAAACTGTCCATTGAGCTGTATGTGGTCCAATCAGCACAGCTATTCCTTCAGATTATACATATATATTGTACTAATGCCAATATTGCAAAGTCATGCTAGATGGCTAACAGATGTAGAATGGTAAGTACATCATCGGCCTCCTTCCATAATGTTAAATACAATGATCAAAAATACTAACACCCACACTTAGCTTACTGTTGAATCCTTTACTCCTAGTACACAGCTACATTTTGCTTCTTTTTAGCATTCATGGTGCGATTTGATTCACACATGGAAACGTTACCAGGATTTTCCTCCACCCATTTGGGTCAGTTCACCGGGTGGGTAACGTCAGTCAGATCCAGCTCACCCATGGGGGACTTCACTTGTCCAAACAAGGCAAGAGTCATGTCCCCCTATTGTAGAACACTGGGCCACTTCTCAGAGAAAAGTAGAAGATACATACAAATGCAGGCATGCCACGAGGGCTATACTGCACAGTGCAAGCCATGTGCCAGGACTTGGTATCTTTTCAGTTTTTCCCTCTTCTCCAAGCTTAAGATGGTAACTAACATTAACCCCGGCACAAACAGGTGAGATTAGCTGCTAACAAGGACTCCACAGAAGTTTCCTTGCAACTTCATATAACATTACCAGACGTGTATGAGGTATAGAAATACGGCAACATTTGCCATGCTGTGTATGTTTTTTATAATTAAGATACAGTAATCTAGTTGTTAGATCTTCCTGACATACATGCACATGTATTAGGCCTTTAAGTCGTAGAACAGTGCAATGATGTCAATTACATGTAGTGTTGGATGTTGTCTGAATGCCGTGACGATGTATATTTTTCTCAGTCTCTGATCTCTAATGTGTATGATTTACATGTAAGAAGTCCCTTTTCTGCAGGGAAATCAAAGATTTGGTTCTACATTGTATCAAGTTCTTCCAGTTAGTCTCCATAAGGCCACAGCAAGTAAATTTTATGGATGACATCCTCGCGCGCATTGATTTTCGCCTGATTTCAGAAAAAAAAACAAGAAATTTTGTTGCCCTGCGACGGTGGTCAACATGCCAAAAAAAGGCAAATATGTCATGAACGTCCATCTGCAAGACATTAGGCTCTGATTTATTCTTTTATTTTTACTTTGATACAATGTTGTATTTTATTCATTTTATATGTGATGTTGCCACTGAATCAAAACCATTTGTACAATAATTGAAAATTTTATTTAGTCACTTCTTTTTTCAAAGTTGTTTCAGAGACAAATCGGTGTTGTAACAGTTGGCACAATATAGGCAGAGTATGGCTTCCAGACAGTTCGGTTTATGAGTCACTCTGTCAGTGATTGAGCCCTGTGTTCTGCCTGGTAGCCAGTCTCTAAACTCAGAGACCACCAGGGATCCAGCAAACTTGAGGCGCAATTCCTCGTGTTTGATGGCAAGTGTTGACAGTCCAGGGTGTTCCATTACAAATGAATACCCAGTGTAGTATCTGCCTTGAAGATGGTACAGCAAGCTCTTTTTTTTGTTCTATTTAATAAAGACACATCTGCAAGGACAGGTAATACTGTTGAATACAGCGACAGAAGACCTGTTGGGTATGATATCATGTTTTACCGCCTAAATTCTTGTTCAACGAGGTTTACGATCTCAAAATCTGAAATGTAGGAATCTTGTTTTTTTGGGCCTGCCTTGTTTTTTTTTCGCCCTCTCGCATTAATTTTGGAGTCTCCGGAGGATGTCATCCATAAAATTTACTTGCTATGGCCTAATGCACTAACTCATGTATTAGGCTTACAGCAGATTCTGAGTGGTGAAACTGACAGAAACTTTCTGTGAAATTCAGAATGCGATGACGTTCTTGTCGCGATATGAAGCGGTGGACATTGTGAAAGTCAAGATCGATGGGAACTCTCGATCCATCTGGGGCATCAGCCCTCCCAGCCGACATGCCATGCTGAACGATCTTTTGTCGGACAACCCCATAACTGTTCGCGTGGAGTGGCAGTTCACACGGTCAGTTTCTCCTCACACACACTACTTACACATGTACAGGTCTTACAACTTTCTGTAATCATACAGTAAATGCAGAAACTTTTGTGATGGTTTTATTTTTGCGGTTACCCAATGTTACCCCTCCATCACAAATTCATGTCACTGCAAATTTTATTACGTTTACCTTTGCAGAAGGAAAACATTGTTTTTGCTCAGTTTCTTGTTCCTCTTCTTCTTCTCCAAACAATGCCAATATTGACCTGGACCAGACGTCTGTCACCATGGTAACTGGTGGTGTTTGGGTTACATTTTGTATCAGGACAGAGTTGGAGTGGCTGGTCACTATATTATAATGATCGTGTTTGAGTAAGAATAAACAGAGCAGTACTTTTAAGGTAGACCATGTCAAGGTAAACATTTTGCATTTGCTCTGCAAATGTTACCTTTCTAGTTACTTTAAAACACATTGAAAACTTTTTTTCTCCTACTGTGAAATATAACCACCATGAAATGAATGCATCTACAGTAGTAATCAGGGAGCATTCCCAACACTCACCAAGCTTGAGAATATTCTGTTCTTGGTCATGTATTGTCTACTTGTAGCTGCACTGCTATGAATATTCCACACAATTACATGTAGAAACAAGAGTTCAGAGACCTCATACCTCCATGAAACATTCAGAGCTTTGTGATTTTTTATATTTCACTCCATTCCATGGTATGGATGAAATTATAAATATTGTTATATTTCGGTATTTCAGTATTTGAATGGATTGTGATGATGTTTTGTATGCAGGTATGTTTTGGGAAGATGAAGGTCAGGGTCAATTATGGGCCTCCTGGCATCTGTTCTTGGTACTGCAGCAGAACTTTCAGTTTTTTGTATCTTTTGTTCTGGACATGCTAGCATCTTGATATTCTAGAGGCAGATAGCTTTTCATGTCAGGAAAAAATGGTGTCAGTTTGGTCCCCCCTAGCGGCTTGTTTTGGAATAGCAGGGGCACTCAATAATTCATGGAGGTATGAGGTCTCTGAACTCTTGTCCCTGCATCTGTCTAGGCCAGTTCTTGTGATTTTAGTATCTGAAAAATAGAAATACAACAGAGACTTGAGTTTCTGACATATTTGCTGTTGTGTTTCAGGGATCCAACAACGGGGTCCTCAGAGTTTGCTGGCGATGAGTACTCCTTCCAAATTGAACAAGGTGACCCTCAACGGTTAAAACTGGCAGCCATGCTGAATGGAACTCTGCAAGAGCCAGTGTAAGTTTTTACAGGTTTTGTGTTAGGTACAGTCATGTTGGTTTGTGACATTGTAGGTCGACCATATACATATTGGAATCTACCAAGAACTATTAGAGGTAAGGTGGAAGGGTGATGTAAAAAGAAAGCCCGATAAAAAAAGCCTAAAACACGCCAAAAATAAGCCCCAAACCCAAACCTCTGCTTGGAGAGTAGCTTAATTCAACAAATTACCATCAAAAGTTATGACGTCCTGTCAAGTACACTACATCATCTCACCCATCTCAACTGATTACAGGTTAATTTACAAATCATAAATTTACCTATTATCAAATTATCAGTTACATAATACATTGTATCTGTAGCAGTCAAAATATCAACTTGTCAATCATCAACATTATTCATAAATCAGCAATTTGGTGTGGAGGTACATGTAGAGTGGGCAAATACTCCTAACAATGTTCAATTTTTTTTAATGAAGGCCTTTAGAATTATTTTGTAATTTTTTCTGGCTTTACTCCTGGTGACTCAACAGTTAATTCATTGACACACCTTGTTCAGAGAGGTATGTCCAGTAACAGGGTGAGTGGTATGAAGTTAGATGTACGAAGTTGTACTAAGTTGTACGAAGTTAGAGCCTACAACAACAAGGATCCGGTGGGAGTCAGAAATATGTTGAGGACGTACCAAGCTAACGTTTTCTGTGACGCAACAAGCTAACTTCGTACAGAGGGCGGGGGAGGGTGTACGATGTACGAAGTACGAAGTTAGAAGTGACGTAGCCTTATGTGACGTAGCAAGCTAACTTCGTACAGAGGGCGGGAGAGGGTGTACGATGTACGAAGTACGAAGTTAGAAGTGACGTAGCCTTATGTGACGTAGCATAGCAAGCTAACTTCGTACAGAGGGTGGGGGAGGGTGTATGATGTACAAAGTGCGAAGTTAGAAGTGACGTAGCCTTATGTGACGTAGCAAGCTAACTTCGTACAGAGGGCGGGGGAGGGTGTACGATGTACAAATTTAGAAGTGACGTAGCCTTATGTGACGTAGCAAGCTAACTTCGTACAGAGGGTGGGGGAGGGTGTACGATGTACGAAATACGAAGTTAGGAGTGACGTAGCCTTATGTTACGTGGCAAGCTAACTTCGTACAGAGGGTAGGGGAGGATGTACGATGTACGAAGTACAAAGTTAGAAGTTTTAATAACGTATTGTGGTGGGTGTAGGTGAGAGTCATGTTATGCTACCTATTTCTCGGAATCCATGATCTGGGTGTCGTAAAGCGTATATTATTCCTGGTAGAGCGCATAACGCGTCGACAATTATCACATGGTGTCGATCAGCACCTAGGCCTGAAGTAACGTTGTTTTTAACCTGAACATCTGTTTGGTTCAGTTTACCCGATGACGTCTTCACACATTCATGATCAAAACGCCAAGTAACGTTCTAAATTACAAGTGACACCGTTACCAGAACACAATCCGCGGTTCGAATTACAAATGACACGCAGAAACCGCATTCGAATTACCGCGGCCAGTTCGAATGAAGTTCTTTCTAACGTTACAAGGTTTGAATTACGCCAGGTGTTGCCATATACATCTTAAACTTGCCGGTCAAACGTAGTGGGAGTCATGTTAGGGGACATATTTTTAGGCATCCGAGATCTCGGTGTAGTGCGGCGCTTACTCTTTATGAGAAGATTGATTTCAACTGGAGCGCCAAACACGTCCACTCTACTATCGTGGTTCGTAGACAGAAGGTCGCTTTCTTCAAATTTAGACAAAGGTGTGTATGAGACACTGTCAAGCAATCTTATGGTATTATTCCCCAATTCACTCGATGACGATGACTCACTGTACCGTGAATTGCAGGAGCTATGTGTAAAGACAGGTAAATCGTGAGGCGGTGTACTCATATGTCCCAAAGTAAACTGTCGCGTCTGTAACGGAAAACTGAAGGTCGCTAACGACAAAGGTTCTGAAGTTGTCATGTATACCAACTCATGGTAGATTCCCACACGCGCCAATACGTCATTGCCTTGTGGAGACTAACAGACCGCTGAAATTGGCGCGTGTGGGACTCGTGGGAGAATGAAACAGATATACTTGATAGGTTTACTTGTAATTAAAAAGATGCTCTCAGCTCAAACATTCTAAACCATAAAGGAAGAAATAAAATCCTTTGTTGTCATGTTTAACCCGCAAACCACCGTATGGGGTCAAAACTAACCCCAGACGTATATAAATATGCGCCATTTTGACATTTCTTGCCGAAAACGAAATTCCTCCTATGAGTTTGTTTGTATATATGTCTTATAACTTCTCATACGTTTTTACTGAGATTGGCTTATTGTTGATTGAGTTATCCTAGAAATTTTATGCGTTGTCCAGTGGGGTCAAAATTGACCCCAGAAAAATGTTATGCATTTTTTAACACATCAGCGTCTTTTGTTGTCCCTGAAATTCTTCCAGATGATATGTTTGCTTGAACTTTATGTTGTCATGACTTCATGCTTTGAATGAACGCAATATTGAATCAGGAAACTCAATAGTTGTGACTATTGACTAAGTTGCCTATGGAATTGGGGTCAAAGGTCATCAACAGGGCTGCCTGTGGACCTCTAGTGAAATTAAATTAAATTATGGTAATGAGCAGAAATTATTCACACCTACTCATGTCAAACTATCCCTCATAGATTAATGAAACTATACATACATGCAAATCACAAAAAGAGTCACACAAAAAACCGTATTCATGCAAAACATTATGGGGTCAATTTTGACCCCATACGGTAAGATTTGTCGCAAAAAACCTACGGTGGTTTGAGGGTTAACATTTATTAGAAATACAGAGCGACAGTATTTGTAGCACACATCAATGGCCAGAGTGTGAATGTCTCGCAGCTCGAAGAGTTACACAGTTATAGAAAGTTTTAACACATTCAAATTACCGGCCTGCTAGAACAACAAAGTTTTTTCTAACGTAATGGTTTGAATTGAAAACAAGTACACCAGGCCCGACCCTCTGTACGAAGTTAGCTTGGGCCGCGTCACAACCCCTTATATATCATAACTTAGTACAACTTCGTACTTCGTACACCAACCCGGTCCCCTGTACGAAGTTAGCTTGCCACGTCACTTGAGACTTACGTCATATTTAAATTACGTCACCCCTAACTTTGTACATCTTACTTCGTACACCAACCCGGTCCTCCGTACGAAGTTAGCTTGCCACGTCAATTGAGACTTCCGTCATATTTACATTACGTCACCCCTAACTTCGTACATCGTACTTTGTACACTAATCCGGTCCTCGGTACGAAGTTAGCTTGCCACGTCATTTGAGACTTACGTCATATTTAAATTACGTCACCCCTAACTTCGTACATCTTACTTCGTACACTAACCCGGTCCCCCCTATGAAGTTAGCTTGCCACGTCATTTGAGACTTACGTCATATTTAAATTACGTCACCCCCAACTTCGTACATCGTACTTCGTACACTAACCCGGTCCCCCCTATGAAGTTAGCTTGCCACGTCATTTGAGACTTACGTCATATTTAAATTACGTCACCCCTTACTTCGTACATCGTACTTCGTACACTAATCCGGTCCTCCGTACGAAGTTAGTTTGCCACGTCACTTGAGACTTCCGTCATATTTACATTACGTCACCACTAACTTCGTACATCGTACTTCGTACACTAACCCGCCAGTCCCCCATACGAAGTTAGCTTGCCACGTCACTTGAGACTTACGTCATATTTAAATTACGTCACCCCTTACTTCGTACATCGTACTTCGTACACTAACCCGGTCCCCCGTACGAAGTTAGCTTGCCACGTCATTTGAGACTTACGTCATATTTAAATTACGTCACCCCTAACTTCATACATGTACATCGTACTTTGTACACTAACCCGGTCCCCCGTAAGAAGTTAGCTGTGTGACGTAACCTGATTTTAACTTCATACCATTCACCCTGATACTGGACATGAATGTGTTCACAAGCTGCACAAAGCAGTAGACCAAGGCCTTGAAGTCCGTGTCGTTTTCTTGGATATATCTAAAGCGTTTGACAAAGTGTGGCACGCTGGTCTTATTTTTAAGTTACGTCAACTAGGAGTATCTGGTTCACTTCTGGAATGGATTGAATCTTATCTTACGAATCAGAAGCAGCGAGTTGTCATCAATGGGTCATGTTCCGACTGGTTACCTATAGATGCTGGTGTCCCACAGGGGTCACTCCTTGGTCCACTCCTGTTTTTAGTCTTTATTAATGATTTGGTGGACAATCTGTTAACTGATGCCAATCTTTTTGCTGACGATACGTCACTTATGGAAATAGCTTTGGATACTCTTATCTCAGCAAATAGATTGAACCACGATATTAGAGTGGTGAGTGACTGGTCTGACCAGTGGTTGGTAACTTTTAATTCCCTTAAAACTGAACTAATGACATTTTCTATGAAAAAGATCAAAGTCCATCACCCACCATTAGTATTTAACCCTTGTCCTGCTGGCCTTTTTTACATAATTTATTTCATTAATTTCATTTTTAATCAGGTCATTAACCCTTGACTTCTTCTGCGCAGCTGTGGCATAGTTACTTTGGCATTCGGTGCGATTTGCTGCGGTAAGATGTATTCATTTGAGAAATACTCCTAAGCCATAAATATACGGGACCCGCATACAGGCGCTATATACATGTATGTGCAACCCATATATATATGGGTCCAGCAGGACAAGGGTTTTAAGGGAGTTGAGCTGGAAGAAGTTGACTCTCACAAGCACTTGGGATTATACCTGAAACATGACTTGTCTTGGTCATATCATGTGTCTGTTTTAACAAACAAGGCAATGAAACGTATCAACCTTTTGAAGCGAATATCATACTTTGTCCCCTGGGGAACATTGGAAACATTGTATATCACCATGATTCGTCCATTAATTGAATATGCTGATGTTGTATGGTGTAGCCTTTCCGGTAAAGATTCTGATCTACTCGAGTCTGTCCAAATGTCAGCGGCACGTGTCTGTGCTGGAGCCATGAGAGGCACCAAACACGAGTGTGTCTTAGCTGAGGTTGGATGGGATACTCTGGCTGGCAGAAGACAAAAACATAAATTGACTCAACTTTGGAAAATAATGAATGGTCTTGCACCACAGTATTTACAAGACCTTATTCCATCAGATATTTGTGATTCTGTTCCATACAGCCTTCGCGCCAACCAGAACTACCCCCCCATTGCTTGTAAAACTGAAAAGTACCAAAAAACTATTTCCTTGTGGAATGACCTGCCCCCTAATGTCAAAGCCTCTCTTACGATTAATATATTTAAAAAGGAGTTAGACATAGTATTCAACAGACCGACAAAGCACTCCCATTTCTCTCATGGTCAAAGACACTCCGCTGTCACCATCACACAAGGCTCCGTCTAAACTTTAGTCAGTTAAATCATCATCTATTCCAACACCATTGTATTGATTACCCTACATGTAAATGCGGCTATCATAGCGAAACCACCGAACATTACTTTCTACACTGTAATCTTTACACTAGTCAGAGAAGTACCCTGTTATCATCTCTTTCCAACATAGTAGAGCTACAGCATCTCAATGACAGTACCTTATGTTCTTTACTGCTACGAGGGTCCACGTCACTCTCACATTCACAAAATTGTAATATCTTCGACATAGTTCAAACCTTTATTTACTGTACAGGTAGATTCTCGTAGTTGATAGACCACCAACTTGTCTTGTTTGTATTCATTCTCCTTTACCCACTTTGTAATTATGTATGTATTTCGTTATTATGTTTTACTCTTGTTTTTATATTAAATTTTGTGTTTTTGAGTAGAAGGCATCACATAAGCAACTGTGCTTTCTGCCCAATACTCATTAAATATATGTGAATAAAATAAAAAAATACAAAACCTTATATAATAATCATAATAATGCAGCAGATTTATAGAACTTTCTCATTAATTATGCCAATTAAATCCTGATTTCCATAATTGTCATATGATTATGTCAATCATCACTCAAGCTACCTATATACCAAAAATCACTATCAACCCCTTTTTGAGTTATCTTTCTTCAAACATTTTTATAAACAAATGCCCCTGCAGTTCTGGCACAAGCTGCTGGAGGCCCAAACTTTCGTCACTTCTTCCCAAGCACAAGAGCTACATGTATCTACCATCCAAAATTGGTGACCCTAGCTTGTCCAGATCATGAGATCTCAAAATACGAATTCTGCTACTGTAACAGTACCATGACAAGCCACTAGGGGCCCAAAATCTAATCATTTTGAGGTCTCATCAAGACCTACATGTACCCATTTAAGACCTATCCATCTTAGCCGTCTCAAGTTGTTGTGTTGACAGATGGACACACGTACACGCACACATGAATGCTACTGAAGCCTTCTTGGCGAAGGCAAAATTATCACTGATTTGGAGCATTGGTTTCCAATCTTTTATCTATGGCCACAGCCAGATAAAATCTTCACATCATTCATGCTTATACTATTATTGGGGCAAACACTAAAATATGCAAATCACACTCTTCAAAAGAAAAAAATTGCTGCACCTGACCATATCCACACTAGATACAGAACCTTTAGAGAGGAATTGTGACAAATGCTCCCTTCCTCCTTTCCTTCTGCAGGGAAATCTACAACCTGTTTCCCAAGTATGTGAAGGTGCCAGGTGTGAAGGGTGTGGCTAGACCGGCCAATGAGCTGATGACGGCACCAGGTGAGTCATAAAGATTCCTGACCTCCTGGACTGGCCATGCACATTAAATGACTGTGCAAGCCAGGAGTGATTAGCCTGGGGAGTATTCTCTATGCATGGGCCAACTGGGGAGCGTTAGGCCCCAGTCTGTTGGCACATGCCTTTTTTCCACGCTCCTCCACAGCGTCCTAATAAACCGCCCTATTGGATATACGTGTGCGAGTCTTTTGTGCAATACATTATACTGCCGCATGAGGGCTTATGGCGCCTGGGTTCGTCACACAGATGGTCCTGGGAAAGAGATCATGCTGGGCGAGGCAAACTATCCGGGGAACGAGTTAATTATTCCGTGGAGAATGCCCAAACTCCCTCCGTGGGAAAGTTCCTTCGGTGACCAACTCCTTTCTGGGCAAATGTAGAGGGGTAATCTTACACCCTCACAGCATCAACAAATAAGGTACTTTGTAACGGTCCGTTTCATATACCGGTAGTGTATTACTATTGTGACAACATTTTATACCCCAAAATAGGAATCTTGCGTCTTGTTTTAGGTCCCGATAGCAGTGTACGTACTAGCGAGCGCACACGAAAATACCACCAGAGTTGTGTACACTGTAGGTTATCATAATAGAAAGACACAAAACAAAACAAAAACGAGAGATATTCACTAGTAAAGAAAGTTTATTTTCCATTGCTGACATTATTCTAAGCCACGATCTATACCTATGGCTTCTCCGCGGACGCTGGGGACGAGCGTGCCTTTTTTCTGGCAGCTGATCTTTCCAACTTTCCAACTGCCCTTTCTGATTAGTGCCATCTGGTAGATGAACCCCTGATGACATGCGCTGGCAACACTCTGAGCACTGGAGATAACGGGAGCCAGGATGGTCTGTCCTCCAAGCTAGGATTGGGTTCCTGAACTTCCACATTACTTCCACATGTTATCTTGAAACCAAATTTGAGCTGTTATTTCCATCACAAGAACTTGGACTTACCCAAATTTTTACCATAGGCCGCTACGCTACGCGGCCTATGGTATAGTGCCCGGTGTCACCATGGTGGATGGGGATGGTGGATGGGCGTTGGGTCGACAGAGGTTGCGCAATGTCTAACCGCACGCTACGCAATGCGAAGCCAGGCCGGCCTCGAAATTAACATGTGAATGTGGATGGCCCACAAGAAGTTGCGCAATGCCAAATTACGCAATGCCAAGCCAGGCCTCGCAATTAACAATGTCCCGATGTCAAAATGACGCTAAATTTCAGCTCGGGACAATTCAAATTACGTTTCGGCAATTTCGGGGCAATTGGACAATTCTGACGTCCACGTCATTTAGGAACGCGATCCATCCGTGGGAAGCAACCCTGTCTATTTTTCAGGTCTTTCAATTCACTCTTTTTAGCATTGCTACAATTCGAGCAAGGTGAGCAAGTCAGTAATTGTGCACACCCATGCCACCGAACCAGCTATTCCCATTTCTTGTTTACTGTACAACTCCAGTCTTTGTCAAGGAATGAGCAATCCACCGCTTCTGCGATGTCATGTTATGCAGATGACACACGTGACTTGGTGAGCTGGATCATGTAGGTTGCAGAAAGTTTGGACTTTGAAAAATGGACCCAACATTGAAATACAAGAAACAACTAGTGCTCTTTGCCGAATCTGTTACATTATAACTACAATATAACTACAAATGCTAACTTTTTGATCCGTCATCGAAACCAGAAGGAGAAAAAGAGGTTCTAAAGATATCAACCAAGAGAAGGCGACCGCAGAAAGCAAAATGGGAAACAAAAGAAAAACAGTTTGTGTCTATGGTCAAATAATAGGGTGTTCTCATTACTAATACTGATGAAGAATATCAAATTAGTTATATACAACCTTTGCGCCAACCAGAATTTCACCCCATTGCTTGTAAAACTGAAAAGTACAAAAAATCATTCTTACCGTCAACTATTTACTTGTGGAATGATCTACCCTCTAATGACCAAGCTTCTCTCACAATTAATATCTTTAAAAAGGAGTTAGACTTACTATTCAACAGACCAACAAAACACTTACTGAAAGGCTACACCAATTGTTAAATTAAAATTTGTTGCTTCTCGGATCCGAAAATAAAGCTGTAGTTCTAGTTCTCAACACGAGTTTTAGGGACAGTTTTCGTCCGAAGCCAACGGTTCAAACATTAACGCGCCTAGTATCCGGTGGAGAATCAGGTAAGGCAGATGCAAAGCACTTCGTGATCATGACGGTCTTCCTGTGCTGTGTAGAATTCTCCCCAGCTGCATCGTCTGCTTCTCTGTAATCATTGTCTTGCGGTCCTGTCAACAGTAGCCGTTTATCGCTCTGAGCTGCCCATATTTTCCCATCCATATTCACAGAGATATAAAATGTTGTTGGCAGGAAATCGTCTGGACTTCAGTAACGTGACGGTGCGTTTGAACCACAGCCGTGTGACGGAGGAGCTGGAGGGAGAGGTGGAATGGTGGACTGTTCAGGAGCTAGTGGGGGTGGGGCCTGACAGGAGAAGTATGCCCTACATGGAGATGATCACCTTCAATGACAAAGTCAGCCCACCGGAATTCTCTTTCTTGGCTGGATATGGGTAGGTATTGTCTGGTAGGTAGGTCTGCCGATGTCCTCAACAAGTTAATCAGTTTCATGTGCTCTTGCTTCTCCAATTCTTAAACTGCAAAATTTGAAAAGTAGTTGTATAACTGTTATTATAGTTGTCCCTTGCTATGTACCTTACAGAAAGATGCAGTAAAGCACCTGTATTAATGTTGGACGAATACATGTAACTTCATTATGTCAGCATCTACAGGGGATTTAGCTCTGTGAATATCTATGCAGATGTCTTATGAAAAGTGCATCACTTGAAAAATGCTGCAAAAAAGTAGTACATTATACAAAATGCCACGATACATATTCTGCTTTAGCGTTGGTTAAGCGGTAGCGAGCGTTGGTTTAGCAGTGACGCGAGCGTTGGTATAGCGGCGTTCTGCGCATGCGGTTTAGCGGCATACCGCTTGTGACTACGGAGTTGAACGGATCGTTTTGTAGTAGTACAAGTTCTGACAGATTTTTCTCTTTATAACCTCCCTGATTTTTGATAGAAGTCGATAGTTGAAGTTCATCATGCGACGTGGACTAATTAGCGTTAACCAGGCAATCGAGGTGGATGCATTGGCCTGCAATAACCATTGGGAAATTACTTCAAGTGGGAAGGGATAAAGATTAAAGACCTTTATTGGAACTTCTAACTTTAACAACAAACCTTTAAGTATTAAACAAGACATGTTTTAAATACAAAGTGCTTTTATTAATGTAATATGACATTAAGAATGAATCATAGCGCAAGTTTCTTTCATAATGTCTCATAAGTCATAACATTTCAAACAAACAGAGCACAATTTATTCAATGCATTTCCAATACTGGGGCCCCATTAACGTTCAAGTTTGTTCCCGCCAAATTCTGGTCCCGCTCCGACACCTCTATACCAACGCCAAACCAAAGTTCATTGCCGACATGGATCGCTGCTTCAACGCCCGACACCGTTCCAGCAACCCCGTGTCCGCTCGTAAAATGCTTGCAACCGGTACCGCTCCAGCGAAGTTTGTGCAACGTTCAATCGCCGCCCGGGCAACGCTGGCGAAGCAGCGGTGGTCCAGCGTTCAAGATTTCTGCATTGGCCTAGCGGACCCAAGCGTCCACGAACTTGCGTCTAGCGATGCCAAACTTTGACTGGGCGTTGGTGGAGCGGAGGTCACTTTGCCGGGGTGGAAAATTGCCCCCTCCTCACCGCTCGCAATATTTTGTGCAGCTCAAAACTTTCGGAGGGGGACTCCAGAAACATCAGCGGTGGCCGGGTGTACACGGCGTTGCTTTAACGGTGGCCAACTTCTGTTAACGGTGGTGAACGGTTTCGAGCGGTGATGAATTTTATTCACCGTTCAAGGAACGCTCCAGCAAAGTTCGGCCAGTGTGACCGGGCCTTTACCCAGTTACCTTTGCTGTGTTATTTTGTGCTCCTTTTAGCACTTCTGTTCTTCCCTCAAAGACCGCCTTTTATTATACAAACTGTAGCTAAAATTACTTCCTACAGAAATATTGTTACAAAAACTTCTTTTGTCCTCCAGAATTGTAGGTCTGTACCTGTCTCTGGTGCTGGTTGTGGGCAAGTTTGTTCGCATGTTTGTGAGTGGAATCTCCTACCGCATCATGTTCACAGAAATGCCCAATGTGGACCGCATCCTGAAGCTTTGCCTGGACATATTTCTGGTACGGGAGACTGGAGAGTTGTCTTTGGAAGAAGACCTCTTTTCCAAACTGATCTTCTTGTACCGATCCCCAGAAACTATGATCAAATGGTCCAAAGAGAAAACAAGCTAAGCTATGAGAGTAGTCACTACTCCCTGTACAGTAAGTGTTGTGTGATGAAGTTGTCAAATTGTCATGTAAGGAACTTTGATATCAAAATGTGATTTAATAAATTCTAAATAATTATCTTATGATGTGTAAGCAGGGAAATTATAAACATAGAGTAACCAGGTCAAGGTTGGTTCTGAAGTGCTTATTCCAACAATTAGCATTGCTTGAACAAAATAACAGCAAGGTAGGAAGTACAAGCTTGTTTCATCCTCACTAGTGCACAAGCCTGATAGAAGGGATGCTAAGGGTATACATGTATGTTGTATTGTTGGGAAAAAGTTTTTTTCAGAAATTTTAAAAGTTTTTTTTCTTAGAAATTGAATTGCATTTGTGATAATTTGCTGTAATTTCAATACATGAATGATTTTATTAATATAGTATAACATTTAGATTGTAAACATTTATACTCTCAGTGACTTGTACTAGGTATGCGGTATATGGATATGCAGGCATAATGCAGGCTATACATGTAAATGTTTCTGTTTATCTTCATGTTTTTAGATGAAGGGAATTTGAAGTGTACTGTTAACCATCAGGTATCGTCCAGCTGTACATGTAGGTATGGGAAAAATTATCTATCATGGTTATAGTACTATTTAGGCCCAGTAGGTGTGCAATCAACTTACAATGTACCAGCTGCATACATGTATGTAACATTACGTTGTTAATGTGATGTCACTAGTTGTACAAGTGTTGTAGCCGAGTAAGGAGGCAGTTGGGTGTGATCTTTAATTAAGTTGGAGAAAATGTGCATGTGCAATATTAATGCAGCAAAGATGAGGCAAAAGGCATTTTTCTGCAGGTCACGTTGCAAGAAACCAATATGGGGACCATGTAGCAGCATAGTATGTGAGACATGGTCTTCCTGGCTCATAATGTAAAGAATGCCTTCTCAATGAATGCAGTATTTTTGACACATTGTTATCTTACAACTTGAAGTTTCCCAGGGTTGCCCTGAACAATAGTCTATGACTAGTTGGGCAAACCTTGGCTGTTGTACAAAAATGTAAGCAAACCAATAAATAAATAAATATTAAATAACTTCAAATCTGATTGCCAATCAAAGTGTAGCAACTTTCTAGATGTTGTATACAGCATGGATATCCTAATCATTATGATGCATTTTGCATTGAATAAAGTTGGCAGGCTACTTGTCTGAGTTTGGTTCTGTCCAAGGCAATATTGTTGTCAGCTCATATTCATGAAATTGGTGTTGCTCATTTACTGCTCTGAAAAAAAACACAGGAAAAAACAAACAAAGGGTATGATATCTCATAGCAATGTCTAATGACAGTAATGTACCCCAAATATACTAATACCCATGTAAGTTAACCATTGCAGTAAGCAGTGTTTGCTTTGTATAGATAAATGGTTCTTTTTCGTGTATTTATGTGTGTGTGTGTGTGTGTGTGTGAATGTATGACATTGTGTGTTTGTGTATGTATGTGTTCTAAACTCACTTCTTGTATGAATGTATGACTGTGTGTTTGTGTTGTATGTGTGTGTGCATGTACATGTACATTGTGTGAATGTGTGTTTGTGTGTGTGTGTGAATGTGTGTAGATTGTATATTAGATACACATTGTAGGTCAGGTCAAGCTGGACTTGCTTGGCATGTATGTGTGTTTAAACCTGAACTGTAAGTCAGTAAGAGCCAACTCACTCAAGCAAGTGAACAAACAAGAGTTCCACGACCTCATACCTTCGCCAAATGATGTTAACCAGAACCTATTCTAGTATTTGGGGCTATTATTTGGGGCTATAATAGGATGCCCAGGCCTGTTTTTTTTTCCCGCCCTGTCGCTTAATATTTTGTCTGAAAAAATCCGAGAAGCAACCAATAAAATTGGTGTGGCTTAAGTTTGTAACAATTGTTCTTGAAACCCCCATGCTTTTCGGTGTTAATAAATCCCCATCTAGTTCTTTTCAGTAACAAATACATATATTCTCAAAACACCCATATACGGCGTTTTAGTAAAATTGTTCTTCAGGTCATTTGCTTAGGGCACCAGAGCCAAAAAATGTACATTTTTGTCAGAAAATAACAAAAAGTCCCTTTTTAAACAATTTTAAAGTGGTGTATGCCAAAAGTTTGAATAATGTTCTATGGGCATGTGTCCAAGGATCCCCCATACCAAATTCCAGGTCATTTGGTTTTAATACCAGGACACAGGAACCAAAAATGTACATTTTTTGTCAGAAAAGTCCCATTTTCAAAATTTTAAGTGGCATATGATAAAGTGTGATTCACCTTCTGTGGGCATGTGTCCAAGGCACCCCCATACCAAATTTCAGGTTCTTTGGTTTTAATATTAGGACACAAAAGCCCTACATGTAAAATGTACATTTTTTGTCCAAAAATAGCAAAAAAAGCCTTATTTTACACAGGTTTTAGGTGGCTTATGTCAAATGTGTGAATGATGTTCTATGGGCATGTGTCCAAGGTACCCCCATACAAAATTCATGTTATTTGATGTTAATACCTAGGCTCTAGGTCCCAAAATGTAAATTTTTTGCCTTAAAACGGAAAAAAATTTTTAAGCCTGTATCAAAAAAATGAAGAAAAAAACAACGTCCAGGGACATTTGGCCACTCCATGCCAAATTTCAGGTCATTTGGCCAAAAGATGAAGAAATTTAATGAACTGGCAAGAGGAGGAAGAGGAGAAACACCAGAGAAAACATTACAATATACATGTATTTCATCCATAGTACATGTACATGTATACCTATGGTATGGACTGTAATATAAATATTACCTCTTATTTACATCCACGTAATCATCCACTACGTTATCTTCCAGCAATGCTAACAATCCCAATGTTCTGAATTCTGTCACCTTGGAACCTTTTTGACGGAGTGAAAAGATTGATTGCATTGTTCCTAATAGTGTATTAATGTGGGATGTAAATAAAATATTAATCTGTTTGAGGTTACAGTATTTTCTCTGGTGCAAAGTGACCAGCGTGAATAAAAAAATCATGGGAAACGGACGCACACTTGAAAAATTATGTTTCATTTGTGGCCTGTTTTTCCCACAAGGCATTCACCTGTCCTGACAAGGGAAGGGACCATAAACTTTTGTCCTTGGTGTTGTAGAATACATGGTTATTGAGGCCTTCGTTAGAATGTTTTGAATATCTTAAGTTTACATGTACCTCGGAAATTACTGATTTTACAGTAGTAGATGTTGTTAAATTCAGTGTTTTTACTCCGCGAAGGAGGTATACCTCCTGCAGGAGTATTGTGGTCAGTCGGTTTTACGCGTTCCCAGCTAAAACTCACTGTTCCCTTTGTTTTATCGGCATGTATTTTAATACGTCTGCAGGCATCTCCGTGATGATGCACATATTTTTATTTTTACCATAGCTGTTTTCGTGGTTAATGTAATATTCCAGAAGGCTTTTTGGAACTGGCCGCAGATAAACCGTTAAAAGTATCCAATCCAATTGATACTGGGCAAAGCCCTCTTGGAGCATCACGCCCAGGTGCACGGCATAATGCGGCCAGTGTGGTGATTGGTGCTAAATAAACAATAAATAAAATGTGCAGAAAACAGAACCAAAATTGTGCTGTGGATTTATATACATGGCCGCACTATCAAGCCTGATTTACAGCTGGGTGTTGGGGAGGCCCATGTGCTGGGCCAGCCCCAACTTGAAACCTTCAACTGTTGGTGATGTGACTATGTGTGGAGGTAAACTATTCCACTCACCGACCATTCTTGGAAAGAAACTGGCCCGATAAGTGTCTGTTTTGCAGGTGAGTGGGGCAAGGGGGGGGGGGGGGGGAACTTCAGGCAGATGTGGGGTTTCCTTGTTAGGCCCCAGCGCGCACATTGATTTTCATCTGATTTCAGAAAAAAAAACGAAATTTTGTTGCCCTGTGACGGTGGCCAACATGCCAAAAAAGGGCAAATACAGTATGTTGTCCATCGGCAAGACAAGGCTCTGATTTATTCTTTTATTTTTACTTTGATGCAATGTTGTATTTTATTCATTTTATTTGTGATGTTGCCACTGAATCAAAACCATTGGTACAATAATTGAAAAATGTTATTTAGTCATTTATTTATTCAAAGTTGTTTCAGAGACAAATCGGTGTTATAACAATAATGGCTTCCAGACAGTTCAGTTTATGAGTCACTCTGTCAGTGATTGAGCCCTGTGTTCTGGTAGCCAGTCTCTAAACTCAGAGACCACCAGGCCTAGGGCCAGCAAACTTGAGGCGCAATTCCTCGTGTTTGATGGCATGTGTTGACAGTCTAGGGTGTTTCATTACAAATAAATACCCAGTGTAGTATCTACCTTTCTACAAGGACAGGTAATACTGTTGAATACAGCGATAAAAGACCTGTTTGGTATGATATCATGTTTTGCCGTCTGAATTCTTGTTCAACAAGGTTTACAATCTCAAAACTTGAAAATGTAGGAATCTTGGTTTTCTTGGCCTGCCTTTTTTTTTCTCACATTAATTTTGGAGTCTGCGGAGGATGTCATCCATAAAATTTACTTGCTATGGCCTTAATTAGAACCAGATGTTTCGTCGCCAGTAGTAAAGTATGGGCGGCCGTTCTCAAATGTTCGTAGCAAAAAGTCATGGTTCTGTACCTTGTATTTCTATGTAATGTGGGCATGTGGTGTGCTGTTATTTCTGTGATGATGCACGCATTTTTCTTTTTACTACAGCGGTTTTTATAGACTCCGAGGTAAATGCATATTTCAAAAACACCCCTATTTTCTATATTGTCATTGAAATGTTGTCGCCCGGCCGACGCAGTGTGTCAGGTTGGGCGCGTACCGTTGACATGGCAACGTGGCGTTGGTACTTTCCAGCAGCAGCGATGTCGCCTGTTGTAAAGTATGGGGTAAACCGTTGCTTTTACCACTGTTGACATACTAGTATACCGAAAGTAGTGAAATTACTGATGGGGGGCTTACATGTACATGTAGGTTGGCAATCGTAGCTGTTGTTGTTATTTGTGCGTGTGTGCGCTAATTTTGCATTTACCAAGCAGTTGCATCAGGAGGCTCCGGTCTTTTGTTGTTGTGTCAGGTCGTTTTGTCTGGGCAAGATGTTTATTTTACAGTTGTTAGATAGCGCTCATACACTGTTTACTTCGCTATACTGTTCCCAATCTGCAAAATATAAAACTTCACACTCAGAGAGTTGTCGCCTATGATTACTTGTTTAATTTTGCAGTATTACGGTTAGTGGTGGTATTATAATTATGAGAGTTGATGTTAGTAATGTGTTTTAATATGACTGTCCCTGTGATGTCATAGCTATTTGCATCACAGAAAACATAGCACAACCATTTTGGGATATCTAGGCTAAGGATCTTCTGAACTGCTCTAGTAGACTATTTTTAGTGTGTATGGTTCACAAAGAGAATACTAGAAGGATACATAAAAACTTGCAGATAAGATTTAAAAATTCTGAGTACACTTGAGCTACTGTCCATTGAAATGCAAATCAAGGACACCAACATGGCCGTTAGCTGACCACTTTTAATCATTGATATGGAAAGTGAGTGAAACATGTACATAGTGAGCTGACATTTCCACCTCACTCTGTGCAAAGCAGTAGTTTCCTCAGGTACATGTTCCGGTACATATACTAGGGTGGAGAGTAACAAAAGTTTGCTGACACAAAGTATCATTAAATTGTAAAATTCTTCTAGCCAAGGCCAGGGGTTGTTTGACCCATTCATAAGAAGCTCAAGTCGGCCTGCAGGCCGCTTTTCATTGAAGTCATGAGGGAAGAGGTAAGGGTCAGACAAAATATATCAACAAAGCATGTGCCATCACCCAACAAGCAAGCCAGAAAGCAGTCTTTTTGCTAAAAGTACATGTATGGCCAAGTTCAACAGTCCAGCAATTAACTTTAATGCCTCTTTAAGACAAAGCTACCGGTAAGCTGAATAAAGTGTGTTGAAGAAAATGACAGGAAGGTCAATAATCCGTTTCATGTATCGAAATATGTTGGGCATCCTAAAATATTGGTACAATTAAGAGAAATACACTACCAGGCAAATGCAAAAATGGGGGCAAAATATTCTTATAATTATTTCTTAAAAGTGGACGTCTTTTCCCATAAATATCATCTATGTTGATATGATACATTTTGTATAAACACAATCTTACTAACAGTCAACTTGGCAGTCACAGCCTTTCTCTGGATAGATAACCTCTTGATGCAAGCTTCCAGGGACAGAGACACTTGAGATGCACAAGTCACCATGATTACAGTCTGAACATCACAACCAACCATTCCACCTTCAATCACTGCACTGGCACAGGCTACCAGGCACCTTAAAGGCAGACTCAAGAGCAGAGCCCACACATTCTTATTAATGCAAAATCAACCAAGTTTGTAAACTTTAGTTAAACGTTATAGATTAACAAGGAATTGAACTATTTATAATCCCGTAATTAAGTCGTGCCCCTCCATACAGACCCATGTGTGGGAATGATGCCTGCCCTAAGTATGGATTAGGTCGACAATTGATGAACAACCATCCACCCACACACTACAAACCTTATTTTCAAGATCACCCCTGGATTTTGTAACAGCCGCCACTTTTTTGGTCTCGGACCACAGTTTACTTCCGTGTTCCGAGGAAATATGACACGCTCGGTGCAACGGGCTGTCATCTCCGTAAGGAACGTGGGCTGGGATTTTTCAGTATTCCTGACAGTGTGGTAAGAGGTGCCATGCTGCTTCGTAACAGTCCTGATGTTTTTTGCTGCCTGTTTATTTGGGGGGTAAATAAGGCCTACGAGAAGAATGACGGAAAATTTGAGAGTTGACTTCATTCTCAACAACTGCAGCTAGTGGCAGGACAGTCTGGTCATGAAGAGTTCTGATAATTTCCATTGTTCTGCTGCACTGATATATAATTTCACAGGAGTATCAAACTGACATGATCACAGAAAGATGTTGGTTTGTGAACAACAGTACATTACCTACATGTACATGTATGCATCCTGCACTACAGATGAAACCTGTGCCAGAGGACCTATAGTAATGAGTACATAAGGCTTACACATGACTTTAAATTGTTTTTTAAATTTATTACTAAACCCTGAAATGTTTGTTAAGTAGCCTTAAGTTCAATACACCCTTTTAATACTGATTCACCAACATCCTTTTCGGATCATATTAAGGTATGACACCTGATGACATGTAGAAGTCCATTCATTTTAAAGACGTACATGTACCGAACACATTACTACATGTACATACATGTAAGCAAAGTTGCAAATTCATTCCAAAGTTGGCAACCAAGCTCTCTAACTGCTAGTTTTAACCATTGATAGTTACATTGTATGTCTTCAAGTTATATCTTGACACTGAATCAGAAAATAAGCAATTTTGGGTCTGTTCATAATCTTTTATGACTCAATAAGAGGTTAACAGTTGTTTAGAATTAAAACCTAAACTTTACTTTCACCAATCTGAAGTGTAATTTCATTGCATCGGGTTCCAGATATCCATGTGTGAGAAGGACTGCTGCCTTTACTTGGTCACCTCGTGGATAGCATGCCCAAGATATGCTACATTCTTGGATGACACGCCGGCAATAGAGATTCGGCCGTCCTTAGTCAGGAAGACAGAGAAGTCTTTTGTCAGCCTTTCCACCTGGAAAAAAAAACGTACATAAAAGACCAGGTACTGGCAGATAACACCAGTGGAATTCAAATATTATTTAGATACACATGTACTTCTAGTGTCATAATAAATTACAAAATGTAGCTTTTGGTGGTTACACATCAGCTCCTACTGTGTTCCATAAGATGACAACCTGCACAATATCAATGACTTTCTCTGTCCAACCAATCACAAAGTACAATGTACATGTCGAGCAGCATTTGTGACTTCAGTAGTTTTTATCAAACCACTTGTACTCTTTAACTACTGTGTTTGTGGTGACTGCTGCAGCCAGACATACTTGTTGTTCCTTGAGTCCAGTGAAGCAGAACATGCCAATCTGGTCAGTGATGTGTTGCCAGTTGTGGGTGGAGCCCTCCTTCCTTAGGTTTGCCACCAGCTCTTCTCGCATGGTGATGATGCGGTCTGCCATCGCCTTCACTTCCACAAGCCTGACACACAAACAACAAGAAGCTGAGCAAAGCAAAAGCAGATTGTTGCCTGTACAACCAAAATTCTTGTTCTTCTCTAATTCAACGTAAGGCAAAACTATAGAGGGTGGATAAATCTACATGTGTACATTCCATTTGATGTGTTAGTGATGTTTCTTCTTTTTTTAAAGGAGCATACTCAATCCCTGAAGCAGGTGTTATTTTGTACTAACCAAATTTTGTAAAACTTCAACACAGATTAACAAAGAAATGAACCTTTAACAATCCAGTAACTGACTAGCGCACTCCCGCAGCCTGCAGACCTATGATGGTGATGATGATGCAGACGTTCATGGTATCTAAGAATGGGTTCCAATGGGATGATTGCTCAAGATGAGGGTCAATTTTTGGTCCAAAGCAAGAGGAGAATTAATTTGCTAAGGTTGCAAATTGATAATCAATAGATTACTAGTATTCATAAATTCGTACTATACCAAGATTTTCAGACCCCTTGAGTTGGGAACATCACCCACTTTTTTGAGGGCACTCTTTTTGGTAGCCTTCTGCGCAGACTTCCAGACGGCACGATATATACCGGAAAGACCGTAACTGTCAGGGAGGAGGAGTTTTCATAGCTGTTAGGTCAACTGTAGTTTCGTCCCCAGTCCCTACTAATGCTGAAATCATGTGGGCAATGGTACAGCAGGCAGGATATGGACCCATCTGTGTGGGTTCTGCCTACAGACCACCAAACTCCGGCCTACAGTACATTGGAAGCACTTTCAGACTCTGTAAACAACATAATGGCCAGACCCTCACCTCCCAATATAGCCTTATTTGATTATTTCAACTTTCCAAATATAGATAGGAGTACTGTTCTAATCCACCCCACGTAAACAACTCACCTCAATACAGGATGGCAATCAACGAAAGGTTCACAGAAATAATACATGAAGCTAGTTTAATTCAGATGGTACGCTCTCCAACATGGGAGAGAAATATTCTTGACCTTGCTCTCTTATCCAATCCTGATCTCGTACACAAGGTACATGTACATGACTTGTAGACATAATCCCGGGTATTAGTGACCATGACACAGTCTCAGTTAATATGAAAACCCACATCAAACACAGTATACCTACATGTATATAACAAAGCAGATAAAGCAGCTCTTTCGAAAGGAATTGAGGACCTACATGTAAGTAAGCAATTTCATAACAGGTTCACAGTGGAGGAAAATTGGAATTGATGGCCTCAGACGATTAATTGTCAAACACATACCTCAAAACAACTGTCAGGTAAACACCACTGCCCATGGATTACAACATCAATAAAACAAGAAGAAAAAGTTATATAAAAAATTAAAAAGAAGAAAAAGTTATATAAAAAATTAAAAAGAAGAAAAAGTTATATAAAAAGGCATAACAGGCTACAGGTGAACAGGAGTGGGCATCATTTAAGAACTTACATAGTATTACTTATTAGGGAGGTGAAACAAAAAATAAAAAAAGTGCATAACAATTATCTTGAAGAGATAATAAACAAGTCGCTAGAAAACTAAGAAATTCTGGAAGTACACAAAAAGCAGAAAAAAAACAGCCAAGGGTACAGCACCCCTAAAGCACTGCAATGACCTTGTGGTCGATGGAAAAGGTAAGGCAGAGGCCTTACATGTACAATGTGTAATCAACAATACAAGCCCGTATTTACGGCGGAAAACCTCTCCATTATACCTGACTTAGGGACTAGCCCTTACCAAGACATGCCTTTAATAAGGGAACCTCACCCAGGTGTTTATTTGTATTGTATTGTCCTCTGTCAGTTGGTGGCGGCATTAAAATAAGTTGAAAAAAACTTGAGTGTGCCGTCACCATGTCTTGTCATTACATGTTGGAATAGAAAAAATAAAAAAATAAGGGTACCAGTAGAAGGAGTAACTAAGTTCCTGGAAGATAATAATTATAAACCCTTGTAAGGCTTCTGGACAATTTGATACCGTGTAGAATTCTGAAGGAATACGCTACAGAAATCAGTCCAATTTTGCATTTCATTTCCAATCAATCGTTGCAGGAGGGGCATGTTCCAAACAACTGGCGGAAAGCTTCTGTGCACCCTGTCTTCAAAAAAGGGGACAGGAGAGACCCAGCAAATTACAGACCGGTTTCTCTTACTAGTGTCAGCTGTAAACTCCTGGAACACATCCTGTACTCCTCTACAATGAAACATATACAACCAACACATTCTCCTCCCATCCAACACTGCATCCGAGCAAAACACTCGAATCGCAATTAATCTGCACTCTCCACGATCTGACCTCAATGTTTGATATTAAGGTAATCAGGTGGACATGGCAATATTAGATTTTTCAAAAGCATTTGATAGCGTACCACACACTCGACTACTCAGAAAGTTAAAATACTATGGAATCAAACTGGTACAAACTTGCACTGGATAAAAAACTGGCTGTTCAATCGGCACCAGCAGGTAGTGGTAGATGGTGAAAAATCTAGCCCAAGTGAGGTCAAGTCAGGAGTACCCCAGGGCACCGTCTTAGGCCCACGATTGTTATACATTAACGACATCGATAAAGACATCTCCTCTCAACTTCGCCTCTTTGCAGATGACTGTTTAGTTTATCGCCCTCTATACACTGCACAAGACCAGCATACCCTCCAAAGGGATCTTGACAAACTATGATTGTGAATGGTCCAAAGTATGGCAACTTAGCTTCAATGTTAAAAATCTATCAACAACGTCATCCCTCTCCCTTCCCTTGTTCGTCCCTCGTTGTCGAGGATGACCAATGTCCTATGACCAATGTCCATATACAAATACCTTACCCTAAACACACGCCCCACTAGAGGTCATTCTCTCCGATTTGTTGCACTTTCATCAAAGACTGAAGTACACATATCAAGCTTCTTACCGAGAACAGTCACAGAGTGGAGTACTCTCCGATCCCACCACATCTAGTGTCAGTCACCACACTTAGTGAGTTCAAACGGGAGCTGGTCCAACATACATGTATGGGCCTCCCCCAAATCCAGAGCTAATAATGAACAATCCCCAGTGTGGCCGTCACATTTTTTTGTTGTTGTTGATGTTGTTGTCACTTTTGCACTAGATTGTTGATTAGTCCACATCACTAGATTGTTTTTGTCTTTTTTTCTTTTTTGTTGTTGTCTTTTTTGCACCACCTAATGCAAGGTTACCAGTTTACGTGCAGGACCAGTTTACGGTCAGTTAGCGACACAGCCGCACTTCAAGATGTACCTTGCAAAAATTTCACACGTAATACAATACTCCACATTTCGTCCCTTCTTCTAAATCACTAGAATGCTAGGAAATTGCAACAACAAACACTGGTCACTTCAATTTTGGAATGTCACTTTCCGAATTAACGGACAGCTATGTTGAAATCCCTGATTTTCAACTTTGTTATTCCTGCATGTACAGTAAACTTTTACATACCATTTGAAAGATCATATTATCTACAGTACCAGGTTGTTTTTTTAAGGTCAAAACGTACATATTTGTCAAGATATTTCACTTTAAAAATCGCAATCCTGACGGTGTAGAAGACATACCGACAGGATCGGCAGCCCATCCTGTCGGTAATACACTACATCCCGGCGGGATGGACAGCCATCCCGCACCCACCCCGCATCCAATTAGCCTCATGAACACCCCATGAAAATCCCTGAATTAATGAGAAATCACATCTTCACACCAGTGCAATTAGCAAGTTTGTGATAAATTCATGAGAAGTTTGGGTTCAATGGTTATTCCCGCCGGGGCTGAACAGTCCTAGGGGGAAATTAAACCTCCCGCGGACCGACTCTACTCCCAGGCCTGAGCTATTCCCTTCTTTTGCCGAATTCTACGATCCGTACCCCCGTATAGTAGGAAGGCCTGGTGGAGGCTACAGTTATAGGCCTACAGACTAAAAGTAAACCCAAGGAGGTTTAAAAAATAAACACCAAACATACATGCTTCCAGGTTAATGGTGCTAATTTTATCACTTCATTATAGCTCTGTGTGTATTCTTGCAGTTTTTCTATTTTTTCAGGATTTTTTTCATATGAAAGATATTTTTCATATGAAAGATACAAATAAGTCATGGAGATCTAGCATAGCCTGGAATAGATGTGATTGACCAGTTAACCTGCTCCACTGGAGTGCCATATACAATCCAGTAGGTCCAAACAGTCTTTGTCCACCAAAACCTAGCTCACTCACTGTACTCTGTAGGATGAATTCTAGCAAGGAGGTTATGTGACCTTCATTACATCAAAAAGGTCTCTTTTCTACCTCCATGATTAGAATTTAGAAATGCTAAATAGTAAATCTGACCAAGGAGGCTCTAACCAGATGAAGGGCCAAAAAGTCAAATTGAATGTTTTGGTAATTTATTTTCAAAACAATCATCTACCTTTAGTTAAAGTTTCCACTGTGACAGTTTCTATGAAGTGTTGAAAACCTAGGATTTGTTTACAAGTTGACTTTGTTTTGGTCTGGACTCTGGAGTACTCACTAGCATTGACTGTTACAGTAGATAAACACTTAGTCTGGTCTAATAAGTGTCAATCGGTTGAAATAGATACAAAAATAAGGAAAATTTTGTCCAACTTTAAGATGCCCCAAGGGGCCAACTCCTACCATATGGGCCTAAAAATAAACCTCATTATATAATATCTCATTTTGGAACTTTGGAACTTCTAGCTTTTAACATGGAGGTAAAATAACAAGGTTCCTTTTTGAACCTCCTTGCTTTTAACAACAAGTATATATCCTGTAGGATTTACATTCTTATTCTTAACCCTTCCAGTGAATGCCTGTCATGACATTAGTTTATAATCTGAATCTAATCTCATACTTGTTTTTTTAAGTTAACATAATCTGAAACCTTTTGTTGAGTAGAAAATCATAAAGTTTTCACATGTTATATCTTTTCCGGGCTCTTCTTCCAATGGGTGACCGTACCAGTAATTCGGCGTGAAGCCCAACAATACTCCCTATAGGATAATTGGTATCAACTTGATAATCAGGATAATTGGGCTGAGTGACATTTGCATGTCAAGAACAATAGATGACCTAGTTTGAACCCGCATAACAATAAACCTGGAGCAGAATAATTACCGGACGGGTACAGTTTTGAACAGAAATAGAATAATTCCCTGCTTTGAAAACAGGTTCAAGTTGTAAATATTAGCTAGGCTTCTTATATCTAGTATAGGCTCGTATACTAGGATTTTGTTGCCAAAACTGGAAATATCTGGAACAAATTTTCCCCAAATGTTTCAATCACATTTTCAACTTCACAGTAAAAAAAACATGGCCTGCCTGCACAAGAATTGCCCATATATGGACCAAAACAAACTTTAAGATAATCTTTGTACAAATCCCAGGTTTTTCAATTTCGAATTTGTTTGACATTAATAATGTCACATGTGAATGTTGCTTAGGCAAACCTTTTAACCATATTGGCTTAGATTCTAAAGGAATGTTCTAACATTTTGTAAAGATTTTAATAACTGAATGCTGAAACCATGGAGTTATAACTCCATGCTCCTTTTATAACTCCATGCTGAAACATTGGCATGAGCCAGGTTTTGGAAACCAGTTGCATACAAATTTAATGCCATGGATACTTGTTAATGATGCAGCCTGGTATGTAAATGCATGGAGGTAGATGGTACATATAGCTGCAGTTACCGGGCACAAGCTACCCAGCACAATTGTTGAGCATGTAGTGGGCAAATATAGTCTGACTTAAATAGCTAAGATTGTTTTTTTCCACTTTTTCAGTAAGCTTTGATTGAATCTAAGATAATGCCTTGAAAGTATAAATAAAAAGTATACATAGAACTATTGTTTCCGCCCTCCAGTCAAGTCGATATTTGCGTTAGGCTTTGATGCCAAATTCCTCGGAAATGAGCCCGATTGTGACGTCACACACCCCTATGCTGGCCGAGTACCGCACGCGCTACCAGCGATATGCCGGCAGTTTCCGCAGATTTCCTTATTTGGGAAACGAACATGACTTGCACAGTTTAATCTACAAGAGGGGAAGATGGCAGACATTTTGATATCTGTTTTGGCACTGTGCAACAAATTTTTACTGAATTTACAGACGGTTTTGTGAATGTGTATCTATTTTTTTTGTCTCAGAAATATAAAAAGATACTCACTGCTGGATGTATCATTCTATAATGACATTTTTGCCAACAAAACAGACTTTTTACGCTCCATGATAGTACAAATTTTGTTGTTCCGGATCCTTTTTTAAAAGATTACATTTTTATTTTTTATATTTCGATCCAACTATTATAATCATTGCTTTCTCAGGATCATTTTGCACAAGTCACCAAATGATCTGCTTGATTAATTTGCCTTCTCCTAGGAATCGTTGCTACTGCTATCTGTTTCTTTGCCACTAAAAATCCTGCTTCTTCGCTCTCAATTTCCTGAAAATTTGCTAAAATGAAAATCAACCCACTCAAAGTTGTCGTTTTCTGGGCAAGTCATATTGAAACTGACCAGGCGAACTCTAATAACAGCAGGATATCTGTTGTATTTAAACCTCATTGGTCAGGATAAGTAGTGAGTTCATTTCCAGTCACCAGTTTTCCGGCCGAAAACAAATGTCTCAAGCCAACCCAAGCCAGTGCGCATTATGCAAATTGTCGGTAATTGGCACCTCAACGTGAAGTTGGCACTTAACACCTGAGGTGAACATCTTTGAAAGGACAGTAATTGTGTCCTGATTGTGGACAGTGTAATATGAGGAACTTGGTCATAGCATGGTCATAGCAAGACCAGCTGTATGTTCTTACAATTTCAATTGTTACAATTAGAAGGAATTTCTATATCAGTATATGGCCTCCTTTAGTTAATATTGATATTATGGTAAAATTCTAACAGCTTTGGGGTATCAGGACACTTCAGCCCATGGACATAGGAAACAGATTGAGCTACCACAGTTACATCTGAAACAGAAACAAGCTTAAAATCCCTCAAAAAAAAATGAAAAAGTGCATGGTGGGGTAAAAATCAGTCATGATGATGTACTATGTTTGAGAATCCACAACTGCCCGTAAGTGCATCGGCAATCCTCAGTAGCGACCACTTTTCTTTGTCAAAGAATTTCAACTTGTAGTTGGAAGTTTGTTGTCTGGCCGAATCAAGTATGGGAAATCAACATGTTGACTATGTTTAGATTCATCCATGTTTAGATTCATCGAAAGATGGATTGTAATTCAAGTCCGTAACTAACGGACCCTGGGCTGAAACATCTTCGGTGTGGGGCCAAAGCGCCTTTGGCCTAGGGCCAAAACATCCACGGTCTGAGGCCGAAATGTCCTGATCGGCTGGGGGCCGAACTGTCCATGGGTCAAAGTCTCCGAAATTCCAGCTTTGGCTTTTCTTTTTTACCTCAGTCTGAACATTCCTATTTGACAATGACGTTCTCTGCCACATACTTAGTAGGGCACTTCTGTCAGCTGACTCAGGCCTTCAGCCTATTACTGTACTACCGGTAGTGTCATGTAACTACTAACTTGTATAACTGTTACCGTACGTGTTTGTAAGCTCTTTTTTCTTTTTTTTTGTGACCTTTACTTGGTGAAAGGGGCTAATATTAACAATAAGATTGTTAACAGAAGAGTGTGAAATGTGCTCTCCTTGCTTATTCTTTGCCCTGATAATGGGGATTTTGCACATCAATTGCCAATCTGAGGTCATCCTGGCAGGATCCCGGCGGGATCCCGCAAGATCAACTTGATCCCGGCAGTATGACCTACATTGATCAATTCACGCCTTCCACTCCTTTCTATTGGGATTTTGCACCTCTTTGACTAGAACTTTGATACCGCGGGATGAAATTACCCCGCAGGTTTTAGTGGTTATGACAGTAATTTCCCGGCGGGATGGGAATTTATCCTTGCGGAATAAGAACTTCACACTGGCGGTATTGTGATTTGGTCCTGAAGGGATCATTTTGTTCCTGGCGGGATGTTGAAAAAACCGCCAGTATGCTTGCATTTTCTATGAATGATATCTAAAGTTATGAACACTGCAGAACAATAATTTTCATACCACTATACTCCTTACACCAAGAGCTACGCACTGATGTCAAACTTGAATGTAAAACATTAATTTTTTCTTGAGATTCCAAATGGCTAGTGACTTTCCAAAATTGAAATGACCAGTGTTAACAGCTTATAATTACATCAAACCTTGCTTTCTTATCTCAATCATCTATAGTGTTCTGAGGTATGAAACTTTCAAACACTTTGATATAATCAAGCATAAATACTGCAACAGTTCTCACTGACCAGCGTTTTTTCAAACGCCATCTCCATCATCATCATCATCGTTGCATCACGTGATTTCACTGTTTTGAACTGCAGTCACTGAAAGGTAAGTAAAAGTCGCACAGTGGCGCTGTTGTACTAATTTATGCAATAATGGCTTTCTGCGTCCAAAAGGAACAGTTTGCCCGGGTTTTCACGACACACTGTTGTTTTTGGAGTCGTCAGAGATGCTTGTTATCTATTGCGCAAGTTTTATGGAACATCATGGGCCTTTATGTCACGTTCTACTGAGGCAAAATTGGCGGTCCAACCTCATTTTATCACTACGGCGCTACTGCATGCGACATTGGGACACTACCATTTTTAATACCGTGGTTTGTTTGTTGATTACTTTGGTCATTTTCTGCGGGAATTGTTTGGATTTGTGTGTTTATAAGTAGAGTGCTACGAGGACAAAGATTCAAGTGACCGTTAATTGGTCACTCTAAAGGAATTCTTCACTGTTAACTACTTCATAACTACATGCTGGCATGGCACCAAACATGCAGGGAAGAAATGACATCGGTTAAATATTTGGTTCTGCCTACACATTTTCACAAAAAATGTCATTTTCCATAAATCGACCGTAAACTGGTAACCTTGCGTTACATGTACACCACCGGCCGCACCTGACCGAGCACCTCTTCGTTCCTGAGCAGGACTTTAGCTCAGTATTTACATTTGTATATAAGACAAGATAAGTTGGTGGTTATAAACCTGCAGTTCCTAAGAATTCTCTAGCATCACTGACGAAATGTCTGACCATTTCCAAAATACAGTGTATGGTGGGTTCTTTAATGTGCTCAAGGTGTGGCTCTCTTAAAACACAGGACCTCCAATTAACATCCTATCCGAGGGACATCCCTAACTGAAGCTAGGTACTCATTTCCACCTGAGTGAAATGAGGAAAGTGATGTTAAGTGCCTTTCCCAAGGGCACGTCAGGGGATTTGAACCCATGGTACCTCTAAACACCCTTACCATTACGTCACATAATGTCAAAACACGCCTATACTACTACTGAAATGTCCCAAGCGCCATTATATGATATTGAAAACAAGCACTTTTTGGGCCCTTTACTATATTAAGATAGAGCAAGGAGTTAACCACAGTTCTGGGAAGTATGCAAAACCATTCCCCTTGTTCTCATGCAATATTTCTTCTATAAACGAATTATTGTACTGCTGAATTTGAGCAAATTTTGTAAGTAATGCCATAGGTGATTCACAAGTTTGCAGAGACAATGCTCCCAGGGGCAAAACAGACCAGAATGAGAACTTTTCAATGCCATTAATGAATCATTAATTTTGTTAGCTTTCTATAGTGAAAAATGAAAAATGGAGGTATTGTTTTTGGTCTGTCTGTGTGTCTGTGTTTCTGTATACATGTAACGGGGGTGGCCCTGAATTCGCCCCTAAGTTATTTGTGGTCAGCATGATACATGTATTTGGTTTGTAGGTAGATCTTGGGAAGATGGAGGTCAAAGTAGATTATGGGCCTCCTGGTTGCTTTCCTTGGTAATGTAGCAGAACTTCCAGTTTTTGTCTTTTGTCCTGGTCATGCTATGGTCTTGATATTGTAATTTAGGTGGCATTTACATGTAGCTTTTCATGTCTGGATAAGTGACGTGGGTTTCTGTAAATTTTCCTGTTGCATTTCCATGTATGACTTGACTTGGATTCCTGTTCTGATGCCTTTCCTAGCTCATGAAATGTCACCCCTGAGCCATTTGACAGAATGGATATGTCACTGTGCAGTAGTATCAGAATCAATATACATTCCAAAAGACTTTCAGGACACAAAAACACAACTTGAGTGTCCAGAGCAGTCCCTACCATTGTCCATGTAGTTGGGAGTTGTTAAGGATGGTGGCTGCTATCCTGGCTCCGTTGATGGGAGGGTTGGAGTACATGGGGCGGATCACAATCTTCACCTGCGACTCCACGCGCTTAGCCTCGTCTGGGGAGCCGCAGACAAACGTCAGGGCTCCCACACGTTCACCTGCACATACATGTACATGTAGCTGTAATTTACCATAAGTACCAATCATACCAAATGAATGCTATCAGATGCACCAATATCCTTAGGCCTTGTTAAGATCCCTGACGGTATTCAGTTAAATTTTGACTGGTCGTCAGAACACAATAAGCAAACTTAAGCTAGCCGATACCATCTAAATTTTTATGTCCAACAACGACAACGTGATCATTTCTCCCTGTCAATCCCACCTGCAAGATACACTAGTAAGGCCACAGCAAGTAAATTTTATGGATGACATCCTCTGCAGACTTCAAAATTTATGCGATAGGGCGAAAAAAAAAAACAAGGCGGGCAAAAAAAACAAGATTCCTACATCTTCAAATTTTGAGATCATAAACCTTTTGAAAAGCGACAAAACATGATCACAACCAACTGTTACAAGTCTTTTATTCCCGTATTCAACAGTATTACTTGGCCTTGTAGATGTGTATACATCTCGATTAACTAGAACAATTGTAGAAAAGAGCTTGCCATACCATCAGGGGCATGCAGCTACTACACTTGCCATCGAACTTGCCTTAAGTTTACTGGATCCCTGATGGTTTCTGAACCGACAGACGTACTAGTATACGATGGCTATTTCCGGCATGTTGACCCCATCAGAGGGCTACAAAATTTCTTGTGTTTTTCCCCGAAATCAGACGGAAATCAATGCGCGCGCTGATGTCATCCATAAAAATTACTTGCTGTGGCCTAAGATTGATATTAATATGTTATATAAAAAAATTTATAATTGTAACGCCCGGTTCCCTTACATGTATATGTACCCACATCATAAGACGTACATTTGTACATTGTATATAGAAGTAGCCATAAAGTTGCCATACCATACAAGCCCATATTTTTGGAGTAAGACTGGGCCAGGACCAGCTTGTGACCTTCCTCCACAAAATGCCTGACTGCAAAACCGTCCCTGTCCACATCCCCACTGGCAAACCCTTGGTAGGCCATGTCAATAAATGGCAGCAGTTTCCTCTCCTGCACATTTTGGAAAGTGGGAAGCACAATGGAAAAGAATTTACAAACATTTATGCGGTAGTGACGGTCTTTTTTATTTTGATAACATTTGATATGGGTGTTCTGGCCAATAACTAGCCAATTATGGCACATTTCGCATCTAAATGTTTTCTCCGGTGGGTATGACGTAAAAAAACAAACACGATGTATTCCGCATCACCCTCGGTCCCAGCCCTCCCGCGGGTTGGATTGCCGGATCCATTCTATATATCTATTGTACAAATCCTGACACAAGGATCACTTAAAGGGGGGCAAAACTAATTTTTTTTTAGTCCACTGCAGTATAATAAATATACCACAAAGTACAATTCTTACTTGTTTTACATTAGTCCATGACAGATTAGCGTTGTTACACCATTTCAAACTCGCACCTTTAATCTAATTTAATCACTGAGGTCTCACGTCCTTTGACCCTTGTGACGTCAGGCCACAGCCACCACGCATCTCACAGCACTAAGTTAATCTCCAAGCAGATCTTACGGTGGCCAAAGACAGTATCCAATTGGCCAGACAGTTACCATTAGCTACCGGTGGCTAATGGTAACTGTCTGGCCAATTGGATACTGTCTTTGGCCACCGTAAGATCTGCTTGGAGATTAACTTAGTGCTGTGAGATGCGTGGTGGCTGTGGCCTGACGTCACAAGGGTCAAAGGACGTGAGACCTCAGTGATTAAATTAGATTAAAGGTGCGAGTTTGAAATGGTGTAACAACGCTAATCTGTCATGGACTAATGTAAAACAAGTAAGAATTGTACTTTGTGGTATATTTATTATACTGCAGTGGACTAAAAAAAATTTAGTTTTGCCCCCCTTTAAAGGTAGAACTCCACATCAAACCATTGATTACTTGCCAAATGAAAGAGTGCTGAAGTTCCAAGGATAGCTCTAAGTATTTCATGAATACGAGATACAAATTCAGTCATAATTGAGACCACATGCTTATCTGAGCATTTGGCAGGTGCAAAACTTTGGCTGTAATACAAAGAATATCACCATAAAATATGAGATTATGATAACAGATTTACATGTGCAAGTTGACTCCATTACATGTACTTTCCTCCTATGCATGTAACATGTACATCATACAGTACATGTATCTCACCTTGATGATTTTGGACATCTCTTTCCACTGCTCTGGCTGCACAAAAGGACACACATGAGGTATATTTGTAAAACACATACCAGTTAACAAAAAGGGCAGAAAATAGACTTGCACAAGTCAACCAATGGCCATTCATCACATCAAGGAACTCTGGATTCATACATGTACATGTAGATTGTAGTCATACAGAGACATGGGTCCAATGCAGAGGGAAACCCAGTTAATTTTGTAGACATAGACAAATATGCCACAGTATTAAATACATGTACATCACTGATACTGAGGTAAATTGTACCACCATGATGATGTAATGTGATGTTAAGGAGTACCTTTGGGTCCACCCCAGTAGGGTTGTGGGCACAGGCATGCAGCAGGATGACTGACCCCTCGGGGATTTTCTGCACAGGGTAGAAAGTCATGTTACAAATCTTATACAAATGATGCCAGTATGTTAGCCTCCTGTGCAGACGTTCTAGTGGCCAGCATTTGATTTGTTTCTGCAAGCACTGTTAGCCTCCTGTGCAGATGTTCTAGTGGTCAGCGTTTGTTTCTACAAGTGCAGCTAGAGTGCGGTGTTTTCTTTACGAGGGGTGAGCTGTATATGGAGGAGAGCTGTATCGGAGGGATAACTGTATCGGCTATATTAATTGGCTCTCTGAAAGAGATTCTTACTACTCATTATTTCTTTTGAAGGCATGGAAAGAAAGCAGACTTTCTAGGTGGTCAGGTCTGCCCAGGAGGCTACCAGTATGTCAACCATTTTGTCCTTTTTAATACAACTTTGTTGTCAATGACAAATACTGTATGCTAATTGGTTTGTTCATTTACATGTATATACACATGTACTGGGTACCAGACTAGAACTAGAACAAGTAGAAACAAATAGCCAAGAATTGTGCAGCTCAGAATGTCTTAATAAGAGGAGTACCTAGGCAGGTAATCTTTTGTGAGGATAATCAAGAAGTGAATAATTATATATATAATATATATTGTAGGATAAGTCTGAGCATAACATCATACAGGCTTAATTGCTGAATTTTGTTTGAGTTGCATTGAGTCAAAGTAATGCTGTTTACATCAGGGTATGTCTTACACTGATGTCTTCAAAACAGCCAGCTTCATCCAGTCCATATGTCTGTGCATCATAGTACCGGTAAGACTTCACATTCATTCCAGAATGTCTGCAATGGAAAACATTGGACTGTGTATATTACAGTACTGTTATTTAAAGATCAAAGTGCTTTATTTACAACGAAACCACTTGTTTAACAAGAGCCGATGTTTTGATGACCGTCCGTCTGTCATCTTCATCAGGGCTATAATGACTGGTTCACTGTGCACTGAAGCTTTTTTGACTTTGACTAAGCTTAGGCCCAGTTTAGACACAGATTTTCGCGACAGCGGCAATGTTTCCTGCTGTCGGGACGCTGCTGTCGCGACGTCTTCATACACACCACCCGGAAGTCTGGCAGGACACCCATGGCGGCTGGATTGCGGTCGTGACCTAAGATGACCCATTGTTACCTTTGACATAACGTGCAAAATCAAAAATGGCGGGGGAGCCGGCAATGTTTTTCCTCACTGTGTTTCAGATGTTTTTCTTTATCTATTTTACTCGCCCTGCCGCTGTCGCTGCGGTTGTTGTTGTCTCGCACCTTTCTGTGAGCCAGGCGCAGGTCGCGGACTTTACGTTTTATCTGCTCAAGTGTGCGGCTGTACCCCGCCGCAGTCAAACGATCCATGATCTTTATGTAAGCGACCTTGTTTCTAGCTGACTCCAGTTGCAGGCGGATGGCATCCTCAGACCATATGCTGATGAGAAGCCGGGTTTCTGGGGCGCTCCACGTACAGCGTCCTCCTTCACGTGCACGACCCTCCGCCATTTTGATAAACGAGAGAGAGAGAAAGAAATGCCCCGCGCTATATGCTAATTAGCCCGCGCCATATGCTAATCGACTGAATCTCCCGCTGTCGCGAGTTCTCTATACGCACTTTAAAGTTGTCGGGGACTCCCGCTGAGTTGTCGGCCGACAATTTCGGAGCTGTCGGCAGAAAATTTCATGACAGCGGGACTACGCTGTCGGGAATCCTTTCTAGACGGCGTTCCTGCTGTCGGCGTGCCGCTGTCGGCAGTTACCGCTGTCGCGAAATGCTTCGTCTAAAGTGGGCCTTACAATGTAGGTGTTACTGGTTCACTGTGCACTGAAGCTTAGGTGTTACTGGTTCACTGTGCACTGAAGCTTAAGCTTAGGTGTTACTGGTTCACTGTGCACTGAAGCTTAAGCTTAGGTGTTACTGGTTCTCTGTGCACTGAAGCTTAGGTGTTACTGGTTCACTGTGCACTGAAGCTTAGGTGTTACTGGTTCACTGTGCACTGAAGCTTAGGTGTTACTGGTTCACTGTGCACTGAAGCTTAGGTGTTACTGGTTCACTGTGCACTGAAGCTTAGGTGTTACTGGTTCACTGTGCACTGAAGCTTAGGTGTTACTGGTTCACTGTGCACTGAAGCTTAGGTGTTACTGGTTCACTGTGCACTGAAGCTTAGGTGTTACTGGTTCACTGTGCACTGAAGCTTAGGTGTTACTGGTTCACTGTGCACTGAAGCTTAGGTGTTACTGGTTCACTGTGCACTGAAGCTTAGGTGTTACTGGTTCACTGTGCACTGAAGCTTAGGTGTTACTGGTTCACTGTGCACTGAAGCTTAGGTGTTACTGGTTCACTGTGCACTGAAGCTTAGGTGTTACTGGTTCACTGTGCACTGAAGCTTAGGTGTTACTGGTTCACTGGTCATCGAAATGTCAGCTGTTGTAAACAAGTGGTTGTGAATAAAGAACTTTGATATTCAATAATTCACGAATTATTTACGGAAGTAATGTTACTCACAGGAAGCAGTGTTCCCGCCAGGCAATGCCCGAACGGCGTCGCCTGACTGCGAGCGCCGAAGCTCTCTTGGGGGGTCCCCCGTGAAATTTTGAAATTTTAACCCTCCTAAACACCATTTCCCGCATTCTGAGAGGCAAATAATGGTTGAGTTAAGGTAAGTTTAATGCCAATCAAACCACAGACTTGCAAAAATTTGGCATTATCATTTTTTTCTGGGACAGCCTCCTCTCGGGCTAAGGCCGTCCCCAGCGGGATGAGGGCGTCAAAGGACGGTCGGACAGCTGTCTGGCGGGAACACTGACAGAACGTTAGAACCTACATCAGACAAGTTTTGTCAATACAATGTTTTAAAAATGTTCCTAGTACAGTAGTGCCATTTCCAATCTGTAACATGATGATTTTCAGTTTTTTTTCTAGAAAAATTCAGTATAGGGGAGCACAATCAGCAGAATAGAGGAAGCAGAGCGACTGGGAGAAGGGGGGGTACCCCCTTATATACCCCCACCTTTCTGCCATTAGCCTGGGTACCATCCTGGTTAATCTACGTTCACTCCCACAGTCGGGATTATGCTTTCTGCTTTCCGCAGCGATACATTGTAACAAGCGGGGTGGCGTTCCTCTGATCGCGATGTCGGCCCCAGTCTTTGGGGCCTTTTCCATGCAAATGAACCTGGGCATGACGTCAGAACCTCTGATTTCCACCAAGCCGGCCTCGAGGCGATGTGGCTCAGGTTTCCGACGATTTCCGTATTTAGAACACCTGCGTAAAAACATCATCTTCGGGCAGAGGACAAAATGGCCGACATATAGATTATTCCGCTTCTCAGCCAACACGAGGAAGTTTACGCTACTTTCATGGATTGATCTTTGTTTAATTTTCTTGCAATGGAATTACAAACTTGTAGAAATATTTTCAAGTGGCTATAAAAAGTGTGAGGTTTTTCTTCACTTAGCTGATATTTTCCTAATAGTTGAAGGGGTGCTTTCTCTGGTGCTTGTCCAGTGCTCATTCTATTTGTCCTGTTCCTGTTTTTATGTATCCAAGAAAGGAGAGATCGGTATGTTCTTTGAACGTGCAGACCCAAACAGGGAACAACTTATGAGAAGTACATGTCGCCAACACTGACCTGAGAAATGGAAACATTTAAGTTTCTCAGATCCACTTAGAGATGGAGGTTTTATATAAAACTTTGTTTTGGGTGTGTTTGTTCTTTTGTTGGCATATTGATAAGGGAAATGTTTCTGGAAATTCAATATATTTCCAAATGATTGTACAGTAAACATATTTTTGCTGTGACAGTCTATATTTTTTGCTATTACTAGTGTTAGCATGTTAATTAATGGTCAACTTCAGTGGTAAGAAAAAAGGAGGCGAGGAGGTTTGCCCAATTTTCATGATTGCTTGCCTCAAGTTCTGAGTAGAAAATACAGTTGTGTACTGTTTCTCTTGTTGAACTTGAAAGCACTGTTGGCCCCGGTAAGGGAATTTTTTCTCGCACTTTATATCCTGCAGGGCAAGCTTATTTATTTTTTGTATATGGAGGAATTCTAATGTACTCTACCTACCTGCTTGTATCTTTTTATCTCCAGTCAACAAAATGACATCAGAAGCATACATGTATGTAATTATAATGAAGTGTGTTTGTATACAAAAAAAGTATTGGTTTGGAGATTTTTCCCAATTCTATTTTAGACAAAAACAAAACCTGAAGTTGCAGGAAATTGTTTTCATTTGGATTTGGAAACGGCAAAATGCTTAGAGCTTCCCCGTCAATTTCCAAAAGGTGAGTGGGCATCCTTCTAAGCTAAGTGATTGAAGTGTCTTCATGTATTTTTTCTTAGTTAAGAAAATTATTTGCAAAAAATTAAGGCAATAAGCTTTAATACCTTAATTAGTACATTGATATGTCCACTTGAATAAGATTATTAAAGGTCTGAGTTCAAGTGAGGATCTGAACCTGGACCTCTGGCTCTAGACCTGAACCTGAACCTCTGGCTCTAGACCTGAACCTGAACCTCTGGCTCTAGACCTGAACCTGAACCTCTGGCTCTAGACCTGAACCTGAACCTCTGGCTCTAGACCTGAACCTCTGGCTCTAGACCTGAACCTGGACCTCTGGCTCTAGACCTGAACCTGAACCTCTGGCTCTAGACCTGAACCTGGACCTCTGGCTCTAGACCTGAACCTGGACCTCTGGCTCTAGACCTGAACCTGGACCTCTGGCTCTAGACCTGAACCTGGACCTCTGGCTCTAGACCTGAACCTGGACCTCTGGCTCTAGACCTGAACCTGGACCTCTGGCTCTAGACCTGAACCTGGACCTCTGGCTCTAGACCTGAACCTGGACCTCTGGCTCTAGACCTGAACCTGGACCTCTGGCTCTAGACCTGAACCTGGACCTCTGGCTCTAGACCTGAACCTAGACCTCTGGCTCTAGACCTGAACCTGGACCTCTGGCTCTAGACCTGAACCTGGACCTCTGGCTCTAGACCTGAACCTGGACCTCTGGCTCTAGACCTGAACCTGGACCTCTGGCTCTAGACCTGAACCTAGACCTCTGGCTCTAGACCTGAACCTGGACCTCTGGCTCTAGACCTGAACCTGGACTTGTACCTGATCAAGTCCAACCAGTACCTAATAAGAGAAGGATCTAATAAGATAAAGACTGAAATTAAAATTAGAGTGAGATAATAAAGAATTACAGTCATGCTATTTATGGGTTACAAAGCTATATTATGATGTAAACATAGGCATTATTGGTTTGAGAAGGTTGTAGTATGGAGGCGTATTTTCAAACTGTAATTTTGAAAGTAATTCCAAACTGCAGAACAAAATTTTGACTCATCTGCAATATTGCAGAACACTGAAAAAAAAGTATTTCGACCACTGACTTGTCTATATGGTATAGGAGTTTTCTTCTTACACAACCAGTAAATTCCTCACCTGCTTACGTTTCAATGTCTATCAGACACCTTGTCTATATGGAATATTAAAAACCATGTCAGCGACTTACTTGAAAATTGGAGTGTGGTTCCCCCAGGATGGTTTAGGCAAGTAGACCTCCTTACTACCATGGAACTTGTCCTGGGCAGGAAGGATCAAAATTAATCTTCAATCTTATGTACATGATGTACATGTATCCACATTTCCACATGTACATGTATGAGTGTATCCGAACCACAAAAGACCCTACCCACCTACCAAATATCATTATAGCCCATCCATAGTTTCTTGAGTTATGAATGTATGCCAAGACACAAGCATGCAGACACACACACACACACACACACACACACACACACACACACACACACACACACACAGACACTTCTGCTCAGTAGGTACATGTAATCAAAAGACTGAAGAAACAAGCCCAGCTGAGATGTGGAAAGAAAGTTTGTACATGCATTAAGGCTACAAGAGTCAACAATAGACGTTAAATTCCAGTTCTTCCTGAAGGTGAAATAAAGAATGTCCTGACCAGGAAAGCAGCGCCGACTCTCAGGGCACCAGTACCAGACAGGGCCTGGACTGTACTGATCTGGAACATACAGAAGGGAAAACTCACATTAAACAACATTTCCAAATCATATGTTTTGCAACTCCCTGAAATATTTTGAGTTCATGTGGAGATGTACAAGTATATTGTATGGCAGTGGTAGAGATACTTTTTTCAGTGTTCACTTTCACTTTCCTTTTCACTTTCACTTTATTACTTTATAAAAGAACACTTTTTTTGCTGCAAAATCAACCAAATTTATACAATTTTGTCACAGATTAACAATTGCAAGGAATTGAGCTATTTATAATCCAGTAACTGAGTAGTGCCCCTCCATACAGACCCATGTGTGGGATTATGGGAATGATGCAATACTGAAAATGTCTCTGCAACATGTAGTAGACTGGTTTATTATTAAAATCAAGTCCAATGGCAGCCAACAGGCTGAATTGACAGACTCGTGTACAAATTGGCAGGCTATGTTGATTCGCTTATAAAGAAATATCTAAAATCATTAAAATCGCAATACAGATGAAAACAATATTCGTATCAGGAAAATTACTAGGTGTCTCCCCCAGAGGCACCATACTACGAAAAGTAATTCCGCATGTGCAGTTAACTTTATATGATACAATAAACTCTGACATAGACATGCAGACTGCAGGTAGGTATTTCTAACACCGTATGGTGATACATGTACAACTTATAACGACATTCAAACCTGCGTAAGAAGACCACGCCAATAGAATCTGGTCTATGTGGCCAGGTGGCCACTATAGTGTAGACAAGAACCTTAATGCCTGTGTCAGGGGGAAAAATATTCAAGGACCCACGGTTCTCACCAGCCTGAAATTTTTGTCCATCATCTCAATTTTGTATGATGGATAATTACCTGTAATTAAAATAATTTTTTCTGTCCCACCACACTGATTTCTATCATGGCGGTAAGATCGAATGTTAAACACATCACATGGAGACTACTCATATGGAGACCAGTACAAATCTGCTACAAACAAAAACTTCATATTCCTGGTGGAAGTTTCCTGAAAATGAGACACTGAAAAACAGTAATACCTACCAGTCCTTCCTTGATGACATAACTGTCGTCTCCAAATGCCAGCTTAGCTGAGGCCTTACAGAACTCAGCATTGCCAGCTATAGGGGAGTACTCCTTATCCATGGCAGAGTCTGCAATCATCTGCTCTGCCTAAACAACATGGAACAGTAGGCCATTAGACATGATGTAGATACAGATTTTGTAGCACAAGTCACAAGAGGCATGGGTTTACCATAGCATGGTCACAACTAACATCTGTAGTCTTCTTTCAACTATTCAAAAAAATCTTCAGTTACAGGAGGACCAGCCCAAAACAACATTTCTAAGTATCAGTGCTAAATGTGGATCCCCAAAAAAGTCAAAGTCATCAGTGTTGTGCAGTGAGGCCTTCAAAAGCATTAACATTTATTTTTTATTTATTTATCATATAGCCAGATGGCGATGACCAATCAGAAGTCCCCATTTCATATTGGTTATGATGCGGTAACATCATAGAAACATGATACAAGTGGTAAATAATCATTATACGGAGTCCTTTATTAGAATGAAGTGAAAAATGATACAAGCACAGGCTTCTTAACATATCATTAGCATATGGCCCGTGCCGTTTCGGAAACCCTTTCTCTTTAGACCTAGCAGGAAGGGTTTCGGGCCCACCGCTGAAGGGTTTCAAAACCAAGGTAGAGGTGGTTTCGGAAAAGTTTCCTAAAAGCCCATAAAAGGGCCATTTGCCAGTTTTTGTGCATTTGTCGATTGTATTTTTGGAGGATAACTCAAAAATTTGTGAATGTATCCTCATGAAATTTGGTAGGTGTGTAGCGGTTATGAAAACAAAGTTCAAGGTCGAAAATGGGTTTCCGTTCATGTTTTTACGCTGCTGCAGGGAGTCGCGAATTTTTGCGTTTTCGTTTGTACGCAACATAACTTTAGAAATCGCGCATGGTTGTTAATGATATTTAGTGGACAGTTAGTGACAGCAAAAATGAAGGTCAAGTTTGATAATGGGCCTCCTAGCAGCTGTTCAAGGTATTGCAGCATAACGTTTAAATTTGAGGTAAAATTTTACACAAGTGTCAGGTCAATGATTTTTGAGTAGTGGAAAGCTGTTGGGGATGGGAGCAAATGGTGTGCGTTTGGGATTTCTAGCAGCTTGTTTGGAACTGCAGAGGACATTTTTGTTTTTAAATTTTCAAGCTTCTATCGTAGTTTGTTGTGAATGAATTTTAGTCAATTTTGACAGGTATATTCCTTAAGCGATGATGAACATATAGTCTGATATACAAATGTATGTAGTTGCAATCAGCGTCTAATCAACGGATTTAAATAGCCTTATGTTTAATTAGCAAAATACGCGCGAGGCCGAGGGACAATGTAGGCTGGTGCTCCCTGTTGTGTTTCCTTACCGAGTTTACTCCGTCTGGCGAGCAGATGTGCCGTGGAGTGCACTGCCCGGCTGTACATGTGGTTTCAAGGGGATCACATCTGGACGGGACCCCAGAAAGTGCGAAATGGAACGAAATGGAATGAAATGGAACGAAATATGTGACAGATGGACCCAATTACAGTGGTGGGTTTCAAAACAATGGTTACTTCTTACTAAAGGGCTACACTAGTTTAGTTTTTTTTAGTGTCGACATGATCAGGAATGTTGCTTACGCCGGGCTATCGATCACATTATCATCGTATGGCCACGTACATGTACAGTACCCACATCGTAAGCGTTAACGTAAATTACGATCTGCGTAATCGTAAGCACGCCGAAACTATGAAGTAGTCACCGCGTAATTACGTTCCTGGAATGGGGGGGAACAGCCACCGGAACAGCCGGAAATATGCAGAATATTCATTTTCTGCCACTGTGTACACGGAATATTCATGAGAACTTCATTGATTATTAATCAAACAACCTGATTTGCGGCAGAAATCGAAAGGCATGCCCGGCCGACAGAGGACTGCAACGCATGCTCAACGTAATTTAGACTTATTTTTTTACGTAAATCTAGCCGATCTTTTGGGTAAAAAAATGTTAGTTACATCACACACCAAAATAATCCGCTGATTTCTTTTCAGTTCGAAATACATTTGTATAACTCAATCCATGTATTTTCCGACCAAGTGAAAAGAAATTGACCTCTGTATTTAAACCTCCTTGTTTGAACAAACGGCGCTCCCGTCAAGTTGTAGAGAATTTTCTTCATATAGCCATTCATTTGCAAAGTCACGCCCGAAGGGTAATTGCAAGTACGGTTTCAAAGAAAAGTTTCAGATTAATTTGCAGGACATCGCGCACCGTGATATTTTTAACATAGAAAAGCGCGCTCCACCAGCCTTTCGTGTAAAAAATATCGCGAAAGACCTGAAAAATCTCGTACAACTACGCATCAATACAAATCAGCTGCCGGCGAAAATCACCTCCAATGTACATTTTGGGACTGCTACTTTCGTGTAGAAACCATGTTAGACCTTAGAAAATAATGATTAAAGTTGGTGCGCCTGCATTTACCCCGCGAAGGACAGCGTTATTGACAATTTCTTCCACTTGTTCCCAGCCGGCACGGCCCAAAAATGAATTGCGTAATACATGCTAGTGGGCGGTAACGTGGTAACTGAAGTTCTGTACCACGAGGCCGCCGGGCCCCGGCATGGCGGGTTCCAAATTACAAGGAGGTGTGGTTGGCCACGCCCCCACCCTTTGCGGTGCCGACAGAAACACGTGACCTTTTATATTTGAGTGCTTTGAAATGAATTCGAACTAGTGTGTTGTTTACATTTTTGTATAATCAATTAAGCAATGAGTACCGAAAAAAGTACCGAGTAAAGAGAACACAACTTGCTCCCGATCACGACAGGACTCTGCGCTGGCGCGAGCCTGTTGCTCCAAGTGCCACGCATCTGTCGTAAAATCAACTGTTGTAAAATCAAGGCGCTAATCAGTGCTTACCTTGCGGTCTCGCCGGCTCATTATCGACCTCATTAGCTAATGAGCTGCCGGTACCGAATCTGTTGTCGACCAAAAGCGTAATCACGGTGTAATCACGATCGTAGTTACGTCGTGTGTACGTTTTGTCTATGCCGTAATTACGTTTAACATTTACAATGCGGGTACTGTAGGCTTAATAAATCTTCAGAAATTCCATACAGATAGATACAGAACCCATCACGGTTGGTTTAGACGTGGCAACAGGAAGGTTTTAGCTGTAATTTGATGTTTTTCTGATAAAGTTTGCGTTGCAAAGCTTTTCGGATGCTTGTCCTAAAAAGTGCTGGAAGCACGTAACCACGATGATCCACGAGGCAGGCAAAGAATCAATCATAAATGTATGGACACCCTAGCAAGATTATAGACCTGCAATTTAGGTTGAATACGTGAAAAAAAAATATTGCTCTTGGTTGCGATTATACAGATAATCCAGTCAAAGAAAATTGCATATTCATATACAAGTATACATATATTTGCATATTCATGTCTTTCCACAGTAACAATATAAAACAAAATATCTACACCTGTTGAAAGCATGTGTTCTACGAACTCTAATTATAGACTGAGGACATTTTACCTCAAACTTTGAAGCTCTGATGCAATACCTTAAACAGCTGCTAGGAGGCCCATTATCGAACTTGACCTTCATTTCTGCTGTCACTAACTGTCCACTAAATATCATTAACAACCATGTGCAATTTCTAAAGTTATGTTGCGTACAAACAAAAACGCAAAAATTCACAACTCCCTGCAGCAGCGCAGAAACATAAACGGAAACCAATTTTCGACCTTGAACTTTGTTTTCGTAACTGCTAGACACCAACCAAATTTCATGAGGATACATTCACAAATTTTCGAGTTATCCTCCAAAAATACAATCGACAAATGCACAAAAACTCTCCGCTACAAAACAATTAAAAAAAGCCAGATGCACCTTTTTTTTTTAATGAGCTACATTTTAACAACAGCCACCCACATGCCAGAAATGAAAAAAATCCGCCCACCAATAATCGACTGATGACGTTGACCCTAATACGGGGACACGCCACAGCTGCTCCACCAAAATCTACCGACTCTATATCTTTCTGACGAAAGCAATGATATACATATACATGTATAGTGAACAGGGACAAAATAAATAAGGAGACCCCAGGCTATGTAAATAAGCATCATATTCATAAGTGGTTGATTTAAAAAGAACACACAGAGTAGCCTTTGGGTGCATATTTCACCAAAATTTGACTGTGCCGGGGTCGACTAAGGTGTTACATTGTATTTCTTACCTTTCGGACACACTGTAGAACAAAGGGCTTGCCGCTGTCATCCCTATATGCCCCCACTCCCAAGTTCATCTTGTTAGGGTTGCTGTCCTTCTTGAAGGCCTCGGTGACCCCCAGGATGGCATCAGGAGGGCCCATCTCCACCTGTCCCCACCACGAACTGCAATATATATCAAAGGAACCTGTCAGGGGCTGTATTTCAGGGGCCTTGTGGAACACTGGGCAGGTAATGTCAGCAGAACTGCCCAGCTTAGATAACAAAGATGAACTCATTGTTCACCGATAACATATCATAATGTTGGCCAGATCTGTAGGGGTAAGGCCAGTGTGACACATCGTTTTGAGGCATATTGGCCATGGTCAAGGAGAATGTCAACTGTACAGTCACAAAAGGCCAGTACTTAAATTGGGTCTTCCTTATCGTGACAAGTGACTAATCTCCTACAGTACACCAGAGGAATCAGACCTCTGCGAGAAACAGGATTTATTGAGTTAAAGCTGAGAGGACTTCAGCACTGGATCCCAGTCCTGAAGGAGCTTTAGCACTGAACAAAGCCGTTCAGCACTTGGAAACCAGTCCTCGCTTTCTTCAGCACTGGGCATCCAATCAGCATAGGAACACCAGTGCGGTGTTAACAACTTTGATATTCCTCTAACCAGGATTCAACACATTAACAGACTAGAGGTCAACGATCTCATGCCTTCGTCAAAGGATGTTACATGTATCTTAAGAGAAGAGAAAATGGTAGAAAAGGTAGAAATGATATATTAGTTTCCCTAAATATGGAAGTTGGATTGTGAAAACTACCTCGGCCGATGCATTGGGCAATCGTGCATTGGGCAACTTAGACTTAGACTTAGTTCCTCCCGTGCATAGCACATTGGGCAGCAAGTTTCCTCCACTCTGTTCGGTCTTTGGCCAGAGTCTCAGCATCTGCCAGTGACATCCCTCTACTTTCCAGGTCTTTTTGGAGAGTGCGTCGCCATGTCAGTTTGGGTCTCCCTCTTTTCCGCTTGCCTTCTGGTTTCCAGAACATAGATGTCTTGGCATGGCGGTCTGGGGTCATTCTGAGGACATGACCAGCATACTTCATCCTCCTCTCTGTGATGGTGATGCTGAGTGGTTTTGTACCAGTTCTGTGGTATACCTCCATGTTGGTGATTCTGTCTCTGTATGTTATGTGTAGAATTTTACGGAGGCACCGTTGTTGGAAGGCATCCAGCTTTTTCCGCATTTTTGTAGTTATCTTCCATGTTTCACACGCATACAGTACAGTTGGTATTACTACTGACTGTAGCAGCTTGGTTTTCAGTACTCTGGATATCTTCCCACTGTTCCACACTGGGTTCATCCTTCTGAAGACTGCTGCTGCCTTACCTATGCGGGCACTGATGTCTGTGTCTGTATCCCCTTCTGCTGTAATGGTGCTTCCAAGGAAGTAAACTGTCTTACGTTTTCGACTGGCTCTCCACTGATGTGCAGGTTCGTGTTCGTTTGTCGGTCTCCCACCTGCATAACTTTGATCTTCTGGCAGCTGATCCTTAGACCCACTTTCCCCGCTTCTGTTTCTGCTGATGATGTCATGTCTTGGAGAGTTGGCTGAGACTCTGCTGTCAAAGCAATGTCATCGGCAAAGTCTAGATCCGTGAGGCGTCTGTCTCCCTCCCAAGGTATTCCAAAGTCACTTCTACCCATTGCCCTGCGCATTACAAAGTCTATGGCAACAGTGAACAGTAGGGGGGATAAGACGCATCCTTGTCGCACTCCAGTGACGATGTCAAAAACTGTCGGTGTACCCTGCATCTACCTTTACACAACAGGTGGATCCCTCGTACAGGCTTTTGAAGGCTTGTATGAACTTTCCAGGGACACCATACACTTGAAGTATTTTCCAGATCGAGTCTCTGTGTACACTATCGAATGCTTTTTTAAAATCGATAAAGTTTATCCATACAGGCTTCTGGAATTCAATACTCTGTTCAATGATGTTGCGCAAGGTAAGTATCTGGTCCATACAGGATCTGCTGGGTCGAAAGCCGGCTTGTTCCTCTCTGAGTTCTTTATCTACTGCGTTTCTTAGTCTGTTTAACAACACAGAGCAGAATACCTTTCCTGGTATTGAGAGTAAGGTGATCCCTCTCCAATTTCCACAGTCGCTTAGATCGCCCTTTTTAGGTAGCTTCACTATGGCGCCTTTTCTCCAATCACGGGGTGTATTTCCTAATTCCCAACATGTGTTGCAAAGCTTGGTAAGTTTCTTCAGCATGATATCCCCCCCTTTCTTCAGGAGTTCAGCTGAGATCTGATCTATTCCTGCAGCTTTGTGGTTCTTCAGGCTCTTGATTGCATTTGCAACCTCATCTTCTGTGATGTTGTCACAATCTATATCTAGATGGTTTCCATCAACATCTGGGAAGGTGTACACCTCCTGCGGTTCAGGCTGGTTTAATGTCTCCTTAAAATGTTCTGCCCAACGCTGGTTTTGTTCTTCTTCTGACAGTAGGGTTTTTCCATTTTTGTCCTTTATGGGGACCCCAGAGCCACTGCTGGAACCACTGAGGTCTCTAGCAATCCTGTAGAGTGTTCTTGTGTCGTTTCTGTCGGCTGCCCTTTGTGCTTCTGTAGCTTTGTTCTCTAGCCAGGTGTTTTTATCTATTCTACAGTGTTTCTTTACCTCTTTGTCAATCTTCCTGTACTCCTTATTCCTTTTGTGTTGCTCTCTCTGTGTCTTTGCACTATCTCTCTTTTTCTTTATTTCCCTTCTAGTATCAATGAGTTTCCATGTGTCTGGTGTAATCCAGCTTTCTTTCTTTGTTCCTCTTTTCCTTCCTATAACCGTCTTTGCAGCCTGTGTAATTGTTTCATGGAGGTCTTTCCATTGTGTTTCTGGTTCGTCTTTGTCTTCAAGGGCTTGGAAGCGGTTGTTTACTTCCAGGGTAAATCTTTGACATATCTCATCTTTACTGAGTTTGTCAATGTCAAATGGTTTTACTGTATTCTGTTTTTTGATCTTTTTCAATTTCAGTTTTATCTTTGCCCTTACCAGGTAATGGTCTGAGCCTACATCAGCCCCTCTGAAGCTGCGTACATCCTGGATGGCACTTTGCCATCGTTTGTTAATGCAGATATAGTCAATCTCATTTGTTGTGTTTCCATCTGGGGATCGCCATGTTTTTTGCCTTCGTCAAGAAGGGTATGTTTTCATGGGCGTTCGTGTGTGCGTGAGTCTGTCAACAGTATAACTCGAGAAGGCTTAAATGGATTGTCTTCATATTTGGTAGGTGGGTAGGTCTTGATGAGGTCTAGAAGTGATAGGAATATGGGCCCCCTGGCGGCTCGTTATGGTACTGCAGCGGTACTTCCGGTTTTAAAATATGGTGATCTGGAGGAGGTAGGGTCATGATTTTTGGATGGTAGATAGGTCTTGTGCTCGGGAAGAAGTGACATAAGTTTGGGCCCCCTAGCGGCTTGCTCTGGAACTGCAGGAGCATTTGTATGAAAATGTTTAAAGTAGGATAACTCAATAACCGGTCGACGGATCATCCTGATATTTGGGGCATAGGTAGGGTAACTGATGCTTGACATAATTAGATGACCAGTATGCAAATGATGATGTAATTTGCATAATTAATGAAGCAATTCTATAATTCAGTTACCTTCCATGTGTCACAACCTTCCTTGTGACACATGGGCTACAGGCTGTCCCAGAGGGAGAAAGTCCCAGAGGGGATAGTCATTAAGCAGCCCATGCAGCTGCAGGCGGTGTTGCCTTACATGTATTTCCTGCACAGATATTTTCTCTTGCCCAATGCACGATTGCAGACTGCATCAGCAGGGGTAGTTTCACGATCCAACTTCCATATTTAGGAGGACTAATATATCACTTCTACCTTCTTAAGTTATATAACGATAACATCCTTTGACGAAGGCATGAGATCGTTGACCTCTAGTTTGTGGATATTTTTATGTTTAAAGAATGTGTTCCCCACACATAGTCCGTTCTCGCTGCAGAAGGACAGTAGACGTTCTCCATTATCGTTTGTTTTCTTTGCTGATCCGTGTGGACCCATAGTGCTCTCCAGGCCTGTTCTTTGTGCACCTATTTGTGCATTGAAGTCTCCCATAAGAATCTTAACATCATGGTTTGGGATATCATTCAGCACATCTTGCAATTGGTCATAAAAGTTGTCCTTATCATTATCGTCTGCGTCTTCTGTTGGTGCATATACTTGTATGATTGTTGTCTTTGTATGTCTGGATTGGAATCTAGCTGTAATAATACGGTCACTTGCTGGTTTCCATCCAAGGAGTGCTTTCCCCGCTTCTTTATCTAGGACAAGTCCCACGCCATAAACATGGTGTCTATCATGGCCAGAGTAGAGTACTGTTTTCCCTTCATTCATCAGCTTACCACTGCCAGTCCACCTTACTTCACTTAATCCCAGGATACACAGTTCATAATTGTCAAATTCTCTCAGTAGTTGGTTCAACTTGCCGCATTGAAATAAAGTCCTAACATTCCATGTGGCTATGGATGTTCTTGTAGTGGCCGAGATCACGGTGCTTTTCAAGACTTGGTCCTCCCGTGGGCTTTGACTCAAGTCCGTCATGTTTGCCGAGGGCAGGCGCCGTTCCCCAGGCCTAGTTCTGGTACATTGTGGTATACTTGCTGTTTCCGTAGCAATTAATTTTTTACAGAGAGGGGGCGCTGGCCCCTCGTCCAACCCTCACTACTTTTTATACCGCCCTGTGGGAACAGGCGGTGCAGGTGCTATTAGCCAGCAGCAGCTCCCCTGGGAACCGTCCCACCATGGTTAAACCTGCCAGGAGCAAGGGGAACCTTACAGGACAGGCCTGAGGGTTCCCACATTGCTCCCGATGGTATCGCAACCCAGGGTCATTGCTGTAGCCGTTGCCCGGGGAATACCGCTAGGAGGTTAGCACTCTGACTTAAACCCCTATTGGGCAAGGGAAAACAAAAATCAAAAAAATGTAAACAACACACTTGTTCATTTCAAAGCCACGCGATCCTGTCGGCGAATTGACAGCAAGGCGTGGTCAACCGCGCCTCCTGGTAATGGAACCCGCCATCCCGGCGCCGACGGCCTCGTGGCATGGCACAGAACTTCAGTTTGTGTGCGTTACCGCCCACTAGCATGTATTACGTAATTCATTTTTGGGCCGTGCCGGTTGAAAATAAGTTAAAGAAATTGCCAATAACGTTGTATTTTGCGGGGTAAATGCAGGCGCACCAACTTTAATTATTATTTTCAAGGTCTAACACGGTATCTACACGAAAGTAGCAGTCCCAAAATGTAAAGTGGAGGTGATTTTTGCCGGCAGCTGACTTGTTTTGACCCGGTTAGTTACAACATTTTCAGGTCTTTCACGATATTTTTACACGAAAGGCTGGTGGAGTGCGCGTTAATCGCGCATTAAAAATCATTAATCATGTCCTGCAAATTAATCTAAACCTTTTCTTTGAAACGGTACTTGCAATTAGCCTCCGGGCATGACTTTTGGTGTGTGCTGTAACTGCTTTTTTTTACCCAAAAGATCGGATCGATTTACGTAAAACAAAATTTGTCTAAATTACGTTGAGCATGCGTTGCAGTCCTCTGTCGGCCGGGCGCGCCTTCCAATTTCTGTCGTAAATCGGGTTATTTGATTAATAATTAATGAAGTTCTCATGAATATTCCGTGTACACAGTGGCAGAAAATGAATATTCTACATATTTCTGGCTGTTCCGGTGGCTGTTCCCCCCCATTCCATGAACGTAATTACGCCGTGATTATGATCGTAGTTTCGGTGTGCTTACGATTACGCAGATCGTAATTTACGTTAACGCTTACGATGTTGGTACTGTACATACCAAAAATCATGATGATCCGTTTCGTGAGTTATCCTCCTTTGAATATCTTTCAACAAACACCCCTGCAGTTCCAGGGGAAGCCACTAGGGGCCCCAAACTCACGTCACTTCTTCCCCAGCACAAGAGCTACCTACCAATCGAATTTCATGACCCTAGCATGTCTAGATCACGAATTACCAAAACCGGAAATTCTGCTGCAGTACCATAAAAAGCTGCCAGGGGGCCCAAAATCTAATCATTTAGAGGTCTCATCAAGACCTACCCACCCACCAGATATCAAGACAATCCATTAAAGCCTTCTTGAGTTATCATGTTTACAGACACACACACACACACACACACACACACACGAACGCCTCTGAAAACAAACCTTCTTGGCGAAGGTAATGAACTGAAACTCCTAAATAGACTAAATATAGAGAAAGCTATAAAGCTGATGTCTACGAGAATAGAGTAGAGACAGCCTGCGGCGCGACGTACCTAGGGGGGTCCGGGGCATGCTCCCCTGGGAAAATTTGAAATTTTAACCCTCTAAAACGCCATTTCCTGCATTTTGAGGGGCAAATTTTGCTGGTACACAAAGCTAAGTTTATTCCCGCTATTATAGTACTTTCGTCCTCGAACTTCTTCTGCATGCTATTTATCTCAATCAAGAAAACAAGGCTGCTTTCTGAGATCAGACAAATAAACATTGAGTCAGTCCTTAGTTTAATCAAAATACCTGGTATGATGCGTCCACATCCGCAACAAGACATTCGAAAAGGGTGTCCGGGCCAGGCCCAGCGGAATTTTTATCGATATTGTTACGAATGGCGCTACAAAACGAGATCTATCTTGGTCAAAATTAACGCACATCCTCTCAACTGCGTGAAAACTCGCGCCATATTGTTATGTAATGCATGACTGATAAACCAATCACTGAATCAGAGCGCAGGTTATCTGAGGTGAACCAATCAGATGCGGTCTTGCATGCGGTAATGTGTGTATGTAGAAGATGGTGCCCGTGTGATTTGAAAGGGTAGTGCGCGCGCAGCGTGGAAAATCCGTTTTACAAGCGGTTTTACAAGTAGAAATCCAGCTGTTTGATGGCTTGATGGGTATAGAAATATGTCGGCTCTGAGACTGTCTGACTTTAATTGTGACGATTCATTTGACCTCCCAGTGTTCGAAATACTTTTCTGAGCCAGGTAGCACAGTGTGCTACCTCGGGCAAAAACTAGGTAGCGCATAAGAATTTTAGGTTGCCCCCCCCCCCCCCGATTTGTCGAATTCTATGCACGAGTTGCAATACAGTACATCTTTTTCTCCTTCTTCTTCAATGCCACGGCGCAGCCATGGCCTGTCTTCGCGCCATGTCTCTTGAAATGCGTATTTCCGGACACACTTTCCCATTGACGTTGCCTCGACGGTGCCTTTTTCTTCCGTGCCGCCACGGCCACCTACGAGTAGTACGACTGCGTTCCTTCCGCCGCTGCTTGCACCGCGGCTGCCGGCGGATCCACCGCTGCCTCTGACCCAGCTACTGGCAATCCTTCCGCCATGCCCTGACTAGCCATGTTTACAAAATTTAGAAAACTCCAGAAACTCGAAATCGAGGCTCCACATTTCCGTTTCATTTTCGGTCGACCAATCACGTGGAGATTTCAGGAATTCGTGAAACATCGCCGTCTCTCCGGCAGATCTCGTAATTTTCCGCCAGTTGTAGCGATTGTCTGCGATTAGCTGGCCACTAATTCGATCTCTTGCGCAGCCGCCGTCGGTCCCAGATCAAAGGGCTGCCGCCTGGCGCCCGCCGTCAATCAAGATCTGGAGCCTGAGATCTGGCCCTGACTCGGCTTGCGTGAGCACAGCCTGGTGCGGTCTGCACAAAGAACGCTTGCATTTTTAATTCAGAGGTACATATTTTCAGGTAGCGCACCGCGCTACCTGAGTCAGGGAGCAAGTAGCGCAAGTAGCAATGTTTCGTCGAGCATCACGCGAATTTTCGAGTCGGCCGAAGCTCACTGACACGTGAAACGTGTTCTTAACATCGATTTTTGAGGTCATACATGTATTCCCAAGCGATCGCCCGAGCTTCGCTCCATGTGATGGGGACAATTTTCAAGCCAAAAATATGCGCAATCCTCGGTCGATCTAAAATCGGGCGACCTTTCGGATATCAACAAATACGACCAAAGCTCATCGACAATGTGACGCAGGCATTATAGTGTATTCTCGTCTGTTATCACTTATACCAAGAAGCTCCTTGCTTATATATTCCCGTACCTTGTGTTTTACAAAAATTAAGGAAAAAAATCACAAGATGCTGTTTTATTTTCTTGTTATAAAGTTGGCCACAGACTCGTTTTAGTTTCTAACTTATAATTGAATTGAATTGAAGGGGCAGGAATACCAGTGTTCTGTCAGATTTCTTACACCCATTACCGCTTTTAGCAGTCTGGGACATTCCAGTGACGGGAAAGACGTCAGCACTGGTTTGAAGAGCGTTCCAGAGCTGAAAGGATGTCGCAGCACTTGTGTTCCAGAGCTGAAGATTTTAAAGCACTGATTCCACTGTGTTCCAGTGCTCGGCACTGGAAAACGAGTGCTGAGGAAGCTTCAGCTCTGGAACAACGCCCTGGAAAACCAGTGCTCGACCATTTTCAGCACTGGGCATCCGGTGCTGACGCCGTTTTGGCCACTGAATCAGCACTGGAACACCAGTGCAGAAGGCGTGGCTTTCGTAGACTTGCAACTCAAACATATTCGTTTTTTGTACACTCTCGGGACGAGGGCTGGTAAAGGTGTTACACCTGTTCCCCCGTCCCTTTCACTGTTGTGATGAATTTTAATAAACAAATAAACAAATAAACTCTATATATTATATATATAGTATAATTTTACCGCGTGGAAGTGAGTCACCTTCAGGTCCTTAACGGGAGGGGCCCTAAGTCCGGCATAGTCATAAAGATTATTATTATTATGTTATGCATGGGTGAATGCACATGATTTGGGCAATTACTTATGGACTAAGCCTTTAGGCCATAGCAAGTAAATTTTATGGATGACATCCTCCAGAGACTCCAAAATTAATGCGAGAGGGCGAAAAAAAAACAAGGCAGGCCAAAAAAAACAAGATTCCTACATTTCAGATTTTGAGATCGTAAACCTCGTTGAACAAGAATTTAGGCGGTAAAACATGATATCATACCCAACAGGTCTTCTGTCGCTGTATTCAACAGTATTACCTGTCCTTGCAGATGTGTCTTTATTAAATAGAACAAAAAAAGAGCTTGCTGTACCATCTTCAAGGCAGATACTACACTGGGTATTCATTTGTAATGGAACACCCTGGACTGTCAACACTTGCCATCAAACACGAGGAATTGCGCCTCAAGTTTGCTGGATCCCTGGTGGTCTCTGAGTTTAGAGACTGGCTACCAGGCAGAACACAGGGCTCAATCACTGACAGAGTGACTCATAAACCGAACTGTCTGGAAGCCATACTCTACCTATATTGTGGCAACTGTTACAACACCGATTTGTCTCTGAAACAACTTTGAAAAAAGAAGTGACTAAATAAAATTTTCAATTATTGTACAAATGGTTTTGATTCAGTGGCAACATCACATATAAAATGAATAAAATACAACTGTAACATTGTATCAAAGTAAAAATAAAAGAATAAATCAGAGCCTTGTCTTGCAGATGGACGTTCATGACATACTAGTATTTGCCCTTTTTTTGTCATATTGACCACCGTCGCAGGGCAACAAAATTTCTTTTTTTTTTTCTGAAATCAGGCGAAAATCAATGCGCGAGAGGATGTCATCCATAAAATTTACTTGCTGTGGCCTTATGTAAAAAACTGCAAAGTCAGGAAGTGTGTTGAAGTTGACAGCTCAAACAGCTAACGATTAAAATATTAGTTTGAATGTTACGCTGTTCGCGGGGGTTGACGAGAGAAATTGTCGTTCATCCTTAAGTTCGACATACATGTATGAAAAGATGTCACCATACATATGTAACTTATTTTTTTGTAAGGTGTTTATTATACTTTCCATTCAAAACACACCTGTGTCTTGACTTTGTCTATGACCTTGGATAATCTAAGCTAAAATGACGAGCAATGTTTACCCCATCAGCCCCGCCATCTTTACTAAGTGCTATGACGGCGGGCGAGCGACGCTGACCGCACAATGAAATTAGTCAACCCGTCGGTAGAGCGCCGACTACTCCCAAAAACCAAACCCTACCTGCTGAAAAAAATCCCATAGCCCCTACTGCTGCCAAAAACATGGTTAAAAAGACCATCAAGGTAGCCGAAAGCAAAAATGTGTGATCGCATGCAGATGTAAACAATGCCGCCTTTCACCCAGGGAGACTTTGTAACGTAACGCATTAAAGCAAGTAGCGTGATAGAAAACATGTTTGGGACCTAAAATAGTATTGCAAAGTTATAGTGTTGTTCTGTTTATGCACAGCCAATAACTTGATTGTTACGTATGCCAGAGCTGCAGAGTTTGGACCCCCTTTTGTGCTGGAACGTTCCACTAGAACGCGAGGCAAAAACCTGCGGTGACTTTAGTGTGCTTTAGTAAACTACAGCTCGGAACACTACCGTTAAATGAAATTAATGTCTGTACAGCTTTAATCACGGATATAACGTTATAGCTGTTACAAGATCTAACCTTATTTTTGATGGGTGGCAGTCTGATGTAACAGTTACCAAAGACATGCGCATACAGGTAGAACAGTTGCCGGACTTAGGGCCCCTCCCGTTAACTATAGAAATCACGTGTCTACAGCACTTGGGTCAGATAGATGATGAAGACCAAGAAATTAGGTCGAAAATTCCAGGGAATCAAATTCTTTTTGAGTTGGACTTGGAGAACTGTTTAACTAGACAAAAATATTAGCGGTTGCTAATATAGACAGGTTTGCCTTGTACATGTGTTCCAAGGTTGCAGTACATAGTATTTAGGGGGACCCCCCGGGGGTCTATGAGTATGACGCGAGCTAGTAAAGAAAATAGTACGGACAAAATGCTTGAGCGGCTCAAAGTGGAGACTTCCTTAGGAAGTCTCGAGACGAAATATCTACTCTAACTCTACTCTAGAAAACCTGATGTAAGAGGCAGCCATGTGTAAACTGTGTTGTGTGGTATAGAAACATATCGGCTTTCAGAATGTAATATTTGGATTGTGAAAGGTTTTTCAGTTCGTGTATAAATCCGCCGTATTCACTAGTTTCACACTTCACAGAATGCACCGTCAGCAGACTTCCGGTTCTAGTGGAAAGCGAATAACGCAAACGTGCTTGCGATTTTACGACAGTTCTCTCAGCGCGGGAAAGGCGAAGCAACCATTAGTAGGAGGACGGTAGTTACCTTCGCCAAGAAGATTACACGTTATGTTTTCAGTAGCGTTTGTCTGTCTGTTTGTTTATGAACAGCGCTAGCATAACTCAAGAAGCTTTATATGCATTGTCATGAAACTTGGTAGGTGGATATGTCTTGATGACACCTTGAAATGATTAGATTTTGGCCCCCTGACGGCTTTCGTTGGTACTGCAGCAGAACTTCCGGTTTTGATATCTCATGATCTGGACATGCTAGGGTCACGTATTTTAGATGGTAGATAGCTCTTGGGCTAGGAAAGACGTGACATGAGTTTGGGCCTCCTAGCAGCTTGCCCTGGAACTGCAGGGCAGTTTCTTTAAAAATGTTTGAGGGATGATAAATCAAGGACCGGCGGACATGATTTTTAGTACGTAGGCAGCTTAAGTCATGCTTGACATAATTAGATGATAATTATGCAGATCAGGAGGTAATTTGCATAATTAATTGGGAAATTCTCTAAATATGCTGTGTTCGATAATAGGAACATGGAGCACCTGTGACATGTAATTGAGAACGAGAGGAACATCTGAAGATGTAGATTATTTAAATGAAGACATAATTTGCATAATTAAAAGGAACAGACTGACACACAGACAGACACACAGACAGACACACAGACAGACCAAAAACATTGTCTCTATTTTTCATGGAGATAATTACAGAATGACATTTTGTTTTCAAAACACAGCTGATAAGTTTCACAGAGATACTAGTATGGGACGTTTTGGCCCTGACCTAGGTCAGGTAGTAATGGATATGCTTTGGTTCGGTTTGTCCCAGGTGACAAGGTCATCTGTTCGCCTGTGCTTGCTGCTTCACACATGTTTGTTGTTACACGGCCCGCTCGACAGCAATGTCTCTTGCGCGATTTAGAAGAAGATTGCATCAGCCATTTTTAGACGCCCCTCCTTAAAAGACAGGACTTGTAGAGGCCACGGTCACCGTTAGAACAACACAGAGAGAAGGATCGCAAACGTAATGAAAACGAATGCCAAAATACAATTTGTCAAATATTGGTTAACCAAGTGAACCCAATGACAGAATTGTTAAAAAAGCTTGTGCATATAATTATTATACGAAATATCATATATTTTCTAGGGACACTAAAGTACTAAAGGTTACCCGTATTGGGAAAAAAAAAATGTTTTCATCTTGTCTCAGACCGGTATAAGAAGTACAGTAAGACGTTTTCCGTAGCAGCTTAAGATACACAATCTCTTCCAAAATTGACGATTTAGATTGTGTTCTTCTCAATTACGGTAAATTGCAGTAAACTGATTTGTGTTGTCAGACGTTCCATTAATGCTAACTGTACGGGGTATACTGGAAATGTTTCCATTATATATGAATGCCAAAACACAATTTGTCAAATATTGGTTAACCTGGTTCAAGTGAACCCAATGACAGAATTGTTAAAAAAGCTTGTGCATATAATTATTATATGGCCCTCTGATAAGATAACTTTTTCATGACCCTCCCCCTCCTATTACCTCTCAGTGGTACATGTATGATATGTTTTCCTTATAGAATGGCACACTATAGGCTATGGAAGAGAAGAGGCTTTAGATGTGGATGTCTGGTCAGTAAAATTTAAGTGTATCCTGTACATGTCAAGGCCTTCAAGACCTCTGTCGGGCCTGAACTCGCATACTATGACGGAAAGGGGACATTTTACTAGCAATTCAAGTTTTCTTTCTACGTAAGCAGGAGTAAACAGTATGCCGTTGAGCTATATCTGTATAGGACAACGTCCTGCGAATTCTTTTTGTCTGTGAGGACTTTTTAAGAAGCATTTTCATGAAGACAACCTTAAATTTAAAGGTACAATGTGATTTCCTCTTTTGTACGTGATCGGAATAGTTACCGGTGTGTATAACAGCTAAGCTTTGCCGCAGCAAACTCTCCCTTGTCCGGGAGCGGTTGTAGGTCTAAGTGCAAAGTTTCTTCTGGTAATTGGAGATAGTGAGGAGGTTACTAGGCCTTCTTTAGGAAGGGTAAACTTGAGTTGGGGTTAACCCTAATTGGCTGTTTGCTACTTATATTTTGCTGAGTGTCCTTTACATGCTTTGTATAATAAATATGTTGGTAAGTCTCCCCCGCAAGTCATCACGTACTTGGTTTGACCCGAGGCCTCCAGACCCCATGTCCGTGACCGTCTGGAAGAGCAGTTAGAGGGGAGGTTCACTTACTGTTGTATTTCTTATGGGGAAAATTTTATTTCATACTCAGAAGGAGGAAATCACAACCATATTAGAAACGATTAGATTTGAATCAGATGTTTGGCTTCAGCTCAGTTGGTTCATATTGTAGTTAGACATACAGAATTACCAAAGCCAAGGTGCAAAGAGTTCATTCTGATTGAGAGTTTTCCCTAATTTATAAATAGCAATTTTTAGTTGTGGTGTTACTAACGAGACCATTGGCACCATAGACAGATGAACATAGTGTGTTTGATAGATTGCCATCATGATTATGTTTTCCACTTCCTGCTGACTCCTCTGCTCCATAGAGAAGAAGATATTCTTTCTGTAGTCTCTGATCGTGTCGATGCAAGCCGAATGTAGTTATCAGTTTATACACTTTTCTTTCGACCATTTCCTTGTCATGATTATACGTGTACCTGCATCTAAAGAAAAACAAAAGATTGGCATTATATCATGAAAATCTAGTTTCGTACAGTTTAACTTTATTTCATAGATTCCTATCAATGCAAGAAGCGACGAAGAGATAAGAGAAGTTAATTGTATGTTTATCTGTGAATATTTTCAGATCAAACACAGAACAGCTAGTATGCAAAGGTAAACAAAGAGTCATCAACGTTACTGAGAAGCAAACATATACAATAAGACGTATGCCTCGGTCAAAAAGAGAACAAGAGACACCCGAGGCTACCGACAAACGCCATGCATCTGACCAGGCACGTAAGAAGACATGAAGAGAACAAGGGACACCTGAGGCTACCAAGGAACGCCGTGTTTCTGAGATATCATAATTCTATTTATTTATTTATTCATTCCATCAGTGTCTACCGATCATCTTTAAAAAGAATACACCTTTGGATTAAGACAAGAAACGACGACCTTTTTCATCGGTGTCATTCTACGAAGAAGCTTAATTGTTGGAATCCTGAATGATGATGATTTGAATCGATCAGTTTCCATGGTGTTGTTTTGGCTCCTATCTTGTAAACACGATCATTATTTATCAAATCATTTGTTATTATAACCTGTATCAGTGTACGTGTTTATATCCGTTTTATAATAGTGCAAGGCCTTGTTGGTCGTTTGTTTTGAAGCCGTTTTGTTGTGAAATAATAACGTTCGCCTGAATCTCCCTGGTTTACTAGCTCTCCGGCTATCGTTGTTTCGTCTCATACCCCTCATTTCTTGTAAGTCAGATAACGTTAAGTCTTGTCTTTCTTCAAAAATTAGCATTTAGAGAATGCTAGACAGTCTAAACTAAAAGCTTTGATGAAATTCGTGAGGATTTGTGGTGAAAACCAGACAGGAATGCAGACAGTCTGCATTAAAACTCCCGTGGGACAAGCGTACTAGATCTCGGACAGAGCAAGGAGGTTAAAGATTTTTAACCTCCTTGGACAGAGTAAGTAAGTCTAGATCTAGAACACAAAAGGCGTACAGTCTAGAGATTTCCAAGCAGATGGGTGGCATGGGTTGTTGATCACAAAGCAGATACAGGGTGGCATGGATTCTCGATCTCAAAGCAGATACAGGGTGGCATGGGTTGTTGATCTCGAAGCAGATACAGGGAGGCAAGGATTGTCGATCTCCAAGCAGATACAGGATGTCATTGGTTGTTGATCTCAAAGCAGATGCGTTGTTTTTTTCCAGTTACTGCAATTGCTTGGTTTGATAATCATTACTCGTATATTTTTGACAATTGTTATTCAGAAGGGTAGCCTTGGTGAGTGGTCAACTTCTTCTCGCTTCTTTGTACAATGGTAACGTGATACATGGTTTGTCTAGACGCATCAAAATATAAATTTATCGTTTGCATTTAGATGTTCGAAGTATGGAAACTTCTCTTCGATGTGACTAAATAGCATAGATCTTTCCTTATGATACAGATTACAGTCTGTTATTAGGGAGTTTGGCAGGTCATGACTGGGGAGATACGTAAAGGGAGTTACGTAAATGGAGCGTGTGAACGGCTGGATGGATCGGTTTCATACTTGGTGCGTTGGTAGAGTCTGACGAAAACTGGAAATGATGAGATTTTGGGCCCCTAGTGGCTTCCCTTGGTACTGCAGCGGAACTTCCGGTTTTGATATCTCGCGAACTGGACATTCTAGGGTCATGAATTTTAGATGGTAGGTAGCTCTTTTGCTCGGGAAGAAGTCACGTGAGTTTGGGCTCCCTGGCAGCTTGTTCTGGAACTGCAGGACGGTTTGTTTAAAAATCTTCGAGAGAGGATAACTAGACAACCGATTGACGGATCGTCGTGAGTTTTGGTATGTAGGTAAGAAAATAAATGTTATGCAAATCTGGATCTAATTTGCATAATTAATGAGGAAATTCTATACATCTGCTGTGTTCGATAATAGGGCTATGAAACACTTGTGACATATGTAATTGAGAATGACTGGAACATTGGCAGGTATAGATTATGTAAATGAAGACCTAATTGGCATAAATGATGGAAAATTTCTACAATTTTATAGTGGTAACTGCTGGGAATTTAATACGTGTCATATTTGGAAGTTCAGTGAAGATGAACATCACGAAACATAATTTATTCAAATCATGACTTCATTTGCATAATTTATGAATAAATGTTAGAATAGCCTTATTTTCTAAGACAAGATTCTCATTGGGTGGAGAATATGATCAATTGCAATAATTCATGCAAATGAAGATCCTGTAATTAGTATAATCACTGAGAAAAGGGTATAATTTATCACTGAACGGTTAACATGATTTGGCGAAGGTATGAGAAGAAACAGGACTACATTTGAATGACTAATGAGAAAGTTCTGAGATAGCAGTTTTTTCATTGTGTCTTTTGTTCCCATTCCGGACATGCTATGGTCTTGATGTTTGGGTGGCAGACAGCTTTTAACATGAGGACGAAGTGTTGCACGTAAACATGCAAATAAGGGTATGATTTGCATAAATAATGCAAAATGGCAAAACCCCTTAGTGGTAAATAATGGGAATCCATATTTGTGACATACGTACGTTAAATGAAGGTGGACATTACCATGCATGTGTAAGCCCATGGATTGTGAGCTTCCTGACAGGACGGCGACAGAAAGTACGCTACGGATCTGCCGTGTCAGAATGGGAAACACTGACTTCAGGAGTGCCACAAGGCACCAAACTAGGCCCTGTCATCTTCTTAAGTATGATCAACGATGCAAGCCAATCCCATGATGATCGGTGGAAATACCTAGACCACTTGTCAACAGGCATGTGCGCGACCAGTCTTTTCCTCCAGGATGAAGTGGACTCACTTGAACGATGGTCCAACAGTGTTCAGTTGGAACTAAACCCTAAGAAATCGGTATGGTGCTGACTGTATGTTTAATGAAGAATCCACCTCCCCCGCAGGCTCCACCTCTTACTCTGGAGGGTAAGCCCCTTCTGACAGTGACTGTTGCTAAAGTTTTGGGAATCTGGTTGCAGTCCAACCTGAAGTGGGACAAACCGTTTGTTGGCCAACAAACGCATGTTTATGCTCCGAAGACTTCCTACAGCTGATCTGGTAACCGTGTACTGCGGCTTTATTAGACCTATCTTGGAATATTGTGCACCAGTCTATCATAATGTGTGTAAGTAGCTGTGTAACTTTTGACCTTTGAAATCTGATGTAACAATAGGCACATATTCAGCCTACGTGCTGCAAAGTCGGTTGTTTAAGCAATAAACCATTTGATTTGATTTGATTTGATTTGATTTGATAAGCATTTGTATAGAATGTACAAATATAAATGCATTTCTTCCTACACCCCCTGGCATATCTATTGCATAACATCGGCTTGTGAACACCAAGGCTACCCTTCTGTTCTGAAATAGATGTATCAATCACACTCCCCAATGCGCAACTACTAGGTGTTTTCTTTGACACCTCAGGCTGCTAATTATACCCAAGACGTGTTTGAATAAGGTACACATGTAAAGGTGATCATAATGGTAAAGGTATATATACTAGTACTTGACACAAGCATAAAAATAAGGACATGGCACACAAGTAAACATCATGCATTTCCTTGATTAGCCCCTGAGGCAGTACATTGATTTGTGCATTCCAAGGCCACGGCCACAGACACCAGGCTCGCGCTCCTCTGATCTCTGGAGGTCCCGCCATTGGCACTAGTGACACCTGGGAGTATCAGTATTACCCTGTTACCAGCTGTGTCCTTGAAACTTTGAGTTCTGTAACACGACGTTCAGACTGCCAATTTTGGACATGGGGCCATCGAGAAGGGGATTACAAAGAAAGAACTCTTCATTTGGAGCAGATGGGTTCCTGGTTACTACAATGGTTTTCTTTTTACCACGATCGAAAGAGAAAAAACGTAAGAAAGTAAGTTTGAAACTCCAAACAGACTTTTGCCATGGGTGATTTCTCGAGATCTCGTGAACATGTTTTCATATGTGGATACAGTAAACTATCCTGGATGCCAGACCCATAGCACACTAGGCCCAAACTTTGGGCCTATAGCTAGTGTGCTATGGGTCTGGCATCCAGGCTAACAGTAAACATGTAAAACAACTTTGTATATTTGAACGAGCGCGTCGCATCGGGTGCTACGCACCCTCCTCGATCCAGGATACTCTGAATTTCTGGGGAGAACCCTGCTATTGTTATTACAGCAAACACATGGTGATCAGGATAGATAGCATTTAGATAGCTGTTAGCCGTTTTCCTTATTTAGAATAACTTCCTTTTTTTTTTATCTATGTCAGCTCTCACTCAGCATTAGCAGCCGGACTGCCTAGACAGAACGCTGTCAAAGTTGTGCGCTGAGGAAAGAATTAACTTCACATTTGAATCTTTGTCTGTCCCTGATCTTAGCGATCTCCCTTGGAAGACTGTTCCAGAGCCTAACAGTTGTTGGTACAAAAGTTCTCATATGACTGTTGGTGTGGGAGACAGAGACCACCAGAGTGTTTTCGTGATGGGACTTTGACTGGCGTGTCACCCGCCGCACCTCTTTGTGTTTAGGAACAAGGTCATTCAACAGGGTTGGTGCCTCTCTATGGTACATGCGGTGGAAGAGAGTCAATGCACCAACTTTTCTGCGGTGGTCCAAAGGTTGGATGCGCGCCTTGGACAGACCAGTTGGAGAAAGTTTCATGATTTTCAGGGCTCTCCTTTGTATAGAGTCAAGCCTAGCTAGCTCAGTTTCGCATGCAGACAACCATACAGTTGGGGCATACTCCATGCGTGATCTTACCATGCTTTTGTATATGGTTGCTCTTTGGGTTGGTTTCAGGTAAGGAGACACCTTTCTTAGTAGGCCTAGTCTCTTACCCGCATCTGCAGCCATTTTCTTAATAATATGGTTCCAGTTAAGGTTTTTATGTATAGTGATACCCAGGAGCTCTACCTCGTCCACCTCTGTGAGTATGGTGTCCATAAAGACCAAAGGAGGATGAGAGTCTGCAGCATCATGTTTACGGCTGATGGTAATGCTTTTACATTTATCTGCTCCAAAAAGAACATTCCAGTTCTTTGCCCAAACTTGAATTTCATGTAAGTCTTCATTGAGGGATCTAGCTACAAAAGTTCTGGATTGTTTGTTTTCTATTATACTCAGAACCGATGTGTCGTCTGCATATAGAATAGCTTGGTTTTGAAGTCTTTCAGCTATATCGTCAATGTAGATAATGAACAAGAGTGGGCCAAGAATAGACCCTTGGGGAACTCCTGCATTTATAACCTTAGCGCTGGACTCAACACCGTTGACAGTAACTTTAAGTTTTCTGTCTGAAAGATAGTCTATGATCCAGCACAAAAGGTTACCTTTAAGTCCCAATGCGGTTAACTTTGCTATCAAGCCTTTATGCCAGACCCGGTCAAAGGCCCTACTGATGTCGAGGCAGATCAAGCGACTTTCCTGTCTCAAGTCTAAGGCATCACTTGCTTTCTGAGTAATGTAAGTAAGAGCATCTGCAGTGGAGAAACCTGCGCGGAAACCAAACTGCCTGTCAGATATAAGCCTGTGTTTACAGATGTTATCTTTTTATTGCAACTGAATTGTGACCGCTCTTATCTTAGCAATCGTGTTAATATTGTAAAGATACCAAACGCAGCATGGTGTTCAGGCCAAAATACTTTCAGTCTTATAACAGAGACCACCACTGAATTTAGAATGACTCCTTACTACCTCTGTTAATGTATCTGAATTGTATACGAAACCGTTGCTATTATTTCATGTTGTTATTTGTTTATTGTCCAGTTATGAGGGCTAGCCCTTTATAATAGTCTCCGGCTAGTTGGGCAGTCCTGGCTGTATATCTTTAATGCAGTTAAATAAATCAAATCAAATCAAATGGTAACTGCCAGGCAGTTAATACTTGCTGCATTAGGAAGAACAAAGCAGTTCCCAGTGCCAGGTGGTGTCTCTTATCCTGATGTCACACCCATGGTACATGTAGCATTGAAACATAATTCTGTCCTATTGACCTGGTATGACTCTCACCATTCTCAGACACACAGTTAATAAAGTCACCCTTTTCAGACACATTGTTGACAGGTAACACTAACAGGAAACAGCTGCGGGAGAAGTTGTGACACACAAGCTCTGACCCCCATGGGGCGGGCGGCCGCCAGTCAGGCTGGGGGAGAAGTCTACAGTTGCACATTCTGATGCAATCGTGAGAGCAGGGACGACCGGACAGAAGAAGTTTTACTTTTCTGTGACAATTTCTGCTAGCCTGTTCAGTCCTGATGCAGTTTTCCTCGGACTTGCAACGTTCATGTTTTTCAAGGATCATCTACCAGTGCATACACGGTCAATGATAGCGAGTACAATGGGCACAACTGTAACAGGTAAGCCTTTTTCCCCGAGGCTTGAACGAAATGGATATTTTTATGGTAGAAATTTTCCCGAGATTACCACAATGGTTTCTGCCTTGAATTTAGTAACAAACAGACGTTTACGTTATGGCTACATTTAGTATGGAGCCAGTCCATTGTCCATGATGCCATCTTGAACAACAACAGCATAGACATTTCCTGTGTTACTTCTGTGTAACATTTCACAGTTTGGCCCTCCTATAAAGCTACCCTTTCTGACCTGCAACAGTCTTAGGTTGATCCCCTTTATACAGCCTTGCTTTATACAGAGAATTTTGAGTTCTTTGTTCTGTCTGTTAGATCTATGCAAGGTTTTATTTTGATGGATACTACAGCTACTCGAGGGCTAGATAAATGTCTACACAGCAGTCCCACTAGTCTATAAATTGTGTCAACAGGAATACAAACCTACCGGGGAACCTAGCGAAAGCGGGCGAGGAGGAAAACCCGCCCCGACCGCGATAGACCCCGGATTTATAGGAAGGCGGACTCCAGTCCAGTCCGAGAACTCCTTCCTGGGATGGTGCACTGGTGAGTTTCTAACATGTTATTCATTCTTAGATGTTATACGTTTATTTATACATTTGAAATTCCTTCGGTTTGTACCGTCATCTTTTAAACAAATAGACCCTTTGATTAAGAGAGGAAAGAACGACTTGTTTTTTATCTGTGTCATTTTTTTGTGTGCAAACAAATTTGAATGATTATGATTTGATTCCTAATTCGGCACGGTTCCCCCTGTGCTTGCTTTTTGGCTCATTTCTTGTAAACAGAATCGTAAAAGAAGTGCATCTTGAAGTTTCTTTGGTTGCAGCTGACCTGTTGCTTCTCATCGTTCTGAAAAGCGCTGTACGTGTTCTGAAATACACGACATGCACGCTAAAACCTTCTCGTCCAGAACACCACACTTCCGTGTGAAAGTGACAAAATCACCATGAATTATGTAGTGTATACTAAAATGTTATTTATGAAATCATTTGTTCAACCCGTTTCTTGTCCGTGTACGTGTGCATGTCGGTTTGGGTCTGACTATGAGGATCGTTTGTTTTGAAGCCGTTTTGTTCTGAATAACGTTTGTTTGACGTCTGAATCTCTCGCTGGTTTATTCTCGCTAAGGATCGTTTTGTCACTTGTGAAATTTGCCAAATATTGTGGTTACATAATCCGTTGCTTTTCGTTTGCCATGTCCTCTGGTTTCGGTTAATTTGTACTAATTTCCAGAATCAAAACAACTTCTAATTGTAGTATGGATAAATTCTGTGTTTTAATCTTCGTTTCTTAGAACTGCTATTCTCAATATGCAGCTGTGAATGGCACGATCGTTTCATATGTTTATATTTAGTTGCATGTTGAGTCGCGTGTTTTATATCGACAGTCTCACGTGTATAAGGTTACCGTGCATCGTTAGTTAACACAAAGAGTTACAAGTGCTTGACCTCCCAAACCCTCGCTTTGACACACAGAATATTCCCAAAGAGCAGTGCTGTCAAGCGCCATTAATCACAAACTGACTTTGTTGACGGGATCTGAGTCACTAAATCTGACCCAAGAGAACTTTGAGAAGTATGAGGTCAGGCTGGGTCACAGGTGTTTGTGCCATGGGCGATTTCTCGTGATTTTGTACGTGCTCAGGATAAAGAAAACATTTAAAACATATTGATATATTTAAATGTTATGAAACGTTTTCGTGTTACATGCACTCACAATTTTACATTGTAAATTATTGGCAAGACTTAAGTTGTGGACAGTGTTAAAGACTAACTGTCGTATCATTCCTATAGTAACAGTAATGCATTTGCTGCACTAGTTATTTTTGTCTGAAGCTTTGTTTTAACTTGAGCGTCGTTCACTGTGTAGCGACGGGCTCCAGGCAGGTCTAAAATGGGTCACCATTATAACATGTTGGGTTCCAATTATAAGCCAACAACACGTTGATTGGCCCTTCCGTTCTTGGTCACTAATTGTGAATCCGCTGTTAAGAAAGCCTGTGATCAAGTTGGAGCTGTTTTGAATGAACCATTATACATTTTCGTATGTAGTTTTGCTAGTTTTTTTTTTAGTAGCGATTTTATTGTGTTTGTTCGTTTCCACAGAAAGGACCGTGTGTGTTTGTCTTTTGTGTACTTGTTTGTATTTAATAGCTTAAACCAGCTTATGTTTTGGCTATGCGACGGCGTTGACGTCGTCAGTGGTTGGTGCATCGATAAACGTCTACCGAGCGATGATGATGTGATGGCGATGCCATTTTCTTTTTCAGTGTCCAACCAGCGACCCTCGGTCAAGAATGGTTGCAACTGGACACACGACGGCCGTAGAGCACACACGTCAGCTAAAGGGCGCCGCCTGATGGACCCGACACGCCACCTACATTATGTACTCGTCCGCAGAATGCAGTGACACCATCTCACCCGGGACAGCGTACTTCCCCGGACACTCTTTCTTCTCCCGGGCCAGACTGTCCACAGACGCCGGACACAGCCTCATCCTCCGAGACAGCCGACGTCTGCATCCCCAGAGGGGAGAGACATCCGTTCCAGGTCCCAGAAGAGCTATGAGGCCAGTCACACCGCCCGAGGCCGACGTGACGGCAGTTCCTGGCACAGCCGATGCGACGAAGCCGATGTGAACCGCCAAACGTGCTCTTTGATGTCCAGCATAGGGATGGAAAAGACAAATGTCATAATGTCTGAAGATATGAGTCATTGGATGCAAACCTGACCCAATGTATTTATACTGTATAAATTCATTTTAGATGTCCTAGTACAGGGACCAGTAACAACAAAACATTTGAGCATAAAGAACGGCAGTCATTGTAAGAACAACTGATTGTATTGCCAACTACTTGTATTTTATAGCATTGGGCTTCTCCAGAAGCAAGACTAAGGCTGGATGATGATAGACTATATTGTAATCGAAACTAATTGCTAGCTGTTATTCGGTACGTCTAGTTATCAAGCTATCAAGTTCAATGGCAGTATAATATTTGTTTAATGACATAACTGCAATACGACAATCACTTAAGTACAAGGAAGGCATGTATAATATTTATATCAGGACATATGCATAGCTTTGTACAACGTCCAATTATCCTGTGTACGCTTACAACAGGAGTTCCCAGTACAGGTGCCACGGTCCTATTGTAAGGTGGCTGTGACGGAGGGTGGAGGTCATCAGCAGTAGAGGTCAGGGGTCCAGTCTAAAAGCCTTGACCTAGGCACGTCTCTGTGTCGTTCCTCAGTTTGTCATTTTAATGGTTAGGTCTTAGCTCAGACAAGTAAAGGACTATTCCATTATGAAGGTTAGGCAGGACAGATTTCAGGATGATTAGAAATTCAAATGGACGAAACCACTTCCCCTAACTTCATACCATCACTCAACGTACTAACCCCGTACTTGAATGGTCTTGTCCCTAGGCTCGGCCTCGACAAGACCACAAGATCACCTTACTAATATCAAAACTTCATTCCATCATCCAACGTACTATTCCTGTACCTGTGCGATCTTGTTGTCCCTAGGCTCGGCCTCGACAAGACCACAAGATCACCGTACCAATAACAAAACTTCATCCCATCATCCAACTTACTAATGCTGTACTTGTGCGATCTTGTTGTCCCTAGGCTCGGCCTCGACAAGACCACAAGACCACCGTACTAATAACAAAACGTCATCTCATCATCCAACTTACTAATGCTGTACTTGTGCGATCTTGTTGTCCCTAGGCTCGGCCTCGACAAGACCACAAGATCACCGTACCAATAACAAAACTTCATCCCATCATCCAACTTACTAACCCGGCCCGTACTTGTGCGATCTTGTTGTCCCTAGGCTCGGCCTCGACAAGACCACAAGACCACCGTACTAATAACAAAATTTCATCCCATCATCCAACTTACTAATCCCGTACTTGTGCGATCTTGTTTTCCCTAGGCTCGGCCTCGACAAGACCACAAGACCACCGTACTAATAACAAAACTTCATCCCATCATCCAACTTACTAATCCTGTACTTGTGCGATCTTGTTGTCCCTAGGCTCGGCCTCGACAAGACCACAAGATCACGTGCACCTTACTAATAACAAAATTTCATTCCATCATCCAACTTACTAATCCTGTACTTGTGCGATCTTGTTGTCCCTAGGCTCGGCCTCGACAAGACCACAAGATCACCGTACCAATAACAAAACTTCATCCCATCATCCAACTTACTAATCCTGTACTTGTGCGATCTTGTTGTCCCTAGGCTCGGCCTCGACAAGACCACAAGATCACCTTACTAATAACAAAACTTCATCCCATCATTCAACTTACTAATCCTGTACTTGTGCGATCTTGTTGTCCCTAGGCTCGGCCTCGACAAGACCACAAGACCACCGTACTTATACCAAAACTTCATCCCATCATCCAACTTACTAATCCTGTACTTGTGCGATCTTGTTGTCCCTAGGCTCGGCCTCGACAAGACCACAAGACCACCGTACTAATAACAAATCATGCACCAATACACTACTCTCAACTCTCGAATAGAAGTACCCCCTGGAATAAAAGTACCCCCCGGACAAATCTTCAAAATCCAATAAAAGTACCTCCTGGAATAAAAGTACCCCCTGGAAAATTTCAAAATTTAGATGTAATGTAAGCATCGTCTCTACTAAAATGTGTTCTCTTCAAAATCTAATAAACATACCCCCCGGAATAAAAGATACCATATTGACAACCATGTTCCTCTTAATTAAATGCATTCTTAAAGGTCATTGAGTTGTATAATGCAAATATAACGTTATGTGAGTATCTATGTATATTCTCTCTCTGAGTCTACACAAATTTTCATGGCCAAATTTTGATAAAGCTTTCATCTTTGTTACAGCTTTACTTTAAAGTTTCAAGCCAAAAATCTATTTCAAAATTCATGAAGGGTCATAATAAATAGAGTTACTCATGCTTGGTACAGGTCTTGGACAAATAAATAGTCAGAGACACTCAGTATATTTCAAGTCACTGCAAGTTTTTTTTTTACTGTTGTACTAAATATTTGGGAATCATTTTCAAATGATTATAAATCTGTTATGCATATTTATAAATGTTTGAAAAAGGAAATACAGGATTACATGTTTTAGAATTTGTTCTGATTAACTTTGTGACATCAAAATCTGCCCAAGCCTAGGCACAGTTCAAAGTGTCGCTTCCCTGTGGTATTGGTAAATTATATTGGTAAAACGGTAGAATTACATGATGATGAGCAATATTGCCTATATTACCGACGAAATCAGGAATATTCTGAGGGAAAACACCGTAAAAATTGTCTTCTGTGGCAATTTCTAACACGGGGCCACCTGCGCCATTTGGGAGAGTCTATTCTGTAAGTAGGGGGAAAGTTTCTCGACAATATTTCAAACCCATGTCAAATGATAAAAGATACGACATTGTGCAGGAACAGCATGACATAATTATCCCGTAATAGTTAGGTATTGAACTTAAAATCGTATCGACAGATGTTGAAAGATAGGCAACATTACATTTCAGACATCGTGGTCCCTTGAAATGAACTATTCCCCCTATGCCGCCCTATGTCCTGTTAGCGCGGTCTGTTTTAATTTTCCGGTAAATTCCCTGGTAAATTCCTCCATGCAACAGAACTGGGACAGAGTATGGACATCTTTGGACAACAATATAAAGGATGTATCTTTTACCCAGCTGGCTGATTGGCGTGTATAATTGGCACTGGTCTCAGCAATTACAGGTTTATTTACGTACGCCCGTGTCCAAGTGCACGCATGAGTGGGAGGGCTGTGACCAGTCGGGTCGGTAGTTCCAAGTTCTGTCCTTGTTTACTTGCAAAATTTGGGTGTTTCTGCCAGATTTCTAGGTGTAATTGATAGGAAATCTCAGAGACTACGTAGGCACTGATGTAAGTGATAATGTTTGTTTCCGAGTGTTGAGCTTGTACGCACGGACAGAACTTAGCGACCCGCTCCCCACAGCATGAATGTCACGCCCGTCAATTTGTTGGGTTCGATTAATCAACTCACAGCAGGTTGTGAATCAATTTAAAGTAAGTCATAACGCTACCGGTACGTTTATTTGGGACCTGTGAATACTTTAGTCGTTTTCATTTCACGTTCAGGACAGCAATTTGCCCGGAACTTTGCCCGATTCTGAAAAAAAAAATAAACGTACCGTCTAAAATAAGAACGTACCGGGCGGATTTTGAGGTGAAAAAAAATAAACGTACCGGTACGTTTATTTGAGAGGTGAGAGTAATAAAAACTTGAAAGTTCCGCCGTATTAGCTCCGCCATGTTTCCTTCCCGTTATGCTAAGAAAATTACGTGAAGTGCTAAGCACCAGTAGACTAGTATGTCGGCATAACGTACTGCGCCTGCGCAAAACCCTGATTTTCACGATTTCGTTGGATGTTTGGTGAATGTTGCATCAAAATTTTGCCTGTTGCAGACGATATCTTTTCCTATACAACATCTGAAAATTACAGACAGGCTGTCAACCTTATATGCTCTAATACAACCGTATATGAGAAATTCTGTCAAAGTGCTATGCACAATACATTACGGGTTTCGCGCAGGCGCACTACGTTCTGCCGACGTGCCAAAATGGCCACCCCTTAAACTTTGACCTGCCTCTAAGCATGACGGGAAACAAAATGGCGGCGCCCACAAAATCCACCTAAAATAGAACAGGTTTTGCTATCGCAAACCTGTAATTAATTTTCACGATGTAATTTACCAACTCAGATGAGCTTTCATGCAAACACATAACCTGTTTGCAGTGTGATGATTTCGCGATGGAGAAGCACTGTGAAAACCGGAAAAATAAAATCAGCGCGAATACTTTAACATTTACAGTAGCTGCATGCATAGCTGAGGCTAGAGGTTACCTGTTGGCGCGGGAGAGGGAGGGGGGCAGCATTCGCACCGCTCGCACACATGGCTGCCGCAGCGTGGTGGAGCACGTCAACGTTGTCTTCAAGGCACTTTGCGTGAAAAACGACATTGCTCTATTGATCTGGACTCTTCTCAGTTGGCTATTATAGATAGTGCGGCCTTTTATCTTCCCGTTCTTTCAACAGCCCCGTCCTTGCGTTGACTTTGCACTCTTTCTCCTTCTGTGCTGGGTGCAAAATGACCCCTTACAGCGACATCTACCGGTTTGAAAGATATTGCACCCATGGCTGAGGCCTGCATAAATTTGCGAGCGAGCGCAAAATATTTCTTTCTCTTTCCTGCAATTTATAGAGTAGAGTTATAATATGCAATGATTCCTTCCAGGTTGAACCAACATGTCAAGTCTTTGTTTTGATGCTTAGCCTTATTTAGTGGAATCTATCTTAATGTTTCGTCCAAAAAACTACCTGGCAAAACACTGAAAACAGCAACGTTATAAATACTTAACAATAGGTTTCCCTTCCTCTGGGGAGAGAAACATTATTACCCAGCATTCCATGTAAAAGTGGAGCACCAACATGGCGGAGTAAGTACAGTGTAACTGTTACTTTTACCAAGGAGCTTGTATCCACCTCGCGATGTTGGCCTGCCTGGTATCCATCCTACTTTGCGGATGTATTGTAAAGCGGGCTGGAGCTAAAATAGGATGGATTCCAGCCATGGCGTCTTGCAAGGAGGTTCTGTTTTCAACAACAGTGTTCGTTTGTTTAGAGGTTTTGTTTCGTTCTATCATGGAGTTATAAAAGGAACAGGAGAGAGCACAGGATTACTCTCCATTCAACTATGTTCGTAGCGGGTGTGAACAGTCAAATTCGCGTCAAGATGTGAATTACCCTGATTTGCATAGATCTTCTTGCTTCCTTCCATTGTTTACACGCCAGAATGACGCGAGTCGGGAATGACGACTTCGCGTGGAGCGACTGATTCCAGCGATTTTGGAGACATAATTTGAAACTTTAGACCGGTGTCACGGTGTGTAAGATAATTTTCTGCAAAGACCGCCTAAAATTATATCTGCACGTCATGGACAAAAATCCGAGATTCGATAGGAATTTAGCAGAATAGAACAGTCTTCTGTAATTTCCCCGTAGAATTGCATATATGACGATTGTGGAGAAATAAAAAGTTAGCTGGGTCGGCTTGGCTCGCATACGAAACTATCCGTAACCTTCCGTCTCTAAATATATCGATTGAGAGCCAGAAACAAATCGACCATACGTCTCTTAGGAAGTACAAAACTATCCAAGGCATGTCTGGAGTTGCATCGGACACGAACGAAGTCCCACTAACACGATTTCACGCAAAAAAATCATACAAAAAGTCACCCCTTGGTTCCGGAAAATCCAGACTGGTTCCGGTGCCAGAAACAACAACAAAGTAACGAGCACCGCTTGAACTATTCAGAAAAAACACAACCTTTTCGAGGAAAAACGGCATAAGTTTTTTGTAGCTATATGAAATATTAGCAATATATCCATATTTCTACGGCCTAAAAACGGCGACTTAGCCCACAAAAACAACCGTAAACTCGGCCATGTTGGTCGCACAGCGAAAATTCAAGCATCCAGACGAGCGCCATCTTGTGCTGGATCCGATGATGACGTCAGCCGAACTCTACCGGGCGTTCCAAATATGGGAATCGTCGGAAACCGAAGCCATTCCGGCCCTGCTCGGCCCGCGCTCGGTGCTTGTGACGTCATGCTGCAGCTCATTTCCATAGAAAACCCCGCGAAAACACGCTACGAACATATACATCAAAGCCGGGCCCGCCGGGCGCGCGGACAATAGATCGCGGCGGGGGGAAACAAAGGGGCACAGCGGGGCGTTAAGTGCGTCGTCTCTCCTTCCTTTTATAACTCCATGGTTCTATCAAGGAACGTTACTAGTAGTAACGATAAACGTTAACGTTTAAGTCGGGAGGTTGATATGACGGGTAATACTTCTTTTAGGGATACCGGATGTGTGTTTCGGCCTCCTTCATAGTCTTTTCAAACTTCCTTTTGGTAGCAGGTTTTTTTTTTACTCATAAACATCATTTTATAACAAATATATAACAGACATTTCTGTTTAGACATCTTATTAAGTAGTCTGGCCTACCATCATCAAGTTCAGGTCTGCACCTGAACTTGAACCTAGGAACTTAGACCTGATGTTGACCAGGTATGCAGCCCTAGTAAGGGAGTGAAGTCTGCCATATCTGATTGCCTTGTCTGTTGGACATTCTGCTATGTGTATACATGTACTGTCATACGTAGATTGATTACTATGTTTACATGTAGCAGTTGTTCTTGTTACTATAATTAACTGAAGGACATGTTTCATGTTTTTCCTGTAGTCAGGAAAGGAGAATCAAAGATGCTCAGATGCGTGCTACTATCAATCAGAAACTCGTGGAGACAGGAGAGCGAGAGAGGTAAGATACTGTTTCATTTCTTTCTTTCTTTTTACAAAACAGGGCTGGAAATTCTGGAATTACCACTTGGCACACCTTTGTAAAGAAGATTTTGCAAAACTATGGCCCAATTTATACACAGACTGAAAATGTCCTTCCTGGTGACAGCAGCGACAGCTTTTTTTGCCGTGTAGAGAGGAATTTTATGGTCTTTTCCCTAACAGCGAGAGGAAATCTACTACATGTAGGTGCTAGCCTGACTAAGACCCGGTTTACACACAGGCAAAACTCTTGCGTACGTAAATTGCGTACGTCAATGTTTTCCAGCGTGTAAGTCCGATGCAGTTTTCGTACACAATTTTCGTGCGGATCGCCCGGATTGCCCAGCGAGGTGTCTGCGTGCCTCCCCGCCTCCGTGTAAACGGGACTGATCGTACGCAACCCCTTTCCTGTCACAAATTCCATTATTTTCCCGCATTTGTGCCAGCCACGCCGTGTTTACTTGTTCATTTCTCCGCGTTTCATTTCGCTTTGCTTTCCCTGTTGTGTTTTGACTCTTTGTTTTGAGTTTAATGAGCTTGTTTGCTGTTGGCTGGGCATGTCGGAAGAGCGCAACAGCACGAACTGGAGTATGGATTAACGTTATAACGTCAGGAACAATAGCAAAATGGAGATTGTTAGAAAGAAGGAGGTCTACAAGGACATTGCACAAGGTATGAGAGATAGAGGCTACAACCGAACTACAAAACTGGTCATCAAGAAGATGAGCGATCTCAAGTATGTCCATCGCGGCAGGTCAATATGGGGTCACAATAGTCGTTGCCCGGCACAGCAGGAGTCCCCGGGAGAGCCACAATTGGAGAGCAGGTCACTAAGAAAGAGACTGTCCCAGCCCTACGACTCCTGTGCATGGTCAATGGGGAAAATCTTTGGGACCGCGAAAAAGTGACCACGATGGCCAGGTGGTCCGGTTGAAGAGGTGGCCGTCTGGGCAGGTTTGACTGTGCCATAGCCTAAGGCTGATAAACCATGGTCACTTCAGGCAGTGGAAATGTAACATGCTGCAGCCGAACTGTGCTGACGGCGGTCTTGTTAACCAGGTGGTCATCCTTAATGCTTGTGTCTATGGGGAAATTTCAAGGGACCAGGAAAAATTTGTATATTATGTATGTATGTATACAGTAGATGAGTAGCTGTGATGATGTCGTAGATTGTGGTTGTGATAAAGAATTGAAACAGTACTAGTAGTAGGGTCGGACCTAGTTTCTGCAGAGTTGGTGGTTTACAGTGCATATCTATTCTTTGTTGTGTGATCAGGCTGAAAGAGGTGCTGCGGACTAAACTGATCGAGTGTGGCTGGAGGGATCAGCTCAAGGCACACTGCAAAGGTACAAGGGTAACAAAGCCGTTACAATTATATGAATGTACATGTACGATATAAAATTATATGAAAAAAGTTGGAGGAAATCAGGAGACAGGCCCACCTGCAACATTTTAGATTTACCATTTTGAATAAAATTGTTGGTAAAAATGTAGATAATCGTAGAATATGCAAGGAATTATGTTATGAAATTTCAGCATGCAAATTTTTGAATCAAGGATTACTCAATTTACTGATCTGAATGGTGAATGTATCGTAGTATTTTTACATGTACATTTTGTACCTTTGCCAAGAAGGTTATGTTTTGGGGAGTGTGTGTTTAATATAGAATGGTTTATTATTATTATCATCATTATTCGTACAAACTCATCGCAGCTATAAGCTGAATTGTGAGTTAATAGTACATATACAAATTTCAACAAGTTTACATATAAAAACAGGCTAAAAGTTTACAAGATGGCGAACAGGTGACAATACATATTTCAAAGATACCAATTAATTATCTAAATGCTGTCGTTTAACAGGTTTACAATATATGATAGGGGGCTATTTTGGTAACGTTCAGTACGTGCTGGCAATGGGTCATATTTGTGGCTTTGTCTGGTAACCCTCCCGCAGACTGTACCCTTTTGTTGTGGTAACCATTGTTTGAAAGTGTCGGACTTCGATAGTTTGAGTGTGTGTGTGCGCACGCATGTCGCATGTGCCTGTGTCTGTCTGTCAGTGAACACAATAAGTTTAGAATGCCTAGGTGGATTGTCTATATTTGGTACATGTATGTGGGTAGGTCTTGATGAGATCTTGAAATTTTTGAGATTTTGGACCCCTTGGCGGCTTGGTATGGTACTGCAGCAGAACTTCCAGTGTTGATACCTCTCCTGTGCTCAGGAAGAAGTGATGTACATGTACATGTAGGTAAGTTTGGGCCCCCTAGCAGCCACGAAAACATAACCTTCTTGGCGAAGGTAATAATAATCTGGGATTTTCTGTGCAGGTACTTTAGTTAGACACATGCCCACAGAACATTGTTCAAAAGTTTGGCGTCCACCATTTTAAAATTTTGTAAAATGGGACTTTTTTTATTTATTAGCTACCGGTATTTTCAGACAAAACTGTACATTTTGGCTCCCATGACATGATCTTAAAACCAAATTAATGACCTGATATTTGGTACGGGGGACCCTTGGACACATTCAAACAGAACGTTATTCACCTTGCTGGCATACACCGCTTTCAAATTGTGTAAAATAGGACTTTAAAATGGACAGAAAATGCCTGAAATATGCTGTATTTGCTCTGGAGCAAATGTCGGCCTTTCTAGTGTTTCTCCTTCTTCTCCTTCTCCTGCCATTTCTTTAAGTGGATTCAACTCCGTCGTTTTCCAGCCAAATGACCTCAAATTTGGCATGGAGGTAGAGTACATGTAGGCAAATACCCCCAGACGTGTTTTTTTTCCTTTTTTGGTAACAGGGTTTTAAAATTGTTTTATTACTCCGTGAAGGAGGTATACCTCCTGCAGGAGTATTGTGGTCAGCCGGTTTTTCGTGTTCGCAGCTAAAACTCACGGTTCCCTTTGTTCAATTGGCATGTAATTTTATACGTCGTCTGCAGGCATGCCAGTGATGATGCACGTATATCAATATTTACCGTAGGTGATTTTGCGGTCAAGATAATATTCGAAAAGCACCCCTACATTAAGGGGCATATGGGACCGGCCGCGAAAAACCCGTTGTTTTGAATAGCGGGGGGGGGGGGAAAGAATCCTTCAGGTAGATGTGCGGTGTGGTCTTTAATGCAGACCAGATGCGGACCGTAATGGTTTATGAATGGGCCGGAATTGTGAAATGTGTTCGCACGTAAAAGTCATGTTGTGTACGTTGTATTTCTATGAATTTGGGCATGTGGTGTGCCGTGTTGATGCAGGTGTCTTTGTTTTTACCGTAGTGTTTTTTATATTGTGGTGATTGCCATATTTGTGACTCCCCCCTATTTTTCCTGTTGTGTATGAAATGTTGTGGCCCGGCCGGTGTAGCGTGTCATGACGGGAGCGTGCCGTTGATATGGCAATGCTGCAGGGATGTGGCCGTGTGGTACGGGTTTTTTACGATGTAGTTGTCATGTACCGAATGTGGTAAAATTATTGTTGTGGGTTTAGGCTCGTAATCGTAGCTGTTGTTGTCATCTGTGCGTGTGTGCGTTAATTTTGCATTTACCATGCCATTGCATCAGGTGGCTGGGGTGTGTTAGGTCTATTTAATTGTCTGGCAAGATGTTAATATCATAGTTGTTCGGTAGAGCTCACACACTATACTGTTTATAGCTTATAATATAGCGACCTGAAATTGGTCAGAGCGCGGAGAATGCGCCAAGATATAGTGTTGTTTCCGTGTGCAACTGTGCTAATGTTGCTGTGGTGATCATGTTGTTTTGTTAAGTAGTTGACTTGAGCGGCAAGTGTTTAAATTGTTGACGTGGTTTTAGACTGACCGCCAGTTGTGCAGTTGACTTTGTGCACGTGTCTTTGTTTTTACCGTAGCGATTATGTGGGACGGTGTTTTCCGTGTGCAACTGTGGTAACCGTTGCTGTTGTGATCATGTTGTTTCGTTAAGCAGTTGACTTGAGCGGTACCCGTTTTTCCGTGTTCGCAGCCAAAACCCACGGTCCACTTTGTTCAATCGGCATGTAATTTTATACGTCGGCTGCAGGCATGCCAGTGCCAATACCATCTCCCAATCTGCAAATTATACAATTTCACGGAGAATTGTCGCCTATGGCTTCTTGTTTGGTTTTTTTTTTGGTCATTTTCAGGCAATAAATGTACATTTTGGGACCTGGACCCCTGTTATTATAGGCCCATATCTGTGCTTCCAGTAATCATGAAAGCATTTGAGAAAGAAGTTCACAGTCAGTTATTGGACTATCTCCACAAACAAAACATCCTAGCTGAACAACAGTCTGGTTTTAGACCAGGTCATTCAACGGCCACTACACTGCTAGATGTCTCTGACTATGTGTATCGAAACATTGATAGGGGAAACCTTGTGGGTGCTGTGTTTTTGGATTTAAAAAAAGCCTTCGACACGGTTGATCACTACCTGTTATTAAAGAAACTGTCCTGGATTGGAGTCAAAGATGTTGAACTCAAATGGTTTACCAACTACTTATCTGACAGGCAGCAAGCAGTGTCTCTAAATGGTTGTTCCTCAGATCATCTCCCAGTTACAGTTGGAGTGCCCCAAGGTTCCATACTGGGGCCGTTGTTGTTCATTTTGTTTATAAATGATCTTCCAGAATCTGTATCCAGCAAAGTATGTCTCTATGCAGATGATACTGCCATTTTCTGCCCCAGTGATGACTTAAGGTACATTGAAACCACCCTGAACAATGAACTCACTCTTTTATCTTCATGGTTTCAGACAAATCACTTGACATTAAATGCTTCAAAGACAAAGTGGATGCTTTTCGGTAGCAGTGGAAAACTAAAATCTTTAAAACCAGGTACAATCAATATTGGAAATGAAACCATAGATAGAGTGAATTCGTTCAAGTACCTCGGAGTTGTTCTTGACGATAAATTAACATGGAATGAAAACATGGATAAACTTTGTATTAAGGTAACCCAGCGTTTAGCCTTACTCAGGCGTCTTAGGCCCTGTCTCACAGTAAATGTAACTGCTATGTTGTATAAGTCAATGGTGCTCCCCCTCATGGACTACTGCGACACAGTTTGGGAGAGCTGCGGGGTAGTAAGAAAGCGGCAGCTCCAGGTGCTGCAGAACCGGGCCGCCAGGATAGTTCTACAGTGCAGACAGCAGGCCTGCAGCGTACTTGACCTCCACCACAGACTCAACTGGCAGCACCTTGGCGACAGGAGGAGGGATCATATGTGTATTATGGTGTTTAAATGTATAAATGGTTTAGCACCAACATACTTATCATCTATCTTCTCACACAACTACAACTTCCACAGCTACAACACCAGACAGACATCACAACTCTACATACCTTTATTCAAAACCACAGCTGGACAACACACATTTGCTTACCGGGGTGTTCATTATTTCAATTCTCTCGCAGTAAACATCACTGAACAAACATCTTTGTAATCTTTCAAAACTGCTCTGATGAACTCAATTACCTAATCTTTGTGTACATTGACCTCTGACCTCCAAACGGCAAGCCGACCTGGACTGTTAAATCGACACGAATTATGGATAACGATTCGGATCTGTTTATATCGGTCTTTGTTTGTATCTGTATGTCTGATTTTATTGTATTATGTACTGGGCCCTATTGAAAATCAATTTGTCAAAATTGAACTAGGCCACCCAGGTGTCTGAAGATTCAATAAATAAATAAAAAAATTTAAAATAATAAAAAATAAATTAAATCTGAATGACCCGAAATTTGGTATGGGGATACCTTGGACACATGCCCACACAAAGTCATTCACGCTTTTGACATATACCACTTGAAAATTGTGTAAAATACCTTTGGGCTTTTTTGTTATTTTCAGACAAAAAATGTATATTTTTGGCTCCTGTGCCGTAATATTAAAACCAAATGACCTGAAATTTGGTATGAGGAAACCTTGAACACATGCTTACAGAACGTCATTTACGCTATTGACACACACTTCTTTGAAATTGTGTAAAATAAGGCTTTTTTGCTATTTTCGGACAAAAATGTACATTTTTGGCCCCTGTGCCCTAATATTACAACCAAAGTCACCTCAAATTTGGTACGGGGATACCATGGACACATGCTCACAGAATGCCATTGACGCGTTTGACGTAGACCATGTGAAAATTGTGTAAAATAGGTATTTTTCGCTATTTTTGGACAAAAATGTACATTTTTGGCTCCTGTGCCCTAATATTAAAACCAAATGACCTCGTATTGGGTATGGGGGACCATTGAACACATGCCCACAGAACGTTATTCACACTTTTGGCATGCGTCAATTGTTACGAACTTAGGGGTATGAAACACTTGATAGTGAATGGAAAAGGTTGATATGGAACAGTCCATTTTGGAATGGGGAAGGAAATGGCTGAAATATGCTGTATTTGCTCCGGAGCAAATGTCAGCCTTTCTAGTTAATTTATGGTTTTCTCAACTTAAATTTGATATGTGAACCTCCTATCCTTTGGCAATGTTACACTTCAACATGTCATTGATAATTTTGCAAATTATCTCTACATTAACATAATATATGCATAGTGATATTAACCTTTAACTAACTAACTTACACATGTCACAAGTATGAAATTCCCATCATTTACCAGTAAGGAATTATAGAGAATTTTTTCATTGATTATGCAAATTAGGCCCTTATTTGCATAATGGTATCTGTTGATGTTCCACCTGTCATGGATTGTATACAAATATATATGGAAGTCCTATTATGTAATAGGTTATATTATTGGTTATACACATTATACAGGTATGAAAGTCCTATTATGTAAAACACTGGAATTACCAAATTTCCTCCTTAATTATGCAAATTAAGTCTTCATTTGCATAATTTGTATTTCATTATATACATCTCTGTCAAAGCTTCCTACAGACCAAAAATGATGAAAATACATTGTTCCTTTCTGGAATTATCCGCTTTGAAAGATTTCACCGGAAACTCCCCTGTAGTTCAAGAACAAGCTGGTAGGGGGACCAAACGCACACCACTTATTCCTGACAGGACAAGCTCCTGACAGGACAAGCTATCTGTCACCAAAAAATCAAGACCATAGCATGTCCAGAACAAAAGATACAAAAATTGGAAGTTCAGCTGCAGTACCAAGGTCAGCCACCAGGAGGCCCATATTTGTCCTTGACCTTTGTCTTTCTATGACCTACCAAAATATCATCACAATCTATAAATGCCTTCATAAGTTATGTTACCACAAATATGCGGAAACACAGACAGACACACACACACAGAGAAACACAGACAGACAGACAGACCCAAAACAATATCTCCATTTCTCATGGAGATAACAATACCTCCATTTTTCATGGAGGTAACAAGTTCCAATTTTCAGTTCCCAATCCAAGGTGAACATGTTTGTTTCCCCTCCTAGCCTACTGTGTATGGATCCCACTGTCTACTACGTACATTTACTGACTTGAGTTATTCCATACCATCCTCTGGACACCCCAAAAGTGATGCGAGAACACAAAACAAAACAAAAAGATGCCTAAATTTTAAGATCTAAATAAATTTTTGAAATACATGTACATGTTTGCAATTGGAGTATATCATACATATCCTAATTTAGGAGAGTACACTTAAATTGTGAGCTGTGCTGATTGTGTTTGATGTTTTTTCTTTGTTTGCTTATTCAGATGTTGTGAAGCAGAAGGGTCTGGAACACATCACTGTGGATGAGTTGGTGGCTGAAATCACTCCCAAGGGCAGAGGTCAGTATAGGTTTTTCAACTGGAGATATTCAAGTCATTGTTTTGCATCATTAGCTAGAAAGTGGGCATGAGTAAATGGTTTTGCCCCATGCATGGTTGGTTGTTTTGGTACCTTTGCCAAGAAAGTTATGTTTTTGTTTGTTTGTGAACAGCATAACTAAAGAAGCCATGGATGGATCTTAATGATATTTGGTATGTTCAACTTGGTAGATTCAATCAGTCAATTGTCCGCAGGCTTCATGTCTGAGGCATGGCGGCTGTAGACAAAACTCGGTAGGGTGTGACAAAAATTGGAAATGATTAGATTTTGGTCCCCCTGGCAGCTTCTTGCGATTTGGATTGATGAATTTGCATTGTTATATGTAGGTAGGTACTTTAGGTAAATTACATATAGAGATGTTTTGAATTGTAATCAACGTATAATTAACGGAAAGAAGTAGGGACAACTGACAGCTGTTTGCCACTAGTGCCTGCAGAAGTGAGGTTAATAGTTGACCTTTGATGTTTTTATAGGGCAGACTGGTATGGTACTCCGGTTTTGATCACCTGATCCAGGCTTGGCTCACGAATTTTGGTTGTCAACGAAGACTTAATTTGCATAAATAATGAGAAAATACTATAATTCCATAGTGGTAACTGCTGCTAATTTCATACTTGCAGCATTTGGAAGTCATGTGATCATCATTAAACAAACTTATTCATTACCAAAATTACCTACCTACCTAAAACAATCACTAAAACAATCATTGCTGAACAGGTTTTTCAAACAATCTTTTTAAGTTTTGTGGGTTTTTTGTCTATTCAGTAATAATTTTTCATTTCGCCTGATGTTGGAATAGTGAAGTTATTAACCCTCAAACCACCATATCGGGTCAAAATTGACCCCAGGCGTATATAAATATGTGCCATTTCGACATTTCTTGTCGAAAACAAAATTCCTCCTATGAGTTTGTTTGTATATATGTCTTATAACTTCTCATCCGTTTTTACTGAGATTGGCTCATTATTGATTGAGTTATCCAAGAAAGTTTATGCCTGGTCCAGTGGGGTCAAAACTGGCCCCAGCGAAATGTTATGCATTTTTTAACACATGTGAGTCTTTTGTTGTCCCCAATATTTCTCCCAGATGATATTTTTGCTTGAATTTTATGCTATCTTTTGAATGACCTCAATGTTGAATCAGGAAACTCAATAGTTGTAACCCTTGACCAAGTTGCCCATGGAATTGGGGTCAAAGGTCATCAACATGGCTGGCTGTATGCCTCTTCTGAAATCAAATTAAATTATGATAATGAGCAGAAATTCTTCACACCTAATTATGTCAAACTGTCCCTCATAGATCAATGAAACTATACATACATATAAATCACAAAAAGAGTCACACAAAAACTGTATTCATGCAAAACATTATGGGGTCAGTTTTGACCCCATACGGTAAGATTCGTCGAAAAAAAACCTACAGTGGTTTGAGGGTTAAGAGGTTGAATGTAGGTTACAGCGAGGGTTAGAGCTTAATCACTGTTTAGTGGATTTTGAAACAAGTGCAATAAGTAGTACAAACTGATGAAAGGGGAAACATAAATAGATGGTGTGTATAAGCAACTGGATATGATTTTGGAAACGGTCAGACATTTCAGGTAGCTAGTGTCACTGATTAAAGGTAGTGGATGCTACCTGAAACGTCTGACCGTTTCCAAAGTCATATCCAGTTGCTTGAGTAACTGTTTTTAATCATGATGTATGTATTGCCTGCTTGACATGATAAAGTAAGTCACTGGTCAAACGTTGTAGTTGTGTAATCTTTTAAGATTTTAAGTTAAAACTTGAAGAGTTCCACTCTGCCTTTGTCCGTGGCTTGATTAGCATTTGTAGTCATGGATAAAGGTTGGACCTGCTGTATTCAGGGCCCCCAGAAAGTCCTTCTAACTTGTCATTTGTTTCTCTTTTCAGCTCTTGTACCTGACAGTGTGAAGAAGGAATTGCTACAGAGGATTCGCCACTTCCTGGCCCAACAGTCCAATATCTGATGTGCCTTGTCCAGGCAGTTGGTTAGAATTGTGCATCCTGCTCAATAATGGGACCAAATTTCGTAATCAGCTTAACAGTGTTGTGATGTTGTCAGTGATAAAATTCATGCACTTAGGGTTGTTGTTTGTGAAACTGTAAATTTGAAGATTTTCTGTTTTTATGATTTCTCAACTCCTGGTCAGGCATAGCTATAGGGTAACTCAATTGGCATCTCCCTCATTATGATGCACACCACACACTACAGGATGAACCGTGTAGTACATGGATACAGTCAGGTGTGTTATGAGTGCATCATAGCTTTCTACTGAACATGGTCTGTCCACCCATCTGCAAGTCTTCTTTTATCGTACATGTACATGTACATTCTGTTTCATGGAGGATATCCAAGGGTACTGGCCACGGTTGGGCAATTCAGGCCACAGAAATTAATGCAGGAATAAAAGTAGGAATGATGGAACAGCCAGGGGTAACTCAAAAGGGTTTCTGACAAAAACTGTTTTGTCTGTTAGTGAGAAATGTAATCATGCATCCGTGAATAATTTGTCAGGTTGGCAAGAGACTGTATAAGAACATTTCTGTGACAGTAATGAGGGGGATATAGGCTCAGTCATGTTTGGGACAGCATTTTAATTTTAAGCAGTAACTGAAGCTTGTTTATTAGTACTGTGCCTGACAATATGTATGCATTATATGTGACAACACTCTACGTTTGGGACTGCATTTTGTAATATTGGAGCAGTGACTCTGAGCTGCATTTCCAATCAGAACCAGTCATTGTTGCCTTGAAGAAGGTGACTGGCAGTCATCGAAATGTTGGATGTGAAAACAGACTGGTTTTGAATAAAGAACCTTCTTATACACATGGAATCATGCAGTAACCGCTACTACAATATTACATGTGTTAATATGTGTTAATTACAAATGTTTGTCTTCAAGTTGGTATCATCCAAAGTTTGGAACATAAGATTTGGCACATAAGGTGTCATAATGTTGTTTGGCTGTTTTTGCTATTAAAGGAATTATTGTCATAAATGGTAGAAGTCATTGAAGCTTGTCTAATTTCCCTTTGCACAAGGTAAAATTCTACATTGTTGCGTGTAACAAGAACTTGTTTCATATGTACAATAAACTTGCTTTTTAACTTGAAATGATGAAAAAGTCAGCTTGCTGTTCATGCTTGATATATTTGTTAGCTATTTTCACACCAAAAACGTATGTTTTATGTTTTTGGTTCTTTCAGCTGTATTGAATATGTAACGTTATGTTGTGAAAGCCAAGTGACCTGAAAATTCTAGAAAAGTCAATGTTTGTAAGGGGGATCTAACTGGGGAAACCCGTCTGTGTACTGGGCAGATTTTACCGGGTCGCCTCTGCCGATTGCCGATAAGTTGATAGTGATTTCTAATTCCCTGGGCCACGTGTAAGTATACATGTATCTTATGCCAAAATACAGCAACTTGGGGTGTTATCTCATCAAAGCAGTAGCCTGGGTACCATCCTCCGTAGCGACCTTTGGGAGCGGCAAAAACTACAGAGGATGGTACCCAGGCTATTTTGTAGTTGGGGAAGCAGCTGAATTGTGACAGGTTTTTGTTTCGCCCAATTCAATTGAATGCCGTTGGGGTGGTTTTTGAAGTTTGTACATTTATAAGTATGGCAATACAGTATAGAATTTTTTTTTTACATGTATAGTACACGCGTTGTGGAGTTTTTTTAGTTTGGTGTACAACTGCACCGATTTTCTGTGGTGTACACCATTGGGCAGCATTCTTGTGAATGCACAGAATCATCATATCAGTAATTTTTGTGCAAAAACGCTGGGATAACTAGATTAGTTTAGTTTACATTGTGAAAAGCTTTCTGATTTCCCAGTCGTCTGATTTTTACTTAAGTGCCATGGTGCCTTTTCCAAATACGTTAGAACAGACTATTGTTATTTATTACTGGAGAAGTTTTTCTGGTCTAAGTTTTGAGCAATAATGTATGTATTGAAATTAAGGTGTTGGGCCATAGTCGTGGTACTACATTGAAAAGAAAGTCAAGAAGGCTTTTAGCTTTCGAATGAATTGACTTTTACATGAGTATTACTGATAATTTTGGCAAACTTCTGGCCATTGCAAGGAAATATTTCGGCATGAGTTTTGCACTGCTTAGTTTTTAAAGGCACTTGGCATTAATGTGGACATTTCTTCCACATAGAATGAAGCTTATTCCAGCCACGGGATATGAAAGCATTTGGTCAGAGATGTGGACATTTGGGATCCACAAAAAAAGAAGTACAGGTATATTGAATGCACTTGGCCACTGAATGTCGAATTATAATGGGATAAAGGAATGAAATAAGTACATTTGAATTGGAGATGCATTTGTCTTTAATTCTATTGATAGGATGAAAGAGAATACAAGTTCATACTTGTACACATGTCAAAGGAGCTATTGTTACCTTCACCAAGAAGGTTATGTTTTCGTGGCTGTGTGCGTGTGTGTGTGTGTGTGTGTGTGAACAGCATAACTTGAGAAGGCTTACATGGATTATCTTGATATTTGGTAGGTGGGTAGGTCTTGATGAGACCTCGAAATGATTAGATTTTGGGCCCATGCTAGGGTCATGATTATTGGATGGTAGGTAGCACTTCAAGTGAGCTTGGGAAGAAGAGACATAAGTTTGGGCCCCCTAGCGGCTTGCCCTGGAACTGCAGGAGCGTTTGTATGAAAATTTTTAAAGTAGGATAACTCAGTGATGCTTGACATAATTAGATGACAATTATGAAAATTAGGATCTATTGCGAATCGACTTTTATCCTGTTCATTCCGGTACTTCTTCCAATAAAGTTGCTCACTTGCGGTGTCCAGGCACACGGTCACACCTACCTTATACATGAGTCAGTGTGTTCATTCACTGTGATATGGGTTCGCATCGGGTGTGAGTGAGAGGTATATGTGTGATAAGCTGGTGTGTTACGCCGAAGGGCGGTTATACCGGCTATACAGATACAGATACAGAAACAAGAGTTTTACAAAATTTCTATCATAAAAGGCCACGTATCCATCGCCCAAAGACGCATGGCTCATCCTAGTTAACCGGGGCTCTCATACTCCCTTACAAACTCAACTACATGTATGGGGGCCCCGGTAAACTATATATAATAAGTAGGATGGTATCCAACTATTTACCATTATCTTTTAAATGCCCATTAAAAGGTAATAGTATCGTCCATGTTGATCTCCGTAAGGATTGGTCAGCCTGTGGACGTGTTATGTAAGCAGCATGCTCATATTGTAGGCCCGAGACGAGGCGATACCGTATGACACCGTATCGTTGAGGTGGTTGGCGGCTTTGTTACGGCAATAGAGAATTACTATTGATGTGGAGAGTCATGTTTCCCCGTTGCCTTAGACGCCGTGGTGCCACTTACATGCTGGTTGTTGTGGCAGCCGGCGACATCTGGTGGACTGTTGGTGAGACTGCTGCGAGTAGATATCACAGTCAGGTTTTAAAGTTTTGTTTTTAGTTCGTTTCATTCTCAGCTTAGACGTGCATATCTCGCTCCGTGATGTCCGCTACGGATATGCTGGTACTGAACCAGACTGGTGAAGACAGGCAGAGTAGGACGGTTCAGAGGTGTCCTGCCATCGTCAGTCCTCGGACCAAGACCAAGGGACGGCGGGGGAAAAAGTCACCGGGTAACCGGTCTTGCTGCTCGAGCACCGACCGAAATGTGCCGAATAATACGCGACTAAGGACCAGACGATTCACGGAGGGCTCGGACATATTAAAGCTCCCTCTTCTGTCCGGTGCAATGCCATATCCGAGACGAAGAGTCGGGCTTCTTGACGCGATCAGACCTGCCAATGTAGAGACTGAGAAAAGTAGGTTCATGCGGGCCAACCACAACTACAACCCCCTTTTCTTCTACAACTATCCGGCGGCACCGACTGTTCTGGAAAAGTTCAGCAAGCCATCCGACAACTACTTAGATCAAGTAAGTGTGGAATTTGGTCCGAAGTATCTGCCTAGCCTACGTCTATTGTTAGAACTCCAGCTCGGAAAGGTCAGTTGTACCTTGCGTAACCCAATCAACCGTGACGCATCAACAAGAGACCGACAGACTGGATATCAACAAACGTCTGTCTTGTGTTGCAAAAGGCTTTTAATAGGTGACTCAATTTGACTAATGCTCATTTTAAAGTAAAATGTCTCAACATTATTTGGACACAAGACAATTATTATTTCGTCAAACGAGGTAAAACTCACGGATGCCCTCATTTATCACTTTACAGAACGAGCTGTACCGGAGACAGACATGTACATATGAGAAAATAGAGATACAAGGTCACTCTAAATATACCTGATTCTGTGTCAAGAGACTTTGGCCCACCATATTATTACATGGCAAAAATCCTTTAATTTAGAATACGAAACGATGACTATACTGTACATTTCAAGGTTAAATAAAGGTTGGAAAAAAAAATGACGACAAACACACAAATATTTTTGATAAACTAGTTCATAGATAGTTGTGTCAGACGAAGCATAATCTATCAAAAGTGAATTAGAATCTCTCATTGAGGGACAATATCTAAAAAAAGGGCCCGAATTCTGAGATGCCAAGCCTCCGAGAATAACGCATAATTTCAGAACGACTGCTGAAAATTTCAGACATCACATTAACAGCAATGTTACCAGTAATGCGATGGGTGATATCACAATTATAATACACAATACAGGCTAAAATCCCCGTACTGAAAGTAGTGTGGTGTAGCCATGAGTCAGACTTCAGCCAAGTGAACCGTTAGTAGCCTGAGTGCCATCTTATACAGTTTACCGATACTCCCATTCTCGCTCCCTCATTTTGCGAGGGAATGGGCACCCAGGAAAATAGGATGACACCCAGGCTAGACCTTCAGCATTTTGTCGTATTTGAATAGTTCTCGGCAAATGACACGATAAACCAGTCTTGTTCAAAAGGAAAAAGAAACAGAAACTAGAAAAGTAACATTTGCAAGCAAATGCAGGATGTTACCTTCGCATGGTCTCACCTACCATTTCATTGGGTAAGGATGGGTACATAGACGAATATTCTGCATTAGCTCATTTTGGGAACTTTTATTTAGATAGACTTACAGGTAGTGTTATACAACTGTAGATACAGAGGAGTCAATTTATCAATAGTTAAAAGGATTCTGCATTAGCTCGTATTACAGACTTTTATAAATAAACTAACGGTAAGTGCTACATGTATATTCACTGTGGAGCCCAAAGCCCTAGTCTTATTTAGGAACATAGCACTTAGAATGAAGTTAAAAATGATCCCCCAACACACACACTCAATCTTACCATCTCTTCATACATAGTATATAGTAGAGGGGATTCATTCCTCAAGCTAACCGACATCTTGCACACGCAGTCGTCCCTCAGTAAGACATCTGGAGCCGCATAGTTCCCGTTTAGAACTTTTATTCAGCCTGTCACACAACCGGTTTCGCCTGTGTGGCTTCTTCAGGTGAACAGAGGCTAATGACACAAGTGCATGAAGTTCTCACTTATATCATCTCTTCATACATACATATAATAAATTAAGACCAAAGATTGAAGCATGAGTCAAAGACTTTTAATCTTCTTGACCGCTTTAATTACAAAAAAGATGAAACATTATACATATTATGAAAAATACAATGCTATCAAGAACTAATTCCTACGTACACTTCATACTACATTGTACGATATATATCATGCTAATTTCGTTGGGTTTTACTTCTTCTTTCACTGCCTTGAACAAAGTAGAAGAGTTACTACACATGAAATCAATGACATGTTTTTTTAATAATTACATGTACTTGCAATGTAAACATCTACACTGCTGTGTCAAAATTTGGAAATTATATATGACTTGTACAAATACAATGAAACTAAACTCTTGTTGGAAGCCACATTGCCCTGACGGCTGTGACATGACAGCTATGGGACTGGTGAGGTGAGGTGAAACATATATATTAGATAAACTTGTATGGCTTACATATACTGGGTACATGTATTTTCTACTATGCAACTAACACACACATTGAATACTTACTCAAGAAAAGAAATACATGTGTTTTTAGTTTTTAATGGACCATGTGCTGTATCATCCTGTGGATCGCTGGGTCTGTCTGGTTCCTCCCGGGTCACTTTCTCATGGCAAGTTCTCTAGGAGAGGTCCATCTGGAGAATAGAAAAAAAAAAAGATTTGGCATTTCAAAGCTGAGCATAAAAATAAATCAGAGAAATTGTAGATTAATTAGTGAAAAAAGACACAGAATCTAAATGACTTGTGCACACTTTGCCCTTGACACAACATTTTGCACCTGACAATCCTATAAGTTATATATCCACTGTCTGTTTGTACTCCTGCAATTTCAACAGAACCAATTCTATAATCTTAATAGCACGCCCGTTTAGAACGAATGGAACAAGACTTAAATATTCAAATGGAAAAACATCGACCATACACAAAGGTACTGCCAAAGTTTGATCATATTTCTGCCCAACAGGATCTCAGCCTGGTATTTTCTCTTCTTTTTTTTTTTGTAGCGTTCGAATCACTGAACACACGCCCCCCTCCCCCACTGCGTAAAATATGCAGATATGACGGAAGGGACATATCGATAAATCTACCGAAAAACCGCCAAATGTTTCATAACTTTCTACCCAAAAGGATATCAGCCCAATATTCTAACATTTTTGTGAGTATTCTTTGGACTAAACCCGATACAATTTGCCTCGCGATCGGTTTGGTGCATACGTAACGTTACGTAGAAATCATGCATGTAAACAAAGCTTCAATGTCGCCCGTCCCGCATTTGCAAAATGGACAAAAATGTACATTTCTACCAGTTGAGATCAATCCCTGACGCCCACAACAACAGTCCCTACTTCTGACAACCGTATTTCTGACAATATTTTACACTGGAGGTCAGCACAACTCACCGTCCACGGTGGAAGATAGGTGCAACAGCAGCCCACGCCATGATTTAGATGTAGCTGGGGGGAACACAACACCAACGGCGGCTTCTCCTTGGTGCAAGATCACCCACGTTCCCATAAAGAACGTGATTTCCCGTTTAGACAATCAAAATAGCGATTGTATCTTAAATGAGGCCTCTCTTTCTCTCTCCAACCTGCTCCTTGGTATGTAGTTTTATTCTCCTCACCCCCGCCTGGATGGCCAGTGTTCCGAACTCGTGAGGTCATTCACCCGGGGTTGTCGAACTCCGGCGTCGAACTTCGAACGTGGGTTCTAAAATTCGAAACGGGTTCTAAAGTTCGATTTTGGGCTTAAAATGCAACTTTTTTCACCCATTTTTCCCCAATAAAATCATTTTTTTTACATCTATGTGGGACACAATGACCAAGGAGTTCCTTATGTCCAGTGTACCGAATTTCAAGTGTTTACAACCTGTATTTGTGAAGATATTTGTGTTTTTTATGTGTTTGGAGAAGTGGAAGAAGAGGAAGAGGAAGAGGAAGAAGAAACTGAGCAAATACAATATGTTTCCTTCTGCGAAGGTAACATAACAAGAACCAAAAAACAGTAGCAAAGAATAATATGCTTGCCATACAGTCGCTGATATCTATATGTGTCAATAACACTAGAAAGGCCGACATTTGCTCGGGAGCAAATACAGCATATTTCAGTCCATTTCCCGCCCCATTCCAAAAGTACTGTTCCATATCAACCTTTTTCCATGCAGTATCAAGTGTTTCATACCTCTAAGTTCATAACAATTGTTTTCGATACCCCATACAGTGATTTTCAGTGTTAATTTTTGAATGAATGAAAGACCTTTATTGTACGTTCATGCCGCGACGGGCTAGGTACAGGTCAAGACTTCACAAACACATAACAAAAAAATATTACAGAAAAGTGGATACAAAAGATACACTACTTAGTTATACATACATAAGGATCATATGGAGGTACTATACTATACTATTACAAAGGTGTTGTAGTTACTAAGCTAATACAGAGTTGTCAACTTCTTCTCGCTTCTTTGTACAATGGTAAATGTGGGAACAGATCATGTCTGTGATACAGGGTTTATCTAGACGCATCAAAAATATAAATTTATCGTTTGCGTTAATAAACCCTCATGTAGTTCTTTTCAGTAGATATTATCAAAAACGCCATATAGAAGTTTTTACTAATAGTTTAAGTGTTCTTCGGGTTATTTGGTTTTAAGGTTAGGGCACCGAGCCAAAAATGTCAAATTTTGTCTGAAAATAGCGCTAGCAAAAAAAAAAGGCCCATTTTACACACGTTTAGGTAGTGTATGCCAAACATGTGAATAACGTTCTGTTGGCATGTGTCCAAGCCTCCCCCATGCTAAATTTCAGGTCAGGGCACACGAGCAAAACGGTAAATTTTTTGTCTGAAAATAGCAAAAAAGTCCCATTACACCATTTTAAAGTGGTGCATGCCAACAGTGTGAATAAAAGCCCGTTTTACACAATTTTAAAATTGTGCGTGTGAAAAGCTTAAATGACGTTCTGTCGGCATGTGTCCAAGGTATCCCCATACCAAATTTCAGGTCATTCGGATTTAATACTAGGGCTCCAGATCCGAAAATATACATTTTTTGCCTGAAAAGGAAAATGAAACATTGCCATGGTTACGGTGGTACATGTAAGTCTTAGTGTTTTCCCTTTTCACTACACATAGACGAAGACAGCTCTTCTTGAATTTTATCATTATGCAAATTATGCAAATGAGGTCCTAATGTTTAATGATGTTCACCTTCCCTTAACTTCCGAATGCAGTAAAGTATGAAATTCCCGGCAGTTAAAATTTTGAAATTATAGCATTTTTCATCAATTATGCAAATTAGGTATTTACATAATCAGGTATTTACATAATCAATATATGCCGATGTTCCTCTGATCCTTAATTACATATGTCACAAGTTTGATTAGTCCTATCTTGGAATCCTGCAGATTTATAAAAAAATTCCTCATTAATTATTCAAATTAGACCCATAGTTGCATAATTGTCATGTAATTACGTCAAGTCCGGGTCGGAGTTTAAATCTGACCAGATATCCAAATAGTGCGGCAGTAAATCGCCGGGTCTGGGTGGTTGTCACGCTAAGTTTGGCTCCCCCTTGCTCGGTGATCGTTTTAGATAATCAAATATGATGGGTCGACAGTTCACCACGTACTCTGAAGCCCTCCAGCACCTAGGACTTCAGCGCCTGTCAGACCGTAGACGAAAACTATGCACAGACCGTTTGCCGTGAAAGTGGAAAGGTCGCCTCGCTTCACCACGTGGCTGCCTCCTACTCGTGGACAGCAACATGGCAGGCAACTACGCAACTCTACACGCTACCAACAGCCTACGGGAACCAAGAGATACATAACCAGTACCATCCCCGCAATGACTAAATTATTGAACGAACTGTAGATAACAAGTTATGTGGTAGATTTTATGCATAGCCGTAGGATAATAGCACTGTGTGAAATGTAAATCTTTTAAAACGTGTTTCTAGATTTATATGTATGATTGATTTTACTCAATTGTTTGATTTTAATACTTCTTGTAATTTAATGTAAAGTCTGACACTAATTCAGTCTGTTGACTGCCCATGTCAGATTGTGTGTTTCAATAAACCAATCATCAAATAGTTTTCGTATTTACCGAAAATCCCGTGGTTTGTAGTATAATGTATAAAGTATAGGCTGTTTAAGCTTTCCGCAATCTTCGGTGACACACCTTGAAAATGCATATAGAACGCAGCTATTTGGGTCATCAGGCGACAAAACCGTGTCACCCTTGCTCGCGGACGTACTAATACCAAAAACGCTTCGCTGGTCGTCCAACTTTACCACGACCGAAAATACTACAACGGTAAATACGAAAATTATTTGATTATCTGTAACGATCACCGAGCAAGGGGGAGCCAGATTTAGCGTGACAACCACCCAGTTCCGGCGATTTACTGCCGCACTAGACTCTTGTCAGATTTAAACTCCGACCCGGAATCAAAATCACAACGACCCATCAACCAGTTCTCAAGTTATCCTTGCTCAAAGATACCTGCAGTTCTAGAACAAGCTGCTAGGTGGCCCTTGAGTTATCTTTCTGAAACACAATACATACCTGTGGAAAAATTCCTGTGGAATTCCTAGAATTCTTGCAGACTGCACACAATACTATTATAATAGTATTAGGCTCGCCAAAAATGGTGCTGTCGAATCATCGGCATTCCTCCTAACACCTTGCCGTTGTTGTCATCTAGACGTGACCAAACAACACTAGTCTACGTGCCCTCCTCTTGGACGACAAGGACAACCCTTTGAACAATTTCATATCTCGCCCATCACACAGTGGTTATAACCTTTGCCGTGACAGCTGGCTTTACCACGTCACACAGTCGAACAAAGAGACACGAACTATCATTCATTCCTAGTAGAGCTATAGAGCTCTGAAGCTATACAATAATCTAATATTATTTGACTACAGTAGGCGTCAACCTTCAATACATAGCTTGTTTTCGATTGACACAGCAACAACTAGTCTTAGCTGCTTTTAACTTGATTTACATTCGTATTATATATAATTGATCTTGGTATTACGTAATGATTTTAATGTAACTATCAACAGATTTCATGTTAACATGCAAATGTAACATGCAAATTCATCGCAATAAACCTGAATCTGAAAATGCCCCCCCCCCATAAAATAAAAAATAATTTAAAAGCCTGTAACAAAACAAGAAAGCTTTTTTAAAAAAGCTGGCCATAGGCCGCCAAATGGGAATAGCTGGTTCGGTGGCATGGGTGTGCACAATTACTGACTTGCTCACCTTGCTCGAATTGTAGCAATGCTAAAAAGAGTGAATTGAAAGACCTGAAAAATAGACAGGGTTGCTTCCCTAAATTGCTTCCCACGGATGGATCGTGTTCCTAAATGACGTGGACGTCAGAATTGCCCCTAAATTGCCGAAACGTAATTTGAATTGTCCCGAGCTGAAATTTAGCGTCATTTTGACATCGGGACATTGTTAATTGCGAGGCCTGGCTTTGCATTGCGTAATTTGGCATTGCGCAACTTCTTGCGACATTCATATGTTAATTTCGAGGCCGGCCTGGCTTCGCATTGGATAACGTGCGGTTAGACATTGCGCAACCTCTGTCGATCCATCCACCAAACCCATCCACCATCCCCATCCACCATGGTCACACCGGGCACTATACCATAGGCCGCATTGCGCGGCCTATGGTAAAACAAGAAAGCTTTTTAAAAAAGCTGGCCATAGGCCGCCAATTACTGACTTGCTCACCTTGCTCGAATTGTAGCAATGCTAAAAAGAGTGAATTGAAAGACCTGAAAAATAGACAGGGTTGCTTCCCAGGCCCACGGATGGATCGCGTTCCTAAATGACGTGGACGTCAGAATTGTCCAATTGCCCCGAAATTGCCGAAACGTAATTTGAATTGTCCCGAGCTGAAATTTAGCGTCATTTTGACATCGGGACATTGTTAATTGCGAGGCCTGGCTTGGCATTGCGTAATTTGGCATTGCGCAACTTCTTGCGGGCCAGCCGTCCAACATTCATATGTTAATTTCGAGGCCGGCCTGGCTTCGCATTGGATAACGTGCAGTTAGACATTGCGCAACCTCTGTCGACCCAACGCCCATCCACCATCCCCATCCACCATGGTCACACCCGTCTCAATACCATAGGCCGCGTACTGTATTTCATCCATACCTACGTATGGTATAGACTCTATAGTATGGACTGAAATATAAATACAAATAGACGTCTATTTGCCTGTATTATGGAAAAAAAACTTCAAAATCACAAAAAAATTAAAACAATACATGTTTTGAAATGAAGCTATGGTCACAGCAAGTAAATTTTATGGATGACATCCTCGCGCGCATTGATTTTCGCCTGATTTCAGAAAAAACAACAAGAAATTTTGTTGCCCTGCGACGGTGGTCAACATGCCAAAAAAGGGCAAATATGTCATGAACGTCCATCTGCAAGACAAGGCTCTGATTTATTCTTTTATTTTTACTTTGATACAATGTTACAGTTGTATTTTATTCATTTTATATGTGATGTTGCCACTGAATCAAAACCATTTGTACAATAATTGAAAATTTTATTTAGTCACTTCTTTTTTCAAAGTTGTTTCAGAGACAAATCGGTGTTGTAACAGTTGCCACAATATAGGTAGAGTATGGCTTCCAGACAGTTCGGTTTATGAGTCACTCTGTCAGTGATTGAGCCCTGTGTTCTGCCTGGTAGCCAGTCTCTAAACTCAGAGACCACCAGGGATCCAGCAAACTTGAGGCGCAATTCCTCGTGTTTGATGGCAAGTGTTGACAGTCCAGGGTGTTCCATTACAAATGAATACCCAGTGTAGTATCTGCCTTGAAGATGGTACAGCAAGCTCTTTTTTTTGTTCTATTTAATAAAGACATATCTGCAAGGACAGGTAATACTGTTGAATACAGCGACAGAAGACCTGTTGGGTATGATATCATGTTTTACCGCCTAAATTCTTGTTCAACGAGGTTTACGATCTCAAAATCTGAAATGTAGGAATCTTGTTTTTTTTGGCCTGCCTTGTTTTTTTTTTTCGCCCTCTCGCATTAATTTTGGAGTCTCTGGAGGATGTCATCCATAAAATTTACTTGCTATGGCCTATTGAGTGTACATTGAGCATAAATGGAATCTATCGTGTCCATTAAACACGATTACATATTTACCATTATATATAACATTTTGGTCGTCCTGAATATGATGAACCCATTTTCTCACTGGGTGTTGATCATGGGTTTCACTGTGACGGACAAAGGCATGATACTTTTTCGCTCGTTTGCCCCACATTAAGTCAAATCAAGTTAAGGACATTTTGGTCACTCAAATATACAAGTCAAAATATCAACACCTTTAACAAGAGTTCCGCGACCTCAGACCTACGCCAAATGATGTAAACTGTTCCAACTGACGAAATTAAACATTTTTCTCATTGATTATGAAAATAAGATCAGTTGATCATATTATCCACCCAATGACAGCCTTATCAAAAAAGGCTATTCTAGCACTTCCTCATAAATTATGCAAATGAGTTCATGATTCGAATAAATTATGCTTATTGATGTTCACCTTCAGTTAACTTCCAAATGCGGCATGTATGAAATTCCCGACAGTTACCACTATAACATTATAGCCATTTCCATTAATTATGCAAATTTCTTCATCTGCATAATCTATATCTTCAGATGTTCCTCTTGTAAAAAACGTTATATATGTCACAAGTGTTCCATAGTCCTATCATGGAACACAGCAGATTTATTGAATTTCCTAATTAATTATGCAAATAAGCTGCCGATTTGCATAATTGTCATGTAACGTTAATTATGTAAAGCATCACTTAAGCTACGCACGTACTAAAAATCATGACAATCCGTCAGCCGGTTCTTAAGTTATCCTCCCTCAAACATTTTAAAACAAACTGCCCTACAGTTCCAAAACAAGCCGCTATGTCACTTCTTCCCCAGCCCAAGAGCTACTTACCATTCAAAATTGGTGACCCAAGCATGTCCAAATCATTAGATATCCAAACCAGACGTTCTGCTGCAGTACCAAGGAAAGCCGCCAGGGTAACCAAAATCTAATCATTTCTAGCTCTCATCAAGACCTACACACCTACCAAGTTCCATGACAATCCATTTATTTATTTATTCGGCTGAAGACACAGCCAAGGCTGCCCAACTAGTCATTATCTGGTATCTGCATAAAACAAGTCGAAGACTTTAAGTATAGCACGGGGCTATTATCAAGGACTAACCTTGAGGCCAGTCACTGTAGAATTTGCACCATCGCACACCGGGGCATGCCCCTACTCTTTTTCGAAGAGTGTGGTGGGTTCTTTATCGTGCGTGGGGTGTGGCTCTCCCAAACACGGGACCTCCATTTAACGTCCTATCCGAGGGACGTCCCTAACCGAAGCTTGGTACTCATTTACACCTGAGTGAAGTGAGGAAAGTCGTGTAAAGTGCCTTTCTCAAGGGCACAAGATCGGTGACATGGGTGGGGATCGAACCCGGGACATCTTGGCCCCGAGCCGAAAGCGCTACCGCTGCGCCACCGACCCCACTACAATCCATCTAAAGCTTCTTGAGTTATCGTGCTAAACCACACACAAACCAACCAACCAACCAACCAACCAACCAACCAACCAACCAACCAACCAACCACCAACAAATAAACGCTACGGAAAACATAACCTTCTTGGCGAGGTAACTAGTGCAAGTCATCGTAGAACCAGGTGGCAGGGCGGTCTTGTGGTTATATATTAGGATTGTTGACTTAGAATCTGAAGGTTCGCGTCTTCATGTCTACCGTGCCCCAAACAAGTCGAGGAACGGAATTACTCGAGGGACTGTGAAAATATAGTTGACGAGGGGGGGGGGGGTAGTGGCTCTAGCCAAATGGGCAGGTCCCCAAAAAAGCACAGTAAACAGTACATTTACACAATATACTCCCAGAAAACATACCTAAGAAATGCCCTCAGTTTATAAACTCCATATTGTTTTGTAGATAGTTTCAATAAAACATTGTTTAACTATCAAATGTGGTTGGTGGTCTGTTCGTAGAACAGCAAAAACAGGTTCTTCAAGTTTTTCAAGTTTGTCATCAATCTTGGTTGTTGATTTGGGGCATAAATGCAGGAGCATGGGGACTGCAAAACGGGGCTGGTGGTTGCGTACGGCGGTTGGTTAGCAGAGGGTATACATTGGACGGACTGCATTACTCTGGCTTGTGACATGAGGGGGCTGGCTGCACCAGGTAGTAGTTGGCCTAACAGGTTTAACCGTAAAATTTAAATCCTGTCTTGTCAAGCAGCAAACTGTTTTTTATTGAAAGCAAAACTTTAAACTTCACTTGTATGTTCTGGAACAGGCAATTACCATAATGGAAAATGCTCTGAAGAGGTTTGGGACGTACGAAAACTTCGAGGCAAGGACTGGTGGCAAGCGGCTGACGAGAGGGGAGATCATGACAATCGTTAAACGGTGCTTCAAGAGGGAGAAACTACAGAACGGCGAGGTTTGTACATAGAGCATACAACACGGTGTATTCCGTATCGCCCGAGGTATCGGCCCGACCGCGAGTCGGGAGGGCCGGGACCGAGGGCGATGCGGAATACACCGTGTTGTATTCTATTTATGTCATACCCACCCAAGAAAACATGCCTTTCAATGCCAAATGAGCGAAAATTTGGTGTCCCTAAACCAAAAAAATGCAACAATATCAGTTCCAAACATGCAAAGTCCGAGCTGTATTCGAATTTTCGAAAGCGGCGCACGCGGTTAGGGCGAAACGCGTTCAAATCGTTCTATGGAAGCCCAGTCGTAAGCCGGCCGGTTGTACCGTAAAGTAAGACCGGGTCGGAAACACTGTATCGCCGCCCGGGTGTGATATAAACTCCTTTATTATATCATACCCGGGCCGCGATAACGTTCGATAACAGATACATGTAGTTAGATAACCTTTATCGTACATTATCGGGCTAAGTACAGGTGAACAGATGAAAATGTATAACTTTATACATATTTGCAGTACAAACAGGACTACTGATACAAATTTAACTACATCAGCACTAAAACAACACTAATACAGAGGTTATAACCGTTACGGTGTTCCGGACCGGTCCGTACTTTACGGTACGGCCAGGGCTTCCAAGGCTTCCATTGATAGAATAATTCGAACGCGTTTCGCTCTAACCGCGTGCGCCGCGTTCGAAAATTCGAATACAGGATTCGGACGTTGGAAAGGTGTGTTTTCTTTTGGGGTGGGTATGACATAAATATACAACACGGTGCATTCCGCATCACCCTCGGTCCCAGCCCTCCCGCGAGTCGGATCGCCCGACGGACTTCGGCCGGGTCACCCCTTCTATTTTCTATTCTCGATAAGTGTGTTGAGTTGTTTTACGTGAGGTTTTAAAGCTCGGCACGAAGCTGAATAGCGACGAGGCATATGTCGTTGTACCCTGTCCTTTTTTTCTGCTTGCAGGTGATAATAAACCTGTCAGACGACCTGTTGTCGCGGGCATCCATGACGCAGAGTCGGGGTCGGCCCACGCTCAACATCAACGTCAACACCGCACGCCAGTTCTGGTTGGAGGGCGTGGCAAGACACGAAATAGGTACGGGTAGGTACGGGTAGAGCTGGTGACATGGGTTGAAAAGTTTTTTTCCTTGCGTGTTTGTAGTTGGGCATGATAGAGAGAGAGGTTGGAGAGAGGGAGTAAAGACGAAGGCTCTCAAAATGCCTACATAAGAAACAACTTTGGAAATTAAGGGTTAGTGATCCACCTGTTTCTCGATTTATATACAGAGCATACAACACGGTGTATTCCGTATTGCCCGAGGTCTCGGCCCGACCGCGAGTCGGCGTCGGGCGATCCGACTCGCGGGAGGGCCGAGACCGAGGGTGATGCGGAATACACAGTGTTGTATGCTATTTATATCATACCCACCTTAGAAAACACGTCTTTCAAGGCGAAATGAGCGAAAATTTGGTGTTCCTAAACAAACAAAACTGCTCAACATCCATTCCAACGTCCGAATTCTGTATTCGAATTTTCGAAAGCGGCGCACACGGAGCGAAACGCGTTCGAATGTTCTATGGAAGCCCGTTTTATACACCCGGTCGTACGGGAGAATACAACACGGCCGGGAGCACTGTTTCGCCGCCCGGGTATGATATAATATACATATACAACACGGTGTATTGCGTATTGCCCGAGGTATCGGCCCCACCGCGAGTCGGATCGCCCGACGGCCGAAGGCCTGCAGTACCATAACAAGCTGCCAGGGAGCCCCAAATCTAATCATTTAGAGGTCTCATCAAGACCTATCCACCTACCAAATATCAAGACAATCCATTAAAGCCTTCTCAAGTTATCGTGTTTACAGACAGACAGACAGGCAGACACACACACACACACACACACACACACACACACACACACACACACACACACACACACACACACAAACGCCGCCGAAAACATAACCTTCTTGGCGAAGGTAATGACGATACGCAGAAGTGTGACAGGGCCCTAAAAGTAGTATGTATTTCTACATGAAGGCACTCATTACCTCCGGAGCTATAACAACAGACTCCAGCCATGGCATGGTGGGAAGGGTCGGCGTCAATACGGCCTTCTCAGCGTCAACCCTACCGAGGAGGGTCTGGCCAGTCTACACAGTGTCCTGTATCGACGTCATCCTTTCCTGTGGCGGGCTGCTCTTCTATACTACACAGCATACAGGGCTTCTCAGATGTCTTTCTCCAACCTGTTCAAAGACCTGGGCAGGTTTGTACGGGATCCGTATGTGCGATGGGACTATGTGCTCAGGGCCAAACGGGGCCAGGTAGACACTTCCCTGCCAGGTAAGTGGCATTAATTAGTAACCTCTGTGAAAATGGTCTGGTACACCGTCTGTCTGTCTTCCCGAATACATTGATCTGCATAACTAAGGGCTAGTAAGCTATGCATGGATTGTGATGATATTTGGTATGTGGGTAGAGTTGTAAAGAAATTGAGGAGGACATTAATATATTTCTGGTGTTTTCCAATATAGGAAGTTGAGATAAATTACATTGCAATTGTAGGGCAAGTCGAACATTATTACAGAACAATTGTGCAAATACGGACGTAATTTGCATAATCTATTCATAACTCCCAAAATTTATTAGTGGTAAATAAAGGGAATAACAGAGTTATGTGACATATGCAAGTTAGTAAAATATGGGCAACACCATGTATTTTGTTAGTTTGCATAATTGATGAGGAAATGTTTAAAAATAGCATTCAGACTTACAATATGTGTCATTTGGGTAGATTCAGACATAGATTTTGTTAATTTGATCCTAATTTTTATAATTAACAAGATATCACAGATTGCAGACTTCCGGCAAGTATTTTGAATTTTCGTGAATTTACAGGGAGATTGTATGACACTAGTTGATGCTGGCTCTGGCCAGATTCTGTGACCTTCAAGTTCACTCCATTTCCTCTGTCTGAACTAAACGTTTCCAAAATTCATTTATATTGTATAAAAACCGCTCTTTTTATTACCATTATGATAGATCTAGCATATACATAATAGTGACAACATAGGTTTGTCTCCCCCTTGTTCACTATCAGATCGCTACAGATGATGATACCTTATCTTTGATTCTGTTGCATTAAGCCCATGTTTGGCAAGAACATTCAATAAAGATCATTCATTCATTCATTCATTCATTTATTCAATGACATGTTAATTGTATGTTCATCTGTGGACATAATTTTACTTGTCCTCGCTTTTTGTACATGAGACCATCCCATATCTCTGTTTCTTTTAATATATAATACCTTGAAAACCCTAACCCTAGATTATAACGTTATAGACAAAAACTATGAACTAGAATTCGCATTAAAGGCACTATACAAACCAGGTGATTGACTAAATAAATACCTTTCCGTTATGACCCCACAACCCCCAAGACACTAGGGTATGTGTGTCATATTTGATATATTGCTATAATACTTTGCACATTTCTTGTTCTCAACACAAAGGTTGTTTCTGTAAGGACCAAGTGTATCTGGAAGGCGCCCTAGAGATCCTGAGGTACAGGAAAGACATTGACTTCCACAACTTGATGCGCATGGGTAAAGTCTCCTGGCAGGATATAGGGAGACTGCAGGAACACATGCAGGCTGACGGGACCCGGATACCCAGCTTCATGGACAACCTGGATCAGTATAGGAAACTATTGGACTACATAGTCATGGCTAACGGACTCTCTGATGATCAACTGTGAGAACTATAGGATGCACTCATACGATAGAATATCCTGTTAAGGCCATTTGTGTTTAATGTAATTAGAATATCAGATATTGGGATTTTCTTGTACACAACCAGGGATTCTCTCACCTTAAGCTTACTTGCATTTCAATGTCTATCAGACACCTTCCTCAGAGCTTCTGACTGGAGTAATGATTTTGACTGCCCTTTTTGTACACGAAATTTTGGACGTTACATAACATTATAGACACAATGTGGATTTCAATTGGCCCCTACGGTCTTGCAGCTCGATTAGAAAAGCCCCTTAACAATAGTTTGGTTTGCCAGCCATGTGAAAGTGTTTTGGTTGTTTTGTTGCATATCTGGCTGGATCAAGCTAGGTCTAGGCTATATTTTGAGGTGTACCTTTGAGGCTTTGACCCATTATTCAAGTATCCAAAGTAATTAGGCTAATAATAACAAAGAATACTGTGAATGTACATTGTATAAGTATGGCTAAAATTTGGATGATTAACTGTTTATTTGTGTCGGACCAAAATTACAATTTTTCAATCATAGAACATTCTGAACATAGTATTCAGGAAGCTTCACCTTACATCTATTTCAATTTTCAAAATTTATGTTATTTCAAATAACATTACGCATTTTCATACTAGCATCAAAACTGTACCTGAATAGCCAGTACCTGAGTATAACTGCCCTTCGGCATTACACACCAGCTTCACAGGCACGCGGTGCGGCGGCAGCTGGCTATATTACACGGAAGGACTTGTTACACCCAATCTTCCTACATCTAACTGCAGGAGTTAAATTTTGCAAATCAAAGAACCAACTGTTAAAACATATAGAATCAGTAAACTTTGAGATGAAAATATTAATATAAGTCATGTACATTAAATTTTGTACATAAAAATTGATGGCGACTCAATGTGCTTACTCATTGGCGTTCTCTTAAAATGCTACATTTACAAATTATCTATACGACTGATTCAGTTTCATTATACAATCAATCTTAGTCTGCTTGTCATATGACCCTCATACATGTACATAAGCTAGTTTCCCGTACATCTACAGTATACATTTTGTACTTCAATACCTAACGTTACATATTGTGTAACATTCTAATAGGTACCTTCCTGGAATGATGAAGCTGTACTTTCTGGCACGGATACAATTGAGAGGCCCTGAAAACACCAGCTTCAATTGTGTTTGACTTAATAATATCTCTTTTAGATGCAAAGACCATGTTTTTTTCACTGGAAATTTACATTTGTATGTTACAGAATTTTTTAAAATTCACATATATTTAATGAGTATTGGGCAGGAAGCACAGTTGCTCAAAAACACAAATATGAAAACAAGAGTAAAACATAATGACAAAATACATACATAATTACAAAGTGGGTAAAAGAAAATGAGTACAAACAGGACAAGTTGGTGATCTATCAATTACGAGAATCTACCTGTACAGTAAATAAAGGTTTGAACTATGTCGAAGATATTACAGTTTTGTGAATGTGAGAGTGATGTGGACCCTCGTAGCTGTAAAGTACATAAAGTACTGTCATTGAGATGCTGTAGCTCTACTATGTTGGAAAGAGATGATAACAGAGTACTTCTCTGACTGGTATAAAGATTACAGTGTAGAAGGTAATGTTCGGTTGTTTTGCTATGATAGCCGCATTTACATGTAGGATAATCAATACAATAATGTTGAAATAGATGGTGATTTAACTGACTGAAGTTTAGATAGAGCCTTGTGTGATGAACAGCGGAGTGTCTTTGACCATGAGAGAAATGGGAGAGTTTTGTTGGTCTGTTGAATAGTAAGTCTAACTCCTTTTTAAAGATATTAATCGTAAGAGAAGCTTGGTCATTAGAGGGTAGATCATTCCACAAGTAAATAGTTGACGGTAAGAATGATTTTTTGTACTTTTCAGTTTTACAAGCAATGGGGGTGAAGTTCTGGTTGGCGTGAAGATTGTATGGAACAGAATCACAAATACGTGATGGAATAAGGTCTTGTAAATACTGTGGTGCAAGACCATTCATTATTTTCCAAAATTGGGTCAACTTATGTTTTGGCCTTCTACCAGCCAGAGGATCCCATCTAACCTCAGCTAAAACGCACTCGTGTTTGGTGCCTCTCATGGCTCCAGTACAGACATGTGCTGCTGACATTTGGACAGACTCGAGTAGATCAGAATCTTTACCGGAAAGGCTACACCATACAACATCAGCATATTCAATTAATGGACGAATCATGGTGATATACAATGTTTCCAATGTTCCCCGGGGGACAAAGTATGATATCCTCTTCAGAAGGTTGATAAGTTTCATTGCCTTGTTTGACAAAACAGACACATGATATGACCAAGACAAGTCATGTTTCAGGTATAATCCCAAGTGCTTGTGAGAGTCAACTTCTTCCAGCTCAACTCCCTTAAACACTAATGGTGGGTGATGGACTTTGATCTTTTTCATGGAAAACGTCATTAGTTCAGTTTTAAGGGAATTAAAAGTTACCAACCACTGGTCAGACCAGTCACTCACCACTCTAATATCGTGGTTCAATCTATTTGCTGAGATAAGAGTATCCAAAGCTATTTCCATAAGTGACGTATCGTCAGCAAAAAGATTGGCATCAGTTAGCAGATTGTCCATCAAATCATTAATAAAGAATAAAAACAGGAGTGGACCAAGGAGTGACCCCTGTGGGACACCAGCATCTACAGGTAACCAGTCGGAACATGACCCATTGATGACAACACACTGCTTCTGATTCGTAAGATAAGATTCAATCCATTCCAGAAGTGAACCAGATACTCCTAGTTGACATAACTTGAAAAAAAGACCAGCGTGCCACACTTTGTCAAACGCTTTAGAGATATCCAAGAAAACGACGCAGGCTTCAAGGCCTTGGTCTACTGCTTTGTGCAGCTAGTGAACAAGGTGTGTCAATGAATTAACTGTTGAGTCACCAGAAGTAAAGCCAGAGTTTCGGTCGGTAAGCAGGTTGTTGCCATGTAAATAGGTACTAGATAATGGAGCATAAACTATACCTTCAAACACTTTAGAAACAACATAAAAGTGAAATAGGCCTATAATTTTCTTTGGCCTGTTTATCACCTTTCTTATACACTGGAACAACATTTCAAAATTTCCAAATTGTCGGGAAACTGCCGTATTTCAATGAGACATTAAACAAATGTTACAGAATTTGGCAACAGGTATAAGTAACATCCTATAGACTAGTGTACTTGAATAATGGCATGTGACTGATGATGAGAGAGGTGTCTATTGTTGGTGTCAATAAATAACAAAACCAGTCTTACCACTGACACTAATTTTGTTTAGGAAGCTCATTAAACTAGATTATTCTTCAAGAAACTGCTGCTTTTGTAGGGAGATGTTTTCTGTTTGTGGCCATGCATTCTTTTGAGTCATCAATTAATGACAATGTGAAGCATTTTCCATCAAGTCTCCTGAGTGTCTGGTTAAACATGTGTATAAGACTTACTAAGAGACAAGAATATGATTAATGGTACCTGTAATATGATTATATCAAATCTTAAAGGTTGGAGACAGCAATTTGGACATTTCAATGAGAAGGAGAATGGAGGTAGAAGAGAGACCTCCATGGAAGGAGTCAATATCTGTATTATCTTCATGCAATGCGAAGTCTTGTGTGTTGAGATGTCCTCATGACTGAAGCTGTGCAGTCAGCTGCAGCAGTTCTGCAGGAGCCATGCCCAGCTTCTGCAGCAGCCTCAGGTAACATGTCGTCAGCCACAGGTGCCACCTTTCATACCTGGAACAAACATGCAAAACATGTTTGGAATAACGACAACAACACAGCCACAACCTCATACCTTCGCTAAACATGGTAACCTTTACGACTGATATATCAGTTGATGATATTCTCCACCCAAATAATAGGAGTTGTCTTCATAAATTATGCAAATGATGTCCTGATAAGCACAAGTTATGTTTTTTAATGTTGAGAATTACCCACATACCAAATATCAAGACAATCCATCTTTAGTCTTCTCGAGTTATAATGTTGACAGACAGACAGACACAAGAACGTTACCGAAAACATACATGTAACCTTTGTGGCAAAGGTAATGATACATGTGTATTAAAGGACTTGTTGATTACCCTACATTTTTTGCCCCTGTGCCCTAATATTACAACCAAATGACCTCAAATTTGGTACGGGGATACCTTGGACTCATGCTCACATAATGCCATTGACATGTTTGAAGTATACCATTTGAAAACTGTGTAAAATAGGGCTTTTTCGCTATTTTCGGACAAAAATGTACATTTTTGGCTCCTGTGTCCTAATATTAAAACCACATGACCTGGAATTTGGTATGGGGGATCATTGAACACATGCCCACAGAACATTATTCCAACATTTGGCATGCAGCACTTAAAAATTGTGTAAAATTTGCCTTTTTTGCTATTTTCAGACAAAAAATGTACATTTTTGGCTCCCATGCCCTGATACTATAACTGAATGACCTGAAATTCGGTATGGGGGATCCTTGGACACATGCCCACAGAATGTTATTCACATTGCTGGCATACACTGCTTTGAAATTGTGTAAAATGGGACTTTTTTGCTATTTTCTAACAAAAATGTACATTTTTAGCTGCTGTGCCCTAATGTAAAGCCCAAATGACCTGAAATTGGGTATGGGGGATCCTTGTACACATGCCCACAAAATGTTATTCACACTTTTGGCATGCGTCAATTGTTACGAACTTAGGGGTATGAAACACTTGATAGTGGATGGAAAAGGTTGATATGGAACAGTCAACTTCGAAATGCACAAGTATGAAATTGACAACATCAACCACTATGGAATTATAGTATTTTCTCATTAATTATGCAAATTAGGTCTTCATTTACATAATTAATATATGGCAATGTTCCTCTCATTCTTAATTACACATGTCACAAGGTAGCATAGTCCTATCATGGAAGGTAGCTGAATTATAGCATTCCGCTCAGAATTATGCTGAATTATGCAAATAAGATCCTCATTTGCATAATTGTCATCTAATCATGTCAAGCATCACTTAAGCTACCTACATACCAAATATCAAGACGATCCGTTGACCGCTTATTGAGTTATCCTACTTTAAACATTTTCATACAAATGCTCCTGCAGTTCCAGAGCAAGCCGCTAGGGGGCCCAAACTCACGTGACTTCTTCCCTAGCACAAGAGCTACCTACCATCCAAAAATCATGACCCTAGCATGTCCAGATCACGAGATATCAAAACCGGAAGTTCCGCTGCAGTACCATAACAAGCCGCCAGGGGGCCCAAAATCTAATCATTTCAAGGTCTCATCAAGACCTACCCACCTACCAAATATCAAGATAATCCATCAAAGCCTTCTCGAGTTATGCTGTTAACACACACACACACAGACACACACACACACACACAGATACACACACACACACACGGCCACGAAAACATAACCTTCTTGGCGAAGGTAATTATTTCCTATGAAAACAGCCAAAAAAAACACATAAAACAAGACCAAGACCTCATACCTCCATGAAATATGTAAATGTAACGTTACATTATACAAATGACCTCTTCATTAACATAATATATGCATGGTGATGTTAACTTTTAACTAACTTTTCTGCTGCAGTACCAAGGTCAGCCACCAGGATGCCCAGAATTGATGTTGACTTTGTCTTCCTAAGACCTACCAATGTACCAAATATCATCACAATCCATAAAGGCGTTCTTAAGTTATGCTGGCCAGATATTTGCAGAAACACACACAAACACAGACAGACAGACCAAAAACAATACCTCCATTTTTCATGGAGGTAACAATTCTAAAAGCCTGTATCAAGAAAACGAAAAAAAAACACAAAAAAAACTGGGGGTATTTACCAACTCTACCTCCTTTCAGGTCATTTGGCACAAAAATGAAGAAATTGAATCCATGTAACAAAATGGCAGGAGAAGAAGGAGAAACCTATGGTATGGCATGAAATAATTAATTGATGATAAACAGGGGTACAAATGGGTCCTTGTATGATTGGCCTTGCATTTCCAGTGTCAATGTGATGTTGGATGATGAATTGTATAACCCTGATGAGAAGAATCAAAAGGGTTGTTTTCTATGAGTTCAGAAAAACTCAGCTTCTGCCCAGGTGGTTAAGATTGATGATAGTTGGGAAACTGTTGGGAATGCTCACTTTAAGTTTAGTTGGTTGCATTGTGATAATACATGTATTAGCAATATGATAATCGCAATATTGAAGTTTGATGTTTGAACAGACTGTCCTGTTCTGAATAACAACTAATCAGTAAAATGGGAATGGTCCCGTTCAACATTGTGACTGTTGACTATAATTATGGACTACATTACGCTACACTTGCAACATGTATACTCCAGAAATGTTTCTGACACTTTGTATCAGCAGGTATCTTACCTAAGTAAACAGTCAAAGACCAGACTCTCCCAGGCAGCTTTAATCCTGCTCACCAGGGACACTTGCTTCCCACTGTCTGCATTCACTCCCTTTATTGCACTGCAACAACAATAATGTAATGTCAGACTTCTGGCCATCCAACAATTATTCATGCAAACTGTGCTGTTGACTTTGGTTGTAAAAGTTGTCAGGTTCTATGTCTTCCAGACATTGTCAGTCACTAAACAAGACCAACTAATTCTTCCATTTTGTGGTGGTAGTCAAAGATAGCTCTTGTGTTCAGGAAGAAGTAACATGAGTTTATGCACTCTAGCAGCTTCCTTTAGAACTGCAGAGACATTTTAGTTGCAAACTTTGAAACAGGAGGTCAAGAAGGGATGAATGAATTTTCATGAATTTTGACCTTTAGGTACCAGGTAATTCTCTTCACCAATGTTACCTACTGGTCAAAATCACTTGACACTTGTTCAAAGTCTGAAAACAAAAATGCCTGAGTGTGCAGTTCCAAAGAAAGCTGTTAGAGGGCCCAAACCCACATGCACATCACTTCTTCCTGGGCACAACAGCTACAGATGTACCTACCGCCCAAAAATCGTGACCACAGCATGGCCAGAACACGATACAAAAACTGGGAATTTCAGTAAGAAGGAAAGTTGCCAGGGGGGGCCCATAATCATTTCTTTCAAATTGGTAGTTAATCTCACCTACATACCAAACTATATAAGAAGAGTTCCACGACTTCATATACCTTCGCCAAATGATGTTAACCATTCCAACCAATGAATCATACATTTTTTCAGTGATAATGCAAATAAGAGCTTCATTTGCATGAATTATATCAGTTGATCATATTCTCCACCTAATGACAGTCTTATCTTACTTTAACAAGGAAGCCTTAGGCTATTCTAGCACTTCCTTATAAATTAAGCAAATGAGGTCCTGATATATATGAATATTGTTTAATGATGTTCACCTTCACTTAACTTCCAAATGCGGCAAGTATCCTGGCAGCTACCACCATGAAATTATAGCAACTGCCAATAATTATGCAAATTAGCCTAGGTCCTCATTTACATAACCAATATCTGCCAATGTTCCTCTAAGGTCTCGGACCGGAGTTTTTTTTACGATTTTGTATCCGGCGGACACCCCCAGGCCGAAGGGCTACGATTCCGCCAAGAAAAGTAGGCCGGAAAATCTTATTATACCAGTGAACAGAGGTTTTCAGCCGGCTTCCGATAGGTATTTGGGTATCGTCTGCTGACTTTTCATTTTGGGTAGAAACTGTTGAGAAATGTAAATTTTGGACCCGAAAAATACCGTTTTTTTACACTTTTTTCAGCGGAGCTGCTGAGAAAAAACGAATTTTCCCTGGGTAACGGCTTATATGACGAAAAAGCCCACTACTTCCTGTTTCTGAAAAACGAAAAAAAAACATAGGTTGTTGTGATAAGTTTTCCGCAATCTCCGGTGGCGCAAATCCCTTGAAAATGCATATAGAACGCAGCTATTTGGGTCATCAGGCGACAAAACCGCATCACCCTTGCTGGCGGACTGATACCAAAAACGCTTCGCTGGCCGTCCGACTTTACCACGCCCGAAAATACTACAAACCACGGGGTTTTCGGTAAATACGAAAACTAGTTGATTATCTATAACGATCACCGAGCAAGGGGGAGCCAAACTTAGCGTGACAACCACCCAGATCCGGCGATTTACTGACGCACTTAATTGGACTCTGGTCAGATTTGAACTCCGACCCGGAACCCTAAGAGTTTAAATCAGACTGGGGTTCAAGTAAGCACGCAGTAAATTGCCACAATGGTGTGGTTGTCACTCAAATTGCTTGGCGATCGTTGTATACATGTGCAAAAAATTGTGAATTTACTGAAAAACCTGTGGATTGTGGTATTCCTTCCGCCTGAGGGTGTCCAGTGGATACAAAATCGTGAAAGAAGCTCTGGTACGAGACCTTATCGAACACAGGTTTTTAGAATTTCCTAATAATGCAAATTAGCTCCTGATTTGCATAATTGTTATCTAATTATGTCAAGCATTGCTTAAGGTCGGAGTTTAAATCTGACCAGAGTCTAAGTAAGCAATAAATCGCTGGATCTGGGAGGTTGTCAATGCTAAGTTTGGCTCCCCCTTGCTCAGTGATCGTTTTAGATAATCAAATAGTTTTCGTATTTACCGAAAAACCAGTGGTTTGTAGCATTTTCAGGCGTGGTTAAGTTGGACGGCCAGCGAAGCGTTTTTGGTATTAGTCCGCGAGCAAGGGTGACACGGTTTTGTCGCCTGATGACCCAAATAGCTGCGTTCTATATGCATTTTCAAGGGATTTGCGCCACCGGAGATTGCGGAAAACTTATTGCAACAACCTATATTTTTCTTTCGTTTTTCAGAAACAGGAAGTAGTGAGCTTTTTCGTCATAGAAGCCGTTACCCAGGGAAAATTTTTTCTCAGCAGCTCCGCTTAAATAGGTGTAAAAAACAGTATTTTTCGGGCCCAAAATATACATTTCACAACAGTTTCTACCCAAAATGAACGGTCAGCAGACGATACCCAAATACCTATCGGAAGCCGGCTGGAAACCTCTGTTCACTGGTATAATAAGATTTTCCGGCCTACTTTTCTTGGCGGAATTGTAGCCCTTTGGCCAGGGGGTGTCCGCCGGACACAAAAATCGTAAAAGAAACTCCAGTCCGAGACCTTAAGCTACCTACGTAATAAAAATCATGATGATCCATCAACCGGTTCTTGAGTTATCCTCCTTCAAAGATTTTTAAACAAACTGTCCTGCAGTTCCAAAACAAGGTGCTAGGGGGCCCAAGCTAACGTCTCTTCTTCCTGACGACAAGAGCTATCTATCATCCAAAATCTGTGACCCTGGCATGTTCAGATCGCGAGATATCAAAACCAGAAGTTCCGCTGCAGTACCAAGGAAAGCAGCCAGGGGGGCCAAAATCTAGTCATTTCGAGGTCTCATCAAGACCTACCCACCTAGCAAGTTTCATGACATTATCCGTCCAAATCTTACTGACTTATTGTGCTAAACCACACGCACACACACACACATATACATATTATACATAGTACAAATGCTATGGAAAACATAACCTTGGCGAAAAGGTAATAATCTATCATACATGTAGCTTGTTGAGTTCTGCTGTTCAACCACAAACAGCAATGGTACAAACACACGTCATATTCTACAATAAGTACCTTCTTGGTGAAGGTAACAAATACATTGTATCCACAAACACAAGAATAAGTTGTAAAATTATTTTCTACAACGTACATTTACATGTACATTTACTAAGATCATCCCACTTTTGTGAGTGAATGGGATACAACTTGTATTTGGAGTGCAACCATGGGTTCACTGGTACTGGAACAATGCTTGCAGCAGCTGTTTTTTTAATTCAAAACAATTTTCAAACTACATTTACATGTGCTACCATAATAGTAATACCATAATGATTGCTATAGCACAATTCCCACAAGCACAATGTGTTCTGAGCAAGTTTTTTCATAAGGCTCTCCACAAACAGCTTACCATTTTGCCATGATGGTGTACCTGTCTACGGGATGGCCCAGCTGGGCATTGATGGAGCGGATGGTGTTGATGTTCCTGTGGTTAAAATGTGAAGTCATTGGCCTGGATGATGACATTCTTTTGTTGTATAAACCACATGTACAGGTATAGGTACTTCCATTTCTAGAAGTGTGCTACAATAACAAGGGAGCCCAAAATCTAATCATTTAAAGGTCTCATCAAGGCCTACCCACCTACCAAGTTTCATGATAATCCATCCACAGCTTCTTGAGTTATCGTGCTAAACCACATACACATACTTAAACATATTACACACAAACGCTGCTGAAAATATAGCCTCTGCCAAAGGTAAGAAAGGTACGGTACCTAGTGTTTGGAAGGCAGCAAATGTAGTCCCAATTCCAAAGTCAAAGGGAGCAACAAAACCCAGCGACATGAGACCGGTGTCTCTCCTGCCTGTCCTAGCCAAGTTGTTGGAAAGGTGCATACTGAAGAGACTCCTTCCGTCTATCACGCCTGTTATTACCAACCAGTATGCCTACCTTAAGGGCTCGTCCACTGTCATCGCTGTCATCAGGATGGTACATACGTGGTTGACTGCCCTCGACTCCAGAGATCATACGTGCGTTCAGACCCTCTTCGCTGACATGTCCAAAGCGTTTGATAGGGTGAACCACGCAATACTACTACAGCGGATCAACGACGTTGTGGCAAGTCCACGGATGGTAGCTTGGCTGCAAAACTACCTACAAGGGCGCACTCAGCGAGTGGCTGCCAACAACAATTTCAGCAGCTGGCGGCAACTCACTTCTGGGGTACCGCAAGGAGGAGTGTTGTCGCCCTATTTGTTTCTCCTGTTTATGAGCTCACGCGCCACGGTCCACAGCGACACCCTAGATGTGGGCTATGCGGACGACGTGGGCTTGTCCAGATCAGTCACAATAGAGAACGCTAGCACGGACAGTGCCATGACAGAGGAAGCGTCGCAGCTTGACAACTGGGCTGAACGTAACGACATGCTTCTGAACGGCAAGAAAAGCCAGTTGATGCTGATCTGTTTTAGCAGAAACGTACCAGTACCGCCACCTCTGTCTCTCGGTGGTGAACCTGTCCCAGTTACCAGCGTTGCAAAGGGACTAGGCTTCATTTTTGACAACAAGCTTTCCTGGCGTGAACATGTGAAGTCTATGGTGTCAAAGGCCTCAAGCAGGCTCCACTATCTTCGCCTGCTGACAAGACAGGGCATGAGTGTGCAAGATCTCATCCAGGTGTACCTGAGTCTCATTCGCCCTGTTTTGGAGTATGGGCATGTTCTGTTGGTCGGCTGTAATGAAGAGCAAGCAGCGAGTATGGAGAGAGTCCAGAGACGGGCTCTCCGGATTATCTCGTGCGGTGGCAGGCGTTCTGTACTGGCCCTGCCTTCCCTGAAGGAGAGGAGAGAGGCCGCGGCTCTGTCTCTTTTCAAGGACATGCTGAGCCCCGAGCACCCCCTGCACGACCTGGTTCCTGCTCATAGACAATCTGCCACAGGTAGAGCACTGAGGAACGGTCACAACATCACCGTTCCCTATGCAAGAACCAAACGACTGCAGCAGTCATTCCTGTACCGCGCCATCAGACTTTACAATGATTCACTTTCCGGACCTTGAATCCACAAACTTGTACTACTCGACCAGATGCAACATTGTGAATATCTTAATAATTTTGTATGTGTCTCTGTATATACTTATAGATGTTAATGTATTGTTTCGGGGTGTTTTATTGTAACAATTGTACACAATTCAGGGGTAGGCAGTTGTGCTCCCCCCTGCCAATGTACATTTGGAAGAATACAATAAAGTTTCAAGAACAAAGGATTTCATGACTTGGGGCATATAGAAAGTAGACAGAGAGGTAAACATATAATATGTACATGTACATTTTGCAAATGAGCTACATGTACATGTACATTGTGTAGGTCTTTGTATGAGTTCCACAATCTCATACATTTACGACTGAAGAATTATATTTCTCATTTGATTATGCAAATAACATTCTCACTTGCATTAATTAACATTATATCAGTTTATCATATTGTCTACCCAATGACAGTCATTAACATTTCGTCATAAATTATGTGAATGAGGTTCCTATTTGAATATTATGTTTAATGATGTTAACCTTCACTTAGCTTCCTAATGCCACAAGTATAAAATTCCCAGCAGATATCTCTAATAATATGTAATTGTAGCATTTTCTCATTTATTATGCAAATTACGTTTTCATTTCCATAATCAATATCTGCCAGTGTCTCTTTGAGACACTCTCAATTACATGTCACAAGTTTGACTGGTCCTATGATATAATGCTGCAGATTTATAGAATTTCCTCATTAATCATGCAAATTAGATCATGATTTACATAATTGTCATCTAATTATGTCAAGCACCAACATCCCAAAAATGATGGCGATCCGTCAACTGATTCTTGAGTTATCCGTTATCCTCCATCAAAAATTTTAAAACAAATACTCCTGCAGTGCCATGAATAAGTCAATCTGATGAAAGCACTTCCCCATCTAGCCTCCTTCACGGACTTGTGGGGCGGTGTTAATTTTTTTGGCAAGCGACGCAAGTTTTGCCGCAGAGGGACGGTTTTGCAGCCGAGGGAGTTTGCCGGGGAGAGAGGTTTCGCCGGCCCAACAAGTCTGCTTGCACTCTGCGACCTGAAAGCCCAATTAAAAAACACCCGGTATTCCCGTTTGGCATGGATGTGCAAACTTCCCGCAATAAACGCCGCTAGGACGGCGCACTAGGACAGGAAGGTCTTCATGCCCCATTGTCTGGTGAACCACACTTTCTAGCGGTCACCGATCAATCCGTCGGTAGAACGCCACCTACTGGTATTCCCGAAAATGAACCATATCCACTCAACAAAATCCCGTAGCATTGCAGCAAGCTTTAAAAGACCACCACAAGGAAACCGCAAGTGAAAACGTGTTATTGCAGGGAGACGTTGGCATATAAACAATGTGCGGCCATGTTGTTTTGTTGGTGGCGGGTTGATCTCACTGATGGGGGGAGACTTTGTAACTCACCACACTACAGGAAGTTTCATAATAGAAAAGATGGCACATTTTACCACTGAAAATAGTACTGAGTGTAAAGTTTTTCTGCTAGTGTCTTTGTACAGGATGCTTAAACATTCAGAGCAATGACCCTAGCTGTTGTTGCTCAACTAATGTTGGACCCCTTTCTTGTGTTGGAACACACGGAACGCAAGCCGAAAACATGGTGTGACTTTTGTGTCAAAGAAAGGCTACCCCTCGCTTATGTGTGAATTACCCTTGCGCGAACATGTGAATTGCCTCTGTGCGAACATATCAATGAATGAATGACGACCTTTATTGCACATTTTTGCCACACTGGGCTAAGTACAGGACACAACAAAACATGATGAACAGATACAGTCAACAGATACAAAATAAAACTAAACTATCATTAGATAAATTCAACTTCTCCTCGCTTTTCAGTTATAGTAGAGATAAAGGAACAGATTTGTTTTTCGATGGAAGGTTTGTCTAGTTGCATTAGGAATATAAACTTTTCTACAGTGTTAAGTGTATGAAGTAGGGAAATAGGGAAATTAATAACCTCTATGAAAGGCTGGCTTAATCCCCATCCCTTTTAGTCGCAGAGTGCAAGCAGACTTGTTGGGCCGGCCAAACATCTCTCCCGGGCAAACTCCCTCGGCTGCAAAACTGTTCCTCGGCGGCAAAAATTAACGCTGCCCCACAAGTCTGCGAAGGAGGCTATTCCCCATCAATCACTCAGTGATCTTAGTTTGTATTTTCCAATGTCAGTTGGTACAAAATGTAACTTGCTACCTGTACTGAGTCACATTTGTCATGAATATGGCAACGTGACTAACCTAAAAACCAGTAGCATAGACCTGGGAAGGTCCTTCAGCACAACCATGATGCGATCAAAATGATCCACCGCCATCTTCCTCATGTACTTCAAGTCGTCAGGAGTCATCTGAGCCTTAAAACTCATGTAGCCTCCAGACTGGATGTGGATTGGTCGCTGCATCAGGATTTCACAGAACAGGTACCAGTCTGTTCAACAACAGTCATTTATGTCATTACTGTTTAATTACACCCAAAAAAACAAAGAAACAAAAACAACCTTTTGACACCTTACATGGGTATGTCATACATACATTCAAGTGTATAGTACATGTATCTCTGATATTGAGGAAACTAGAAAGGCAACATTTGGTATGGATGAAATATATTGCTTTTTCTCATGTTTCTCCTTCTCCTTCTCCTCCTCCTCCTCCTGACATTTCTTTAAATGGATTCAACTCCGTCGTTTTCCAGCCAAATGACCTCAAATTTGGCATGGAGATAGAGTAGGCAAATACCCCCACGTGTTTTTTTTCATTATTTTGAAACAGGGTTTTAAAATTGTTTTATTTGTTGTTTTTTTTGGAATTTTCAGGCAGTAAATGTACATTTTGGCTCCTTTGCCCTAATATTAAAACCAATTGACCTGAAATTTGGTACGGGGATACCATGGACACATGCTCACAGAATGCCATTGATGCGTTTGACGTACATGTATACCATGTGAAAATTGTGTAAAATAGGGCTTTTTTGCTCTTTTCGGAAAAAAAATGTACATTTTTGGCTCCTGTGCCCTAATATTAACACCAAATAACCAAAAATTCGATATGGGGATACCTTGAACAAATGCCCACAGAAAGTCATTTTCGCTTTTGACATCTCTTTGAAATTGTGTAAATAGGGCTTTTTCGCTATTTTCGGACAAAAATGTACATTTTTGGCTCGTGTGCCCTAATATTAAAACCAAATGACCTGGAATTTGGTATGGAGGTGCCTTGGGCACATGCGCACAGAACATTATTCCAACCTTTGGCATGTAGCACTTTAAAATTGTGTAAAATTGGACTATTTTCAGACAAAAAATGTACATTTTTTGCCTCCATGCCGATATTAAAACTGAATGACCTGAAATTTGGTATATGGGGGATCCTTGGACATACATGTACATGTATGCCCACAGAACGTTATTCACATTGCTGGCATACACCGATTTTAAATTGTGTAAAATGGGACTTTTTTTTGCCATTTTCGAACAAAAATGTACATTTTTAGCTGCTGTGCCCTAGTATTAAGCCCAAATGACCTACATTGTACAATTTGGTATGGGGGAGCCTTGGACACATGCCCACAGAACATTATTCACTTTAACATTGTGTACAATGGGACTTTTTTTTGGCCATTTTCAGACAAAAAAATGTACAATTTTGGCTCCTGTGCCCTAATACTAAAAGCAAATGACCCAAAGAACTCTTTTACTAAAAACCTCTATATGGGGGTTTTGAGAATATTTGTTACTGAGAAGAATGTTACATGTCATTGAGTGGGTGTTTCGAGAACAATTGTTACGAACTTAGGGGTATGAAACACTTAATACCGGATGGAAAAGGTTGATACGGAACAGTCCATTTTGGAATGGGCTGAAATATGCTGTATTTGCTTCGGAGCAAATTTTGGCCTTTCTGGTTGTGTTTACATCCCCCTGAAATATCTTGTAATTGTCGAACGAAACCTGATCTACCCCACATCTGGTACCATGTCACTGGTTGCGCGTCACACGTTACTCACTCCCGTAAGAGCCAGAGGCAGGACGTGTGGCTAGCTCGTTCTCTGTCTTTCTGTAATAGTAAATATAGACAATTCCAACCTTTGACTCCAAGTTGGTAGGAAAATCCCTTCATCTTCTCCTCATCCTTGAGAACGACAGCCTTCCACAGCCTACACAGTGACAGACGTGTGCTGCAAACAAACATTCCAACAACTATTCATTATATATAAATATATATATATATATACATAACTCCATTAATCCTCGACAATGGCACAAGGAGGTTATGAGAATGGCCAACTCCGGAAAATGTAACAGTGAGATCAAGATTCCTGGCCTAACCTGGACACTGAGAATGATGCTATTATAGCTGACGCTTTCAACTCAATGTTTGCTGGGATATCCCAAGCCTTCCCTGCACTAGACCTAACTACGCTACCTGCTTTTCTACCTGCCCCCCAACAGTTACCCGCCCTCCAGGTTTGGGATGTATACAAGCGACTCCTGGTGGTCAAGACAAGCAAAGCACCCGGCCCTGACAACTTTCCTCCAAACTTACTATGTGAGTTCGCCTGTGAACTTAGCGCACCCTTCTGCCATATCCTCAATGCCTCCTTTGCGGAGGGCATTGTGCCCCAGGCCAGTGGAAAGAGGCAGTTGTTGTGCCCATTCCTAAATCCCAGCCACCCACACTTGACCAAGACCGATTTCCCTTACCTCTCAGTTTTCCAAGATTGCCGAATACTAAACTAATTTGCACTGAAATGGATTTTAAACGACATTGAAATCGACAAACAACAGTTTGGAATCTTGAAAGGACGCTCAACTGTACATGCCCTTGTCATGCCCTTGTCAGCCTGGTCTCTGCAAGGCAACTGATAAATCTTCCACTTCCTGTGCTATCTTGGCTACAGATTTTTCCAAAGCCTTTGATAGAGTGCACCACAACACGGTAATCACAAAACTGATACATAAAGGACTGAGGCCTGAACTAGTGCCGTGGATATGTGACTTTATCACCAGTAGGCGACAAGTTGTTCATTACCATGGGGCCCTATCCGGATGGGAATACCTGTCATGTGGGGTGGCACATGGCACACTGCTCAGACCTGTACTATTCCTAGTGTTAATCGACGATGCCTGTTATGACGCCAACAGCCCCGTGTTTCTCCCAATTGTACCCTGTTTGAAAGTACTTGGCGTGATCGTCCAAAACAACCTTCATTGGGATAAACAGGTCAATCACAATCATGGTGGGGAGAGCTCCAGGAAACTTTACTTCCTAAAATGCCTCAAAAGGTTCATCGTCTCCCACAGTGACCTCACAACCATTTACACAGGGTATATTAGACCTATCCTGGAGTATGCAGCCCCTGCCTGGACCCCCGCCCCCACTATAGCCCAAGAACGTAGTCTTGAGCGTGTCCAAAGGCGGGCTTGCCGCATCATCCTGGGAACCACCTACACAGGATATGACCACGCACTGCAACACCTCGGACTGTCATCACTAGCCGAGAGAAGAGAACTGCTGTGTGTTAAGTTTGCTAGGACACTTATGTGGTCAGAGTACAGAGACTGGCTACCTCCACAGAGATCACAAATAACAGGCCGTAGTACTAGAAACAGCGAGATGCTAGATAGGCCAAGAGCAACAACAAACAGATACAAGAACTCGCCTATACCTTTCATGTTTCAACTGCTTAATAACTATGGACTGAAACCCTGACTGCTGTCTTGTTAGTGCAGTGTTTTGCATCAATTGTAGTCCTAGAAAATTATATTTGTCTGAAAACTGTCTTTTTATTGGTTTGTTAATCTTGTGCCTATACAACTTATTTTAGAATGTATTTTTTAATGTACTGTATTTTTTAATGTACTGACGTTTCTGTAAATTGGTTTACAATCCATTTTTCCTAAAACTGCAAAGAATCAATAAAAACCATCTTGAAACTTGAATCTTGAATCTACACATAATGGAATAGCATGCAGTCTAATATATTTTGATACATATGACATGACAATAGCAAAATACATACTTTTTCTCCAGATTCTGGTACAGTCCATGGTCCAACAAAACCAGCTGAGCTTTGTCATCAGAGCCTCTTCTTACAAGAACTGAAAATGAATCAGAAGGAAGACTGGATTTTCTGGATACTCATTTTACATTAATTTAATGATATAGTCTATCACACCACAGATATATATTTCAAGAAAAACAATTCTCAAACAAGAAATCTGAGAATCCAATCCTCAGATTTGAAGACATTAATGCATAATGTTCACAACGAGGGCGGACAATTTCAGACATCCCATTAACAGCAATGTTACCAGACGAGTATGATTTAAAACAAGGGTGATCATCATCATCATCGGTCACAAGGGTGATATCACAATTACAATGTACTAGAAAGGCCGACATTTGCTCGGGAGCAAGTACAACATATTTCATTCCATCTCCCTCCCCATTCAAAAATGGACTGTCCAATTGCAATATCAACCTTTTCCATGAAGTGCTCTCCAGTATCAAGTGTTTCAATACCCTCATGTAGTGCCCAATACCCATACATTGGTTTTTAGTAACAATTGTTCTCAAAACTCTCATACAGTGCTTTTCAGCAAGAAAAAATATTCTCGGTAGCCCCATACAATGCTTTTCAGTGACAGCCAGAGTTCCACGACCTCATACAATGTACCTTCGCCAAATAATAAAGTTATAAAATTAATGTTTCATTGTCTCATTGATTATGCAAGTAAGATCATCATTTACATGAATTACCGTATATCAGGTGTACATATTCTGCACTTAATGACTGTTATCTTAAACAAAGAAAGCAATTCTAGCATTTCCTCATAAATTACGCAAATGAGGTCCTGATTGGAATAAGTTATGTTTGATGATGTTCATGTTCATGATCACTTGACTTCCAAATGCGCAAGTATGAAATTCCCGTCATTTACCAGTATGGAATTATAGAATTTTCTCATGAATTATGCAAATTGGGTCAATTTACATAATCAATATCTGCCAATGTTCCTCTTTCTCTTAATTACATGCCATATATGTACATGTTAGTTTAAATTGTCCTATCATGAAATGCAGCACATTTATAGAATTTTGTCATTAATTATGCAAATTAGATCCTGATTTGCATAATTGTAATCTATTTATGTCAAGCATTGCTTAAGCTACAAAAAATCACGACAATCCGTCAACCAGTTATCCTACTTCCGTCAACCAGTTATATCCTACTTCAAACATTTTCAAACAAATGCCCCTGCAGTCCCCAAACAAGGTACTAAGGGGCCCAAACTTACGTCACTTCTTCCTGAGCACTAAAGGTACCTACCGTCTAAAATTCATGACCCTAGCATTTCCAGATCACGAGATACTAGTATCAAAACCGGAAGTTCCGCTGCAGTACCATAACAAGCCGCCAGGAGGCCCAAAATCTAATCATTTTGAGCTCTCAACAAGGCCTACCCACCTACCAAATATGAAAATAATCCATCTAAGCCTTCTCTTGTTACAAATGTATGCTGTTGACAAACACACACACACAGAGACACACACATACACACAGCCACGAAAACATAACCATGTTGGTGAAGGTAATAATATTGTTCTTAAAGGCCCCATTAACTGCTGTTCAGTATAAAGTGTTTTCCAAACCCCCATACAGTGCTTTTCGGTGAAAAATATTCTTGAAACCCTCATACAGTGTTCCAGAAAAAGTGTTCTCAAAACCCCCATGTAGTGCTTTTCAGTGAACGGTATTCTTAAAAACCCTATGTGATGCTTTCCATTGATAACTATTCTCAAAATCCCCATTTAGCACTTTCTCAAAACCCAATATAGGTTAAAATTTGACTTTATTGACAATAGTAATAGTAATAATAATAATAACTCAGTATCTAAATAATACTGAGTTATTATTATTATTATCCAAGTCCGCCCACACCACACAAAAGTGGTGAATCTGGGTCAAATGGGCGGATTACGCTCGGGGCGGAAGGTTACCCGGAAGTGAGGATCCAGGCCGAAATCTATCTTCACCAAAAAAACACCACTAATCTTATACTTAAATTCATACTTTTATACAGCCATATTTGTATCTGATATCATTTCGCAGCATATTAGGAGAAATGTGAACTTAAACTTGGACCCTCAAGACCCTTTCCTCCCTTTTCTACCGCAGACTACCACGGACCCCGGTCGCGGAAGAACTGGGGTGTGCACCCTGGAGGGTCCTTGGAGTTGGACACATGCTCACAGAACATGAATCACACTAGTCTTTTATCATATGCTACTATAAAATTGTGAACAATGGGACCTTTTTGCCATTTTCCGACAAAAAAATGTACATTTTTGGCTCCTGTGCCTTGATACTAAAAGCAAATGAACCAAAGAACTCTTTTACTAAAAACCTCGGTTTTGAGAATATGTTACTGAAAAGAACTACTAGTACATGGGGGTTTATTAACACTGAAAAGCACTGTGCGAGTGTTTCGAGAACAATTGTTATGAACTTAGGGGTATGAAACACTTGATAGTGGATGGAAAAGGTTGATATGGAACAGTCCATTTTGGAATGGGGAAGGAAACGGGCTGAAATATGCTGTATTTGCTCCGGAGCAAATGTCAGCCTTCTAGTTTGCTTTTAGCTTAACTCCTACAGCAGACAACAGCTGTTGATAATAGACAATACCACGACATATACTGCAACAGCACCTTGATTTGATTTTATTGCATTACCTGATAAACACTGCTAAAATGCGAAAAATCACTATGTTTCTCCGGGATCTCGATAACTAATCATGCACTGAAATTGAAAGAAAGGATCTTGAGTCATACATGTAGGTGCAGAACCTCCGTCCGACAGCAACCCCATACAGCTACCAATCTTGTATTTGTATTAAAATGATGAAATTAAAGATTACTGATAATATTCAATTATATCAAAATATGTCTACCCCTGTGACACTTAGCTGACCATGGCATCCCTCCCCAGACCTTGGTTGGGAGTCTGTTGTGAGCAAGGTTTGTCTGTGTTAAATGGCAGTTGGTTTGCAAAGTTGGTTACTGATGAATGTTTCAAACTGTTAATAAAATTTTGGGAGCGGACGATACATTGTAGTTTAAAGGCATAGGCGGTCTGGAACAGTTGGGAACTGGTCGGTAGGAGGTCAGAAATTAGTATGGTTGGGAGTTGAATTTGGAGACGACTGTTTCTCAACTTACCCATGACTCATTCCAGACCCTTAGACGAATTCTCCTAACTTCTTCCCAACGAGACAACAACTTCCAGAACATGTGCCAACCACCCCGACTGTCACAAAATAGGCATCGGAACACAGGCTCTGAAGAACCATTATATGATAGCAGCTGTAGCTATAACAAGAGTTCCTGACCTCATACCTTCGCCAAATCATGTTAATTGGTGAAACTAATTATACATTTTTTTCTCAGTGATTATGCAAGTAAGAGCCTCATTTGCATGAATCATATCAGTTGATCATATTCTCCACCCAATGACAGTCTTATCATGAGAAAAAGGCTATTCTAGCATTTCCTCATAAATTATGCAAATGAGGTCCTGATTTGAATAAATTATGTTTAGTGATGTTCACCTTCACTGAATGTCCAAATATTAAATTCCCAGCAGTTACGGTCGCAGGTCGGAGTTCAAATCTGACCGGGGTCTAACTAAGTGCGTCAGTAAATAGCCGGATCTGGGTGGTTGTCACGCTAAGTTTGGCTCCCCCTTGCTCGGTGATGGTTGTAGATAATCAAATAGTTTTCGTATTTACAAAAAAAACGTGGTTTGTAGTATTTTCGGGCGTGGTAAAGTTCGACGGCCAGCAAAGCGTTTTTTGTATTAGTCCGCGAGCAAGGGTTTTGTCGCCTGATGACCCAAATAGCTGCGTTCTATATGCATTTTCAAGGGATGTGCGTCACCGAAGATTACGGAAAACTTATCGCAACAACCTATACTTTTTTTTAGGAAGTAGTGAGCTTTTTTGTCATATACCGGTAAGCCGTTACCCAGGGAAAATTAGTTTTTTCTCAGCAACTCCGCTGAAAAAAGTGTAAAAAAAACGGTATTTTTCGGGTCTAAAATTTACATTTCACAACAGTTTCTACCCAACATGAAGAGTCAGCAGATGATACCCAAATACCTATCGGAAGCCGGCTGGAAACCTCTGTTCACTGGTATAATAAGATTTTCCAGCCTACTTTTCTTGGCGGAATTGTAGCCCTTTGGCCAGGGGGTGTCCGCCGGACACAAACATCGTAAAAGAAACTCTGGTCCGAGCCCTTACCACTATAAATGTGTAGCAATTTGCATTAATTATGCAAATTCGGGCTTCATTTACATAATCTATATCTGCCAATGTTTCTGTCGTTCTTGAGTTATCCTCTCTCAAAATTTTTTAAACAAACCGCCCCGCAGTTCCATAACAAGCTGCTAGGGGGCCCAAACTCACGTGACTTCTTCCCTAGCCCAAGAGCTACATTGTACCTGCCATCCAAAATTCATGACCTTAGCATGTCCAGATCGCAAGATATCAAAACCGGAAGTTCTGCTGCAGTACCAACAAAAGCCAGGCCTAGGGGGCCCGAAATCTAATCATTTCTAGGTCTCATCAAGACCTACCCACCTACCAAGTTTCATGACAATCCATCAAAAGTTTCTTGAGTTATCCTGCTAAACCACATACATACATACACACATACACACATATACAAACGCTACGGAAAACATAACCTTCTTGGCGAAGGTTAAATTATGACAAGCACGTTCTTACCATTGCCTGGGTGTGGGTCAGCATGTACAAATCCAGTGCTGAACAGCTGTTCAGAGAATGCTATAATCAACTTTTCGTCAACCTGTGGAACAACAGACACCAAACTATACCTAAATCATGTGATACAGGCAAGGCAAAGTACAATATAATCATACTCATAGATGTAGCCAGCTTTTAAGTGTTATTCAGGATTGTCCAAAGTACTTGGTACCAATTTTGACATTTTTTATCCGACTTGATCAATACAATGTAGGCCACACCAATTTGATTTCTTGGTTCCCGGATTGTTGTATTTATTATATCCCGGAGTCAATTTATCGGGCAGGCAAAAAAAAAAAAAAAAAACAGGCCTAGGCATCCAGAGAGAGAGAGTCAGATACTACTTGTGTACCATCATCAGAGGAGTCACAAAGTCTACATGAATTTTGACTGCTGTTTTGACAATTTTTAGTCAATGTTGTTATTATAGATTGTACATGTACATGTGGCGCTTGGAGCCACCACGTGAGAGTTTAGGGATAGGTGAGGTACAGTGGTGCCTGTCCTCCCTACTGATGTTTTGTCGGGTGCGGCAGACAGGCCACCAAAGATCCAGACCAAGGTACATGTACGATGTCCAAGTCCAGGGCTAATTCCCTGATTCGGTGTGCAAACCCAAGGTACAGACCCCTACCCAGCCCCTACACCCCAATTTTTCATCAACAACAAATCAATATGGTTATATATGAATTTCATCCTATACTTTTCTAGTGAAATTTACAAGTTGGAGGGAATATTTGAAACCGGACATATAAACATACTTTAACACTAGAAAGGCAGACATTTGCTCCGGAGCAAATACAGCATATTTCAGCCATTTCCTTCCCATTTTAAAGTCCCATTTTATACAACTTGAAAGCGGTGTATGCCAGCAAGGTGAATAACGTTCTGTTTGCATGTGTCCAAGGATCCCCCGTACCCAATATCAGGTCATTTGGTTTGATCAGGTCATGGGAGCCAAAAATGTACATTTTTTGCCTGAAAATAGCAAAAAAGCCCTATTTTACACAATTTTGAAATGATATATGTCAAAAGCGTTTTAGCCTCTGTACACTTGAAGAAGCTACACAGGCGAAACCGGCCGTGTGTCAAACTGAAATAAAGTTCTAAACGGGGAACTTTGCGGCTCCAGATGTCTTACTGAGGGACGACTGCTTACGTGTGCAAGATGTCGGTTAGCTGAGGAATGCATCCCCTTGAATTTAGATGTCAAAAGCGTGATTGGCATTCTGTATGTGAAATTGTAAATTTTATACCCCTAAACAGTGTTTTTGGTACATTCTGGACAACTTTTATGGCCATTTTATAACTTAAAAATTTACCACTGATGCACAAATGATTCTGAAAAAAAAAGCTGCAGCTACGCATTTTTGTTTGCGACTCCGCGATCGTAAGGTAGAAATAGATAGCATATTCACATGTATCCACAAATATTTCGATCGAAAACATAATCATTGGGATGTGAAAATGCCACAGGATTCTCTTTTTGGAAGTTTTGTTCTTTTTTTTTAAGGGGATATATTAGCGGGATGCATGGAAATCCACTCCACGTCAGGTACACTTCCGGGTTGCGTCAACAACAAAATCGGTATGCCTAAATACCTCAACCGCCCTCAACCCCCCTCAACCGCCCTCAACCTCCCACTTCCTGGGCTAATATGCAGTGTATATGTGCTAAGAACCCTTGTTTACACTCTGTATACATTGTCTATACGATTATAAATAAGAAAATCACTGTAACTCTGACGTTTTACCAGTTTTTTTATGGCGCGCCGTGCGCCCGAGGAACAGGGTCCGCCATCTTGTTTGTTTACGTCGAAGGCATCGTGCCGTAAGTTTCAAGTCAAAATAAGTTAAGTAAAAAAGCTTGTGCAGCACGGAAACTCAGCAGATATAGAGGGAAACCTCTTTAAACATCATGTTTCTGGTGGTGGATTTTAGCGCTCAATACTTTAGGCCGGATATTTTGCGGTAACTCCACTTATGATATATTAAAAGTTACAACTTGAAAAAACTCGCAAATACTTAAACGTTACTGTGTGATTTTTATTTATAATCGTATAGACAATGTATACAGAGTGTAAACAAGGGTTCTTAGCACATGTACACTGCATATTAGCCCAGGAAGTGGGAGGTTGAGGGCGGTTGAGGGGGGTTGAGGGCGGTTGAGGTATTTAGGCATACCCCAACAAAATTACGCAAAAGACACCACAAATCGGCATATATTTTCCTGAAAATTCTTTTAATTGTGCATTTTTTCAATGGGAAGTTGCTAAGTAGTCGTAGACACAACGTAGAAAGCAGCGTAAGTGTAATCTCTTCGCTTGGACGAAGAAATTTCGCCGGCCGGCAATCTGACTCTATCCAATCAGCGCGCAGGTCATCTAAGGTGAACCAATCAAAGCGTAGAGCGTGCGTTCGCTCATTAATATCAATGAGAAAATGTCGCCTGGTTTTTGTGTGGCGACGCAGGAAACTGCGTTTTGCAAGTTTATTTTTCGTGGGATTTTCTTAGCTTAGATGCTGATTTTGACACGCTAAAATCACGCTACTAACGACACGCTACTGGAGACAACAAATGAGTGATGATTTTACAATCGACGAGAACGTTTGTAGAAGGAAACAACAATGAAAGCTACGATGTTTTCAAAATTTGTCTCGTGTTTGTTAACTGTATGAAAGATAAGATGACACTTCCATATATGTTTTAATATATTATGACGTGATCTGAACTAGTAATTACAGCGGGAATGTACCTAGTACGGAAGAAATGGGAAGATGAGCAGCCTTGTAAAATTTTCGTGACAAACATGAGTTCACGCAGCAAGGCTCTTCACTAAATCCACTGCACTTAGACTAAGCGCGGGCGAAACAGCCTGTTCGCGGATACGGCTCTCCCCCGAAAAGAAACCACAGCTCTAGGCTAGCCGCTCGTAGAAACAAATGCTGCCCTGCTAAAGTATGTAACATGTTACACAGGAGGCTAGGAAAACGGAGGTTTTCATACCTAGAAAGCTAGCAGAAAATTTTCTGAAGTTTATCAAAAGAAATGAGCTGGTGGTGTTTGTAAGTAAATGTAAGGAGACTACAATATACTTTTCTTTCTTATAAATCAGCCTTCTCAAAACAAGCCGGCTACCGGCAAAAATCGCCGCCTACTCAAATTTTTGCGCCGCCTACTTTCGTGTAAATTTTAAGTTTATCAAAAGAAATGAGCTGGTGGTGTTTGTAAGTAAATGTAAGGAGACTACAATATATTTTTCTTAAAATTTACACGAAAGTAGGCGGCGCAAAAATTTGAGTAGGCGGCGATTTTTGCCGGTAGCCGGCTTGTTTTGAGAAGGCTGACTTATTCTGACTGTCGTTGCCGCGTACTTATGTAACGTTGCCGGCTATGATGCTATGTAATTGTAAGTAAGCAATACACGTAACGTCCTGACGCATCAGACTAGTCCTTTTATTCGATATCTTCCGAGATACTTTGCGGTACCCGGGATTAGGTCACAATGAACACAGTGACAAGTGATTTTTTCTGGTTGTTCAACCGCGCTTTATAGTGGTGGCTGAAGCCGTCGTAATATTCCAATTTTCGTAATGTTACTCTTGTAGTCCTTTTATTCGATACATTCCGAAACACTTTGCGGTACCCAGGATTAGGATAGTCGGCATATTCCATCGTCGTGATTCTAGAAGTAATGATCTTAGGCACATAAAATTGAATGTGTGGGTCATTGCGCTCGCGACTTACGTGCAACGCGACCCCAGGTTACCCGCAATGGAACACGTGTTCGATGGCCAACGGCAGATGGAACGCACCATTCTTAGATCGAACTTGGAACGGGTATAGCACTTTTGGCCCTTTTTTGGCTGAAAATAGCCATTAAAGTCCCCCAAATGAGTCATTTGGAAGTGGTGTATGCCAAATATGTGACTGCTATTCTGTAGACACACGTTCGAGGAACCCTTATACCGAATTTCAGATCATTTGGTTGTAATACCAGGGCTCAGGATCCAAAAATCCATTTTTTGTCGAAAAATGCCCCCAAAAACCTTCATAAAAACTTTTCAAAGGCATGTATCAAAAAAATGAAAAAAACGGTTGGGGTATTTGCCCACTCTACCTCCATGCCAAATTTCAGGTCATTTGGTTGAAAAATGGCAGAGTTGAATCCATTTGACCGAATGACAGGAGGAGAAGGAGAAACATGAGAGAACACAATACATTTCATCCATACCTATGGTATGGCTGAAATATAATAATTGCAAAGATGTTGTCAGTGGTGTGAACTGAAACAAGAGCTTTTGAAAAAGCTCTCGTTTGCCGGTGTGGTGTTTTTGCACAAGAAAATCCTATGCAACAAATGTGTTTCTTCTATGAATAAAGTGATGATACGACCTTTGATTGAAATCTAGCTACACTGTACCCTACATGTATATGCCTTGCATGTGTTTTTTGAGATAGTATGAAGGGATTTTCACTACTGGCATGTAGAGAGTTTCGGAAAAGATAACCAGAATAGATGTTCATTAGGAGCTAATTCGCATCATTAGTGAGGAAAAGATATTCTTAATTACATTGTACATCAAATCTCAAATACACAATGGCCGGATTTACACGGGGCAAAAAAAAATGTCGTACAACATTCGACGCGCGGCGCGACGCAGGAATGTTGTACGACAGATATTTTCATGCGTGTAAAAACGAGCGCCACCGCCGCGCGGCGCGGCGCGTCGTTTTTTCTGTGGCGCATCGAGGAGGTGCCACAAGTGCGTCGCGACACTCAGCGGGGAGTCTGCGTCGCGGCCCAGCAGCGTGTAAACAGCCCTGCGTCGCGCGCAGCCCATTTCTGCGTTGCAGTAGGTCAGGGGTCATATGCAAATTTCTCACGCCACGCTCGTCTGTTTGTTTCTATTCTTACTTCTGAGTATCATATCACGTTCTCCTTGTTGTTTCGTCGGATTTTTGTTGCTGATTGTTTCGTAAGCATGGCGGAAGTAAACAGCAGTAACTGGAGCAGCGCGGAGACGCGCTGTTTGATCGGCTTGTGGAACTGTGACCGGATTCGCAACAAAATGGAGACTCACAAAAAGAAGGAGGCATTCGGGCAGATTGCCGAAGGCATGCTGCAGGAAGGATATAACAGGAACGCACAACAAGTACAGAAGAAGATCAGGGATCTTATAGGTACTCCTATCGAAGAAACAAGGACTCAAACAACACATGTGACGCAGCGCGCCGCAGCCCGCCGCAGCCATTTTGCAGTGCGCCGCAGCTGCGGCGCGCAGCGGGAGTCGCAGTCAATACGTGTAAAACCAAAAGTGTCCTAGGCGATTGACAAACGCCGCGCGTCGAATGTCGTACGACATTTTTTTTTTTTGCCCCGTGTAAATCCGGCCAATGTCTTATGTGATGTGACTAACATTGCACAGCCATATGTAACGTTAAACATCACCATCGTACCACACAACGTTCCCGATGTCAGCTAAATACAAATACTAGAAGATAGTTAAAACTTCACAACAAATGACGTTTCTGACAACTGTTTGAAGCACAAGACCAGTAGATCGTTCAGCACATGTATACTCTTATGTGCAAGCTAACGTTACACATTCCCAATATAGTAAACGTTTATACAGAACTCTATTCAGCACATGTAAAAATCAATGATTAACTGATTAACTTTAACTTGAAATGTATGACTTTGCATTACATATGACCATATGCATGTAACATTAAACATCACAGTCTGTCAGACCGCACAACGTTCTATTCAGCATTGTAATCAAGTTCTTGGGGTCAAGAGTTCAAGACCCCGGATGTTCAGTTCAAGCCAAGTTGAGTTTTGAGTGTTCAGGGACGTTCGCGTTACGTTACTTTGTAGTTAGAGCGTACACGCTTAGATAGTCAGGCAAGAATTCGGATCCTTTGACAGTTACAAGCCAAGAATCCACAGAGTCCATGGAAGTAAAGGTGAGACCAATTCTCTTCTGTTACAGCATCATGGGTTGCGGTTTCAACATATATTAAAGCTACATTAAATTTTGTACACAACAAATGACGTCCCTGATCCCTGTAGTGTAACCCGATAACTGTTTGAAGTACAGGACTGGTAGATCGTTTCCAATACTGTTCTGTACAAACTTGCGCGTTCCGAGTACATGCACGCCGCCCTTCCCCTTTTTAAATCTTTCTCGCATAAAAAGGCACCATACAAATTCCCATACATAACCTTTGGAAAACACCACACAGCTCTGTTATTTGTAGCCTTGGCTATGACCTTCTCTAATATACAACCATACGCTCTACGTCGTTGAAAATCCTGTCAAAACGCAAGTATTTAACAGTAAATTACGCACACACACCTCCCGCGTTTTGGGGAACATGCATTATGTTTCCTAGCGAGGATAGGCGGTACTGCAGCTTATTAACATAATATATGCAGAGACGAACAGTGTGTGTTTTTTGTCGGTTTATGACTCGTGTATACGACATTTCAATTTGGTATGATATTATAAATGTATACTTTTGTCAAACATGTTGCCATGTGAGCATTTTATGAATTTTATGAATAAGAGACCACGAAGCGCAGATACCATGAAGGGACTCGGTGAATAGAAGTAATCCTTAGAGCAATAGCAGTAGCCTGGATGCAGGACGAATGAAAATGGAATCCTTGTGAGAGAAAACTGCTGTAAAAGTGGGTACACATACTGAAACGTCATTTTTGCCTGGATTTGTGTGTCCTGGGAGATTGTTTTCTCTCCCCCGGATTCTTCAGCTTGGCTGGTGTGGTCTGTGATCTGCCCTGAATTGGGGGAGTGCAGTCAATGAGGGATGAGTCAGTTGTGAGTCTCTAACAAGACATTTTTAAGTTTCTAAAAAACAGTTGTTTTCACACTGAATCCTGTGCTGTTACTTACATCTGCTAGAGAAAGGCCCATCTTCCTGATCCCCTCAACATCTGTTACTTTGCATCCTTCCACGTACTCGGCTGTTAGCACTCTCTGCAACACAGGTATCAACATGACTGTACATAGTATACATGTATCTCAGTGCAATCACATATGGAAGTTTTCTTCAGATACATGTATGTGTCAAACAACATATCTGTGCTAGTAGTAGTACATGTATTACACAATGATTTATCAAGTACACTACAGCAGGATTCTAGCCAGCCGGGATTTTTTTCCGTAATCTCAATTTTGTGGGACGGAAAAATTCTACCATCTCATTGCAGCACTGATTTCCGTCACGGCAGTAAGATCGAACATCAAACACAAGATACACTTCTATAATGTATGAAATCAGTACAGAAAAAAAACAGTAAGTTTGGTACAACAAAACTTTATTACATAATTGAACAATGTACATGTGCATGTACGTGTCCACATCATACAACAGATATGCACAGGCACATACATGTACATAAGATAACGGCAAGTCGGAAAAATAAAACATTTTCAACACTGGTCCTGTATGCTTCTTACTGAGTTATGTCGTACTCAAACATTTCTACTGTCTCCAATGAGGAAACCCACCAATGAAAACACTCCCCTAGTGTAAGGCCTGGTCCAAGTTACCCCCAGCAAAGCCTCATTTTACTATTATAATGACCTACTTTAATAATATAATGAGCAATGGTGCCAGGGAAAACTCTTGAATATGCATCAGGCCAGGCGATAATTGCACTGGTTTGAACGCGCAATGCCCCGCCCGGTGTTTTGCATTTGTTTGTCGCTTAATTTCACACCCCCTCCCCAATGCCTTTGACTTGGACCCTCTATGGTTGAAACATTCTTTTTCGAAACAAAGGAAAATTGATGCGCGAGCGGATATCACCCATACAATCAAGGACATTATACAACACGGCCTAATGGTTAGAAAAGCCATGATAGTTTAAATGTTCGTACAGGATTCTGTAAGACACTTATGCGCTGGTATGTTGTTGTTTGGAAAAAGCATGGAGGTACCTGCATGGAAAAATTGATACAAAAACTGTAGCTGGGTCCCTGAGTTCAGTAAGACACTTGTGTGCTGGTATGTTGTTTGGAAAAAGTGATACAAGAACTGTACATTCTGAAGCTACCATGCTGGCTAATATTTGACATATGTAGCTTGTCAAAATGCTGTTACAAGAAAAACTCAGAGACATGAAGAGAAATAATCTATTCCTTCCACTCATAATGGGACATGAAAATGTAACTGTTACAATAGATCGGTTTGGAGCATGTCTGCCAGCAGGGATGATGCCGGGCTGCACAATACACATCTTTTCGTCTCGCTTTGCCTTTGGAAGTCATTCGGGATCATGTTAGATTTACTAATCTTTTCTTCAGGGGAAGTGTAGAAATATCTGTTATCTGTCCTACAGTTTAGGAGCAAATTGGTTCAGCTACGATACCAACACACTAATCTAACTAAAGGCCCAATTTATACAGAGGTTTTCCCGACGTTTCCAATATCTGCCGCTGTCGGGGCGGCGCTGTCGGGGCTTTATACACATGTACACCGCCCCTAATCTAAAAGGTCCATAGCCGTTCAAATCGGACTGGTCAGTTGGTGGCGCTGTTTGTAGTGTTACAGCTACATCTACAGCTGTTATCTATAAAAATGCACAATACCATTTTCGTTAAAAAGTGCACAGGTTGAGGTATGTGTATAGCGACTATCCCCAATGTGTGACTTGTGATCTACAGACTGCATGAATCGATCGGATTTTTTCCGTTGTCTCGTGAGACCTTTTCAACGTTTTTATGGAGAGTTGATACCCCAAGAAAACACGGACCCTAGAAAAAGCCATAGAAACACAGAAGAGGCCACAAAACACTCTCAAAATAACCCGGGCAGTAAATTTTATGTGGCTTGTACTTATCCGGGAAATAACTCCTCCCAAGCAAGTGTTCGGCTCCTTTCACAACCAGCAATGTTCACTTTCAACATTATTTGGATCAAGGAGGTTTAAACTTCCCTGTTTGGATGGATAATGGCCGCGTCCAGTATGTTGGCATGGCGGTGGGGTCTCAGCCTATCTTTGTAAAATCGTATACTAGATTTCCTAATTAATTATGAAAATATTATGCATATTTTCTAGACTTATTAAACATTTTTGAAACGAATGGTCTCTTGTCTAAGTGTCTGCCAAATTTCAAGTTATTTTGTCGCTTCAAACTCGAGATATTTGCGATTTTCCTTGTACCCCCCGAATAGGCCGTATTGCCCCTATTCTCCCTGGCACCAGGCCTTACGGTAGGAGAGCACTTCATCAGTTCATCATTCTGAACAAGGTAAGTAACAGTTTTAACACTTATTACTACAGTTCGGTGACCTCATACCTCCATGAAATGGTGATAGCCACCTGTAAATGGCTTACATTTACAATCCTGCTCATTAGCAAAATTTTTATGCAAAGTATTCACATGGCCCCTACCTAGTAACATGTGACACACTGCTGAAATCCTTATCATTTGGCATGGACAAAGGTATGATATTGTTGGTTATATGCAAATTATATCCTAATTTTCAGGTTTCATACACAACAAGAGTTCCACGACCTCATACCTTCGCCAAATCATGTTAGCAGGATTGACAGATGCTGGCAAGAACCCTGCACTACAGCAAGATTACAAACCTTCAAATACTAGATACCGTGATGGTACATATTATGTAACGTTACATGTAGTAACAGCGGTTGGGTTGGGTTTGTGAACTAGCGGCCTGGGTTCGGCACGGGCTTGAGTCCCGGGAGCCAGGAGACTTTACTTCTCACCCATTTTGTGTTTCAGTATCCTGTATACCTTATGGCCTCAGCATTTCCCCATTGACTGACTAACCTTAGAGGTTTGGTCCCAGAAGACATTAGGAATGTGAATATAGGGTAGATGCTTCAGATCCTTAGCACAGTGTTCAGAATTCTCCCCCTCCAACTCAAAGTCTAACTCCTCTGCAAGGGTGCCTTTCAAGTCCTGTCAACAGAATAACAATAAATCATTAATTGATGTTCAAAAAATGACAAGAGAATTGGTAGAGCCAAGGGTGGGAGTTGTGTTTGCATCAATTACACACAAGTCATGTAATACTATGCTCTGCCTCCCAGTTCACAATTTCATTTAACACTAAGCCAGAGACATGGAGAGGACGTACACCATGTTACACTGAGTTCCTGTTCACATTTGTTTGTCATGAACTTGGATTAGCTTGGAACCAATGTCGCCCTTTGAACGTCCAAATGGCTTACTTAACACCTTTCCTACCTACATATTTCGTTCCATTTCATTCCATTTTTTTACTCAACACAAGACAATGCAATGACAACGACATTGTGACGTTGCACTCAAGTTTAAAACTTGACATAACAGTGCGCCAAAGTCCCACCACCCCTAAACATGAAATAATGCTAATGCTAACCAGGAGAAGTACATATTGATACAAGAACACAAGAATTACATAATTATTAACCTTCTATATGTGATTGGCGAAATCAAACCGCCAATCAGAGCTAGAAGAACTCGTTCCTTTTCGTTTCATTTCGTTCCTTTTCGTTCCATTTCGTTCCATTTCGCACTTTCTGTACACCGTACATACATTGTACATCCATCCAAACAAATGCTACCAAAAACATTTACCTTCTAGGCAAAGGTAAAAAGTTTTTCCCATTTCTATATCAACACCTGAACAGAAAAGTACAGCTTCTGACAACTGAGCGCTTCTAATGTAAGTAAAGTTATATATATTAGGATTAACCAAAACCATAAAATGGATACAAATATGCAGTATAATTGTCCTAACAGCAGCCATACCTGTAACACCCATTTGAATCCAAAGCTTGGGTGAATCCAGCCTATGATGTCCAGCAGAATCTCAAGTGTGTGGATGTCTCCTTCAAACCTGTCTCGTAAGTCAATATACTGCACCTAGTAAACAAGCAAAATGGAACACTGTTTAATAAAAAGTGCCACATAGTTACACATACTCTGTTTTAGGATGTTGGGTAAATAAATTTCATGTAACAAACATGAATACACAGTGGTATTTCATACACTGGTTTACATCCATGTTAAATCTAGGGGTTACACACCCGTGTACCAAAGCTAATGTCATTTACAGACTCAAATGTGAGGAACCTAATTGCAACAACACATACATCGGAGAGACCAGTTGGCAGCTGAAACTAAGGTACAAAGCACATTGCAGACTTAGCACTAACGGCTACTCCTCAGCCATTTTCCACCACCTACAACACAACCAGGGACAATCTTTCAAGCTCGAATCCACAGATATCTTAGATCGTGAAACTCGCTGGTGGGAACGGGGAGTAAGAGAGGCAATAAAATGTATATGAGAGGATGTACAACCCCACCCTCAACAGAAAGGGGGGCTATGGGTTAGATCTCTCTGGCACTTAGGATCTGGCGCTCCCAGCCCCAAGGACAGACAACACTTAAGCTCCTGTTCTGAAAAAACAGGAGCTTCTTGACTCATTTGCATCAACCTTGTCTTTATTTTGTCTAACTTTTGTTTCCTATTGGACTATCAGAAATTCTTCACTTTATTTGAATATCAATTAATGGTTGGTGGTTATAAACCTGCAGTTCCTAAGAATTCTTCGGTGTCACTGACGAAAGGTAGTGGATGCTACCTAAAACGTCTGACCGTTCCCAAAATCATATCTAATTGCTTGAGTAACTGTTTTTGGCATATCTTATTACCTGCATGTCTAACCTTCATCGACGTTCATGTACATAATGTTATATGTGAAAGTGCTATCTTTTGGCAAAGTTTCATTTCAACATTTCATCATTAATTATGCAAATGACCTCCACGTTAACATAATATAAGCATTATGTTAACCTTGAAAGGAACGCTTATGCTTTGCTCTGACCTCACCGTTTCGAACCCACTTATTTGCATATTGGCAGTGCTACTGGGAGATCACTGGACTGTGCTATGCAAATAAGCGGGTTCGGAACGGTGACGTCAGAGCAAAGCATTAATCATTGCCATCATGGCGGGCGAAGTTCAAACATGTGCACAGGGTAATAATTTGGCGGACTGATGTAAAAATTGAAATATATCAACTTTTTAATGGGGAATGTGTAGACTACTGGAAAATAATGAATTTAAAATTTTGTGGTGCGTTCCTTTAACTAACTTACATGTGTCCCAATACTACATGTACTTAGTATGAAATGCCCATCATTTACCAACAATTAATCATAGCATTTTCCATTAATTATGCAATTAGGTCTTTATTTGCATAATTTGTTAATGTTGCACTTGCCATAGATTACATATTTTACAAGTATCAATGTCCTATTTTGTAAAACACTGGAATTTTAGAATGTCCTCATTAATTATGCAAATTAAGTCTTTATTTATTTACATAATATTCATCTCATTGTGTACATCTCAGTGTAAGCTACCTACATGTAACAGGGGGTGCCCTAACGTAAATTTACCTTTGTGAATGTGGTACGCTAGACAGTGTGTCCAAACTCTTTTGTAGTTTTGCTGTCTTCAGGGCGTGGTGATGAATTTAACTAATTCTGAAATAAGAATTGAATTTTATGATATTTTAGCTGATGGTAAAATTGCGATTGTGTGTACGTCTCATCTCACGAGAGGAGGGTATTTTTAAACGCAATCAGTCCCTGTTTCCACTAATAGCCCGGCTTACGCAATCAACACTGTTTCATGGGAATCATGGGAAATGCAGACGACAGTGGTGTTGACCTTGTTTTTTTCGGGTCGGTTTTCTACTGAACAAACACTCAGAGACCCAAGTCTTTACTGTTTTGTAAAGCTTTATGTTCTTATGTATGTGGCAGTTGTGTGACTGCTTGGTACAGGTCGTATAGTTCTGGGCACGAGCCATCGCCACGAAGCTTTCGCAAAGTGACCCTCTTTAAATAACTATTGATACTTTGCATTCAAACAACAGCTGTATGCATTGGACATGTTTATTTGCCTTTTTAATTAGCAATGTCAGTGGCAAGGAACACGGAGTTCTTCTGCATAATACGATCAGTAAAAAATCCGTTCGAACTTGCGAAGTTAGGGCACGTACGAAGTTAGGGCATCCCCCGTTACATGTACATGTACATGCCAAAAATCATGAAAATTCATCGTTCCTTTCTTGATTTATCCTCTTTGAAAAATTCCACTGGGCACTCCCCTGTAGTTTCAGAGCAAGGTGCTAGGGGGAGAAGCTATCGGCCACCAAAAATATCAAGACCATGGCATGTCCAGGACAAAAGATACAAAAACTGGAAGTTCTCCTGCAGTATGAAGGTCAGCCAAAGAGGCCCAAATTTGACCTTGAAGTTTGTCTTTCCAAGACAAATCCAAATACCAACAATCCATTTAGGCCTTCTTAAGTTATGCTGACCACAAATATGCAGAAACACACACAGACAGACAGACAGACACAGACACTATTATCTGAAAGGGATGATCCAATGAGTGCACAGTGGGGATAGGATTTATGTTGCCTGTGTTTACAAGCTCTCGGCCGGGGGTATAATGGCCCCCTCTCCAAGAACTTGTGGCAGAATAGCTCTAAACCCCACGGACAATTCCCTTCCCTGGAGTCACCAATAGGAAGCCAGTATAGGAATTACTATGGTAACTGGTTGGCCATCACGTGATTACCGGCGCCTGTCGGGCGGAGTACCGGGCAGGGACCAGAAATTTGATCGATTGCGCGTGGGGATTTCTAAGAAAAATGGCGACTGCTTGAACAACAACACAAGACAACACCCTCCGTCACTTTGCCACCTTGCCGGGAGTACTTGGCGGCAGAGCGGACTCTCTTCTTTCTGAGTGCGGAAAAAACGCTTTTCCATGATCCTGGAACTTTCGTCTTGCTTTTATAACGTTACATCTTTTGTCAGCGGCCACGAAAGACATTATCAGCGTAAAACAGTTGGAGCAGACCAAAACGGCGGGTTGACATGCTTGTGCCATGCTCCTGTCAAATTCTCGATTTTCACGACAAGCTTTACAGCCAAGTCCGGCGTCATCGCCCTACGATGGGAGCGTACTGGAATCTAGGAGGCCATCGAGAATGTTCTACAGACACTGTAGCTTACAGTAACATTAAAGTTGATTCCCAATTTTAAAAAAATTGTGACGACATAATATGTTCCTCTGATTCTTTGACTACCCTTGGTTTCCGAATAATTTTCCGTTTCGTCTTTACTAGACGTACATGTAGCACACTACTTACATTTTGTAGTACACATGACGCTAATCTTTCGACTGTGCTTCTACTTCGGAATTTAGCAGATTAATGTTGCATTTCTCGTAGTTTGTAACTCGCGTTTGTAAGGTTCACAGTTGGCCGCCGGGCCGCCATAATAGCGTTGCTGTTGTCTGCACGCTTGGGTGACGCTGAATTTTGTAAGTCTCATTGTTTTCGATATTGCCCCATAGTAGCACAAAATGGGCATTTCTGTACATTTACGGAGAAACTTCTAAATTTTAATGTAAGCTAATTTTTATAAATACCCTTCTGCAAATAAGCTGTGAAATTTCAAAACATAACTGCGACGCCCAGAGTCTATGTGCGACGCCATGATTTGTTTGTGCATGCTTTTTACTGTGTCGTATGCTTACATACTGCATGTAATTTTTGTAAAAACAATATGAAATACTTTCTGTATAATATTTTATTTCTGGAAGAACAACAGTGTCTTGCTTGCTCCTGTGTGAATCACTAGTACGTTGCGTGCATGTTGTAGTCAAAAAATGAAGCGTCATTGCGATTATACCGTAACGGGGAGGGGGGTGAAAGACGAATGATTTGTTAGCGGCAATGATAAGTTCACGGTACGGAAGTCACCGTGAAAACCGTGAACATAACTGTTCCTATGCCTCTTACTTGTGGTGAGATCCACATTTCTGCCACAGTTCGCACATACATTGGTAGGAATACCGCCCAGGATGATGTCTTCGCATCCTTTTCTCAGTGTGACTCCCACCATTTTCCCACGAGGAAGTTGCAGAAACTTTGGAAAATAGAACCAGATTTCGACTCGCGAGCGGGCCACGCCTTCCGCTGCGAAACTTTTTAGCACATGAAAGGCGCGCCGACGTCCATCACTGCGTAGCCACTGACAGGCCCATAGCAACCATCTCCGCTGGGTGCCGCATTGTTTGGGGGACGTATATGATGTTTGCATCTCATTAACCATATATGGCGGCCCAGGGCCGTCGAAAATCCACCAGCTTTATGCGTGCTTGACATCAAGCTTTTGGGGGGCGGCAACCTTCGGAGTAGCCAGCCGTCAGGAGCCAGAATAGTCAGGCTAGGATTTATGGACCATGTCTAGTTACTAAACCTGATCCTCTGGACTTAGAACTGGACATGGACCAAGCCATAGTACTTTATTTCTTTATTTCTTCTTTATTAGAATTCTCCAGACAAGTGGAAGGGAGGACAAAACAGGTGTATACACACCTTTACAAGTTGTCCTCCCATACATTACAATAATACAGTACAAATAATACAATATCAAAACATCCATAATACAATATTTACATTGGAACAATATTTAATACTAATGGCGTCTTAAAGCCTTACAAGAGGCGCACCCGCATGCGGTGGACCATGAGCACGGAGCGTCGGAAATGTAGTGCTCATTGAATCTGGTAAATGTCACTTTAACCAGTTTACGCTTGAATACTGAAATGTTGGACAGCTGATTGGCTTGGACTCCCAGATTGCGGAGATCGGGACCCAGATTATTCCAGACTGTGACAAGCCGTGGGAAATAGGAATAGCTAAAGACTGATGTTCTGACTCTGAGTGGGGTGAGCATGTGTGATCTAGAGTAACGAGAAGGTCTGGATGGAAAAGAGACAAACTTGTGAGCGATTGACCTTGCTTTGACAAACACCATTATATCGCTAACCTCACGCCTGAATGAGAGGGGCAACAGACCCAAGGATACTAATCTGTCCTTGTAGGTTAAGTTGTTAGCTTGGGCTCCTAAAAAAGTACTGGTTGTCTAACTTGTCTTCAATCAATTTCAGCAGTTTGTATGTGGCTGTGCCCCAAATGTAGCTGTGGTAAACATGTTGTTTCTTGTAATATTAAGCTATGCGAGAAGAACCCACCTTGACAGCTACTTCTTGTCCATCCAGAGTGACAGCTCTGTGTACCTGTGCCAGACTGGCAGCTGCTATGGGTTCATCATCAAACTCAGCAAACATGTTGTCTGGTGTGGTGCAGAAGTCCTCCTGGAACAGGGCATCCACTTCCTTGTACCTCCGTACCAGAGCCTACAAAGTTCAACCAAGACAGCAGACAACAAAACATACTACAGTACCCTGTTACACTGTAACAGTTACTCCTGGCAATCAAAATTCCTAAAACAGATGGCTAAAAGGAGTTGCCTCCCTCAAGTGCTCTCAAATGCTGAGCTAAGCCGAGGTACGGGAATAGGAGAGTTTCCCGTGCGGGAACTGTGCCACGGAGGAGGAGAAATTCCCGCGGACGGGAATCTCTCCACCTAGAAGCGCTGAGTCCCGTACGGGAACTTCACCACTCAGGGCTGACAGTGCGCGCATGCACGTTTTATAGGGCGGACGGGAATCTCTCCACCTAGAAGCGCTGAGTCCCGTGCGGGAACTTCACCACTCAGGGCTGACAGTGCGCGCACGTTTTATAGGGCCGATATATCGACGGGAATGTCACCAAATCACACGAACGGGAAATAGACCATTTTATCCGACATTGCGCGTACGGGAAATTCACCAGCACTGACCCTACCGTCCGAGGACGCCAAACGCGGGCCGGGGAACCTCCCGGCCGATATACGGTCATGACGGACGGAAATGTCACCAAATTACATTAACGGGAATTGGACCATTTTAGCCGATTTTGTGCGTACAGGAAATTCACCGGCACAATGGCACTGACTACCCGTGTGGGAACTACTACGTGCTCCTTCACGGCCGATATACATGTACAGACGAACGGGAATTGAACCATTTTAGTACTGGAAATTCACATCTTCAAACCGGGGCCCGGGCTGTTTGTATAAAATTAACGATTCATATCAAGAATACTACATGTAGTATGTAGAACTAGTGCCCATGATTATCATTAAAAACTTTTTGTGTGTGTTTTGTTGTCTTTTATATTGTACTTTTCGTTCCAACTTGTAAGTTGTATTGTGTCCGGTTCACGTTCCTTCAAGCTCAATTTTCCTAAGATCAGATTAAGTAACTTACCAACTAACAGTTTAAGAGAACTATTCAAACAAGTTGTGTTCAATCTAGGATAAACTTTGTTACTATAAGTGACAAAAGTGATTATACGTGATAGTGTTATACCTGTGTTCCGTATACGTAGTTATCGTTACGTGTATTTTTTTTCAATTTTAAAATTCCCACGAAAAATTACTGGAAAATTACTACCGAAGTCACCGATGAAATGTGTAACTGTCACATTGGATGGTCCGCAAGCTTTTGTTCGAATTACAAACCTTACCGGAGAAATTTCGACACCCTTCTAAAACAGTTTTTTCCTTTCACCATGGACATGCTTCCACTCAAGTTCCAGTTTCACTACATACACTCTGTGGCACAATGATTTCTCTGAAATGTCCAAGTCTTCTAGATTGTGAACCAATTATGTGATGCCGAAATTTTTCGGAAAATTGTTCGGAAAGTTTATATAACCAAGGAGTAATGTCCTTGATATAACTGTAACATTGAGGTGGGTCACAGGTCACGGCCGTTACATAACCATGCAGGTAAGAAAAGAGATATAACCTCCTTGGTCAAACCATGGAGGTAGGTCAAACTACAAGTAAAAGTTTTCGTTTTGAACAAGCCTCGTGTCTGATCGGATTTCTTTTTGGGTTGGAGAACAAAATCATTCGCGGGCTCAAGCGCATTCAGTACAATCAGGGGGATGTCGCATTTGCATCATGGCGACAATGGGCCCGCATGTTTGACCTAGCATAACAATGATGAATAAATTACGGACTTTGTAAGAGTGTTGCATAAATTTTAGTAGTAGTAGACCATGATGAAGGTAACAGACATGTGTGGTTAGAATTTAGAAGACTTGTGCGATTATACGTGATCGTCTAGGTTCACACAAATATCAGTTCTGTGGCCGAAAAAATCTTATAGTTCGTCTTTTCTTATCAAACTAACAAGCACGCCAGATAATTGTCTTAACAGGGTCAAGATTTCAATACACATTTGTGTCTGGCACTGTCTGTCCCCAGCTAGCTCTACAAGTACAACGTCGAAAAATAAACAAAGGCGATTTCTGGTGTGCGAGAAACATTGATTCCAGATCCACTGTTTCACGCTTACCCAAGATTTAAATAAGAGAGGATGTAAAAGAAAGCTAATTTTTCTACACAAATTCTCACGAAGCGCTATTTTTTAGTCTCTACTTGATTACGTACTACTAAAACCGTACTACTATTTGCATCTCGTAATGCCCGTATGTTCCCTTTTCTTTTTACAGGCATTCTGATATTAATCGTCAGAGCATGGAGATAGAAGAGAGATGGTCATAGGAAAGCAAGGACATTATAGCCTCCCTGTTCCAACCGTTTGATCTTGCCAATGAGGTTAAAATATAGACTCCATGGTATTGTATAACTCCATGGTATTGCCATTAGGATTATAAATTTGTTTTAGGGCTAAATTTCGTTTGTTAACACATTGCACTTTTCAAGGAGATTTAACCCTCCTTGTACTTTTTGCTAACATACGATGCCGTGAGAATCAATATATTTTACTAACTTGGTGACTTACATCTTAATACGTTTTAACGTTTGAATAACCCAAGTACATATACATAACTCTGGAGGATATGTTATCTACAACAGAACTCAACAGAACGCAAAACCCAGTTATAGGTTACTGCAAGGAGCTTCTACTTCTATCAACAGGTTGATAGAAGCTCCTTGGTTACTGTCAATATATCACAACGGGTGAAACAAACATGCTGTATGGTACAGAATACTGCTCCAAAAATTATAGCGATAAAAACTCTCCGAAGATCAAATCGGCATGCAGTGTTCTTTCTCGTGCAGTTTCATTCTACGCACCTGTATGTACATGTATAAAAGAGAACATACAAAAAGTTAAATGTATCTTACCAGTCATGATTCAGTTCAAAAACATTCTGAACGGGGTTTTGTGACCATAGTAGTATTTTCAAAGGCTTTGTTATACCAAGGAGGTTATACGGAGATTACATGTATACAGTGAGAGCTATCGACGGCACAAAAGAAAACATGACGCACAATAGGCTTTTTGTGTAAAAATTCCAGCAAGAAGCTTTCTCCTTGATTCCAGCCAAGCGTTATAATTCACCATTGAAACAGCAAAAGATATTAAGGACACTCGTAACGCTCGTTTATTCCATTTTGTTTTCACAGGTACGCAGATATTGATCGTCAGAGGGAAGCCATTCCTACCGTTTGGTCTTGTCAAGGAGTTCTCGTTAAAACCTCCTTGGTCTCACCAGGATTATAAAATAGTTTTAGCCAAGTTCTGTTTGTTCTTGTCTATGTTCGTTTGGCCGTTATTTTTGATAACACATTATGCTTTTTTGTTACTAACAATTGTTAACTCGTTTTAAACGTTTGAATAACCCAAGTATATGTTCAAAATTGTACAAAGTTTCAATCCCCAAGTTCATTAACGAACGACTGTTATTTTTGTAATACTCTTCAGTTAACTTCTATAGAAAAAAAGGTAAGTGATCTTCATTGGACTGCACCAGACAACGGATTGAATCTACTTCGGACTTGCGGTAGGTTTCTAGTCTATAGAAAAGGTGAACTGCGGTTTCTATATGAAACTAAAATATGTTTTCATTGGCCAAAGCGGGTTAAAACCTCCTTGCAATAACGAACCTTTTTGAATTTTGACAGTATACAAGTATGGAATTATCAGCATTCAAATTAGCTTTCTGGACACAGTCGTTTGACGGCAGCGTTTGTATACGAGTATGTTGCAATCAGGAATCAAAATACATGTACATGTATAGTAAGTTGTCTACAACACGAACATACTTCAACAGAATGCATAAACACAAAACCAACCAAACGCAATGGGTGAAACGAACAATAGAAAAAAAAAAACATAACGAAGAAGTGTTCAATCGACAGGAAACTTTGATCAAATGTGTCCATCTCAAAGACTATGTTAGTGGGATCAAGATGGTATGTTAGTAGGAACAAGGGGTATGTTATTGAGAACAAGGCTGTCTGAATACCATGAGTAGTATTATGATAAAAACTATAATGATAAAAACTCTTGGAGAACATGTCGGCATTCAGTATTCTTCCTTGTCAGTGCAGTGTTATTCTACGCACCTGTATGTATAAAAGAAAACATGCGAAAAGTTAATAATCTGTCAAAAGTATATCTTATTCTATTTAGAATTGGGGATTTTGGAACCATGACTGAGTGCTATCGATGGCGTAAAATAAAACACCCTTTGTTTCCTCGGCGTTGTGATAGCGTTTCCACTTGAAGGCATAAAACGGTATACTAGTATATATATTCGAGATGTAGGCATAGCTAGCACGTTTCGGAGTTAAAACGCGCAGACTGAAAAAGAAAGTTTGATCGGTCCATGATCGTTTCAAACTCATTTGAATTGTCGTAGAAAATGTTAGTTCGTTTTTATTTTGCCAAAATCGTTTTCTACATCTGAAAGTGGCCGCAACCATAGAAAAAAAATTGAATCCCTAAAGTCTTTTGTTGGTAGTGTAATTTTATGTACCCTCCAGCGTGAAGCTGTCGGTAAAATTCCCTGCAACAACGTGAGTGTAGCAAAAAGTTACTAAGTATACCGCCGCCTTTTGATCTGAAACTCGGACCGCCCTTTCGGCGGTCATCAATCAATTTTGACAGCAGGGCTGCGTCGCCGCGGTGTCTTGGGAGAAATGGTCTGTCGCAAGATAAATGTGAATTTTGACCTTCTATGTTAGCATTACTAATCCATTCCTAGAGGCCTCTGATTTGACTTATTTTTTGAAAACTACTGTTTCCTTTTCAGAGTTACAGCGGATGCAGTTTATTATGAGGTGTTTGTTCAATACTTGATTGACTTTATACGAAAAAAATGTCCGTAGTCTTTCCTCCCAGCATGGAGTTAAAATATATTTTAACTCCATGCTCCCAGTAAGCAAATGTTCACCCCGCTCCCGAACTTTCTCGAGTAACAGGATCGTGTTTTCTTGTTAGCAGATCAAACAAATTGATTGGTTCCGACAAGGAGATAGAATCTCCTTGGTTCCGACGTGCGCCGATTACGAAAGAAAACTCCCTGGCGGCTCGGATGATGCATAGTGTGTCGGCGACCCAACATAATGAAGTACAGTCAGGTTGTAAACAGCTAAAATATCTTCCGAGCAAAAACTACAGCTACCGGCCGCACACGGCACTAGTATCAAATGACGCAAGCAGACGCTGACCAACCAAAAAGTGTCACGGTTGTTAACGTTACAGCTAGGGAAACCTATTTACGTGTATTTACTTGTTGCATGGAGTTATAAAAGGAAGCTCCTTTTATAACTCTATGCTTGTTGTCACTACAAAATTCGTCATATGAAAAAAAAAAAGAACATGAAAAATGCACAAACTACAAAATTCGTCATATAAAAAATGCAGAACATGAATAATGCACAAACTACAACCAGGGAGGTTCAAACCTTTTTGAACCTCCTTGCTACAACACACACACACTTCTACACACACACTTCTGGCCGAAAATGGCGTCCTCCACAACCGGCGAAGGTGACCTTTGACATTGTACCATGTCGTGACCTTTGACATCATGAATATTAATTAGTAGTAATTAGCTCGCGGAGCGTGGGTTGGGACGGCGAGGAGCGAGCGACTTTTTGTTTTTGTTTTAAGTCAGTATTGACCGATAGAGGCCACAGATTGAGCAGTCAACTCCACAATATGAAGACCGTATCGAGCGCTAGCCTTCCATGCCCACAGGTATCTGGTTATTTCTTTAACGTTATACATTTGTAATGTTTTTTCTCGGTAACAACAAAAATTATGGCTGCCGTTGGCGTTGCTTCAGGGCGGTTACGTAGATATGCTTCCTGATTCTCCTTTAATATCATAGTAAATTTAGACGTTTTACGTTGTTAAATGCTACGAGTTCTCATTCTCTAAGTTAATCAAAATATCAGTGAGTTGTTGGATAATTTAATGGCCATGATATCGCGACTTGACTGCAGCACAACTTATGTAGTATATAATTTTCGACCGAACGTCAAAGTTGGTTACCCACCGTCAAATATAACGTGACTGTATTACATTATGTAGTTTCTATATAGTGAAAAGGTACTCTATGGATTTTTTACGTAATGTTCGTTTGTCAGTTGTGGCTGCTTTTTAGTTAGCTTATGGTATAAAGTTTACCGATTGCGCGAAGTTGGCCCGAAATGGTGACATTCCCGAAGCGCAACGTTGGCCCGAAACGGTGAGTTTCCCGTTTGCGCAACGTTGGCCCGAAATGGTGACTTTCCCGTTAACGCGACGTTGGTCCGAAGTGGTGACATTCCCTTACCGTGACCGTACGGGAATCCGCGCCTCCAGGTGGAGAGTTTCCCGTACGGGAGTCCGTACTTCCAGGTGGAGAGTTTCCCGTGCGGGAACTGTGCCTCTTACGTGGCACAGTTCCCGCACGGGAAACTCTCCACCTCCCGTACCTCGGCTTACCTGAAATGCTGGCAATCTGTAAGATTTAAAAAAGCAAAGTTAACATACATGTGCTATGCATTTTTCTGCTGTTATCATACAAGTATGTCATATTTAGTTGGTTGCTATAGCTACATTGTATAGGGTAATGGCGTGGTCATAGACTTGGTACGATTTTGATTTTCAAGCAGGCTGTGAAAGAAACAAACGTTGACAAGAGTCACAGCTTTCTCTGAAATACAACTGCTCAATTTTGTCTTTTGCCCCTAAAAACTGAACTACCTGGGTTTAGAAGCAAAATATGTTGTTTATGTAGCACATCTGGGCAAAACTGTGTCCATATCCATGACTAGATAGGTCGACACCACTGAACCCCTGCCTGATTTTTTCAGTCTGCAAAATTGCAGGTTACTTAATTTTTCTTCTGCAACATTGAAAATGTCTCTGCAAAATGCAGACTGCAGATGGGTATTTCTAACACTGATGAAGTTATGTTCGATCTTGTGTAACGATTGTTTAACACTACTTAATATTTGCTTGTAACATTTGACGACATAAAATGCTTATTCACTTACCGAGTCTCCACAAAAGAAAACAATTACTAGCAGATGGTTACTAGTAATCTAAACAGAACTACTTTGCTGCACTCGCAGTCCCAGCTGCAGTGCCGGTGGGCGGCCCACAGTATTTCAACTGTTACAGTCATTCTTGGAATGCCTCCTTTGACATTAAGTCAGTTGCTGGAGTAAAACCAAACTCTGCACAATGTCGGAGAAAGATACTGCTACTTGAAAAAAATAATCCCCATGTCCAGTCTGCAGAAACAAGTGCCCCAAGCCACCACACCCCCACCAATCCACCATACCACCCTTGTCTTGTAAGACTTGGAGCAGTGTACGAAATACTTTTAACCTAGGATGAAAGCTAGGTTGCCCATCAAAATTCCAGGCTGCCCCAAATGTAAACTCTTCTACATTATGATTAACTTTGTTAGTATGCAATGTGCATTTATACATTTCTGACACAGAGTTGTTTCCCCTTACCTGAAGTGATGAGCTCTTCCATGGGAATTTGTCAATAAACAGTTACCAATGGAAGAAAGGGGCATCCTTACCACAAAATTTAGGTAGCGCACTGAGCTACCTGGGTGTAGAAATAGGTTGCACCAAGCAAAATATGGTTGCACTGGGCAACCTAGTATTTCGCACACAGTTGAAGGGTTTTAAGTTACCTTGTCTTGTAAGACTTGAAGTGTGTCTGTGTACTCCTTAGGTAGGATGTGGTTGAAGGATACCAGCCCTTGGCCTAGCTTGATGTACAGCCCTCCATTCATGACTGCCCCATACACAATCCTGTCTGCTGCCCGCTGGTGACAGCCCTGAATCTGTTGTCGGTACTCCAAACTGTCCTAAAAGAAGGGAGAACAAGAGTTCAGGGTCTCATATCTGTATGAAATAGTGCTTTAAAAAATTTTGTTGTGTTTTAGTTTGTCTTGTTCGTGGTCATACAAGTATGCTTATTGGGCATCATGCATATGCCAGGCCCAGTGTACACAAGAACTTGCTTATCACATGCACAAGAACAAGAGAGGCGCATTATGAGGCGCATGATGAATTCAGGACTTGACACTTCAACAAGGACAGGAGGCACCCACTTTCCCACTTCTGCTCCAAAGCCCTCATTGCCATCAATGGTGATCATCCCTCAGCCACATTTATATTGCGCTCCAAAGCCCTCACCGCTCACGACGACAAGCACCAGTCTACCACTAACGTACTGATGGCTACGACAGCGAACCACTCCTCATCAATCATGATGGTGAGCAAAAATCGACGACTCCTGGCACGATGGCCTCAAAAGCTACGTTGGCGGACCCTCGCCCCTTGCTCTGAAGCCCTTACCAACCAAGACAGCGAGCATGCACCACCAGTCCCCTGCTCTGAAGTCGGCAGCCAAACAGACGGGGAGTACCTGTCCTCCAAACTCAACCACATGTTCCAGCCCCGACAGACAAGTCGTCTATGCAGCCTGTTCACTACTGCTGCATGAAGTTACTTAGTATCCATGCCTCAGGTCAGTACAACTTTCAAGGTCTACTTATACCGTTACAAACCCATCTCCGAGATTCTCAACATCCCAGCCTGGCGTGCTGCCTCAGAACACTATTAACAAGAATTCGGAGACCTCATATCTCCATGAAATATGGTTTCCTCAACACAAATAACATATATTTGACGTGAAAGTCCAATCATTAGGCAATGTTTCATTTCAACATGATATCATAAATTATGCAAATGACATGTACATTAACATAATATATGCTTTTATGCTATATATGTGCTATATATGCTATATACTTTAACTTACACATGTCACAAGTATGACATTTCCATCATTTACCACTAAGGAATCATAGAATTTTCCGATTAATTATGCAAATGAGGTCCATATTTGCATAATTGGTATCTGTTGATATTCTACCTGTGATAGATTATGAAAGTCCTATAATGTAAAACACTGGAATTACAGACTTTTCTCATTAATTATGCAAATTAAGTGTCATTTGCATAATTTGATCTAATTATGTACATCTCTGTGTACGCTACCTACATACCAAAAATCATGATAATACGTTGCTCCTTTCTGGCCTTATCTGCTCTTAAAGATTTCTCCACCCCCTTGCAGTTCCAGCCCAAGCTGCTAGGTGGACCAAACCCACACTACTTATTCCTGACAGGAAAAGCTATCTGCCACCAAAAAATCAAGACCATAGCATGTTCAGGACAAAAGATACAAAAACCGGAAGTTCTGCTGCAGTATCCATAAAGGTGTTCTTAAGTTATGCTCACCAGTAATTGGCGGAAGCACACACAGACACACACACAGACACACACACACACACACAGACAGACCCAAAACAATATCTCCATTTTTCATGGACATAATAATAATCATAATTGCATTGTGGACTTCCTTGAGTATGGTTGGCCTTACTGGTTACAAATATCAGACTTCACCTCTGTCTTCTAGACAGAACCACAACACTGCCAAGACCTACAGCAATGTCGTAGATCAATACATCAACAAGAATTCGGAGACCTCATATCTCCATGAAATATGGTTTCCTCAACACAAATAACATTTGATGTGAAAGTCCAATCCTTTGGCAATGTTTCATTGCTTTCGTCAGAAAGTTATGGAATTGGTCGATTTTGGTTGAGCAGCGGAGGAGTGTCCCCGTATTAGGGTCAACATCATAACTCGATTATTAGTGAGCGGATTTATTTCATTTTTGGCACGTGGGTGGCTGATGTGAAAATGTAGCTGAAGTTAAAAAAATTGTGCAGCTGGGTTTTTTAAAAACGTTTTTAGCGGCGTTTTTGTACATTTGTCGATTGTGTTTTTGGAGGATAACACGAAAATTTGTAAATGTATCGTCATGAAATTTGGTGTAGCGGTTACGAAAAGTTCAAGGTGGAAAATGGGTTTCCGTTCAAGTTTCTGCGATGCTACAGGGAGTCGTGAACTTTTGCATTTTTGTTTGTTCGCACGCTAACTTTAGAAATCGCGCATGATTGTTAATGATATACAGTGGGCGTTTAGTGTCAGTAAAAATGAAGGTCAAGTTCGATTATGGGCGACTTACCAGCTATTTTAGATATTGAAGTTTAAATTGAACGTTGAAATTTGAGGTAAAATTTTACACAAGTGTCAGGTCAATAATTTTTTGAGAAGTAGAAAGTGTGTGCGGATGTGAGTAAATGGTGTGAGTTTGGGACATCTAGCAGCTTGTTTGGAATTGCAGTGGACGTTTTTGTTTTTTAATTTTTAAGCCTGTATCTTTGTTGTTTGTGAATGAATTTTTTTCATTTTCGACAGGTATATTCCTTATATGATGACGAACATATAAAGTTGTATGTAGTTGCAAGGAGCATCTTAGAATGGATTACAATACCGTTTTGATTAATTCGCCAACGACAGTTTTGCTTTATACCAGATGACTCGGGTTGTTTGTCCGTATATGTAGGTCACCAGCTCGTTCGCGGTGAGAGAATGTTAACAATCACAGCGGGGGTGATGAGCAACATGGCCCGGACCATTGACGCCAACCGGTCCCACTGGGACATTGGTCGCCCAGCTCTACCGTTTTGTATTAGCGCGCAGCGTATAGTTTTCCGGCATGCCAACTTCGGCTTCAGATTTCTCTTTTCTGTCCTTACAAGTTTTCATTTTTGTTGCCCGGGGCGCTCGTGATTGCTACCCTCATCCGGCCCTGATCCGGCTTGTCTCTGACGAAGGATCCGTAGTCGTTTTCCCTCTTGACAAACACCTACCTAATTGCCCAACGCAATTTCCAAGTCTACCAATTGGGTCTGCCAAATTTCATAAAAATTCTCGCATAGTTTAATTCACGACTTTCACACTTCCCAGATTGCACCGACAGCGCGCTTCCGATTCTAAAACATGAGCGGGTAGAGGAAGACTCTCTCTCTATATATAAAACATAACAACATCACTCCATTATACACCAAGTGAAACCAAAAAAATAACAGAAATTGTGTATCTGACGAAAGCATGTGTTCTATTGAACTCTAGTTTCAACATGTTATCATTAATTATGAAAATGTCCTGAAAATTAACATAATATATGCATGGCGTTGTAAACTTTTAACTAACTTACACATGTCACAAGTATGAAATTCCCATCCTTTACCACTAAGGAATCATAGAATTTTCCGATTAATTATGCAAATGAGGTCCCTATTTGCATAATTGGTATCTGTTGATATTCTACCTGCGATAGATTATACACATTACATGTATGAAAGTCCTATTATGTAAAACACTGGAATTACAGAATTTCCTCATTGATTATGCAAATTAAGCCCTCATTTGCATAATTTGCATCTAATTATGTACATCTCCATGTAAGCTACCTACATGCCAAAAGCCATGATAATACGTTACTTCTTTCTGGACTTATCTGCTCTTAAAGATTTCCCCACCCACCCCCCTGCAGTTCCAGAACAAGCTGCTAGGGGGACCAAACCCACACCACGTATTCCTGACAGGAAAAGCTATCTGCCAACAAAAAATCAAGACCATAGCATGTTCAGGACAAAAGATACAAAAACCGGAAGTTCTGCTGCAGTACCAAGGTCAGCCACCAGGAGGCCCATATTTGACCTTGACTTTGTCGTCCTAAGAACTACCTACATACCAAATATCATCACCATCCATTAAGGCGTTCTTAAGTTATGCTCACCAGTAAGTGGCGGAAACACACACAGACACAGACACAGACACACACACACACACACAGACAGACAGACCCAAAACAATATCTCCATTTTTCATGGAGATAACAAGGCGGTCAACCTCTGAGGCATGCAAGGACCCTGCTATCTACCTCCATTCAGGAACGACTTCATCACATCACCACTTTAGACCATACTGAAAGGCAGCGAAGGTGACCAGCGGGCAGTAGTGGACCTCATCTTCCCAGCAGGGTTTTTGGTCGACGACAGGATCAAGCAGTATTTGGGTGACCCTCTTCAACACACTCTCCCGAGTCACAAGGCCTCGAATCCCTGATCAGAAAGAAAGGTCCCAGTTGCCTCCTGCTCAGGAGAGACCTGAGTTGCGCCTACTCTCAAAATAAGGAAGAATTGTCCTCACTCAATAAAGACGGAATCATCTTGGCAGTTGACATCTTTAATCCAGATTCACACAATATGCTGCCTCATGTGAACAGATGTCAAAGCCTAGTGAAGCTAGGCAGGTCCTGATACTAAATACATGTAGTGAACAGGTGACACTAACACAGTAACCAGTGTAAAGCAACTTAATGTGCAACAGTGCTAAAATAAACGTGTGTGAATAAAAAACGAACAGACGGTTTAGTACGTTCTCTGCCTTGCATAAAAGAGCTTCACGTGGAACAAGCGCATGTACTGTCATACTTAGAGTTGCTCGTGCTCAATAACAGTCTATGACGAACTTGACTGTAATTTAAAAAACTACACACAAGAAACAACTATATGCTTGCAGTCGCTAAGCTATCAAACGGTCTGTAGCAAACTCGTCTGTATTAAAACTTCACATAAGACATACCATAAAAACGCTATTGCTAGAGAACAGTCTGTGATAGAATTAAAGCAAAAGTCTGTTGTGGGGCCGGCGGTGGTGTGTCGAGCGCCGAATATGAGATGCGTCACAGATGACTGACTCTCGCATGTGCAGACAAGTTCTCTGGACTTCTCGCGCATGTGACCAAGACTTCCGAAGTCTCGTGAAGTCTTGTGAAGTCCCTTGTGTAATGTGAGATCTCGTGTGTCAATTCCTGCGTATGCTGCTGTCGTCATCATCATCATACGACCATAATTGTCCTCACTCAATAAAGACGGAATCATCTAGTTGGCAGTTGGCATCTTTAATCCCGATTCACACAATATGCTGCCTCATGTGGACAGATGTCAAGGCCAAACCGAAGGCGCCAAGAAGAGTCCGGTAAAGTTCTAGTGAGAGAATGGTCGGTCACCGGTCAACGTGAGAACTGGTACAGGCATTGAAGGATGAGGTGCCGCATCCCCGCAGGTACGCGTAAATGTTGCTCCACTGACGGATGGAGGTAGAGAAGGTCAGCATCCGATCTCCAATTGCCGTGTTGCTTTCGTAGTTCACGCAGGACACCAGCCTCAAATGCTAGCATATAGCCGCCCCGACGTAGGTCATGCAGGGTATGGTAGCCTTTTGGAAGGCCTGCTTGCTGTACCAACCGGGCTAGTTCTTAGGTAAGTGTTGATGCTGTCATTGGTCGAAATCGGTGACGTGCAGTAGGTGGTAGGAGGAAGGCCAGAGCGTCCGCCGGCACCGGGCACTGTCGTAGCATGTTGGTGTAGGCCACGACTGGGCATGGTGGAGAGCCGGGGATTGCTAGGAGAGGGACGATGAGGTCCCTCTCGTTGGCTTGGATGGTCTTAGACCATGTGTGGTGGATGGGAAGACCTTCTTCTGCGTAGAGGATATCATGTTGTAGTTGTCAAAATTGTTAACGGAAGAAGGCACCTGGTTTGATCTTCTCAGATAGGCGAAGAATCCAATCAGTAACACGGCCCAGGTGGTACAATGTAGCATCCTTTGGTGTGGCCAGATCTAAGAACTGGCGTGCTTGCAGGAGAAACTGATGGGGTGATGGGCTGATGCTCTTTGGGTCGGTGGCGCAATGACTTTTTCAATCCCCGCAATGCTTGCTGCAATTCGAAGTGTTGTAGGCTGAACTGGTAGTGGCCGTGAAACTGGTGTAGTAACTTCACCACGGAGAGGTAATGTGCGATGGTGTCCGGGGATCTTAGTGAACGACTCAAAAACTGTGCATAACAGGAGAGCAGGTGAGCGGTGGCTGGGATGGGCACCTTCCCGAAAATCTGGCTGAAGGCGATGTACATGTATGCTCAAAACTGAGTCTGATGGTTGGCTCGTGTGGAGGTAGCAAAGGCCTACTGTTGAGTGCGTAGGGTGTCCTGTTCAAGGATGGCCCAGGAAAATACCAACACCCACTAGAGACACCGTCTCCCCATTTTCTTTTCGGTACAAGAAATTCACCAGCGAACAAGGGATTAAGAAATTCATTCCCGCTATTTTCTTACAGTTACAAATTACAGAATAAGTTTCGCGCTGCACAATTTTTTAGCTTTGTAAAAAAAATTTAGCAGTGTGAGGAACTAACACATTATTTTTGTGCATTCCTGTACTTCAGCACTGGTAAATAAAAATTGTGGCAAACTAACTGGCATCAGTGGGCTCCATCGGCCCTGAACAGATCGTCCGACAGGACGTTTTATGAGGCACAGCACCCGTGGTGTTCGTGACAAGCACGCGCGGTGGACTCACGGTCTCGCACCAAGTTTTTTGCTCCACGGTACGCGGGACACGATATTCGTCCCGAAAGAATCCCACGGGATATCCTGCAAATTAAAGTACTGCGGGATATCCCGCAAAATCCCGGAGTCGTTTATAGCTCTTCAGGGCTAATCACTCGTCCAGTTGCCAGAGAGCGGACTCAAACAAATTCTGGTGAATACAATGATTATGAGAATCACAATTAAATTTCCACGAACTAAATCAAAGGTAGCCAAACAGACGTCCCTCACAGACCCTATGACGGGCAAGCGGGAAACTGGAACACCACCACAGACTGTTGGTCCCGATATGTCACGTCTACCTACCTTCAAACCATTTGTAATATCGACATACAATGTGCACACATTCTACCAGAAAGGGAAGACCTACCAGTTATTCATAGGCCTAAATGATATACATACGAGTTGACATTGTTGGCATTCAAGAGCACCGAACTATGCTCAGATGACATTATTTTAGAACTACATGTAGGTCCTTCTCTATAGTTTAGCCAATAGCCAAGGCATGGAGGTGTTGGACTTGTAGTCTCCAAACACACATACAAGTGTCTGCACAGTGTGGACTCTGTAGTCTCCAAACACACATACAAGTGTCTGCACAGTGTGACTCTGTAGTCTCCTAACACACATACAAGTGTCTGCACAGTGTGGACTCTGTAGTCTCCAAACACACATACAAGTGTCTGCAAAGTGTGGACTCTGTAGTCTCCAAACACACATACAAGTGTCTGCACAGTGTGGACTCTGTAGTCTCCAAACACACATACAAGTGTCTGCACAGTGTGGACTCTGTAGTCTCCAAACACACATACAAGTGTCTGCACAGTGTGACTCTGTAGTCTCCAAACACACATACAAGTGTCTGCACAGTGTGGACTCTGTAGTCTCCAAACACACATACAAGTGTCTGCACAGTGTGGACTCTGTAGTCTCCAAACACACATACAAGTGTCTGCACAGTGTGGACTCTGTAGTCTCCAAACACACATACAAGTGTCTGCACAGTGTGGACTCTGTAGTCTCCAAACACACATACAAGTGTCTGCACAGTGTGGACTCTGTAGTCTCCAAACACACATACAAGTGTCTGCACAGTGTGGACTCTGTAGTCTCCAAACACACATACAAGTGTCTGCACAGTGTGACTCTGTAGTCTCCTAACACACATACAAGTGTCTGCACAGTGTGGACTCTGTAGTCTCCAAACACACATACAAGTGTCTGCACAGTGTGACTCTGTAGTCTCCTAACACACATACAAGTGTCTGCATAGTGTGGACTCTGTAGTCTCCAAACACACATACAAGTGTCTGCAAAGTGTGGACTCTGTAGTCTCCAAACACACATACAAGTGTCTGCACAGTGTGGACTCTGTAGTCTCCAAACACACATACAAGTGTCTGCACAGTGTGGACTCTGTAGTCTCCAAACACACATACAGGTGTCTGCAAAGTGTGGACTCTGTAGTCTCCAAACACACATACAAGTGTCTGCACAGTGTGGACTCTGTAGTCTCCAAACACACATACAAGTGTCTGCACAGTGTGGACTCTGTAGTCTCCAAACACACATACAAGTGTCTGCACAGTGTGACTCTGTAGTCTCCTAACACACATACAAGTGTCTGCACAGTGTGGACTCTGTAGTCTCCAAACACACATACAAGTGTCTGCAAAGTGTGGACTCTGTAGTCTCCAAACACACATACAAGTGTCTGCACAGTGTGGACTCTGTAGTCTCCAAACACACATACAAGTGTCTGCACAGTGTGACTCTGTAGTCTCCAAACACACATACAAGTGTCTGCACAGTGTGGACTCTGTAGTCTCCAAACACACATACAAGTGTCTGCACAGTGTGGACTCTGTAGTCTCCAAACACACATACAAGTGTCTGCACAGTGTGGACTCTGTAGTCTCCAAACACACATACAAGTGTCTGCACAGTGTGGACTCTGTAGTCTCCAAACACACATACAAGTGTCTGCACAGTGTGGACTCTGTCACACTCCATGGTAACTCCCGGCTTACTATATTTCGGTCAATATTTTCGCTAAACACTGACCGATTTACAAAATTCTTTTTGTGACACGTTCCTTGTTGTACCAGGTTTTGGCAAATGAAAGTCTAAAACAGTTATATGTTGTGTAGCTTTTGCTATCAACTGATAACATGTCAGAAAAAAAATGGGTACACCTGATTGTGAAGTAGCCGTACTGCTACATGTAAATACCAGGAATTTCATACTTGCGCATTTGGAAGTCAAGTGAACATGAACATCATCAAACATAACTTATTCCAATCAGGACCTTATTTGCATAATTTATGAGTAAATGCTAGAATAACTTTGTTTAAAATAAGGGGTGAAGAATATGAACAACTGATATAATTCATGCAAATGATGATCTTATTCGTATAATCAAAGAGACAATGAAACAGAATTCGTCAATCATGATAAAGATTAATATTATTTGGCGAAGGTATGAGGTCGTGGAACTCTAGTTTCGTATTTCTAACATGTTACGGGTGAAGTAAATTGAAGGTGAACATCACCATGCATAGTTCATGTAAATGTAAAAGTCATTTATATAAAATTTTGAAAACTCTAAATATTTCATTGAGATGTGAGATCCCCGAACTCTAGTTTTTAGGCCATACCAATTTGATTTGTTGGTTCTCGGATTTAAAAAAAAAAGATATGAAGCGACAGAGCGAAAAAAAAACAACAACCAAGAGTTCCACGACCTCATACCTTCGCCAAATGATGTTAACCGTTCTGGTGGATGAATTATACATTTTTAGTCATTGATTTCGTAAATAAGAGCCTCATTTGCATGAATCATATCAGTTGATCATATCCTCCACCCAATGATCATGACAGTCTCATCTTTAGAAAGAACGCTATATTCTAACATCTCCTCATAAGTTATGCAAATAAGGTCGTGACCTGAATAAGTTATGTTAAATAATGGTCACTTTACTTACTTAACTTCCAAATATGGCAAGTATTAATTTCCCAGCAGTTACCACTATGATATTATAGCAATTTCCCACTAATTATGCAAATCAGGTGCTCATTTACATAATCAATATCTGCTAATAATCCCTTTGTTCTCAATTACGTCACAAGTGTTTCATAGCCCTATCATCGAACGAAGCAGATTTATAGAATTTCCTTATTAATTATGCAAATTAGGTTCTGATTTGCATAATTGTTATTTAGTCATGTCAAGCATCACTTCCGCTACCTACATACAAAAAATCACGACAATCCGTCGACTGGTTCTTGAGTTATCCTCCTTGGAAGATTTTTCAATAAACGATCCTGCAGTTCCAGGACAAGCCACTAGGGGCCCAAACTCATGTCACTTCTTCCCTAGCCCAAGAGCTACCTACCATCCAAAATTTGTGACCCTAGCATATGTCCAGATCATGAGATATCAAAACCGGAAGTACTGCTGCAGTACCAACGAAAGCCACCAGGAGGCCCAAAATCTAATAATTTCTAGAGCTTCTTGAGTTACGCTGTCCACAGACGGACAGTCAGACAAACGCTACTGAAAACATAACCTTCGTAACGTAACAACTAGGAAGAAAAGGACTTTCTTCAACTGTTAGAGGCAAAATATGAGCATTTTTGAGTTGATTCAGAACCAGAATCTTTTTTTTTTTCAAATCAGAAAAAAAATGAAGAGGCCAATCGGAGAACCAACAAATTAAATTGGTGTGGCCTTATGCAAGGATTTAATTTTTAACCTTTCTCTTTCGAAAGTAATCTTAACATACATGTACATGTATCAACTTACGTCTAGCAGGTACACTATCTTTCTTTTAAAAGTTTTATCACACTCGCCAAGAAGGTTATGTTTTGAAATTCGTAGGCGTTCGTGTGTGTGTGTGTGTGTGTCTGTCTGTCTGTCTGTAAACACGGTAACTCGAGAATGCTTAAATGGATTGTCTTCATATTTGGTAGGTGGGTAGGTCTTGATGAGACCTCGAAGTGATTAGATTTTGGGCCCCCTGGCGGCTTGTTATGGTACTGCAGCGGAACTTCCGGTTTTGATATCTCGTGATCTGGATATGCTAGGGTCATCATTTTTGGAGGGTAGGTAGCTCTTGTGGTCGGGAAGAAGTGACATAAGTTTGGGCCCCCTAGCAGCTTGCTCTGGAACTGCAGGAGCATTTGTATGAAAATGTTTAAAGTAGGATAACTCAATAACCGGTCGACGGATCGTCTTGATATTTGGTGTGTAGGTAGCTTAAGTGATGCTTGACATAATTAGATGGCAATTATGCAAATCAGGATCTAATTTGCATAATTAATGAAGGAATTCCATAATTCAGCTACCTTCCATGATAGGACTATAATTATACCCTGTAACATGTGTAACTAGAGTTCCGCGACCTCATACCTTTGCCAAATGAGATTACCCTTTATGACTGGCAAATTATAGATTTTCCCCCTAATTATGCAAATAAGATCCTCATTTGCATGAATTACATCAGTTGATCATATTCTCCTCCCAATGACAGTGTTATCTTAACAAAGAAGGTAATTCTAGCATTTCCTCATAAATTATGCAAATGAGGTGCTGATTTGAATAAGTTATGTTGATTGATGTTCACCTCCAGTCAACTTCGAAATGCACAAGTATGAAATTGCCAACATCAACCACTATGGAATCACAGTATTTTCTCATTAATTATGCAAATTAGGTCTTCATTTACATAATTAATATATGGCAATGTTCCTCTCATTCTTAATTACACATGTCACAAGGTATAATAGTCCTATCATGGAAGGTAGCTGAATTATAGAATTTCCTTATTAATTATGCAAATTAGATCCTAATTTGCATAATTGTCATTTAATTATGTCAAGCATCACTTAAGCTACCTACATACCTAATATCAAGACGATCCGTCGAACGGTTATTGAGTTATCCTACTTTAAACATTTTCATACAAATGCTTCTGCAGTTCCAGAGCAAGCCGCTAGGGGGCCCAAACTTACGTCACTTCTTCCCGAGCACAAGAGCTACCTACCATCCAAAAATCATCACCCTAGCATGTCCAGATCATGAGATATCAAAACCGGAAGTTCCGCTGCAGTACCATAACAAGCCGCCAGGGGGCCCAAAATCTAATCATTTCGAGGTCTCATCAAGACCTACCCACCTACCAAGTATCAAGATAATCCATCTAAGCCTTCTCAAGTTATGCTGTTGTCACACACACACACACACACACACACACAGACACACGGCCACAAAAACATAACCTTCTTGGCGAAGGTAATTAAGAATAAGAGTAACATAGCCATATATTAATTATGTAGATGAAGACCTAATTTGCATAATAAATGAGAAAATACTATAATTCCATAGTGGTTGGTGTTGGCAATTTCATACTTGCGCATTTCGAAGTTGACTGGAGGTGAACATCATTCAACATAACTTATTCAAATCAGTACCTCATTTGCATAATTTATGAGGAAATGCTAGAATCACCTTTGTTGTTAAGATAACACTGTCATTGGGAGGAGAATATGATCAACTGATGTAATTCATGCAAATGAGGATCTTTTTTGCATAATTAGGGGTGAAATCTATCATTCGTCAGTCATAAAGGGTAACCTCATTTGGCGAAGGTATGAGATCGTGGAACTCTAGTTATTACTTGTTCTACACAAATTAATATTATCAACGTCACTCAAATTTGTTACCTCCATGAAATGTCATCGAGGTTATATTTTCAGTTGCGTTTGTCATTCTGTCTGTCATTCTGTCTGTTGGTCAACAAGACAACTCAAGAACGGCTGGATGGATTCTTTTCATACTTGGTGCGTTAGTAGCATCTGACGAAAACTGGAAATATTACATTTTGGGCCCCCTAGTGGTTTCCCTTGGTACTGCAGCAGAGCTTCCGCTTTTGGTCAGAGGTCAGGAAGAGGGCAGCCATCTTTTTAAGATGTGGGAACTGGAGGGATCTGAATTCGGTAACAAATTCTACATAAATCAAACCATCCAGTGCTCCTTTTGTATTTTTATACTAGGTGACTCCTTATAGAGTCGTAATGAAGGGTCATTTTATAACGAGAAACAATTTTAAATGCTCAAAAACCCCACTTTATTACCATCTTGGAAAGTGGGAGGGGGGTGCCTCTTGTTCCGACCTTGAGTCTGACGTCTCCGCATTTCTTTAATTTCGATCAAATTGATACACCATAGACCATTTTATCTACTGTTTTTAGATTGTGTAAGTTAGATGGTTCTTTTTTTAAAGGGTTTTGTGATTGTAAATGACGAATTTGTAATTAATTAAGCGCTGGGTCAGCGGCAGCTACATGTTTGCACTTGTTCTGATCTGTAGATTACACTGTAGTGTCTACTTTTTATTTAGTTGCCCTCAGTAGTGTATAATATGTGCTATGCAAATTGCTCTTCTGTGAGGTTTAGAGGAAACCGGGGAGGGTTTGCTAGAAAACAGAAGTACTGTAAAATTAAACCACTAATATTAGTAATAACTGATAGACCTGTAAAACATGTAAACCACCATAACAACATTTACAGGAACAAAGTGCTTCATAGGATTCATTTAGGACCAGCTGTAGCTGCGAAAACTGCAGAACTTAGTACATGTCTTTTTGTAATAGGGCACTTCCTAGCTACAGTTGTAATACTTCTGTCAAATGTCCGCTCACTTAGAGTTAGAGGCCACTCTGGCCTGCCACTCGGGGGTTGTTGGAAAAAGGAGTCCAGTCCGATCGGCGGAAAAAGGAGTCCAGTCCGATTTTGGGGGTGGAAAAAGCAGTCCGGTGGTTTCTGTGTGTAGAAGCGCCCCCTTGCGGAATACGATTAAAGTGCAAGCGGTCTGGTGTATTACCGCATGTCGTGGTGTGAAGCGCACGCATTGGACACAGCTATGCAAATGCCGACAACTGCCCGCGATACTTACGTAAATAAGAGCGGCTGTGGGTGTGGGCTGGTGGGTTTTGCGTTATCTCCAAGCAGATCTTTTGGTGGGGAAATGGTTACAGACTGGCCAATTTGATACTGTCTTACCCCCACCAAAAGATCTGCTTGGAGATTAGGTTTTGCGCTCGGTGTGGATCGTGAGTTCGAGCGATACTCAACGTAAATAATAATAGACTGCGCGGCAGCGAGTAGTACCTAGGGACTGTACGATATTTACCGGGGGGGCTGGATAGACTGCGCGGCAGCGAGTAGTACTTAGGGACTGTACGATATTTACCGGGGGGGGGGGCTGGTACGCTGGAAGTCCGGTCAAATTTTTTTTCCGTGGCGCTCCCCCGTGTACACTATACGACATCCAGTAGGTTTCTAGCGGGGACCAACCATAGGGCTGCTGCACCGACTAGCAGCTATTAGCACCTTGTTTCATGTAAATGCCATGAACTAAACCCAATCGCGTTGCTTGTTTACTTCAGTACTATTATAAACATGTAGTGATCTGTATTTTAACCCCATGGTACTAACAAGGGCTGCATTTAACCTCCACAATCACTTTGTAAAATCTACTTTGCTGAACAAATCGAAATGAGACTGTAGACTGCACTAGCGCTAATGGAGCGATCACTACGGGAAGGGACAGATCTTAGCGAAGCCGAGATTTGTGAAGGAAACCCAACCCATCGGAACGCCAAACACAAAAATGGAGGGAAATGACAGACAAGAACTTGAACAAGCCAACAAAGACAACAACACCAGACCAAAAAAATACATGCAAAGCGTCGGGAAAAAAATAAAACAGACTCACAAACGGATTGTTCTGCTTGGAGAACACCACAGCAAGTTCAAGCGCTCACGCTTAAGGGGAACTGTCTGTGGAACCTCAATGTTTTGGAAAGGCTGAAAGGCAGCGGAAATGCTGCCGAAGTAACCACTACGTGCAAAACTGCGACGAAGAAGTAACCTGGGTTCGTCCCAAATCTGGACGCAAGTGAGCTACAAAATTAATAGAACCTATGCATCTTGCTTGTTGCTATCAGCTTGCCTGTTAAAGATTGAACCGACACATGTACCTACCATAACTTGCCAAACCCTGTCAAACACGTGCACGGCTATATTATTGTTACTCTGCATTTTGTGCTGTATAATGTTTATGCATTACATTATCTATCATTGTCATTTCTGTGAATTCCTTGAAAACATCTACTGTTAGTTTGTGTAACATTTCGTAGTGCTACAATCTGCGTAAAAAGTAGGCTTCGGCCGTGATGGTATTGAAAGCTGTTTTATTGTGCCGTTCTTCTACAGCCAGCAGAATTATGAAGATACCCGTTCTCAATACACATGCTGCAAACTAAAGTAATGGAAGTCCTATGAAAATTCTCTTTGTAATGTGTAACCGACAATGGGTGTGAAGTGAAAAAAAAGTACGTGTTTTCGCCCATCGTGTGCCACCGGATCAGTGGTAATTGGCTACTCTACAAGTGAAAGAACCGGGTCCGTGGGCCTTGATAAATTATTCATAAGTCGGTCGCCGCTAGAAATTTTTTGTTACTGTAATTCGTAAGTACGCATTCCGATTTAAGTTCGCAACCCCGATTTGGGGTAGGTTGTAGACAAATATTCCTGTCTGAAACGTAAAATGGAAAAGCTCGAATAAAATATGCAAGCCTTCTACCATGGAGGTGCCACAGTTAACACGTATTACATCATGTAACGTTATGTCTTTCAAGTTCTTTCCAGAAAAACAAATTGTTTTAACATAGATTTAGGTCGTCCGCTTAACACAGTATTGTAGCCAGAAACTTTTTATGTACAGCTCGTTTTTGCCGCGGGCCGCTGCCGACTCGCAAGACGTCAACGCAGCAGCCAAAGGTAAGGCAAGTGCAACGAAACTTATAACTTTGGAGAGTTTTGCCGATCAAGCAAGCAATGGCCAATAAAGATTTGTAAAAAAAGGCAATATCATAAGATTGGTTTACACAATATGTTGACACACTACGTAGCTTTGTTATTCTTTACGAAAGCCGCCGCACAATTGACCGTCCCCTGGAGATCGAGGCGGAGAAGTGGCTACCGTATTTTAAATTTGACACCGAAACAAAAAAAACACACAAAGGGCTTGCAATTCTGAACAGGAGAGAGTGAAAAAGTTATCAAAAATATCTACTGCCTACGTCACAAAATCAAAGGAATAAAAACCTTGTATGGGAAGCTTTTCGCCACTTTTCGCCGCTGTGGCGTTGCTAAGTTACGGTACGTCCTGATTAGCGATCGTGAAGCGCACCCAGACGGAGTGGCATCACGCCCACCGCAGCACAGACCAGCGCCCCGCCCACCGGGCGGGCGGCAAAAGATTTCAAAGACTTTTAAACCCGGCTGACGCAATCATTGTTGTATGCCGTACAGTGTACAAATTTACATCTACCCAGCATTTTCACGTCGAACTGGCATGGTATAGTCCCGCTACAACAAAATAATTTTCTGCAGCATTTATCAAGAGTTAAAGAGATTTGCCATACAATTTCTGTCAATTGAATCTTTGTAACGGCATGGATATAATCTTAATAAAGATTTCTGCGTTCTACTAGAGCTGGAAGTGCATTAGAACTGACCAAAAGTTGAGGCCCAACTGTTGTGTTATGTTTACTAGTATGTTACGTTACGACGATCAAGAACGTTCACGGCTTGCGGACCATTTCAAATATTACCACTCATAAACCCTGCGTGTACTTACGGGGGGTTTTCGGCCGGGGATCCACTGAAATCGGCGCCGGCTGGCTGGGGAATGATCCCGCGTGTGGATATACAAATATTATAAATTATTTTTTTTTGTGTAAGAATTTTTTGTCCCTTATTTGACACTCCCGGTGTGGATATGTATGCTATATATTGTGTGTTTATTGATTACCTGCAATAAACTTTCGCTATTCCCCCTATTTACTAGATTATACTTGTTTTTAGTCTGGTTGAGACTGGGTCGATACACAGTAAATAAATATGTATTTTCTGTCGCCGTGGCTATTGACACACCGGGTGTGGATGTAAATGACAAATATATTTTATATCCACACCCGGTGTATCAATAGCCACGTCCGTTTTCTTTAACGTTAACGGCGATGTGTTCCGGACATGCTGATTTGCTAATGATCTCCCGGCATTACGTTTTGCTGTGATCACTTACCTTTGGATGTTATCCTGCCTGTTGACATGATCACACCGGAAGTGAATTGGTGGCGCAAACTGTCGTCTTGACGGGGGAAATTCTTCACAGACACTTAAAAATGTCCTAACATAAGGATATGTCTATAAACGGAAAATGCTGGACCTATTTAAAGTGCGCTGTACGCAACATGCTGGACCGAAATGCGCTGTACGCAAAGGGGGTTTTTCCTTGGACAATCGCTCCCCTGTGAGCCCCAGATCGGGGCCGGGGTGCGCACGCACGCCAATTGTGCATTGGGTTTTATTATTTTTATATTGAAATTCTATTATGAAAAACGAAAAAGTTATATTGCATTACAAGCACGGCTATGTCCTCCAGCGGCTGTGGCAGTCAATTTTCACATTTAGCTGCCGCTCCGCCTTACGTAAGTATCGCAGGCAGCTGTGTCCAATGCGAGCGCTTCACACCGCGACATGCGGTAATACACCAGACCGCTTGCACTTTAATCGTATTCCGCAAGGGGGCGCTGCTACACACAGAAACCACCGGACTGCTTTTTCCACCCCCAAAATCGGACTGGACTCCTTTTTCCGCCGATCGGACTGGACTCCTTTTTCCAACAACCCGCCACTCGGTTCAACCCGAGCAACGACCACTTCCTACATGGGACCAGGCACCTCCTCAACCTCCGCAATGGAACCGACAGTCAGGGCCGCCGGGGCCCAGAGCACACCAGCAGGACAAGCGTCAAACTGTGGAGACGCTGATAAACATGCTGACTGACTTTCTCAGACATTAGACTCGAGAGACACGCTACAAGGATGAAAGTCCTTAACACCCAAGTGTTCAATCAGGTGACAAATTCTGTTCTTTCTTTACCATTTTGCTTCCTTTTAACTACGTAAGTGTTATTTAGCAAACATAGTCTGTGGGCACGAATAGGTAAAGTTTTTAATGTATATGTAATATGGGTAAGCATACCCACTTGTAATACAGTCATCCTATTAATGCTAATTTGTATTGTTTCACTCTGCGCACAATGTAGCTTTGCTCTTATTACTGAGGAAATTTAGTAACACCCTTGTACTCGTTTGATTTCAATTATGTCAGCTCAAAAGGTAGCTCTGAGATTTTGTTCATGGAACGTTCAGGGCGGCCTTAGGAGAAAATGCCAGAACGATGATTTTGTCAGATGTTTAGAAGACTATGATTTTGTATTTTTGCAAGAGTCATGGCTAAAACCGAAGGAAAACTTTAGATTAGACTCCTTTAGTTATTTAAGAAGTGACAGGAACACTAAGAAGTCTGCGAAAAGGAACTCCAGTGGGGTAATTATTATGTTCCGTAACAAACTGATGAAAGGCCTTACAAAACTTCCTACGAAACACCCCAATTTTTTATGGTGTAAATTGGACAAAACTTTCTTTGGTCTAGATCGGGACTTATTCTTAGGTTGTGTATACTTTTCTCCTGAAAATTCGTCCTCTCTCGATAAAAGAAACAACTCACTTTTTGACATTCTACAAGATGTAGGGATGCGTACCTAAACAAAAGTTTAGGTTCAGGTCCGGACTTGAATCCAGAGGTTTAGGTTCAGGTCCGGACCTAATGAGTCCGGACCTAAACCCATGGCATATTTGAAGGCTGTTATAACAGCATAACGCGAGCAATTTGTCTAAATTAAGTTGAAGACTCTTTAACGAAGACTTCTATCGAAGACTAAAAGGGTGAAAAAACTCAAACTCGTCTGGTTTATTCCCTGTGACACACCAGTGCAAGTGATCCCGGCACTGTATTTGCAAGGTATACTAGTCTTTGTACTGGTCTAGAACGAAAATAATTTTGTGAGTGCTAGATTTTTTATTACGAGTCCGGACTTGAATCACTGGGTTTAGGTTTTTTTGGACCTGAACCTAAACGTTTTTACAAGTCCGGTTTAGGTACGGCATTTAGGTACGCATCCCTAACAAGATGACATCTGCAAATTTTCAAACCAAGGTAATATAATGCTGTTAGGTGATCTGAATGCAAGAACGGGGCTCTTGCAAGAGATTGCTATCCAAGATGAATGTCTAGATCACGAATTCATAGATTTTAAAGAGGATTTACGGCATAGGTCAAATTTCGACAAAAGTGTGAACAATTATGGCAAACAACTGGAAGAACTCTGCTCTTCGGCTAATTTAGTCATTGTAAACGGAAGGGTAGCAGGAGACTTTTTAGGGAGGTTTACCTGCCACAAGTACAACGGGTCAAGCTTAGTAGACTACTGCATTGTCAGTTCTGATGTCCTATCCAAAATACAATATTTCAAAGTGGACGACCCTTCTATATTTTCGGATCACTGTATGATAACCTGTTCAATATCTACAAATTACTCGCCTTATCTCAGACAAGATAAGTTCCCATCACATCCGCTACCAACAAAATACATGTGGGACAATTTATCGGAAGAAAAATTCTCAAAAGCGTTGCAAGATCCCTCAACTCTTAATCACATCCAAAGTTTTATGGACAAGCCCTTCAGTAACGTGGACTGCGCCGTTAAAGAAGTCGCTGATATAATAACACATGTAGCAGACAATTCCCTACGAAAGATTATTCACATGAAAAGAAAGAAAAAGAAAAAGAAAAGCAAACCATGGTTCACCCCGTCTTGTGCCTCTCTCAGGCGCAAAATCAACCATTTAGCCGCTGAATTCTCGAAATGTCCCTGGAAACTTGATCTCCGCCATGCATATTTTAGCAACCTCAAGATTTACAAGAAAATTATTAAGACAGAAAGAAAACTATTTAAGGAAAGACAATGGAACAATCTATATAACCTTAGTAAAACAAACCCACAAAAATTTTGGAAAGAGATAAAATTACAAAGACAGGAAGACAATGACAAACCTGATGAAGATAATAATATTAGTCCTGAAGAATGGAAATCCCACTTTGAATCCCTGAACGACTCTGTTAACAGTAATGAATCTGATACAGGTTTTCATCAATATATTGGCAATAAGAGACCAGACCTCCTGCAGACAGCCGATAGTAACACTGTATTTGACAGAGAAAATAAGGTATATACAGAAAATATTATCAACAGCCTTGAAAATGAAACAGGAAGTCCATTAGATTTTGACATTTCAGAGGAAGAAATGATAGCGGGACTACAAAAACTAAAAGGCAATAAAGCTTGTGGCTCAGACTCTATTATCAATGAAATGCTAAAATGCGGTAAAAACAAACTCGTTCAACCTCTCCAGAAACTGTTCAATCTCATCCTTCAATCCGGTAGCTTTCCTCACCAATGGAGTAAAAACATTCTTGTTCCCATATACAAAAGCGGCGATGTGTCAAACCCATCAAACTATAGAGGTATAGCAATTTCTAGTTGCGTTGGAAAACTTTTCACTATCGTTTTAAATAATCGACTTCAAAACTTTCTAGAAGACAAGAACTTATTAACACCCTTTCAGTCTGGGTTCCGTAAGAATTTTAGAACAAGCGACAATATATTCATACTTAAAACTATCATTGATAAACAGCTGGCTGAACCTGGTGGAAAACTATACGCTTGTTTCGTTGATTTTCGAAAAGCCTACGATTCCGTGTGGAGGAACGGCCTCTACTACAAGATACTATCATCAGGTATAGGGGGGAAATTCTTTAAAATTATTCAATCCATGTATTCCAATGTACAATACTGTGTTAAAACACCGAATGGCTTATCAGACTACTTCAAATCAACTCGCGGCGTGCGCCAAGGATGCAATCTTAGTCCACTTCTATTTAACCTAATAGTATTTATAAATGACCTTCCTTCTGAGTTATCATCCCCATTATGCGACCCCGTCATTCTCGGTGATACTCCAATTAACAGTCTCCTATGGGCAGACGATCTGGTACTCTTTTCAAAATCAGAAAAAGGTCTGAAAGAATGCCTAAAACGACTTGATACCTTCTGTTCGCTCTGGAAACTATCAATCAATAGAGATAAAACTAAGGTAATGATTTTTTCTAGGAATATGCGAACAGGTAATAAAGGAAACCCCAACTTCCAATTGCAGGGCCAGATTTTAAACATAACAAACTCTTATACATACCTCTGTGTAGATATAACACCATCAGGATCTTTTCATCGTGCAACAAAACAACTCAGAATAAAAGCCCTTAGAGCGTCCTTTAAGCTTAAGTCCCTACTCATGTCAAACCACAACCCATCCATTCCTTTAGCTCTTGACCTGTTCAGTAGTCTAGTAAAACCAATTCTCCTTTATTGTAGTGAAATTTTAGGACCTACTGTTCAGTCACGAGATCTCATTCTCAACGGAGTTACTGAATGTCCCAATGAAAACATAAGAACCTTAATATCCAATATTATATTTCCGATATTGGGCAGGAATGTAAATGTCAACAAGGCTCGCCGTGTAGGGAAACAATCCGACTCATCCATGCCATCATTTAACCGCCCTATTCTTATCCGACTTAGTAACTACAATGACAAGTTAGATATTATATACCATTCCAAAACACTAGCTAACCAAAACATAGTAGTCCAGCCTACTATTTCTTACGAGATTTCCGACTTAGAATACGTTCTTCTAAACTACTGTAAGATACTTCTCCGCGTCCCTAAAAGTTCAGTTAACGCTGCTGTAAGGGGCGAATTAGGCGTATTTCCACTGTACATAGATATCCAGACGCAACTGATCAAATATTGGATAAGACTAAACAACCTCCCTGATGACAGAATAGTTAAAAAAGCATATCACGAAGCCGTTAGACAAGAGCAAGACTGGGTAGTCCATGTACGAGACACACTCTGTAGACATGGTTTCCAAAATATTTGGTTAAATCCCATCACAGACGCCAAATATTTCGGATCCATATTCAAAGAGCGCCTTAAGGACGAATTTCTATCTGACTGGAGGCAAAAGATAAATAGCTTTAATAAACTTGAAACATACTCAAAAATAAAAAAGAACTTTCACATCGAGAACTATCTCCTATCTGTCAAAAACAAATCCTTTATAGTTAATACCACAAAATTAAGAATCGGAGCACACTGCCTAGAGATCGAAAAAGGCAGACACAACAATATACCAGTCAGTCAGAGATTGTGTCCTACATGCAAAGATGGTGTTGAAGATGAGTATCATTTTCTGATGACATGCCCCACATACAACGAAGAGAGACTCAAATTGATGCAGATGATCAAATGTAAGACTACTAAAACATTACCCAAGACATCTAGAGAGGCTTTCCATGTACTTATGTCATGCTCCGACACATTTTCTGTATATATAGGCCAATACATTTATAATGCCATGCAAATAAGAAATGTTATAATAGCTAAATAAGTAGAGTCATTGAATACTTTATCAACTACGTGTATATTGTGTAGCGTATTGTAGCATCTGGGACTGGATGTAGCGATGTGACATCTGGGACTGGACAAGGGGACATTCAGGGGCCCCCAGTGTTTAATGTTTGCATAAACTTGGCGGCACACCTAACTGAGATAAGCAAACAAGTCAGTACAGGTGCAGTGTTGCAGCAGGATAGTCATGGCAAGCCGTTGGTCTCTGTTTTGGATACGGACTATGCTGATGACATGGCCTTACTTGACAACAAGAAACTGGGACTACAGGAGACAACTGATCTTTTATGCAAAAACAGTGCTCTTGCGGGGCTTAAGGCCAACGCCAAAAAGACGCAAGCTATGACAGTCGGCAAGCATATTACACAGCAACCTTACACTGAAGAAAGCACACTCAGGATCACGGTAGATGGATGTCCAGTAGAGCAGGTTACTCACTTCACTTACCTGGGAGGTACAATCAGCAGCAACGGGACAATTGACTCTGAAATTTCCACACGCATTAAGAAAGCTTCTGGTGCTTTTAACTTACTTGGTAAGATTTGGAACAATAGGAACATTCTTCAGTCGACAAAGTTTCGGATATACAATGCTGCTGTTGTCACCATACTTACCTATGGTAGTGAAACCTGGACTACCACCCAGGTACAGATGGCGAGACTTGAAACGTTTCATCAACGCTGTTTGCGCCGTATCCTCCGCATCAGATGGTACCATCGGGTACGGAACAGTGATGTATTACAGCAAGCACAGTCAGCGGACATAGCCACAACCGTAGCTCTCAATAGGCTAAGGTGGTTAGGGCACATTGTAAGAATGCCTGAAGAGCGGCTGCCCAGGTATTTACTGGATTGGAAACCGAATAATGGGCGACGCTCAAGGGGAAGGCCTAGGAAATCATGGATTAACTGTGTCCTGGAAGATGCTACTCTAATTACTGGGAGGCCTAGTACCAGTCTAGAAGAGCTAAAGGAACTAGCAAGAGATAGGAAGAAGTGGAGGGAACTGCTGAGGAAGAGACGAGTTCTGTGCGCAGGCCACTCGAACGACTGACTCGAGGAGACCTCAACAAGTACAAGTAAGTAAGTATTGTAGCATTTATATGTAGAATTGTAACTTTCCTAGCAAGTAATTTAGTCGACACTTTGTGTAGTAGTCATAGAATAGGTTTTGTATAGGTACAGCTGCTCACTGTATCCTTTACAAGTATAGTTTAACGTAATGTAGAACGTATGTGTAGAGTTGAATTATTTTCTAGCCAACACTTCTTTGTAACACTCTGTCAAACACAATAACCGTTGACCATATATGTAGAATTATGATAGACACATACCAACTAGTAACTTTATCATTTGCCATACATTGTACCCGTGACAATCGTTGTGCAATAAACTTTGACTTGACTTGACTTGTATAACTGAGACGTGGACTACACCTCTGATTCCGGATGAAGTTTTGTCAATTGAAGGTTACAAACTGTTCAGGAAGGATAGGCAACATGGTAAGGGCGGAGGTGTGGCTTTGTTTGTTGCTGATGCCTTTCCAGCCAAAAGACTGCATGACCTTGAAGTCGATGCTCTAGAGGTTCTATGGCTACAAGTTAGACCCAAGTGGCTACCCAGAACCGTCCCAGTACTCTTTATTGGAGTGGTGTACCACCCTCCATGCAATAACGACAAATCAGGGTCTGCTGCCATGCTTGATTACCTCATTAACTCCTCCGACACTCTGTACCGCAAACAACCTCATGCTGGTCTCCTGTTATGTGGCGATTTCAACAAATTGCCCTTCCATAGGTTAGTCACGGTTCACCCCCAACTGAAACAAGTAGTAACTCAGGGAACACGGGGCTCGGCCACGCTTGACATGATCTTTACCAACTTGGCCAAGTACTACGACACTCCACTCACCCTTCCACCGATAGGAACGAGTGACCACTCTAGTGTCCTTCTGTCGCCTGGCAGCCAACAGCCACAGAGGTTCAAGACAGCCAAGGTTACGATTGTAGCTACGATTGAAGGGTGGCTACGATTGTAGGAAAACTGAAACTCGGGCTATCACTTGCCAAAACAGATTGGTCCCCTGTTTACGAAGCAGTTTCAATGGAAGAGAAGGCTCATGCCTGCTACAGCCTGACCATGACACTGGTAAATCAGCATTTGCCAGCTAAGGTTTCAGCAGTCAGAGCTTGTGACAAGAAGTGGGTCACCGAACGAGTGAAGCGTGCCATTCTAAACAGAGCTGCAGAGTTCAGACGTCACGGTAAAACTGATAGGTGGAAGCGTCTAAGAAATAAGGCCCAGACCATCATTAAACAGGCGAAGTTCTGGTACTACAGAAACTTCATACTGCACCTCAAGCAGGATAACCCTCGCAAATGGTGGAGCTTCGTCAACCGAGAACTCGGCAGATCCCAAGAACGATCCAACCGTACATCCTTCGAGAATGTGCCTGACCACGACGTAGCTGAAGCTCTGAACCAGTATTTCTCCGAAATGTGGTGTCCCGGGAATGATCTGTACCTGTATCCCCTACAACAAGGGGGAGGTCAAAGCACTACTCAAGAACGTAAACCCCAACAAGGCTAGTGGGCCAGATGAGCTTCCAACCTGGATACTTAAAGAGTGCGCAGACGACTTCACTCCTGTCATTACTCACCTGTTCAACTCCTCTTACGAAGAGGGGTCAAGGGTGCAACCACACCTAGCAATATGAGACCGATGTCTCTCCGGCCAGTATTAGCCAAGCTGCTGGAACGGTGTATACTCAAAAGACTACTTCCCTCTATCATACCCGTCATCACCAATCAGTATGCCTACCTCAAGGGATCGTCCACAGTCATCGCTGTTATCAGAATGGTCCAGACATGGCTAACGGCCCTTGACTCTAAAGACCATATGGTAGTGCAAGCTCTGTTTGCAGACATGAGCAAGGCGTTTGACTGGGTGAACCACTCAATACTTCTCCAGCGAGTGAATGATGTTGTGGGAAGCCCTCGAATGGTAGCATGGGTCCAGAACTATCTGACGGGCCGTGCGCACAGAGTGACCGCAAACAACAACTTCAGCAGCTGGCGCCAACTCAAGGGGGAGTTTTGTCACCATATCTCTTTCTCCTGTTCATGAGCTCACGTGACACTGTATACACCAACACACTAGACGTGGGATATGCGGATGATGTAGGACTGTCCAGGTCTGTCTCTTTGGAGCAAGTCGGCTCAGACAACACCATATGACCGAAGAAGCAGCACAGCTGGATTCCTGGGCTGAAAGGAATGACATGCTCCTTAATGGCAAGAAAAGCCAGCTGTTGCTGATCTGTTCCAGTCGTGGTGTACCAACACTGCTACCGCTCACTCTTGGAGGTGACCTTGTCCCAGTTACAAGCGTTGCTAAGGGCCTCGGTTTCATCTTTGATAGCAAGCTATCCTGGGAGGAACATGTCAGGTCCTCGGTAGCAAAGGCTTCAAGCAGGCTTCATTTCCTGCGACTGTTAACAAAGCAGGGAATGAGTGTGGACGACCTCATCCAAGTATACTTATCACTCATCCACCCCATACTGGAATATGGCAATGTCTTATTCGTCGGTTGCAGCGAAGCACAGGCAAAAAGCATGGAACGAGTCCAACGGGGTGCACTCCGTATCATCTCGTGCGGAGGTAGACGCAACTCTGCCCTCTCTAAAGGAAAGGAGAGAGTCTGCGGCTGTGTCCCTGTTCAGGTCGATTTTAAAACCCGAACACCCACTCCACGACCTGGTACCCCCCAGAGAGCAACTGCTACCGGCAGGAAGCTAAGGAACAGCCAGGCCTTGAGTGTTCCCAGGGCAAGGACGAAGCGGCTACAGCAGTCCTTTCTCCATAAGGCCATAGCCCTATACAACAAAGAACTGTCATATCAATAGCTTTATCTTTCCTAAACCTCATCTGTGTAAAGTTTATTTGCTTGGTACAAAATTTATGTATTATATTGTATACGAGGGATTGTATATATATTGCCTGTCTTGTCTATTGTAATTATTATTTTCTGTAGGCAAACTCTTCCAATTCAGTGATGTTTCTCATTGATCTGCTGCAAGGTTTGCTTTTTGGTGTCATGAATAAAGAGGTTTGTTTGTTATATCTCGTGATCTGGACATGCTAGGGTCATGAATTTTGGTTGGTAGATAGCTCTTGTGCTCGGGAAGAAGTCACGTGAGTTTGGGCCCTCTAGTTGCTTGTTCTGGAACTGCAGGACGGTTTGTTTAAAAATCTTTTGAGAGAGGAAAACTAAACATTGACGGATGGTCGTGATTTTTGGTATGTCATTTCATTTATTTCATTTATTTCGAAACCTTTTAGCCCCGAAGGGCTAATCTTCCAAGGCTCAAACAATTACATAAGTACATAATTACAACATAGTAGAAACATTTAAAAATACATACATACATACATGTACACCACATTAACAATAAATGCACATAGATATTAACAATTTAAAAATAGCGAGCAAGGGTCAAGGATCAGGTGACACTACTACTGTTTGAAACGGCTTTCTTAAAACTGATAACATCGCACAGTGTCTTAACGTCAGATGGTAGATCGTTCCAGAGCACGACTGCACGGTACAGGAATGAGCGTTTTCTGCTATTGGACTTAGGTATTGGTAATCTAAAGTTATGTGCGGAAGATCTGGTATTATGACTGTGAGATGCATGAACAGACAAAAGGGAGTTGTAAATATTTTGTGGTTCGTGACTCATGAGGATCTTAAAGAACATGACCAAAGTGCTTATCAAGAATCTCTCTCTCACAGTCGGCCAACCAAGATCTAGATGCATCTGCCTGGTAGGAGTATCAGGAGTACATTTCAGTAACAGTCTACATGCCCTATTCTGCACTACTTGCAGTTTGCGCATGTTGGAGTCTGACATGTTGGCTAAGACTGGTGCGCAGTACTGCACAACTGACAGAACCAGTGCACAAACAACAACCTTGCAAACTGCAAAAGGCATCGCCCACATATGCCTTCTCAAAAGGGCAATGTTTCTTGCTTAAGGTCTCGGACCGGAGTTTTTTTACGACTTTGTGTCCGGCGGACACCCCCAGGCCAAAGGGCTACAATTCCGCCAAGAAAAGTAGGCCGGGAAATCCTATTATACCAGTGAACAGAGGTTTCCAGCCGGCTTCCGATAGGTATTTGGGTTTCGTCTGCTGACTCTTCATTTTGGGTAGAAACTGTTGTGAAATGTAAATTTTGGACCCGAAAAATACAATTTTTTTACACTTTTTTCAGCGAAGCTGCTGAGAAAAAACGAATTTTCCCTGGGTAACGGCTTATATGACAAAAAAGCTCACTGCTTCCTGTTTCTGAAAAACGAAAAAAAAAATAGGTTGTTGTGATAAGTTTCCGCAATCTCCGGTGGCGCAAATCCCTTGAAAATGGTAGCAGCTATTTGGGTCATCAGGCGACAAAACTGCATCACCCTTGCTTGCGGACTAATACCAAAAATGCTTCGCTGGCCGTCCGACTTTACCACGCCCGGAAATACTACAAACCATGGGTTTTTCGGTAAATACGAAAACTACTTGATTATCTAAAACGATCACCGAGCAAGGGGGAGCCAAACGTAGCGTGACAACCACCCAGATCCGGCGATTTACTGACGCACTATTTGGAACCCTGGTCAGATTTGAACTCCGACCCAGAACTGTAAGTGATGCTTGACATAATAAAATAACAATTATGCAAATCAGGATCTAATTTGCATAATTAATGAGGAAATTCTATAAATCTGCTGTGCTCGATAATAGGGCTATGAAACACTTGTGACATATGTAATTGAGAATGACAGGAACATTTGCAGATATGCATTATGTAAATGAAGACCTAATTTGCATAATTAATGGGTAATTCTTGCAATTTTAAAATGGTAACTGCTGGGAATTTTATACTTGTCATATTTGGAAGTTCAGTGAAGGTGAACATCACTAAACATAATTTATTCAAATCATGACCTCATTTGCATAATTTATGAATAAATGTTAGAATAGCTTTCTTTCTTAAGATAAGACGGTCATTGGGTGGAGGATATGATCAACTGATATAATTCATGCAAATGAGACTCTTATAATTTGCATAATCACCGTTAAAAATTTATAATTACTTTGAACAGTTAACATGATTTGGCGAAGGTATGAGGCCGTGGAACTCTTGTTGTATGAAACCTGAAAATGAGGTTATAATTTGCATATAACCAACAATATCATACCTTGTCCATGCCAAATGATAAGGATTTCAGCAGTGTTTCGCATGTTACTAGGTAGGGGCCATGCATGTGAATACTTTGCATACAAATTTTGCTAATGAGCAGGATTGTAAATGTAAGCCATTTACAGGTGGCCATCACCATTTCATGGAGGTATGAGGTCGCCAAACTCTAGTTTCATATAATAATTGAAACCTTAATGTTTATGAATGAGTGTAGCATGGACTCATTAGAGTGTATGTCACATGTAAAAAACAAGATGAAGTCATATTGCAGTAGGCCTTTAGATAACTCTTCTAAATTAAATTATAAAGAACTTGCAGATCAAGATATACTGAATGAACTTCTTGCTATTATGAGTAAATAGTAAATGTCCAGATTTGCAAAGATTCTGGTAGTTAGTATGTCCCGGACCGGCGAAGAGGATTAAGTAAGTAAGTAAGTATGTCTTTTTAATTGGGCCGCAATAATGTTTGATACGGGTGTTCCGGCCCTAGTATACCATAACTAGTGGTATCACACGAGATTCTATTTGGTTATTATCACGTGGGGTTCCAAATGGTCCATGGAATAATTCAAAAACGTTTCGTGTGCACCGAGTGCGCCGCTTTAGAAAATTTGAATTCTGGATTCGGACGTTAGAATTGGCATTGTTACAATTTTTGGTTTAGACGCACCAAATTTTGGCACATCTTTCTCGGGTGGGTATTAACGTTACATAAATAGAACACTCTGTCCCAGCCCTCCCACAAGTCGGCTCCCTCTGGCCTTCAGGCGATCTGACCTGCAGCTTGGCTGGTACCCAGGGCAATACGGGATACACAGCTGTGTTGTATTCTATATACACAACAGTATCAACACAACAGTCTTACCTCTGCCAATCCCCACAATGAATACTTGTAATCCAATGATATCAGCAGGCCAAGGTACAGTGACCTAGTGTGGCAAGAACAAAGACCTGTAGTATGTTATAATCCATTTAAATAAATATTACACTTTAAAAATCACTTAAGACTAAAACTCAGTATCATATTTTACAATTGTTAGTTACCAATCAATTACAAGAACGTATTACTAAGAATTTGCAGCTATGGCCTCCATTGGTCAATAACCCATGATGGCTAAAAATCACTCTGACAAGCATACAGAGTGTATGTGTGCAACAAAAAAATGTAACGTTAGCACTACTAGCTACAGCATGCTTACCTGACAAAACGCACACAACCATTGATTGTTATCCAGAACCTCCTTTGGCCAACTCTGTCAAGTGTAAAATAATAAGTCATCCCACCCAGTGGCACACTTAGCAGTACAACTTTCATCCAGCCAATCCTGGAAGTCCTTTCCCCATACTGCCTTGCAGAAGTACACAATCTGTGATTCAAAGTTGTCCACTGTCTCCCAGTAGCACTACACGTAGTTCTGCCAGCTACATACACAGGCTGCCAGAATCTCCGAGTTGCTTGGTGCAGAAATACCCAACATACCATGGTTCACAATCTGAAAGGGATGGACATTTGTTATTACCTTTGCCAAGAAGGTTATGTTTTCAGTAGCGTTTGTCTGTGTCTGTCTGTTTGTCTGTTTGTGAACAGCATAACTCAAGAAGCTTTATATGCATTGTCATGAAACTTGATAGGTGTGTAGGTATTGATGAGACCTAGAAATGATTGATTTTGGGCCCCCTGGTGGCTTTTGTTGGTACTGCAGCAGAACTTCCTGTTTTGATATCTCATGATCTGGACATGCTAGGGTCACGAATTTTCCATGGTAGATAGCTCTTGGGCTAGGGAAGAAGTTACTTGAGTTTGGGCCCCTAGCGGCTTGTCCTGGACCTGCAGGATCGTTTGTTAAAAAATCTTCTAAGGAGGATAATTCAAGAACCAGTCGATGGATCGTCGTGATTTTTGGTATATATGTAGGTAGCAGAAGTGATGCTTGACATGACTAAATCACAATTATGCAAATCAGGATCTAATTTGCATAATTAATGAGGAAATTGTATAAATCTGCTTTGTTCAATAATAGGGCTGTGAAACACTTGTGACATGTAATTGAGAACGAGGGGATCGCCAGCATATATCAATTATGTAAATTAGCACCTAATTTGCATAATCTATGGGAAATTGCTATAATGTCATAGTGGTAACTGCTGGGAAATTAATACTTGCTGCATTTGGAAGTTTATCGTTTTTGCCGAAAATGTTTATGTTGACTTTGAAGTGTAGAGCATTTCGTAATCCAAAGTTCCCGGATGTATCTATTGTGGTTCAGTATGGGGGGAAATAATATTGATATCGCTTTACAAACACGCGCCGCTTAAGTCGCACAAGCGAAATTTGTAAAAAGTCGGCTGGTCTTGTATTCATTGAAGCATAGTCTATCCGAAAATGACACTCCCTTCTGGACTTTAGGACTCCTTTAACGGCACACCACATGCCAAATTACATAGAAATACAACGTACAGAACCACGACATTAAGCTGCGAACACAATTGAGAACTAAAACTCATTATCATATTTTACAATTGTTAGTTACCAATCAATTACAAGAACGTATTACTAAGAATTTGCAGCTATGGCCTCCATTGGTCAATAACCCATGATGGCATGAACCCATGAACCCATGAACCCATCTATCCGAAAATGACACTCCCTTCTGGACTTTAGGACTCCTTAACGGCACACCACATGCCAAATTACATAGAAATACAACGTACAGAACCACGACATTAAGCTGCGAACACAATTGAGAACGGCCTCCCATATTTCACTACAGGCAACGAAACATCTGGTTCTAATTAACGAGGAAACCCCACATCCTGAAATTTACTCCCCCCCCTCGCCCCATTCAAACAATGGTTTATCTGCGGCCAGTTCCTGAAAGCGTATTAAATTTAGGGGTGCTTCTGAAATATTATATTAACCACAAAAACAGCTACGGTAAAAATACGGGCATCATCACAGGCATGCCTGCAGACGACGTATCAAATTACATGCCGATAAAACTACCCTTTACTTTAATACTCCCGGCACAAAAGTAGTTGACTACAGGTCCATGAAGTTTGGCATGCTTAAACAAGCGTTAGTGAGTCCAGCCATAGTCCTATTATATTACTTCGTGAAGGAGGTATACCTCCTGCAGGAGTATTGTGGTCAGTCGGTTTTACGCATTCACAGGTAAAACTCACGATTCTCTTTGTTTTATTGGCATGTAATTTGATAGTCATCGGGAAGTGCTTTGCATCATTTTCCATTTTTACATAATGTTCTTGAGCATTGGCCCTTCAACTAATAGGCTTCCCCCTCAAATATAACGGGAGGGGTCCTAATTCTGACCTATGTTCCATACAATTTGACGCACATACCTTTGGTATTATTTTGTCTGACCAAAAACCCGCGCAACATGAGCTTTAATATTGACAAAAAAAGATAACAACGATTAAAGCTGCACAGCTGTGTATTTCACTTCAGTGCGGCACCTTACACCCAAGCGTAATGGTTCGCGAAACTTACGGCAGGTTTTTTGTCATTTTCCTGGTGAAACGTTCTATCGCAATAGGGGCGCCCTAATACCGACCTAGTAAACACAGGGCCATCTATGGAGAGAGTTGAACTATCTAATATACACACTTATTTACTAAACAAGAGTTCCACGATCTTATACCTTTGCCAAATGAGGTTACCCTTTATGACTGACGAATGATAGATTTCACCCCTAATTATGCAAAAAAAGATCCTCATTTGCATGAATTACATCAGTTGATCATATTCTCCTCCCAATGACAGTGTTATCTTAACAACGAACAAGGTAATTCTAGCATTTCCTCATGAATTATGCAAATGAGGTACTGATTTGAATACTTAATGTTGAATGATGTTCACCTCCAGTCAACTTTGAAATGCGCAAGTATGAAATTGCCAACATCAAAACACATATGTAATTATAGTATTTTTAATCAATTATGCAAATTAGGTCTTCATTTACATAATTAATATATGGCGGTGTTACTCTTATTCTTAATTACACATGTTACAGGGTATAATAGTCCTATCATGGAAGGTAGCTGAATTATAGAATTCCTTCATTAATTATGCAAATTAGATCATGATTTGCATAATTGCCATCTAATTATGTCAAGCATCACTTAAGCTACCTACACACCAAATATCAAGACGATCCGTCGACCGGTTATTGAGTTATCATACTTTAAACATTTTCATACAAATGCTCCTGCAGTTCCAGAGCAAGCCGCTAGGGGGCCCAAACTTATGTCACTTCTTCCCGACCACAAGAGCTACCTACCCTTCAAAAATCATGACCCTAGCATGTCCAGATCACGAGATATAAAAACCGGAATTTCCGCTGCAGTACCATGACAAGCCGCCAGGGGGCCCAAAATCTAATCACTTCGAGGTCTCATCAAGACCTACCCACCTACCAAATATGAAGACAATCCATTTAAGCCTTCTCGAGTTATCGTGTTTACAGACAAAAAGACAGACACACAGACACACAGACACACACACACACAATGATTTTTACCATAGGCCGCGCAATGCGGCCTATGGTATAGTGCCCGGTGTGACCATGGTGGATGGGGATGGTGGATGGGTTTGGTGGATGGGTCGACAGAGGTTGCGCAATGTCTAACCGCACGTTATCCAATGCGAAGCCAGGCCGGCCTCGAAATTAACATATGAATGTTGGACGGCCGACCTGCAAGAAGTTGCGCAATGCCAAATTACGCAATGCCAAGCCAGGCCTCGCAATTGACAATGTCCCGATGTCAAAATGACGCTAAATTTCAGCTCGGGACAATTCAAATTACGTTTCGACAATTTCGGGGCAATTGGACAATTCTGACGTCCACGTCATTTAGGAACGCGATCCATCCGTGGGAAGCAACCCTGTCTATTTTTCAGGTCTTTCAATTCACTCTTTTTAGCATTGCTACAATTCGAGCAAGGTGAGCAAGTCAGTAATTGTGCACACCCATGCCACCGAACCAGCTATTCCGATTTTGGCGGCCTATGGCCAGCTTTTTTTTAAAGCTTTCTTGTTCCAACTAGTCTGGAATTAGGGGTAGGTCGAAATTAGGGCACCCCCCGTTATATCATCCATTCATGGCCAGAATCACAACAAGATCCCGAGCTACATGTATGCTCACCAGAAACACCTAAACGGCACTGAAAACATAACCTTCTTGGCGAAGATAATAATTATGAGGGTCGACGTTTTATATCTGAAACGAAGTTCAGAAACTTTGGACAGAAATTTTATCATGATTCCCCTCCTTGGAACACACCATCCTCACGTGTCATTCCCCGGCACGCCAAAGAAAGTATCTTGAACTGCCATATAGCGTTACTGCTGCTTGCTAATATACAAAAGTAACGCCCTCCTTTCTCAGCACTGGAACACCAGAGCTGAAGTGGTACTCAGCACTGGAAATCCAGAGCTGAGACTTTCTCAGCACTGGAATTCCAGTGCTGAGGCGGCTTCAGCTCTGGAATAGAGCCGTTCAGCTCTGGAAACCGAGAGCTGAGAAATCTCAGCACTGGAAGTGGAAATACCACAAGCACCCCGGCCCTTTTCAGGGCCACCCAAATCACTCCCAAAGGGGCTATATCTATCACAATCACACACGAAGCTATATCTTCCATGATCAGAAATAAAGTTGTTCATTATCTCTTGTACTTGGTTGATATCACTTACACTGGAGCCTATATAGTATGATCGTATTTATTTATTTTTAATTTTTTTACTGCGAAAATGAACGAAAATAATCACAAAGATGCTGTTTTAGTTTCTTGTAATAGACGTTTCCAAAACCCTATGCAGTTGCTCGGGTAACAGCGTAAGGTTTAATGATGTTAATAGTTTAATTTTAGTGATTCGGCACAGATTTCCTACCGCTCAGCACTGGGATATTCCAGTGCCGGGAAAGACGTCAGCACTGGTTTGAAGACCGTTCCAGTGCAGAAGGGACGTCAGCACTGGTTTTCCAGTGCTGAATTCTTCCCCAGCACTGGTAAATCCAGTGCGGAAGGCGTTACTTTTGTATACAAGCACTCGGTTCCAGTGCTGAAACCGCCGTCAGCACTGGGGACCCAGTGCTGAGCGATCTCTGCCGCGCGTTCAGCACTGGAGACCGAGTGCTGAAAGGAGTTCAGCTCTGGAAACCGAGAGCTGAGACAACGTTCAGCTCTGGAACAGAGCCGTTCAGCTCTGGAATTCCAGTGCTGAGGGAGCTTCAGCTCTGGAATAGAGCCGTTCAGCTCTGGAAATCCAGTGCTGAACTTGTTTCAGCACTGGAATTCCAGTGCTGACGAAATTTCGACCGCTGATTCAGCACTGGAACACCAGTGCGGAGGGCGTTACTTTTGTATATTTGCCTGCTGCTTGTTGTACATTCTTTCAAAAACAACGATCTAGAATTCCCTCCCGCTTAAGTATTTTATGTACCTTATAAATGTTGTTGTTGTAATTTCCTTCGTGACACTGCTAGCCACTTGTCAGGTCAGGAGTGCCACATGAAACACAGAGTAGACCATACGTATTTGCGGATTCGAACAATCGTTTGCTGCATACAATTATTTTTCTACACACAATACTCTTGCAAATGAGAAAAGAGATCAATAAAAACATTTAACGTATTGCATTTATGATTGTTGTAATGGTTTCATATCGTTGACGATAATTCTTCTTAGAATGAAGAAGTAAACGATAAAACGTGGAGGTGGATTCGATCGTTTCCAAATGTGACGTTTATTTAGTCAAACTCGCGACCTTTACCCTCTACCCGGACAAACATGGCGACAACGGCCGTGCAGTTTTCTTCTGTCTGCACAGAAGCTGACCCTAAGGAGCGACCAGTGGTCATCGTTGGTCAAGTGCCTAACCTGAAGAAGGTTTCTTGGGACAGCGTGCGAGGCAAGCTTCACCCAAGAGTGACGGTTGAGGTTTGGAACTTCTTTTTAGCCTAACGTGCATAAATTCTCCTTCCTTTTTATGAGGCGGTGTAACGTTAGGTGGTCGTGTGTTTGGGTTTCTAGACGTTTCGCCCCTAGGACATTTCGCCCCTAGGACGCTTCGCCCCCAGGACGTTTCGCCCCCAGGACGTTTCGGTAGCAGGTAGCGGTAAGCGTGCGTAATCATCAGAAAACTTTGCATTGGCCATTTAGAAAAGAGTGTGAAACAACTCCGACGCACCGGCAAATGAGGCTACATACGTTTATTTCCACAGGTATTGTGCAAAGGCGTAAATGAAGACGTTGACGTCGTTGACGTCGGTCTACTTTTATCAATAACTGTAACTGTAAGAAGAGAACTTGCAGTTGTGTTGATGGTGCTGTCGTATGCCTTAAGTTATATATGATCGTCGTAACGTAACATACTACTAGTACATAACAGTTGTACTCGTACACGACACGGCATATTTCCACAGGTATTGTGCAAAGGCGTAAATGAAGACGTTGACGTCGGTCTACTTTTTATTAATAACTGTAACTGTAAGAAAAGAACTTGCAGTTGTGTTGATGGTGCTGTCGTATGCCTTGAGTTATATATGATCGTCGTAACGTAACATACTACTAGTACATAACAGTTGTACTCGTACACAACACGGCACGGTGCAATGATTGGGGCGGAGTTTAAAATTTTTAGTCTTTAGAAATCTCTTGCCGCCCGGCCAGTGGGCGGGGTCCTGGTCTGTGCTGTGGTGGGCTTGCCGCCACTCTGTCTGGCTCGCTGAGCACGTGTTGGCAACGCATCGTGGGAACCGCCCCAGTGGCGTAAAGCTTTCCATACTGGGAAATTTTTATTCCTGTGATTTTGTGACATAAGCATTACTTACGAGATATTTTTAAAACCTTTTCACTCGCTCCCGTTCAGAATCGCAAGTCCCTGTAGCCCTTTGTTGTCGTTTTGGTTTCGGTGTCAGATTTTAAATACTTCTCCGCCTCGATGATTGTTGCTCTCCAGGGAGGGCTAAGAACTGTTCGGCGCCTTTCGTAAAGAAGAACAAAGCTACGTACTGCGTTAACATTCAAATGCCCCTCTTACCGATAAAACCAATATTGTAATATTGTCTTTTTTCACAAATCTTTATCAACCATTGCTTACTTGATCGCCAACACTCTCCAAAGCTGTACGTTTCGCTGCACTTGCCTTACCTTTCGTTGCGGTGGTGACGTCTTGCGAACCGGCTGCGGCCCGCGGCGAAAACAGCCGTGGTTTTTTTTATTTATTTTTTTATTCGCACAAATATGACATGGTACAGGTCAGCAAATATGACAAAGAAAGTGGCATGCACAGACGCGTATTTTTATTTAAAAAAAAAGAGGTAGGTAGGTGTAGAAACGTACATGTTGATCAATATGAAGTTGCGTATAAATTCTTAGCATGTACATAAAAAGCGGTTATTTATTCATGTGCTTTGTTTGATGTATATCGAACTTGAGAACGAAGTTGCTTGAATGTAACAAGTTTATAAACATATTCTTCCGTTATTGTTTGCTTGAAAGGACATTAATAAGTCCTATAATTCTCAGTTCTTGATGGAAGGTTCTCCTTACCTGCGTTTCTGAGTCCTATCTTCCGGCCGATTAGCCCAACTTACCTGCGACATGTGGATGGAGGACCGCTGGCCGATCGCCTTGGTCAGAGTTTCCCAGTCAGCTTGTCTTATAAATATTTGTAAATAAATTATGCCACATTCTACATCATTTTATTACATCAAGCATAGAGAAGCGGTATAGAATATATCTTTATTCGAACATGGGCGTTTTTGAACGTCTTAGATTTGAAGTATGTTACTTGTTAATGTGAGGGTATTACATGACGGAGAGAAAAAATTACCTGAAAAAAGTGACTCCAACAGAAAATATACACAGAACAAACGTAGCCTTACATATGCTATAATACTGTTATCAATTAGTTACGGAAAATTCTTCTGGATTCGGACGGTAAGTATCAGGCTGCTACAAAGACGCTGCTATCATTGCCGGGTGGCCCGGCATGGCGGCGACTTGTGGCTGTTGGACCGCCGGACGATCGTCTCCCCCTGCGGATCGGCAAGGTCAGCTTGCCCACTCGACCTAATACTTTAAAAAAATGATACTTTGAAAAAGTGATACCATACCATATTCAGAATAATAAAGCTATAACATATGTTTTTATCCAATGTATAACGGAATGTTGGAACTGACAAGCTCGCAAATTTGCTGTGAAATTACCCCCGGAAAACTGGGGATGGCCAAAATTGCCGAAGACTCCACGTTCGCGGCATAACGTTTAGCTGTGCCCCAATGTGCACCGGGCTGGCGGCTAGTCGGCACTTTGTGAGATAAATTCTCTTACAGCTGATGACTTGTGCATCGTTAAAGACGCGCTATTTTTTGTTGAAAATTGTACATGTAGTTGTAGTTGTACCTATCCCTGTACCGACATGAGAGAGGTGCCAACATCGCTACCTGAAGCCGCTCAATTGCAAGGGGACAAGTCAGTTTTGTCTAACTGGCTGGTAAAACAAACATGAAACCTGACCCCATCTCATTAACTTTGCGTCTGGCGATCGGAAACGCGTGATGGTTTAATTGTTTAACTCTTACGCGACATTACCTCAACTCTACCGCGTGATGCGTGATTCGTTAATGCATAATGAAGAACGCGTTAATGCATAATGTGAAAAACGCGACAGAATGTTTACATTGACGCAAGCTGTACGTGAGGGCGAAACCTCCTGAGGGCGAAACGACCTGAGGGCGAAACGGTTTCTAGACGTTTCGCCCCTAGGACATTTCGCCCCTAGGACGCTTCGCCCCCAGGACGTTTCGCCCCCAGGACGTTTCGGTAGCAGGTAGCGGTAAGCGTGCGTAATCATCAGAAAACTTTGCATTGGCCATTTAGAAAAGAGTGTGAAACAACTCCGACGCACCGGCAAATGAGGCTACATACGTTTATTTCCACAGGTATTGTGCAAAGGCGTAAATGAAGACGTTGACGTCGGTCTACTTTTTATTAATAACTGTAACTGTAAGAAAAGAACTTGCAGTTGTGTTGATGGTGCTGTCGTATGCCTTGAGTTATATATGATCGTCGTAACGTAACATACTACTAGTACATAACAGTTGTACTCGTACACAACACGGCACGGTGCAATGATTGGGGCGGAGTTTAAAATTTTTAGTCTTTAGAAATCTCTTGCCGCCCGGCCAGTGGGCGGGGTCCTGGTCTGTGCTGTGGTGGGCTTGCCGCCACTCTGTCTGGCTCGCTGAGCACGTGTTGGCAACGCATCGTGGGAACCGCCCCAGTGGCGTAAAGCTTTCCATACTGGGAAATTTTTATTCCTGTGATTTTGTGACATAAGCATTACTTACGAGATATTTTTAAAACCTTTTCACTCGCTCCCGTTCAGAATCGCAAGTCCCTGTAGCCCTTTGTTGTCGTTTTGGTTTCGGTGTCAGATTTTAAATACTTCTCCGCCTCGATGATTGTTGCTCTCCAGGGAGGGCTAAGAACTGTTCGGCGCCTTTCGTAAAGAAGAACAAAGCTACGTACTGCGTTAACATTCAAATGCCCCTCTTACCGATAAAACCAATATTGTAATATTGTCTTTTTTCACAAATCTTTATCAACCATTGCTTACTTGATCGCCAACACTCTCCAAAGCTGTACGTTTCGCTGCACTTGCCTTACCTTTCGTTGCGGTGGTGACGTCTTGCGAACCGGCTGCGGCCCGCGGCGAAAACAGCCGTGGTTTTTTTTATTTATTTTTTTATTCGCACAAATATGACATGGTACAGGTCAGCAAATATGACAAAGAAAGTGGCATGCACAGACGCGTATTTTTATTTAAAAAAAAAGAGGTAGGTAGGTGTAGAAACGTACATGTTGATCAATATGAAGTTGCGTATAAATTCTTAGCATGTACATAAAAAGCGGTTATTTATTCATGTGCTTTGTTTGATGTATATCGAACTTGAGAACGAAGTTGCTTGAATGTAACAAGTTTATAAACATATTCTTCCGTTATTGTTTGCTTGAAAGGACATTAATAAGTCCTATAATTCTCAGTTCTTGATGGAAGGTTCTCCTTACCTGCGTTTCTGAGTCCTATCTTCCGGCCGATTAGCCCAACTTACCTGCGACATGTGGATGGAGGACCGCTGGCCGATCGCCTTGGTCAGAGTTTCCCAGTCAGCTTGTCTTATAAATATTTGTAAATAAATTATGCCACATTCTACATCATTTTATTACATCAAGCATAGAGAAGCGGTATAGAATATATCTTTATTCGAACATGGGCGTTTTTGAACGTCTTAGATTTGAAGTATGTTACTTGTTAATGTGAGGGTATTACATGACGGAGAGAAAAAATTACCTGAAAAAAGTGACTCCAACAGAAAATATACACAGAACAAACGTAGCCTTACATATGCTATAATACTGTTATCAATTAGTTACGGAAAATTCTTCTGGATTCGGACGGTAAGTATCAGGCTGCTACAAAGACGCTGCTATCATTGCCGGGTGGCCCGGCATGGCGGCGACTTGTGGCTGTTGGACCGCCGGACGATCGTCTCCCCCTGCGGATCGGCAAGGTCAGCTTGCCCACTCGACCTAATACTTTAAAAAAATGATACTTTGAAAAAGTGATACCATACCATATTCAGAATAATAAAGCTATAACATATGTTTTTATCCAATGTATAACGGAATGTTGGAACTGACAAGCTCGCAAATTTGCTGTGAAATTACCCCCGGAAAACTGGGGATGGCCAAAATTGCCGAAGACTCCACGTTCGCGGCATAACGTTTAGCTGTGCCCCAATGTGCACCGGGCTGGCGGCTAGTCGGCACTTTGTGAGATAAATTCTCTTACAGCTGATGACTTGTGCATCGTTAAAGACGCGCTATTTTTTGTTGAAAATTGTACATGTAGTTGTAGTTGTACCTATCCCTGTACCGACATGAGAGAGGTGCCAACATCGCTACCTGAAGCCGCTCAATTGCAAGGGGACAAGTCAGTTTTGTCTAACTGGCTGGTAAAACAAACATGAAACCTGACCCCATCTCATTAACTTTGCGTCTGGCGATCGGAAACGCGTGATGGTTTAATTGTTTAACTCTTACGCGACATTACCTCAACTCTACCGCGTGATGCGTGATTCGTTAATGCATAATGAAGAACGCGTTAATGCATAATGTGAAAAACGCGACAGAATGTTTACATTGACGCAAGCTGTACGTGAGGGCGAAACCTCCTGAGGGCGAAACGACCTGAGGGCGAAACGTACTGAGGGCGAAACGACCTGAGGGCGAAACGTCCTGGGGGCGAAACGTCCTAGGGGCGAAACGTCCTAGGGGCGAAACGACCCGACACCGTGTGGTTGTATCAGGACTTTTGTTGTTGTTGTTGTTGTTGTCCTTGTTTAGAGTCTATTTTTCCGCTAGACGTAGTCTCATGGTGTTGTTTGTCGACTTGGTACTTTCTTGTGTCAGCTGTTCTCATGTGCTTGTCCTCAGGTGCTCTGCGCATGTGTGATTTTGGAACTGAGTCTTGTTGCTTAGTCTTCCGCTTCAAACCTGGCGGTGGCCTCAATGTATGATGAAAAAGTCTTGTACATGCTGTAATTTACGTCGTCCCCCAAATCCTCCCTCATCCCTGCCAGCGTTATTATGTCATCCGATCTTGCTTCCTTCTTTATGTTGTGTGTCTCAAAGATGCTCTCGACTTCGTTCAGTAGTTTGTGCCTCTGTCGCTCATATCTGCCGCAGCTGTACATGAAGTGCTCTGTGGTTTCTCTTGTACCGCATTCCTTGCAGTTTGGTGACACTTCGGGGTCAATCCAGTGCTTGTATGTGTTGAGGTTGGTGTGGCCGCTTACCAGCTGGTTTATAGTGATTTGTGTAGACCGTTTCCCCCCAACTTTGCACTTTTTCCTTGTGCTTACTCCAATCCTCTGCGTGTGACTGTGTCCTTCCTGCATTTCATCTCTTCTTTTCCACTTTTGGCCGTCAAAGCACACAGTGCTCGGGCAGGTAGAAATGCGTCAAGCTTGGGGCGTCATTCAGCCTTGGGTGGGAAATAGCGGACAACCGATTTTATTCTTGGGACCACCGAAAGACCACTATGACGTCAGCTGACCACATTTGCATGCAGCTTTTTCGCACCGATTACTAGTACTAGTCTGGTTACCAAACCTATTTTATAGCTCCCGAGTCCTACATCCTCTCCGCAAAAATAGCGGATGTAGGAGCTATAAAATAGGTTTGGTAACCAGACTACCGATTACTGCCCAAAGATACCAGTTTCACACTTCCCAGAGAATGCACCGTCAGCACACTTCTGTTTCTAGTGGAAAGCGGAATAACGTAAACGTGCCTGCGATTTAATTTTACGACAGTTCTCTCAGCGCGGGAAAGGCGAAGCAACCATTAGTAGGAGGACGGTAGTTATTACTACCAAGGAATTGAACCTCCTTGTTACTACGATGGTTCTCTTTTTACCACGATCGAAAGAGAAAAAACGTAAGAAAGTAAGTTTGAAACTCCAAACAGATGTGAAACTAACGGGGCAGAAAAGACAGGAAAACAAACTTCACGTCAACTGATCCAAATCTATCAGTTCATATTCGGATGCATCACCTTCAAATATAGCAATATTGTCAGAATTAATATTGCAGTGTATTTTTCGTAGCGACTAGCTTCACCAGCTTGATACGGCAACAGGCCATCTTGCTTTGACTTTCCCGAGAGAACTGTCGTAAAATCTCAGGCACGTTTGCATTATTCCGCTTTCCACTAGAAACGGAAGTGCGCTGAAGGTGCATTCTGGGAAGTGTGAAACTGGTGAATGCTGCCCCGTGAGAATCTGATGGTGTTATGGCGGTGTTTCCACGTCAGGTCACTTGGGGTCATCATAGCTACCTAGTCCTGCTTACCCATATAATGTCCGTCATAATGGCACAAGTTTAAACTGTAATTTCCAACACAAGAAATATTTGACTGTACAACTCCAGTCTTTGTGAAGGAAGAAGAAATCCACCGCTTCCATGACGTCACGTTATGCAGATGACACACGTGACTCACGGATGGTTGTAAAGCCTTGATGTAGATGGCCCCGTGCAAAAAAGTCCGGCTGGGAGTCCAAGATTCTTACTTTGTCAAATGAGACCGAATGTCCAGGCGATTCCATATGTATATGTTGTGAGACTTCCAAAGTAGTCGAGGTAGGTCTAAGAACCTAGCCTTACTACTAGTAAGTGATCTTTCAGTCTCTCCAACATATGTTTCCGTACATGTGCCCTTGGAATTCTGTCCTTGACACTGTATATGGTCCGTCATTGTTGTAATGTCGCTTGAGAGCTTTCTGGTTCTGTTGTTGATAGTTGACTTTATAGTTTCTACATTTTACGGCTGAGAAAGCAAAATACTGTAAAATGCTTTATGTTCGCGAGGACTAAATTTCACAAAACAGGGTAAATAAAGAGTTCGCAAGGGATTTTAGTTCCCGAAACAAAAGAACCAAATACCAAAAGAAATGCCGCCTCTTGATAGCCCAACGCCCGATCACTTCAATCATTTCCCGATCGCAGGGTACACGCGGTCACAACAATGCAGCACTCAAAAAATACAGAATATGTCGGCCAGACTTCAATAATTTTCCTATCGTAGGGAACGCCAGGTTGTAACGATACAGCACACAAAAAATAAAGACTAACATCCTTGAATAGTTTCATCAGGTTGGTAAGTCACTGAATAAAGAGACTCTTTCTACACAACCAAGTGTTTTATTCAGCCGACGTTTCGGTGAGTCGGTGACCATCTGTCACCTTCCTCAGGGTAATTCACCATTACCCTGAGGAAGGTGACAGACGGTCACCGAAACGTCGGCTGAATAAAACACTTGGTTGTGTAGAAAGAGTCTCTTTATTCAATAAAGACTAACAGTACATGAATATGTCGGCCCGACGGCCTGTAAACAAAGGACGTCTAGCGCGTCACTTGTGAGTTTGGTTTAAACAGTTGTGCATTTTTATTTAAAAATTGCCCGTTGAAGACTGTAGTTTTACCTAGAGTCTAGACTCAATTAATTGTTTCTTACGCTTCACACATCACTGTGAATCCCTTTGCGCCTCCCACCGGAACTTTTGATGGACTAGCACATTAACTAGATCGAGCTAACTTTTCTGTGGTCCAGTCAGGTTCCAGCAGGAACGGTGACCCCATTCAATTTGTGTCATCTGCTTACACAAAATAAATTGGAAGCATCGCGGCACTCCAATATTCTCCTGTTTGTTAACTCTTGAAAATGTGTGATACCGCTTTGAGTTCAATGTTCTCCTGCGAGACTCATTGTGCATGCGGGGTGAGAACTTTGAGTGGTGCGTGGCGGGTCCGGCACTGGATCGTGATACGTTTTTGTATGCACGGAGGATGAGTATCCCCGGTATTTGGAATCAGCTGCCCGGTCCGGTCCACATACACAGCTGCCCGGTCCGAGGGCGGTTATGGGGGTTTTGAGTATTGCATACGGCGGAGCAAGCTTTTCTGTGTGCGGTTGCGACCCTTCTCAGAATTAGCAATGGAATCTCAACATCATACAGTACACCCAGTAAACAAGAGTTCCACGACCTCATATCTCCATGAAATATGGTTTCCTGAACACAAATAACATATAATTGATATCCTTTGGCAATGTTTCATGTCAACGCGTTATCATTAATTATGCATATGACCTGTACATTAACATAATATATGTATGGTGTTGTAAACTTTTAACTAACTTACACATGTCACAAGTATGAAATTCCCATCAATGACCACTAAGGAATTATATAATTTTCATATTAATTATGCAAACGAGGTCTATATTTGCATAACTGGTATCTGTTGATATTCTACCTGCGATAGATTATACACATTACATGTATGACATTGACACATTACATGCATGTGTCAATGTAAAACACTGGAATTTCATAATTTTCTCATTAATTATGCAAATTAAGTCCTCATTTACATAATTTGCATTTAATTATGTACATCTCTGTGTAAGCTTCCTGCATACCAAAAATCATGATAATACGTTGCTCCTTTCTGGACTTATATGCTCTTAAAAATTTCTTCAAAAAAAACCCTGCAGTTCCAGCACAAGCTGCTAGGGGGACCAAACCCACACCACTTATTCCTGACAGGAACAGCTATCTGCCACCAAAAAATCAAAACCATAGCATGTTCAGGACAAAAGATACAAAAACCGGAAGTTCTGCTGCAGTACCAAGGTCAGCCACCAGGAGGCCCAGATTTGACCTTGACCTTTGTCTTCCTAAGACCTACCTACATACCAAATATCATCACCATCCATAAAGGCGTTCTTAAGTTATGCTCACCAGTAATTGGCGGAAACACACACAGACAGACACACACACAGACAGACAGACAGACACACAGACAGACAGACCCAAAACAATATCTCCATTTTTCATGGAGATAATAAAGTACACCCAGTAAACAAAGTATTCCGTGTCAGGAATAGAGGTGAACCTTAGTGTTCTGCAAGGCATGTGTCCTTGCGTCCAGTTGAGTGCGTCCTGGAAACATTCATACATATATTATTTTTGTTGTTGGAGATATAAAAAATTCAATGGCCTAAAGTTAAAGAGATGATGATTCCTAGTCATGAGATTTTAAAATAAAATTCTTACAAAGTTACATTATGCATTCTGCAGACTTTCAAGGAAGCTGTGAGCAACTTGCACCCTTCACCGACTGACAGCTGTTCCCTCTGGTTAAACAATGCAACTGTAGCAGCTCTGCCCAACAAGGCCAGTCGACACAACACTCCGTCACAAGCACATGCCCTCACCAAGATCGTCCGCAGCTGTATGGCAGGCTGCAGGGAGGAATGCATTGTGGTGAATAAGACATCAGTTAATGTGAAAGAGTTCATGCTCCTGGCATTTGCTGTTGGTTTGCCATATCATGTTAAAATCACTAAGAGATGTTCTTTTAAATTTTTACCTTCGCCAAGAAGGTTATGTTTTCCACAGTGTGCGTGTGTGTGTATGTGGTTTAGCACGATAACTTACAAGAAGCTATGGATGGATAATGTCATAAAAAACTGCCATCCATAGTTTACAAATACATGTACAACCCAGGTTGACAGAATCTGATACAGTAACAACCAAATATATATATATATATATATATATATATATATATATTTGTGTGTGTGTGTGTATATACAAACATCATACTTATGTCTGTAAAAAAACAAAAATGCTTACAAATACAAAAATTTAAACAAAACAAAAAAACAGTCTGAGAACATTCACAGAAACGTCAGAACATTCTTAGACATACAAAGACAAAAACTATGAAGTTAGAACACACCAACATCAGAGGGCTTCAAAACAACATCCAGTTTACAACAGTAATATAAAGAAACATCACAGTACATGTACACATGTATCTACATACAAACATCAGAGGCCTTAGAAATACAACTTCAGGTGTATCCAGAAATATCAGAACATTCATAGGAAACAAACATAAAATTCAGAGAAACACAAACCTTGAAAGGTTTACCAAAACTTAAGCATCAGAACAGTCCCCAATACTAACAGTAAATGTAATGTTCTTGCACATGTACATGTACAATGTACTAAACCTTCTCCTTGCTGCCTAACCCCATAACCTATACAAATTTTGTTCCAAACGGCTACCTTTGACTATTGATAGGATAGCGATAACGTTACAGAAAAGGCTGTTATAGATCCTTCGCAGCAGTTGGTTTTGTCACAACCTGCTTAAAAACACTGCGACATTAAAATCACATAATTATCTACATTGTATGTTGAATATGATTGCACTTTGGTGGGAAAATATAGGTGTGGGGCCTCATGGTTTGGGTTAGAATCTCAAGCAGGTAATATAATGTATTATCAATATTTTGCCCTTGGAAAAAAATCACAACAATTTCCTTGTTCCACTGAGGTGAAAATGAATGCCTTTAAGCTTTGGTTAGCAGCGTTTCAGATAGGACATAAAGTGGACATTTTAGAGCCAAGTATCCAAAGCCACACCTCAAGCACATAAAAGAACCCAACATATCTTAACCTGGGTACCATCCGGATTTTGGCTCCCCTATGGTCGAAAAAATCACGATTTTTTCGAGCATAGGGGAGCCACAATCCGGATGGTACCCAGGTGAACCATATCTATCAATAAAAGGGTTCATCCCAGTGTAAATGGATTAAACCTATTAGTCTGGATTATGCTGGGTGTTCTTGAGCTGCAAAACTGACCAGTGAGTCATGGTTGACAGGTTAAATTGCTAACAAAGAAAAAAGCAAAATATGCCAATAGTCATTGTTTCACCATGATACACCTTTTGGACACATGTTTCCAAACTAGTATGAAGGGCTGACCTGATATTGTCTCCCTTTCAGCTTGTCTGTGAGAAGAGTGAAGTCTTTGCTTCAGCCTGTGCGGTCTCTCGTGTTTTTCCTTGTTTCACAAGAAAGTCAGGAGCATCACAGAGACGCAAAATTGTGGTGGAGTTTCTCCTTGTGGATGGCAGCGAGAAAAAGACCATCTCCGAGGATGAAGCCAAATGTCTTCAGGCAGCCAGTAATGCAGTACGTCTGACAGCCCAGATTGTGGACACACCTTGCAATGAGATGAACACAGATGACTTCTTGAATGTAGGTTAGGCCCCCTTTCCACTAGGGTGTGATTGTGCTGTGACCGTATGGCGACCAAAGATTTAACCGAACATTCAACAAATATTATATACAGTATATGGAGCGATTTTTTAATGGTTTGTGCGTTTTGTTGTCTTTTAAATCATACTTTTACATCTTGCATCATATTCCAACGATTGACATGTACATGTATTATGAAATTAAGGGTTACATTAATTAAATTTGGTCGCTGTACGGTCGCAGTGCAATTGCAGCCTTAGTGAAAGGGGGTGTAATAAGTCAAATCTAGAATTAAAGAGTCAACATAAAATTTTGCTTTTTTAAAGAAAATATTTGCTAATTAGTAAATTTGATGGTTTAATGCCTATCAACACAATGTCATGGCTGGGCAGTTCTCAGTACATAGCTGTGCATGTTCTGACATTTCAGCTTTGCTAAGAAAATTTACAATCATACAAATTGGAATTTTAGAAAATTTGTTTTATTTTATGTCATCAGTTATGCAAATTGTTGGAATTTTAAACAAGCTTGGCAATAAAAATTCTTGCCATGGCTTCTAGTCATTCAGTGTTGTTGATCAGTTGATGTAATGAAATGGATAAGACTGTAAGGACACTGAGCTTCAAAGTTCTGATAGACACTGGTACTCATATCTCCAAGCCACTTGATTATATTTCAGCCATACCATAGGTACTGTATTGGTATTTCTCTCATGTTTCTCCTCCTCCACCTGACTTTTCATTAAATGGATTCAATTTCTTAATTTTTGGGCCAAATGACCTGAAATGTGGCACGGAGGTAGGGGGGCCAAATACCCCAGACAATATTTCCATTTTTTTGATACAGGGTTTTAAAATTATTTTAATTGTTGTTGTTTTTTTGGTCATTTTCAGGCAATAAATGTACATTTTGGGACCTGGAGCCCTGTTATTAAATCCGAATGCCCCGAAATTTGGTACGGGGATACCTTGGACACATGCCCACACAACGTCATTTAGGCTTTTGACATACACCACTTGAAAATTGTGTAAAATAAGGCTTTTTTTTGCAATTTTCGGACAAAAATGTACATTTTTGGCCCCTGTGCCCTAATATTACAACCAAATGACCTCAAATTTGGTATGGGGATACCTTGGACTCATGCTCACAGGATGCCATTGATGCCTTTGGCATATACCATGTCAAAATTGTGTAAAATAGGGCTTTTTTGCTTTTTTTTGGACAAAAAATGTACATTTTTGGCTCCTGTGCCCTAATATTTTTATATAAATGACCTGGAATTTGGTATGAGGGATAATTGGACACATGCCCACAGAACATAATTCAAATTTCTGGCATGCAGCACTGTGTGAAATGGGAATTTTTTGCTATTTTCAGACAAAAAATGTAAATTTTTGGCTCCCATGCTCTGATATTAAAACTGAATGACCTGAAATTTGGTATGGTGGATCCTTGGACACATGCCCACAGAACGTTATTCACAGTGCTGGCATACATCGCTTTGAAATTGTGTAAAATGGGATTTTTTTTGCGATTTTCAAACAAAAATGTACATTTTTGGCTGCTGTGCCCTGATATTAATCCCAAATGACCTGAGATTTGGTATGGGGAAGCCTTGGACACATGCCCACAGAACGTTATTCACAGTGCTGGCATACATCCCTTTGAAATTGTGTAAAATGGGATTTTTTTTGCGATTTTCAAACAAAAATGTACATTTTTGGCTGCTGTGCCCTGATATTAATCCCAAATGACCTGAGATTTGGTATGGGGAAGCCTTGGACACATGCCCACAGAACGCTATTCACACGTTTGGCATACGTCACTTTAAAATTGTGTACAATGGAACTTTTTTGCCATTTTGAATGTACATTTTTGGCTCCTGTGCCCCAATACTAAAAGCAAATGACCCAAAGAACTCTTTTACTAAAAACCTCTATATGGGGGTTTTGAGAATATTTGTTACTGAAAAGAACTACATGGGGGTTTATTAACACTGTAAAGCACTGTGTGGGTGTTTTGAGAACAATTGTTACGAACTTAGGGGTATGAAACACTAAATGGATGGAAAAGGTTGATATGGAACAGTCCATTTTGGAATCGGGAAGGAAATGGGCTGAAATATGCTGTATTTGCTCTGAAGCAAATGTCGGCTTTTATAGTTTCTCATTAATTTTTCTTCTATTACTGTCAAGGTTCATATCCTTATAATATGAAAGGATTCTGTCTAGATCGCTGATGTCATTATACATGTACTCTCTCTTCTGGAGAAAGCATGCAATGGGTGTCAGTTGGCCTTCAGTCCCCTGGTACAAAATGTATAATTATATGTACATGTAGCTATATAGTACATGACATGCTTCTCTACATGTATACATGTACATGTACATGTAGCTATATACAGTCGAACCTGCCTATGCGGCCACCTCTTCAAGCCAGTCGCCTGGCCATCGCGGCCACTTTTTCTCGGTCCCGGAAATTTTCCCCATCGACGCAAGCATTAATCGACCTGCCCAGGGCAGTCACCTGGCCAACGCGGCCGCGGCCACCACGAATTGGGTCCGCCCATGACCCGATCCCTTCCCATGGCGGCCGGTCGACGGGGTCATATAATTCTTTAAATTTTTCAATCAATACCTTCCTGTGGCTGCTCCTGTTGTAGGACCTCCCCCACCAGTTACCACAGAGATGATCTGCACTGCACTCAGCAGAATGAGGTGTGGTAAGGCGGTAGGCCCTTCAGGCATCAACGCTGAGATGCTAAAAGCTTCGGGCGAGGAGGGTATTGAGCTGACCAGGCAACTAGCAGAGGCAGTTTTCAGTAACGGTTCTGTGCCCAGTGAGTGGGAGAAGAGCTTTATCCTCAACCTCTACAAGGGGAAAGGTGAGGCCCTGGAACGGGGAAACTACAGGGGTCTCAAGCTTACAGACCATGTCCTGAAACTGCTAGAACGCGTCTTGGACTCTGCCATCCGTAAGATGGTGAACATCGACGAGCTTCAGTTCGCCTTCGTGCCTGGCAAAGGCACCACTGATGCCATCTTCATTGTGTGTCAGCTCCAAGAGAAGTTCATCGCTGCTAAGAAACCCCTTTACTTTGCCTTTGTCGATCTGGAGAAGGCTTTTGATCGTGTCCCCAGAGAGGTACTAGTACTGTGGTGGGCGCTAAGAAGTCTCGGTGTAGAGGAGTGGGCTGTGAAGGTGATCCAGGCTATGTACACCAATGCCAGGAGCCGTGTGCGTGTCAACGGACAGTACAGCGAGGAGTTCGGTGTCGGAGTGGGGGTGCATCAAGGATCAGTCCTCAGTCCCCTTCTTTTTATCCTTGTCCTGGAGCTTCTGTATGCCGATGACCTGGTAATCATCGCAGATTCCCTGGAGGAATGCATCGCAAAGCTGAAGGCTTGGAAATCAGGCATGGAACGCAAGGGTCTTCGGGTGAACATGAACAAGACCAAGATCATGATATCAGGCCTAGGTCTGAACAAGCTGAAGGATACTGGTGCCTTCCCGTGTGCTGTGTGTAGCCTGACCGCGGTGCGGAACTACATCTGTCCAAGGTGCCGTGGTGAAGCCAGACCACTGGATTGTCGCCCCGCTACCCAAGTTACAGTGGACGAGGTGGCATTGGATGTGGAAACCAACTTCTGCTACCTCGGGGACATGCTCTGTGCTGGCGGTGGATGTGACCTCGCTGCCACTACCAGATGTCGTGTTGCCTGGGGTAAGTTTAAGAAGCTGCTACCCGTCCTGACCGCCAGGCACCTGTCCTTCAAGACCCGTGGCAAGGTGTACAGCTCATGCATACGAGCAGCCATGCTCCATGGGAGCGAGACATGGGCACCTACTGCATCTGTACTTCAGCGTTTGCGCCGAAACGACAGGTCCATGATTAGGTGGATCTGTGGTGTCAAAGCCCAGAACGAGACCCCTTCAGCTACCCTGCTTGCCAAGTTAGGTGTGGAAGACATCTCTTCAGTGTTGCGGGCACGTCGCCTCCGATGGTACGGGCACGTCAAAAGGGCAAGTGGCTGCATCAATACCATCGTAGACTTGCAGATGCCAGGCAACAGAGGTCGTGGCAGACCCAGAAAAACATGGTCAGAGTGCATCCTGAAGGACGTCAAAGAGTGCGGTCTGTCCAATATAGACCCGCAGGACAGAGCTGCTTGGAGGCGTGGCGTCCAAAATAGCCGACTGCTGCCCACCCCTGGGACAGGGAAAACGGCAGCAGGGAAATCAAAGCCAGGATAGTGAGTGAGTGTGAATCAGTGGCGACATTGATTCTCAAACCGACCAGTTTGTCTTGGGTTTCTACTGCCGGGCGATGTTTTCGTCTAAGGACAAAGATGGCCGCCGCTGGGTGATTTGGGATCAATGGAGCAGTCTACTACGTGATATGGGGGGGAATTTCAGCACGCTGTAATTGTTCTAGACGAAATTAAAACTTATTTGGTAGGGTTAAATCGTGTTTTGGAACAATTAAAGTTACTGTACTACAGTTTGTATCATCCGTGGTGTCGATGTACTGAACTGTACACCGTAGATAGAAATCGATTAAACCGTGAATACACTCACAAGGGGCTTACAGCCGGTATCCGGTCGGTATCCTGTCAAAGCGCTCGAAAATGCGGTACTCAGAAAATTACAGTACAGTACATATTGAATTTGATGAATCGAATTTGAAAACATTGCTCCATTTGCCAGAAACTGTAAAGTTTAGGCCCCGGGAATCTAAAGATACCTGCAGTATTTGACATTGAAACACCTCGAATCGGAGAACTCTCAGTCATGTTGTGAGTCGGGAGAAATGACCCTCTTCAAGCAGGTCACCTGTCCAACGCGGCCACTTCTCTCCGGTCCCCTGGGTGACTGGCTTGAGCAGGTTTCACTGTAGTACGTGACATGCTTCTCTACATGTATACATGTAGTTGTTGTTGGCTTCTTCTTCGGTTCCGAAGATCTTAGGAAGGAAGTCCCTTGCAGGCCTTCATGTGACTATGCAGTGTCCTATTCTCGACCTGCAGGTCCTACGGCAGGACGGGCATGTGAAGGTCTCTGCTGCTGACGGCTGGGTGACTGCAGCCTTCCTTCGCCTCCTCTTTTCCTCTGCTGCCTCTATTTGGGCTTTCTCCCATTTTTCAGCTCCTTCTCTCGACGCTGCTCTCCAGGCACTTCTGTCGGAGGCCACACTTTCCCATTCCTTTACTGGGATGCCAGCTGCAGTGAGTTGCCGGGGTCCTTAAAGCGCTTTCTGGGGGCTCCCCTGTCTCTCTTGCCCTGACACAGTTCTCCGTAAAAGACGGCTTTGGGCATTCTGGAGTCCTCCATTCGTGCCAGATGGCCAGCCCATCGGAGCTGCCTCGTCATCAGCATTGTCTCTATACTGTGGAGGTTTGCTTTCTCAAGGACTTCAGTGTTGGTCACATAGTCCTGCCACTTGATTCCCATGATGCATCGTAGGCATCATTGGTGGAACCGTTCCAGAAGTTTCACCTGCTTCCGGTACAGGACCCATGTTTCAGCACCGTAAAGGAGAGTGGTGACAACTACTGCTCTGTACACCTGGATCTTAGTCGACAGTCGCAGTGATGAGTGGTTCTTCTGTAGATGCCCGAACGAACTGCTAACTTTCTGGTCAGGGAAAGGAAGTGAGGAACGCAGACTGTCAGGAGTTGGATTTATGATAGAAAACAGTATTGCCAACAAGCAACAGAACAAAAGCTATATAGTACGTGACATGCTTCTCTACATGTATACATGTACATGTAGCTATATACATGTAGTACGTGACGTGCTTCTCTACATGTATACATGTACATGTAGCTATATACATGTAGTACGTGACATGCTTCTCTGATCTTGAAGGAATTCAAATGAGATAATCAATATTATCCACCCTCTAAGCCCCGCCCACCATTTGAAGTATCCTGCTGTGCCAGTCTGTATCTGAGTATTCATCCACAGGACTCCACTGGGATGTGTGATAATAATCTCCAAGCAGATCATAGGGTGGCCAAAGACAGTATCCAATTGGCTAGACAGTTACCATTCAGCCACCCAAAATGATTAGGATGTGTGGCCAGTACTGCAGAGTGACATGAGAAAAATGATATTTTGTAATAGGTCTTTGTTGTGGAAACATTTAATGTAATGACCTCTGCAATACCTGAAATAGTGTCTTATTTTTTCTGCAGGAAATTCAGACTGTTGGGAGCCAAGTGGGCATCACACCTGTGATCATCCGTGGGGAGGAGCTGAGACAGAGGGGGTTTGGAGGTGAGCTATTCCCCAAAGGCTCCTTCTCATTGCAGCATGCCATATTTCATTGTCTACATTTGGCAATCTCCATCTCTGATAAAATCCCCATCTTTGATAAAAGAATCTGATATGTTTGGTGAAGAAGGTTCAGGCACCAGTTTTGTTGTGCTTTGTGAAGGTATCTTTGGAGTGGGTAAGGCAGCAGACCATCCTCCTGCACTAGCCATACTGAGTCACAAACCCACAGGTGCTACACAGACTGTGGCATGGGTTGGCAAGGGGATTGTGTACGACACAGGAGGACTTAGCATCAAGGGCAAGGTGAGTCGACTCCCAGTAGAATAGTCATTTGGAAGTTACTGTCTTACAAAAAATGAAACTTTATCTTGACCTTGAAGTAACATGCCTCCCATTAGTTATTACCTTCACCAAGAAGGTTATGTTTTCGGTAGCATTCGCATGTGTGTCTGCCAACAAGATAATTCGAGAGGGCTTGGCTGGATAGTCTTGATATTTGATACGTGGGTAGGTCTTGGTGAGACCTCGAAATAGTTAGATTTTGGGCCCCCTTGTGGCTTTCCATGGTAGTGCAATTAAACTTCCGGTTTTGATATCTCGTGATCTGGACGTGCTAGGGTCACAAATTTTGGATAGTAGACAGCTTTTGTTTGCAGGAGAATAACTCAAGAACCATTTGACGGATCGTCATGATTTTTGTAGCTTGAGTGATGCTTGACATAATTAAATAACATTTATGAAAATCAGGGTCTAATTTGCATAATTAATGAGTATATTATTTATTATAGCTGTGTTCCATGATAGGACTACATGTATTCAAACTTGTGAATGAGAATGTACTATAATTCCATAGTGGTGATCAGCAGGAATTTCATACTTGCGGCATTTACAAGTTAAGTGAAGGTGAACATCATTAAACATAACTTCAAATCATGACCTCATTTGCATGATTTATCCGGAAATGCTACAAGGCGACAATCCTCCGTGATGTTTTAGATATATATAGTGCACTACATATTATTTATTTGATAGGGTATCGTAGTAGGTGCAAACCATAAGTCACAATCCCAACAGATACTCACAAACGAATATACATGTACATGTATACAACAACCACCTAATACAATGTATCTGCTTATAGAACCTCGTCTACCACATAACTACTTAACCTACGGCCTATTCCACAGGATTATGAAAATAGGGGTGTTTCTGAAATGTATGCATTTACCTAAAAAAAATTGCCATGGTAAAAACAAAAACACGTGCATCATCACGGACATAACGGCACACCACATGCCCAATAACATAGAAATACATGTACAACGTACAGAAGTACCATGACTTTTAGGTGCGAACACATTTGAGAATTTCAGCCCATACTTAAACCATGGCGATGCACAGCTGTTTCTCATTAACGAGCATACCCTACATCTACCTGAAGGAAAGGCACCCCCCCTATTCAAAACAATGAGTTTTTTGCGGCCAGTCCCATATGCCTCTAAATGTAGGGGTGCTTCTAAATATTACATTGAACACGAAAATAGCTACGCTAAAAATTAAAATATGTGCATCATCACAGGCATGCCTGCAGACGACGTATGAAATTACATGCCGATTAAACAAAGGGAACTGTGGGTTTTAGCTGCGAATACGAAAAACTGGCTGACCACAATACTCCTGCAGGAGGTATACCTCCGTCACGGAGTAAAAATAGCCTTCTTTGTTAAGACTGTCATTGGGTGGAGAATATGATCAACTGATATATGTATAACTCATCAGTGGTCGAAATACTTTTTTTCAGTGATCTGCAATATTGCAGAAGAGTCAAAATTTCGTCCTGCAATTTAGAAATACTTTCTGCAAATACACAAGCCCCCATATTACAACCTTCTCAAACCAATAATGCCTATTTTTACATCATGACACATGCAGTAACAGGATTGCACTAGAACTACATTGTACATAACTGAAGTTGCGATGTCACTACATAATTTTTGTACCTAAAATTGACATGTGTAAAATGGTAAGAAAACAGAAACAATTAACTTGAACATTTATAGAAAGCAATTAAATGAGCACAATGTTTTGATGGACTCGTTACTTGTCAAGGAAGGTAAATATTCCTGGAATAGTATCGTAAATAATTTGCCACAAAAAAAAAACAACTTGAAGAAGTTAATAGAATCAGTAATAGAATTACAAGAAAATTATGAAAAACACACGATCTTTCCTTGCTAAATTGGACACAATAAGTTGACAATATTTACATTCTAAATAAAAATTTGCACATTTATTTTCCTGGGCGCGATCTTCGGCGAGAGTTTCTACAAAATTTCTTGATCTGCCAAGTCTAGATCTGTGTCGGCCTCCTCAGCCGCCTCCTCGAGAATCCAACCGCGACAGCAACCATCCCGAGTTTTGCCGATCTCGCGGGTGCGCGATGGGTTGCTATTTCAGTCCCGATTGCCGTCGGTTTTCTCAAAGAACGACAAAATCGTCTTTGTTTTCTTGGTGTTTCATCGGCCTGACTGGCTCCGGAGCCATGTTTTGCCGCGTTGCCTGCTGGGAAATGCTCGGCGAAAATTGCCGAGGCAGTTGTTGTGTCCTCCCGGGTGACGAAATCTAACATCGGAAAATGGCGAGTGCCCTTATTTGGTTATCGTCGCCTTTCGTCACATGGTCGGAATTGCTCAACTTTGACCCCAAATTCCCTTATATGGGACCATACTAGTCAGCTGCAAAACACCACCAGGTTCGTGCGACGCGGGTTTTCAGTCTATTCACAGCGCCGCAACTTTGCTAAATTGAAAACTATTGAATCCGGACCCTATTTTTTCCTTCTGCAAAATTGCAGATTGTATGATTTTTTCTTCTGCAATTTTGAAAATCTATCTGCAAATTGCAGATTGCAGACGGGTATTTCGAACACTGCTCATACAAATTCTATTTGCAACATTTAGAATTCGTCAGTCGTTAGAGGTTAACATAATTTGCCAAAGGTATGAGGTCATGGAACTCTAGTTTGCTATATGAGTTGGTGACCGACAAAGATATGTAAAAAAATGTATTTCTATACAATGTTCAATCTCAGCTTTCTACAATAATAACTGGAAGTTGGTTAGGGATAATCATTTCTTAAACCAACAAATGTAAACCAGGTAACATCTTTCAGTAAAGTTCCATCCTGCACGGAGAGTTGTCTGTGACAATAGAACATAGCCTTTATTCCAGTCTTAGCTTTAGTTCACTCCCAAGATCAGCTGTTCTTCGAATTCCACAAGTTGTGAAAAAGCGACATGCATTTAACTGCATACTGCTGAAGACCCCACCTACAATGTAGGGCAGCTGGGAAGTTTGATGGTTCCTTTCTGGTGGGGTAGCAGGTCATGGGGAGCAGACTAAGACTGGACTCCAGGCTAGATACATGTAGAACATTCCATCAATAAATTCCTGACTCACATACTGATATATTTGACAAACTCAAGCAGCTTTAACCTTCACTTTGCCCATACTGCTGTACATGTAGGTCAGAAACACACAAAGACAGACAAACTTACTACATACATTATACACACAGACATGCCCAAACAATACTTTTTACCTTTGGGGGTGTAGAACTAAAAGTACATGTACTAGCAAGCTTGTTCCATGTACATGTACATTTCTTTACAACGTAAGTTGAATCAACCCTACTACATTGCAAATAAGTGCCATTCAGGAAGTGGAGGTGCCAAAATATGATGCCTTAAAAGTGCATTTAAAACAATGCCTCATGTGGGATGTTTTAGTGCCAACCATAAATGTCAGAGATAATTGCACAAATATCTTGAAAAGTGGAAGTAAATTACAATCACTCAAGACTTAGTAGTTTTCAATTAAAACATCAATTTTTGGTGCAAAATGTTTCATAATGACCCTTTAATGCACTTTTTTTTAATGATGTTACCTAAAGGTAAGATTGTGTAGTTACATGTATTCTGTGTTATGTTTTACTGGACAGACTGCTATGCCAGGCATGAAGAGAGACTGTGGCGGTGCTGCTGCTGTTCTAGGGGCATTTTGTGCTGCTGTCCAACAGGTAATGTTACATGCTCTCAATTATTTTCCATTTTGATGATCCGGTCAGATTTTTTACATTCTCTATCGCTCTAGATTGGGCAATCTGCGGCTTCCTTAAAACTACATTGTACCAAGCCCACTGCTCTCTCAGTCATCCTTCAAAACTACATGTATGTGACTCATTGTGAGAGTGCAGATCCTGCTAAATGACGAGGAGCATACATGTAAGTGAACAGACTTTGAGAGCTTTTACAGGACAGCATCTTTTTTTTTATTTACTTCGGTATTCACCTCAAAACAAGGCTCGTGAAAGCCACTTGCATGTTTTGGGTTACAATGAGGACTGCGTGGTCAGATGTTTGTTCACCCTAGATTTCAACCGTTGGAGGTCGTACCTAGTGGGGAAACATTCACGGGGTAGCTTGTTCCACAATAAAGTGGTTCTGGGAAAGAAACTGTTGGCATGGAATTTTCTCTTGAGTGAGGGAGTATTGAGGAAGAAAGGGTAATTTTCTGCTGTTGAGATGGCAAAGCGTGTTCTTGCAGAGAATGTTCGGAGTGGGGGTACAAGGGAGTGAAGTTCAGCAGAGGAAATATCGATAGAGTCACGCCAGACTTGCAACATCGCGCCGGTGTGAAAGCGGTTGTAAGGTGGCGAGCAGGTCTCTCCCAACAAGATTTCGCAAACAGTTTTGGACTCTATCTAAACAGCTCAGCGAGCTCTGTGTAGCTCCAGCCCAGATGTGACAACAGTATTCCATTTTTGGGCGGATCTGGCTCTTATACAGATACAGGATGGCAGAGGGAGTTAGGTACTTTATGGTGCGGTACAATGACCCTACCATTTTACCAGCTTCCTTGGCAACAGACTGGATGTAATAGTTCCACTTGAGGTCAGATGTGAATTTGAGGCCCAAAAGGCTATCGAGGCATGCTGTTTCTTTTAGCTGTGTCTCCCCCATATGGACAGAGGGGAGTTTCGGATCAGATCTCTTGTGATGGAAAGAGAGAAGCTTTGTTTTGGACAGATTAAAGGTCACAAGCCACTGATTTCCCCACTGAAAATCCGTTTTACAAGCGGTTTTACAAGTAGAAATCCAGCTGTTTGATGGCTGGTCATTACATCTACGAAAATTTCACAAGGATTTTAGCATGATTTTTTGGGGGGCCATGCCCCCCTAACATTATTTGGGGGGGGCGGCCGACCCCCCTGCCCCCCCGGTGCCGCCGCCACTGCAGCCTGACTGTCCGGAACTGTGCCCGGAAGTGCTGTCAATCATAGTGCCCGGGCACGGTTCGGGACAAGGCCATCGCATGTCCAGAACTGTGCGCGACCTGAGGCACGGTTCTGGACAAACACTTTGTTTATCTAGTAGTTGATTCGCTCTAGTCTGTCGTTGATATTCATCAGGACTATTTAGATCCATGTGTGGGCTTGGTGGATATAAGCACAGTGTTGTTTCCGATTCCAGTACTGTGCTGGGTCAATCTACTTTCTTGGGTATACTACGTGTTGCGTTGTATCAAGAACTCAGAGTATTCGCAATTTAATATCTAACCGTCTCAGATAGGTCAAGCCTTACAAACTGATAGAACCTTTTCATTTTGTTGCAGAATGATACAAGACACTCTGTTTTTGACACAACATGTAAGTCTAAATCATCTTAGACCAGCGTGAAATGTAAAATGTACTTTACAGAGCAAGAATAACACCGATTCTTTCCTATTCTTGTCCCAGCGAAAAACTCCTCCCTCAAAACACTAAGCTCCGCCCCCAAAGCACGGAATGGGACAAGGCCCTTATGTGTCCAGAACTGTGCACAGTCAGGCACGGTTCTGGCAGTCCCCGTGTGTCCCAGAATGTAGATTTGCCCGGGGCACGGTTTGGGACAAGGCACGGTTCGGGACACAACAGGCTCTCCAGTCAGACCTGGAGACCCCCAGCCTCTGAAGTGTATGGAACACTTGGTCGGCCCCTAAACACAGACTACCATGCTCAAAATCACAATTATTTAATGTTACTTTTTCAATTGATCAAAAGCAACTCTTTTGAAGATTTTACAGTATTTTTGTTGTATCTGTGTGGCTAAAAACGTCTTGTAAGATTGTGTTGCATGTGAATGATCCGACTGGTTCACAATTGTTACCGACAGCTTTAGAAAAAGCCGAAAGATAATTCATTAATGAGAAAATGCTATAACAGGCTCCTATGCCCGGATGGGATTGGAAGGAAGAACTCTGTCCTGGGAGGAAAAGCTATGGTTGTGACTATGGCTGCTTACAGCTGGCTGAATACATGTACATGTAGCATCTTTTTAAAGCATCCATATCTTTTGAAGGAAATATAATTCATGAACAAAAATGGGTATATCAAAAGAACACATATTCCACAAAAATTCGATCTAATTCACTTAACGAAAAGATATTTTAGAGGCACTTGAAGTTGCTGCACCTCAGAGACCTGTAACCCACAGCCATCTGTGATGATTGCAGTGACAAGAGTTCCACGACCTCATACATTGTACCTTCGCCAAATCATGTTAACCATTTGAACTGACTAATTATACATTTTTTTCTCAGTGATTATGCATGTAAGAGCCTCATTTGCATGAATCATATCAGTTGATCATATGCTCCACCCAATGACAGTCTTATCTTGAGAAAAAAAGGCTACTCTAGCATTTCCTCATAAATTATGCAAATTAGGTCCTGATTTGAATAAATTATGTTTGATGTTCACCTTCACTGAACTTCCAAATATGGCAATTATTAAATTCCCAGCAGTTACCACTATAAAGTTGTGGCAATTTTCCATTAATTATGCAAATTAGGTCTTCATTTACATAATCAATATCTGCCAATGTTCCTGTCGTTCTCAATTACATGTCAGTGTTTCATAGCCCTATTATCAAACACAGCAGATTTATAGAATTTCCTCATTAATTATGCAAATTAGATGCTGTTTTGCATAATTGTAATTTAATTATGTCAAGCACCACTTAAGCTACCTACATACCAGAAATCACGACGATCTGTCAACCAGTTCTTGAGTTATCGTCTCTCGAAGAGTTTTAAACAAAGCGCCCTGCAGTTCCAGAACAAGCTGCTAGGGGGCCCAAACTTACGTGACTTCTTCTACCATCCAAAATTCATGACCCTAGCGCGTCCAAATTACGAGATGTCTCGTTTATTTCAAAACCGGAAGTTCCGCTGCAGTACCATAACAAGCCGCCAGGGGGCCCAAAATCTAATCATTTCTAGGTCTCATCAAGACCTACCCACCAAGTTTCATGACAATCCATCGAAAGCTTCTTGAGTTATCCTGCTAAACCACATTAATACACACACACAGTGTGGGGTCGTGTGGCGTAACTGCAGCGTGTTTGGCTCAGAACCAAAAGGTCCTGGGTTTGAATCCTGTCCGCCGTCACCGATCTTGAGCCCTTGGGAAAGAACACGAATTTCCTCACTTCACTCAGGTGGAAATAAGTACCTAGCTTCGGTTAGGGACGTCCCTCGGATAGGACGTTAAATGGAGGTCCCGTGTTTGGGGAGAGCCACACCACACGCACGTTAAAGAACCCACCACACCTTTCGAAAAAGAGTAGGGGCATGCCCCGGTGTGGGATGGTCCAGATATTACTAGCTGGAAGTTGGAGATTCACTACAAATCACCCGGATGGAGGCCTGGCGAACCCCCGTCTCGTATTAGCCACATGCTGATTTACATCATCCCCCTGACGGAGACCTGGCAACCCTGTCTTGTATCAGCCAACGAAAGGGTAAATGTCACCCCGTAAGGGGCGGTATAACCCCGTCTGAACGGTATAATTCTGCTAGTTGACTACATGTACCTACAAAAATGTACCTAGTACCTACCTGCACACACACACACATACAAACGCTACGGAAAACATAACCTTCTCAGGAAGGTAACTACGGTATATTATAGCAGAATTGCCATGAGAAATGCAACTCAAAATACATTTCCACAAACTGTATGTTCACAAACATTTGCTTCCATGGGATGGATAGTTCTGGCCAGTTTCAATGGACATTGTAGTACTGGGATTAGTACATGTATGTCTCTATCCATACAGGGCTTCCAGGACAACCTCCATGCAGTATTCTGTCTGGCAGAGAATGCTGTGGGTCCACTTGCTACAAGACCAGACGACATCCACAAACTCTACTCAGGACGGTAGGACTCTAATCTATTATAGTTAAATCAGACAAACTAAAAGATATTCATGGACAAAACAACATGCAGAATGCTCTATTTTCTGGACAGGATAACTGAAAAATTATCAATTCATTTTCATAATCATGTTGGGTTAAACCTTGTCCTGAGAAAGACTTAATAAGGTCTATACGTCTTTATAGTGGTCTATTCATCTTCCACATAAACAGTTCTGTAGCAGTTTGATATTGGAAGGTGAAACATTTTTGGTTTGTTTGTACTACCAGTACCTGGCCTTGATCAAAAGTTGGTGTGGAACATCAAGAAGTTATTAAATTCCTCATTGATTATGCAAATGATACTAATGTCAAACTGTCATAACAGTAGTTCTGTAGGGTATGCTAAGATCACCTCATTAAAAACGTTGTTATCAAGGCCTTCTCAAGAATGTGTTGAACATCCATTATATTATAAGATACCTGAAATGTGCATACCCCCAGGATTAGTGGTGCTGCATCAACTCTTTAAATTCAATGGGTTTTTTTTAGGTAGCAGAGGTTATAATGATGCATGAGCAAATCACTACCTCAATAACTAATCACACAATAGACCAAAATTCAGACAAATACATGTAGGTCTAAAGCACCATGGGTTATAGCTGCAAATACACAAACAGGACCCAAAACAGAACCTTCCCGGGAAGAATTTCATCCTCCTGGAGGTAACAAATGCCAACATTCGCTCATATGTACATGTACATTGTACATGATTGTATAGAAATTATACATATGCCAGTGCAGATTACATGTAGGTACAGGAAGACACAAGAAATACATGTACAATGTATTTGCAATGTTATTACCAGTATTTACCAACAATCACCTGCATATGCATGTTATTCAGTCTATGCATTGTTGTTGGAACACTGCCCATCCAAGCACATGTATAATTATTGTATAACCAACTCTGAAACATTGTTGTAGGACTGTTGAGATCAACAACACGGATGCTGAGGGCCGTTTGGTACTTGGTGATGGTGTAAGTTTGTATTGTTTTTGCTGCAATGCTTTTACAGTATGGTGTAAAAAAATAAGTACACATGAATATCAAATTAGAAGAATAATGTCTCCACAAAAGAACAGGAATTAATGCTCCATAAACTGCAATCACTGTTAATTTTACCCCAGCCATTTACATGTACAGTGCACTGTGTTCTGTAACATTTAGGGAATGTTATTGGCTTGGCTTGTCAGCTTTGGCAACCATTACATGTACATTGTATCTATAGGCTTATATTCTCACATGGAAACAATGTAAAAGTCATGATTATAGATATATATGGGATAGAAGAAGTTGATATATAATCATGTTTGCATTGGTTTTTGCAACTATCAATGATCTGTACATTAATCAACTGTATCAATGACAGTAGAAGCATTTTGTCATGTCAGGTGGCCTATGCTGCAAAGGACCTCCAGGCAGACATCATTGTGGACATGGCCACCCTGACCGGTGCTCAGGGAATCTCTGTGGGGAAATACCATGCTGCCATCCTTACCAACGAGTAAGTCTTGTTCTCCCTTACCATACAGTGGACATGGATGCCTACTACAGCACTCATTGTTCTCTATATATATAAGATGGTATATGACGATTTTCCCAATGTAAACGTACATGTAGATACAAATTTTGTATAACCTCCTTGATTTGATGTAGGGAGGATCCAATCAGTTCCAGGGGCTGGGGAGGATTTTCCCAGTAGAAATTGATTCATAGTTTTAATGTTGTTGAAATGTGTTGTGTGCGGTCTGATGGCTACAGTGCATGTGAAAAACTCTCCAGCTTTAAGTTTTGTATTCATGTCAACAATCAAGAGATATGTTGTCAACCACGGGCGTCCTGACAGTGTATTGTCCTCAGTGATGAAATTGACAGACACCACATTCTGACAACGTTACCTGAAATTGTATGGGGTACCTGTAATTGTATGGGGTAAATATTACCTAAAGTTTGTTTAGGCCACACCAATTTAATTTGTTGGTTCTCGGATTTTTCCAGAAAAAATATGAAGCGACAGGGCGAAAAAATAAAAAAATAAAAACAGGCCTGAGCATCCTATTACAGCCCCAAATGCTACGATAAGAGCCATGAAGTCAACACAAAAGGCTGGGTTAAAATTTGAACAATGAATTTTGAACTTTCAATCAAACCACTCCATTGATAGATGGAAAAACTGTAACAACTAGGAAAAAAAGGACTTTCTTCAACTGTTTGGGGCAAAATATGAGTATTTTTGAGTTGATTCAGAACCAGAATCTTTTTTTTTTTTTTTTGCAAATCAGAAAAAAACGAAGAGGCGAATCCGAGAACCAACAAATTAAATTGGTGTGGCCTTACATAAAAAATACATTGTGATGATGATGGCTGTCAGTGGGAAGGTTATCCTCCTCTTCAGGCTGTCGTGTGGCTGTGCAGCCCAAACTCAATCTGCACATATACAGTCATGCATCCTGCTGCAGGTTGGGCACGGGAAGCCCTGTATGGATGGTGACCAGGCAGCTGCAGCTTTCCTGCACCTTCTCTTCTCTTTGGCAGTCAGCTTAACTGGTCGTGGTTTTCATGTTGGCAGCTGTTTCTCACCGTGGGGTGGACGGGGTTTTTTGGGACTCGGTATACGTTTTGCTACTAGGCTGCAGATGATGCACGTTCTTTTGTTAATTGTATATGTGTTTTCTGGCGTGGAAATGAAACCTTTTTGGTAGCCCCTGGACACCCCCTTTTGCCTGAAAATGGTCATGCTTGTTGTTAAGGTATAGCCGGTTTGTTCCATTTTTATCAGGCATCTTTCCGATAAAAAATTAGGTTTTCGAATATCAACTATACATAACAAACAACATATAAAACACATAAAAAACATTTTTATCAGGCATCTGACAGAGGGGTGTCTGGTTCCAATAAAAAACTAGAGTTCGTAGAACACATGCTTTCATCAGGTGTAGATATTTTGTCTTATATTGTTAGAACATGAATATGCAAATGCAGTATACTTGTAAATGAATATGCAATTTTCTTTGACTGGATTATCTGTATAATCGCAACCAAGAGCAATATTTTTTTCACGTATTCAACCTAAATTGCAGGTCTATAATCTTGCTAGGGTGTCCATACATTTATGATTGATTCTTTGCCTGCCTCGTGGATCATCGTGGTCACGTGCTTCCAGCACTTTTTAGGACAAGCATCCGAAAAGCTTTGCAACACAAACTTTATCAGAAAAACATCAAATTACAGCTAAAACCTTCCTGTTGCCACGTCTAAACCAACTGTGATGGGTTCTGTATCTATCTGTATGGAATTTCTGAAGATTTATTAAGCCTACGTGGCCATACGATTATAATGTACATGTAATCGATGGCGCAGCGCGCGTAAGCAACATTCCTGGTCATGTCGACACTGAAAAAAAGCTAAACTAGTGTAGCCCTCTAGTAAGAAGTAACCATTGTTTTGAAACCCACCACTGTAATGGGGTCCATCGGTCACATATTTCGTTCCATTTCATTCCATTTTGCTCCTTTTCGTTTCATTTCGCTCCATCATTGCCATTTCGTTCCATTTCGCACTTTCTGGGGGCACACCCCAGTTTATTTTTGGTCTCAATTCGATTCTGCACACCCTTAAGTCTAGCGACCGTCTCTTTCAGGAAACAATTCTGAAGAAAAACACTATGTATGGGAATGAAGGATATCTCTCTAGCTACAAGAACAACAGAATTTCACTTTCTTTAACCTCTGACATTTTGATAAATTTTAGGGGGAAAAAGGATTTTCCTATGAAAAATCATGCAAAAAAATGGCCATTTTCACTTGGAATTAAACCCATCACCGTACCCATAATTTAGCTACCCAAACGACTGATATTGTCGGAAAGAGAAAACCCTTGTGTATAATCAGGAAAATTATAAAGACTAGAGGTCAACGATTTCATGCCTTCGTCAAAGGATGTTATCGTTATATAACTTAAGAAGGTAGAAGTGATATATTAGTCCCCCTAAATATGGAAGTTGGAGCGTAAAAACTACCCCGGCCGATGCAGTCTGCAATCGTGCATTGGGCGAGGGAAAAAACAGCTGTGCAGGACATGTAAGGCAACACCGCCTGCAGCTACATGGGCTGCTTAATGACTATCCCCTCTGGGACTTTCTCCCTCTGGGACAGCCTGTAGCCCATGTGTCACAATGAAGGTAGAGTATCATGGAAGGTAACTGAATTATAGAATTGCTTCATTTATTATGCAAATTAGATCATAATGCATCACTTAAGCTACCTACACACCAAATATCAGGACGATCCGTCGACCGGTTATTGAGTTATCCTACATGTACTTTAAACATTTTCATACAAATGCTCCTGCAGTTCCAGAGCAAGCCGCTAGGGGGCCCAAACTTATGTCACTTCTTTCCGAGCACAAGAGCTATCTACCATCCAAAAATCATGACCCTAGCTTGTCCAGATCACCATATATCAAAACCGGAAGTTCCGCTGCAGTACCATAACGAGCCGCCAGGGGGCCCATATTCCTATCACTTCTAGGTCTCATCAAGACCTACCCACCTACCAAATATGAAAACAAACCATCTAAGCCTTCTCAAGTTATGCTGTTGACAGACGCACACACACACGCACGCCCCCGAAAACATACCCTTATTGACGAAGGCAAAAATCCTAACACTGAGATGTTCGCAATACCTCGTCGTGCGAGGCATAGCAATAGCACCCACAGAACGCATGAAACGTAAATCTGGGTCAAACCGCCGCGCCACATTCAAGGCGGAGGGATACCCGGAAGTAAGCCTCAGATCCGAAAACAAATTTCACCCAAAACACACCACTTCTTATACTTGTCAGCCTTGTTAGTAGTTAATGTCATTTTGCAGCAGATTATGAGAAATGTGAACTCAAACCTGAGTTTTTACCGCGCACTACCACGGATGCGGAAGAATTGGTGTGTGCACCGTTCTGGGGTCCCGTCCAGATGTGATTCCCTTGAGACCTCAGCCGGGCGGTGCACTCTACGACACATCTGCTCGCCAGATGGAGTAAGAAAACACACCGGGTCGTGCGTATTTGGCTAATTAAACATAAGGCTATTTAAATCCGTTGATTAGACACTGATTGCAACTACATACATCTGTATATCTTCATCATCGCTTAAGGAATATGCCTGTCGAAAATGAAAAAAATTCATTCACAACGAACTAAGATAGAAGCTTAAAAATTTAAAAACAAAAACGTCCACTGCAATTCCAAACAAGCTGCTAAATGTCCCAAACTCACACCATTTACTCCCATCCCCACAAGCTTTCTACTTCTAAAAAAATTATTGACCTAACACTTCTGTAAAATTTTACCACAAATTTCAACGTTAAACTTCAATATCTAAAATAGCTGGTAAGTCGCCCATAATCGAACTTGACCTTCATTTTTACTGACACTAAATGCCCACTGAATATCATTAACAATCATGCGCGATTTCTAAAGTTAGCGTGCGAACAAACAAAAACGCAAAAATTCACGACTCCCTGCAGCATCGCAGAAACTTGAACGGAAACCCATTTTCCATCTTGAACTTTGTTTTCGTAACCGCTACACACCTACCCAATTTCATGACGATACATTCACAAATTTTCGAGTTATCCTCCAAAAACACAATCGACAAATGCACAAAAACGCCGCTAAAAAACGTTTAAAACAACCCATGCAGATGCACAAGTTTTTAACTTCAGCTACATTTTCACATCAGCCACCCACGTGCCAAAAATGAAATAAATCCGCTCACTAATAATCGAGTTATGACGTTGACCCTAATACGGGGACACAATCGACCAATTCCATAACTTTCTGACAAAAGCAATTAGGTTTTCGAATATCAACTATACATAACAAACAACATATAAAACACATAAAAAACATTTTTATCAGGCGTCTGACAGAGGGGTGCCTGGTTCCGATAAAAAATTAGGTTTTCGAATATCAGCTATACATAACAAACAACATTTAATAAAATACAATAAAAAACCCGGAGGTATAAAATCACAGATTTTCCTTGTTTTACCTGTGATAGTTGTGTTCCAGTGAGCAGTGGGAACAGGCATGTGTGACAGCAGGGCGGAAGTCAGGTGATCTGGTGCACCCCCTACCATACTGCCCAGAACTGCATTTCAGCGAGTTCAATAGTGCTGTTGCTGATATGAAGAACTCAGTAGCTGTGAGTGGCAATTTAGTCTGTTATTTAACCTGTAGAAGACTTCTACATTATGATTAATTTTGTAAGAATGCAACATGCATTCATACATTTCTGACAAAGAGAAATTGCTGAATTCACTCATATGTCATATGTCAGACAGAAAATTTTATGGCCTTGCCAGCAGTCAACCCTTTATGTCCTTGCTAGGGTCAGTGAGAATACCAGGAATGCAACATTTTTCCTAAGGCCTTACATATACATATACATGACTGTTTATACTGTAAGCTCTATGACTAAATTTAGATTATGTTGATAACAGTCTTTTCTAAGAATGCACAGTATGATGTAGCTAATATCTCTGTCTGTGTTCGTAAATTTCTTGGACAGGACAGGAACAATGCCCAGAGCTCATGTGCAGGACTGTTCATTGGTGCCCACCTTGGATTTGACTGGCCAGGAGTGTGGCTTCATATAGACATGGCAGCACCAGCACATGCTGTAAGTACCACTTACTACCAAGAATAGAGAAACGAGGGCTAGAAAAACTTTTTAAAATGATACTGTGTGAGCCTGATGGAACCATCGTCATCAATGAAGGTCAGCTCAGTCACTATGTCACATCACATCATACCTGTATACTGTATTACCTGCACTGATGAAGGTACATTTGTACATTGTAGCATTGGAAAAGGCCTGCACTTGACAAAATGTACCTACACTGCTGTGCATGAAAAACAGATTTGATACATCAAACTGCAAACAGTTCAGAAACCATTTGAATTCTTTATTTACATGTAACATTTCACAGGTGGTAACAACTCACTGTACATACAGCAAACAAAAATCCACAAACACTTGCATACTCGGGATATGAACCTGTGCAGGTTAGGGGTGGATAGACTTCAGGGCAGATAACAGCTGAAATGTCACTTATTACACTCTTGTACCATTCTTTAGGGTGAGCGTGCTACTGGCTATGGTGTAGCCTTGCTGCTGGCGCTGTTTGGCCGGGCATCAGAAACAGATCTCCTACAGGCTGTGTCTCCACTGGGACCTGTACAGGACAGGTGGGGGGAGGACAGCATGGAAAATGCATGCAAGAAACGCAAACTGGTGTAAGGATGAGCGAGTCCACTCTTCAATATGGACATGGATGACACTGTTGTCCAAAGTCTTCTCAGCTTTCACTTTGGATATTTGTAGTTTGGAAATTGATTAAGTTATGCAATTTAACCTCTTACCATAGTGTTTGAATTTGCATAGTTTCAATTTTCAGTTGGTTTGTTTCTATTGGAAGAAATTGCATTAAAAAATTGCAAAAACACAAGAATTTGTGGACATACATGTATCATAATCAAGGCAGATAATTGTGTAGTGTATCCATAACTTCCACCTGGCAGGATGGTACATGTAAGAATATACATGTAACACCAGGCAAAGTACTCCAACACATCATTCAGAACTTCCATTTTTTCACCTGCTCTGCATCTATTTCCTGCAAAAATCTAGGAACCAAAAATCAGGTTGGTGTGGTAGCCTAGATCTGTGTTTTCTTCCTGTAAAGCAGAATATGACTGTAAGAATACTGCAATGAATGAGTTTCACTAGATGTATTTGAGTAATTTGGTCATTGTGGCATTTTGTGTTTGTTGTGTAAGAGATATGACCATGTATATTCACTATTCAGTCATTAATTAAGGAATCTAGTAGATTACATGTAGGTCTGACTGTATTGTACTGTTTTGATTCTGATGTTTTCCTCTAGTACTGAACTATTAGCCTGGGTGCCATCCGATTTTGTAACGGCCAGCCCGATTTTTTTCGGGCTGGCCGTTACAAAATCGGATGGCACCCAGGCTACTGAACTATGCCTGTTGATCTTAAACCTTGAAAAGTATAAGTTGGTCTTTAGTCTCCAACACTGGGCTACTTTTTAACCCTCTCAATCCCAGACAGAGCAAACCATTACATCATTGTCCATCGCAGCAGGTGAGGGGGTGGGGCGAGGAGAGTGCAAAGTTCAAACACGTGTACAGGGTAATTACTTGGTGGACTAATGTAAAAATCGAAATAAATCAACTTTTAAATGTGTGGACTACTGGAAAATAATGCATTTAATATTCTCTGTTGCTTTCCTTTAACAGGAAAAGAACACCATGGATCTACATGTACTTGGCAGGTCAGATAAAAAAGGCCAGTGTAACTTTAATGTAAATTGTAATGTAACATTGCTTAACAAAGACAGGACTGGCATGGAAGTCCATCTGTGTTGGTAAACGTCATTATAAAATGATGCCTGAACTTCATGTTTCACACTGATTCATGTGATGTCAAGAACACGTGAATTTATCAGCGGGTCCTTGCAGTGCTTCAATGTTACAATGTATTGAGAAAGAGGGTGGGATGAATAGGACTCACAGACAGATTTACCCAACAACAGAAGTCCTCCCCCCCCCCAAGAAAAAAATTGTACGATTTTCCAGATCACAAGAACATGATCCCCCTGAGACAGTTTGTAAGTTGTATCCAATTGCAGAATTAGGATGCTGTCATCCAAAGTATCCAAGCAGGAAATTCTTGTGGCGGACAAAACACAAAAAGAAAGCTAGATGTGAAGTGGTCTACAACATCACCTGCCAAGGGAAAAAAAGTACATATAGAGGTCCCTGCAAAGAGACATATATATAGAGCATACAACACGGTGTATTCCGTATTGCCCGAGGTATCGGCCCGACCGCGAGTCGGATCCGACTGGCGGGAGGGCCGAGACCGAGGGTGATGCGGAATACACCGTGTTGTATGCTATTTATATCATACCCACCCTAGAAAACACGTCTTTCAAGGCGAAATGAGCGGTAATTTGGTGTCCCTAAACAAAAAAACTGCTTCAACATCCATTCCAACGTCCGAATCCTGTATTCGAATTTTCGAAAGTGGCGCACACGGTTGGGGCGAAACGCGTTCGAATCGTTCTATGGAAGCCCGGTTTATACACCCGTGTTGTACGGGTTGATACAACACGGCCGGGAGCACTGTATCGCCGCCCGGGTATGATATAATGTGCGGTATATCACACTCTGTGTTTAATCATTTGTTCCACTTTTGTGACCACCTATTAGATTTCACCATGAAGACAACTTTTTTTTGGCAAAACGTTTTTATTTGCACAACCTCATCATTTTGGGGTTCCCAGAGGATGCCATCTATATAATTAAATCAACATAGATGGTAAAAAGCAGCTGATTAAATTTTCTCAAAACAACTGCCCTTCATTAGATTTGGAATAAACATATTTATCTGCCAACAGAGATTGTTTTACAATAAGCCCATGTATTCTGGAATGTTTTATTTTCATTACTCTCAGATGACAAATCACAGGGTATGAATCAAGTCGCACTAAGTAGAGTTTCCAAAGTTGTAAACGAGCTGACAAAATCATTACATTTGTAGACCTCTCTTTGGGTCCAATTCACACAGAATGTGGTCTGAAAGTAGAGCTCCGCCACTACCAGGGAGCAACAAGTACAGTAACTGTTGTACTTGTGAAGTTTGACACATAAAGATCTGCTGCAGTTGATTGCAATTGCAGAGAAGCCTTTGGGATATGCACATAGGATACTACATGCATTGCCTTACATTAACATCCATTTTCTGAATTCAACTTCCACATTCTCCACATTCTCTTTTCTATACATGTATCATGATTTTGGAAAGGTTCTTTACTGGCGTCAGACCAAGTTAAAGAAGACTAACAATTGCAAGATACATGTGCTACAACTACACTTCTACATGTACAGGTTGCTATATTCCATACCCTGGTAGTATTCGTATTGCCTTAGTAATCGAAGGTCTTAGGAAGTTTTTTATGATAAAAAGGTTTTAAATTTCCCAGTTGACATGCGACCATCAATTGCGGACCCCTGTGCCATAGTTGGCCCCTCCAGCCTTCCTGACTTCATCCATGATAAAGTCCAGGTCTATGTCAGCAAGGTCACTGGTCATGATCTCTGTAGCAATGCTCTGTAAGACAGGGAAACAGGTAATTGCTATCAATCTGTCAAAGGTATGCATGTACATCACGTATGAATGATTGACACTGGTAGTGATGGTTTATCTGTGACAAAATAAACTCTCTTCGATGGCTTTTGGCAAATCAAGTTTAAACTCTTTATTTCTTTCTTTCCATATCAACATTGCAGACAATCACATAATATAATGTTGACTGAATGGCGTTTATATTTATAAAATCAAAAATTAACACATAGATACGCACGAACTGACGAACTATACATCCCAGACATTTACATTATCATTAACTTGTGCATGCATGTCTGTACAACTGCAGAAACTTAGGGACCCCCACAGGGGTCGCCTCTATGTTACGACGCACCTATGTTACGACGCACCTATGTTACGACGCACCTATGTTACGACGCACCTATGTTACGACACACCTTTGTTACGACGCACCTATGTTACGACGCACCTATGTTACGACGCACCTATGTTACGACACACCTATGTTACGACACACCTATGCATAATGTGAGAATATAACCTTCGGGAAAATAATAATATTTTGAATATCCTCCGAGTGCCGTAGACCATATTACAAGAAATACATTTCCATAGGGAAATCACTTGGCTCTCATACCTTACTCTGACTCTCATGAAGTCATCCACGGACACACCGAAACAAGAAATAGTCCAAAAATCATGAGACGAGAACAATGACAACAACATTGATAGCGACACCAAAGCCTTGTACCAGTTGTATAATGTCCTTGCCTGTACCATCGTGGAAAAGGGTCTATTTTGCGGGCCAAAAGGTTATAGAATTTTTATAGATACATAAAGTAGCGAATATTTTTCATATTTTGGGGACGAGAAAATGGGTACGCATCCACAAAAAATGCCTGTAAACTCAGCAATCTTTATTGCACAGCGCGAAACAAATATCAACATGTCTGCCTCTTCCTGATTCCCTCTCACTCTACATACACCTGATCTTATGGTCAGCAGTCAGTGGACAAGTTCAAAGTAAAGCGCACACATCTTTAGTATTTGATTCTTTTCCTGTTCTGTGGTTTCTCAATTCTAGCCACAATTTCATAAGAACATCTAATTTCCGTAATTGACACTTCTAAGGTTTACATGTGCTGTCCGTGAATTTCGGTTTATACAATTTGTATATAATCATATATAACAAGTATGTGCTTGTCAGTCCTTGCTTTATGAACCCCTTACACAATACAGATAGTCAAGGAATTATCTTTTGTGTATGTATCATTGACTATGCCAGCTTTTCAAAACGTAATATGACTGTAAATCTTTGCAAAATGGGGCATAATGAAAGGAGCGCGTTAGTCAACCCCCGAACAAATGGCCTTGTCCGTTACCATGGCATGGTTACGCACGCAATGCAACTTGCCCTGAAAAATGGAAGTTAAATCCTGGGCAAAGATCGTGCAAAAATTGCAGCATTAGCACCAATCGCTGATTTTTGGTGAATATATTACATTTCTATTAAGGTCTCATATGAAAAGTTCCAAATATGAAAATACGATAATCTGGATGGAGACACGCAGCGCCACTTGGTGTCAGAACATAGCCATAATTGTGTGGAAAAAATGTGTGTCGAAACAAATGTGCGTCAAAACATAGGTGCGTCGTAACATAGGTGCGTCGTAACATAGGGGTGGAACCCCCCCACAAAGCCCATTTTCGAACTTGACCTTGGCCTCCACAATGGTAACTTGCCTACCAAAAATCATGAACATCCATTGACATATACAAGAGTTATTTTGCTAACAAGCGACAAACACAAAAAGTCCACTACAGTGACGTATGGACCCCCACGAAGCCCATATTTGCACTTGACATCGGTCTTAACAACGGTAACCTGCCTGCCAAAAATCATGGACGTTGAACCATGCCTTCAAGAGTTATGCCGCTAAATCCTGGTTACCCACAATAAAACTGACTATTTTTATACCCTTCTGACAAAGGCAATTAAACTTCAGTTTTGGACTTCTAAACCTCAAGTTCTGTCTTCCATTTCTAGGTAACTATGTCTTTCTGGCAGGTCCCAGGAAGATTATTGAGAACAAAACAGTTCACTCTGGTTAATGGAACTTACAATGCAGCTGAAGCTGGTCTATGATAGCTGATACCTACTTGTATGACTTGTTTCACCAGTGCCTTGTCCGTCCCAGTCTTTGCCCTCTTCAGTGGGCTGACGTTTTCTCCCACCCAGGTGATGAGGATGAATTTGCTGCGTTTACTCAGCTCGTCCCCGGCCGTCACACGGAGGAAACCGAAAATGCGGCCGTCATCTGCAGAAATGGAGATGGTGTATGAATGTTTGTAGTTTTCCCAAGTTATCTACACAGGTTAAAGCTGCTCCACATATTGGACTGGGATCCTCTATGTAGAAATGTAAGAGAATTTTGACGATAGCTCTGACACCTCAGGCTTGATTCTGAGGTCGGCATTGTCAATGGAGGGTGGGGGAAGTTATGTGTTCACTCTTCGAAAGCTTTTTACATGTCCCATCGTGAATGAATGAATGGTTTATTACTTATCAATTTTCAAAGCATATGTATACGACTTACACTGCTCACTTCTACATAACTTGCTTATGTTACACATCTGACTTGGTGCATTATTTGCTCATTAGATATGCAAATGTATTCATTAGCATAATCCATCTGATTTAATTATCTTCTCTTTCCAAACTACATATGGGGCAAAGTTCTATCCTTCAGGAAACTTGTTGCATGTCCTTATTAATCTTGCTAATTTTGTCTACATTTACATAATCTATGTCTGATGACCTTCATCTAACGTACATGTGTCTCTAGCATGAAATTACCATCATTTACCACTACTTAGGGTATCATACAAGTTTCTCATTAATTGTGCCGATTTATATTCATTAACGTTCCTCTGAAACCAAATTACATCCATGTAGAGAATGGAGTTTCTGTCTAGTGTTTTCCTCATTAACTATGAAGTCTGCCAAATCATGTTAACCATTCAAACTTATCATACATTTGATTTCAGTGATTATGCAAATAAGAGCCTCATTTGTATGAATCATATCAGTTGATCATATTCTCCACCCAATGACAGTCTTACATGTATCTTGAGAAAAAGGCTATTCTAGCATTTCCTCATAAATTATGTAAATGAGGTCCTGATTTGAATAAATTATGTTTAGTGATGTTCACCTTCACTGAACTTCCAAATATGGCAAATTCCGAGCAGTTACCACTATAAAATTGTAGCAATTGCCATTAATTTTGCAAATTAGGTCTTCATTTAGATAATCAATATCTGCAAATCTTCCTGTCGTTCTCAACATGTGACAAGTGTTTCAAACCCCTATTATCGAACACAGATTTATAGAATTTCCTCATTAATTATGCAAATTAGATCCTGATTTGCAGAATTGTAATTTAATTATGTCAAGCACCACTTAAGCTACCTACATACCAAAAATCACGACGATCTGTCAACCAGTTCTTGAGTTATCCTCTCTCGAAGAGTTTTAAACAAACCACCCTGCAGTTTCAGAACAAGTTGCTAGGGGGGCCCAAACTCAGGTGACTTCTTCCTGAGCACAACAGCTACCTACCATCCAAAATTCATGACCCTAGCATGTCCAGATCGCGAGATATCAAAACCAGAAGTTCCGCTGCAGTACCATAACAAGCCACCAGGGGCCCCAAAATCTAATCATTTCTAGGTCTCATTAAGGCCTACCGACCTACCAAGTTTCATGAAAATCCATCCAAAGCTTCTTGAGTTATTGTACTCAACCACATACATACACACACACACTAGCTACCGCCTTCGCAGCCTTGTGAGCGGCGTTATTTTTTTTCGGCGACCGACGCGAGTTATGTCGCGAAAGGACGGTTTGCAGCCAAGGGAGTTTGCCTGGGAGAGAAGGATTCGCCCGCTCAACAACTATGTCAACAACAACTGTTGAGCGGGCGAATCCTTCTCTCCCCGGCAAACTCCCTTGGCTGCAAACCGTCCTTTCGCGACATATTAAACTCGCGTCGGTCGCCGAAAAAAAATAACGCCGCTCACAAGGCTGCGAAGGAGGCTACACACACACACAACACACACACAACACACACACACATACAAACGCTGCGGATAACAACCTTCTCGGCGAAGGTAATTACTCTACTATAGACAAACCAACACAAATAACAAACGACGAAGGTATCAGAACTTTGACCTCTAGTTTTGAGGATGTCGTGATGAAAATGTCCTTACCGTTGAATTGTTCCCTAAACCCGTCAAACTCTGATCCTGAGCTCAGGTGTACCAGGTTGTTCTCCTGGTATCCGAACGTGGCCCTACAGTTGCACAGAAAAAGGTGGTCAGGAAATCGTAACATACGCAGCGAACTGTCAATTTCACCATAATTGGCCCTCTGAACAACAGTCTGACATCATTGTGAGTAACGTCCGATTTCCGTCTTTAAAGCATGAGTGCTGGTGACGCGGGCTGGTGGGATCAAACAACGCGATGTCGCACGGTAATGATATGGACGCCTTGTATCAACACAGAACCGCCCCCAGCTGTTCCGCAACATTAGATACATAACGTTATAACGTTATGCAATAATTTGCAGGTTTGGGTGTGCCTCATCGCCCGAAACAGAGACAGCGCCGACAAGAGGTCCTGTACTGCAATTTTCTGTCACACACCGAGGTGACGTCATTAACCTATGCCACTGGGCAAAACCTCCGTTACCGGCTTCTTATACATGTAGTTCGGTCACATGCTGTACAGGCGTAGTGCCAGGTGTCAAAGTATAACGTTACACCCAAGCAACTAACCTGTTCCAGTAGGCGGCATTATGGAAAAAACAAAGCAATTACCATATAGTATCGCTCGAATCGTCACGAACATCTTGGTAAGCTTCTCTCATGGACTCCTTGTCCATCATAGTGGCCGGCATGTTGGCAGGGAAATGTTGTTACCAGCTGACGTGTTGAACAATGGTGTGTAGTCTGCTGATCGGCAAGTCTATATTTGGTTTTCTCTTACATATACCGGTAGGATGATGTCACAGGGAGCGTCCATTTTATAAAGGGGGTGTGATATCTACAACGCTAACGGAGAGGTCTCTCCACTCAACAACGGCTGTAATAATCGCCTGCATGGAGCCACTAGATCAGATTAATGCTAGCCTCTACCAGGCTTCGGAAGGGGGCTGGAAAGAGTAACGTTAGACATGGACCATCTTTCCTCAGCCAATCAGAAGCCTGTCTTTCTTGTGACTAAATCCACATAGTGTGATCCCCAAAGGGACAGGGGTGTACTAACCAACGAATAAATTACACTAACTGGGAGACGCCCATGTACTAACCAACGAATAAATTAGACTAACTCGGATACGCCTACCACGCAAATAAAAGGATTAACAACATAAAAAACAGCAAATCAATCAATGTTCCTGGACATCTTTATTCAAAGCAATAAACAAAGGAAATTCCCAGGGCAATGAAGTGCGAAACAGAATGGTGATCACGAGTTTCTTACAAGAGCTTCATATATAATGCAAACAGAAAACTGTAACGAAGAAACTACAAACAATTAACGATACATCAAAACAAAGCAAACTCTAGCCAACGGATCTGACATGATCAACACGTTCATAGACTAAATAAAGTGGTGTTTAGAAATTAAACACGCCGGCGACGTGAGAAAATGCAATTTAGGCTATGATTTGCATGATTTGAATTGAACCATGCCACGTAATTTCAACAAATATGAAATTCCTTTTATGTACCAATATCAAATTATAGTATTTTGAAATTGATTCTGCAAATAAGGTCTTCATTTGCGTGATTCGCATTTATTAAATAAAGTTAGTCAAGTGATAGATAAACGATAGATGAATGTCCCTTTCTTTCGGGGATCGGAGTGGGTTTTTTGTTTTACGATATCCTGGTATCACTTCAGTTTTTTGGCTGTAGCTCTTGAAAACGCCGGAGTTGAATACTGGGGAGGGACCAGTATATTCATTGTGCATTGCAATGTATAGTGAAAACTACTGTAAACAAGCACTTTAAAACACATTTACCTTTATTTCAAACCTCAAGTCTTTACTCCCACTGCAAAGCTCGATTTGTCAGGTCTCTTTGGATACAAAAAATGGAAGTTCAACTCCGGCGTTTTCAAGAGCTACAGCCAAAAAAAATTGAAATGATACCAGGATTTCACCCCCTGTCCTAGTGGGTCAGTCCATGAAGTAAGCCCGTATTCAGGGGTCAGTAACAGGTCAAACTATGCCAAAGGTCACAGATTTTGAAAATATACATTCTTCTGTCCTTCCTAGAAGAAAACTGGGCCTTTCTGAGCAAAATTTGCCCAGGAAAAAAAATTGTGTAAAAAATAAGTCCATATTTAAATCGCGGGTGTACAAAGTGCCTTTTCTGCGCATGCCGAATGACCGGTCCCTCCCCTTCTAGGTAATGCAGCAAGGTAGATGAGGAAAAACTACCCCCCTGGCTGATACACTGAGGGGGTCTGATCATGTTCCCCAAAGATGAAGTTCATTGATTGCTCCCTTGGGAATTCAGAGCTAGGCTGATACCCTACACATCTGGCCCCTATACTGGAAACAATACATTAGTCTGGCAGTAACTACCAATATCACATGACTCTTTCCAAACTTTACAGGGGTCTGTCTATTGACCACTCTGTGTAAGTACTTACCATAGTCTGTTCAACCACTCTGATGTGAAATTGGAACATTTCAATAGAAAGTTGTTTTTTTTTAAGCTTTTAAACCAGGCACCTGGCCATACTGTACCTATGAAAAACCCCAAATTTACACATATACAGCTTAGAAAAAAAACTGGAATGTCCCTACACACACCAAATCCTTTTTCTTTCACAGAAAACACTGCCCTGTATCATGTCCATGGCAAATCTAGCAATATCCACTCTTTTATAGGTTCCTATAAACACTCTTAAAAGTGACCATTTCTGTGCACTCGGGGGGGGGGGCAAAGGCATGGCACCATTTGATTGACAGCTTTTAATTGACAAACAATACTATGGCAAAAACCTTTACAAATCATTTAGTCCATCATTTTCAATCAACCATTAGCACTTTTGCAGTCAGTTAAGCTTTCTAAGCTACTTCTGGTAACTTTAAACCATCTATTATACACACTGGCCATGGAAAAATGCTTATATAATGCTAACATCCCACTTTTGCTAGAAAACAGCCAAAACAATACACCAACATTCCCCAAATTCGGTCATCACTTAGCAAAATGTACTGGTAGATAATATTGGAAAAATATTTTGCCAAACCTAATCAAGCTAATTAGGTTAAGAAGGGTTCAGTATCTGTACTGTACCGCATATCTGTAGTAATCCCGGATGGTATCAGCCAAACATACATTGGTCTGTTTGCCCAATGGAAAGTGTTATGCTATTGAGGATCCTGAGCACTACAGAAATGAAACACCCCTGCACAGTTGTCCCCATGTCTCTACGTACATGTCCCATTCTATATATGGTAGTGAGATGTTATCGCTGCGTCTTGGCCGGTTTGCTCGCTGCGTCTTGGCCGGTTTGCTGACACCGCTAAGTTTTGACCAATCAGCGGTGTAACTAGATTAGGTTACTCCTTGATGACGTATTCTCCGGTATAAAAATCTCCATCCAAGAAATCGGCCTTCATTGAGAAAGTGGGCGACAAAGAATGCTTCACCTACCGTGCGCGTACGCTACACGGTCAGCGGGCGCGGGCCGGGCGGGGCAGTCCGCCGGGAGCGGGAGCGGGAGCGTGCAAGATGGGGACGAGCGGACCCGACCCCAAGAGTCAGTAGAAGCCAATGACATATTCGCTGGTAAGCTCTCTTCCTTAGCAAATATGTTCTTCATGACCTGTTCCAAAATCGCATCAGGATAGGGGACTTCGCTAAAATATTAGATGACCTACATGACAATGTTGTTGTGGACACTTGGACTCAATACAAACAGTTTAATCGTAAATTTACCTAACGGGCAGACCCGCTAGCCCTCCTCTGTGCCTGTACTTTCCGCAGAGAATTTTATCTCAATTAGGAAAGAGCTCCACAAAACCGTACAGATATCAGACTAGGAGACTTGTGGGTCGAAAATCAATAAAAATTTGACCGAACTTTTCTCGTTGTCAACATTGTTTATAAGTGGGGGAGGGATATGACCTACTTATTGAATTGCCCCGGTCGGCGATTTGTAATGTCTGTCTGGGTAGAAATTTAACATCTTTGTTTTGGACTTCGGGTTGTAAGCAGTAGCACTTAGTATCTGTTGGTTTCTAAATCTGTTGATCAAGGTTTTACAAAGTTTGCGGGCGCTAAATCCTGCATGCCAGCAAATTTTCGGTGATTTCGTTATAGCATGTTGTTTACGAATTCGATGGCCGCGTGAGCGGCACAGCAGAGATAACCGTCTCGACCATGGTGCAGACGTGACTGGAGAATATTTTTGTAAGTTACAATGTATTAGCTGATATAGACGTGCAATGTGTCGCAATGCACCAAATGTGTGCTGCATTTTGTATAATAATCATTACTAGTAAATCCGTCTCTTATTATCATTTATATATATATATATCGCCCATTCTTCGTTAACGTGTGCAATTGCTGTCGCATGATAGTAGCGGGCCACCAAGTTTTTAAAAGACGCAATAACTGCGTATCTTGTGCTTTCCTGTTATCAGTACATGATAGTAATATACTAAGTTATGTTTTACCGCAACTGTCAGCTGCCTTCGGGTCGTCCAGGCGAAGATTTTGCTAAGAAACACGCTAAAATCACCTGTCGCAACCACTAGTAACGCACAAAACGTCGGGTTCAAACAATGAAAACGTGTGAGTTGACTTAATTTTCAGTCATAATTTACACCTATCCACCAAACAGTCTTGCCACAGGTGGATGAACTTGTCCAGCTGGCGTCCATCTGATGCCGTTTTATTTTTGTCGCAAGGTTTTGTCTAACCTACGTTATGGAAAGATAGACGGGTATAATTCGCCCACGAAAAGACATTTTACAATAATTTTCACACTGTCTTATCCGCTAGACTGTGTTTTTGCGAAACAAATCCATGGCAGGGAGAACAAAACACGAGTATCGGAAAAATGACAACAACAAACAGCGTCATGCCGTTTGTCAATTTTTAATTCTAACCTACGTTATCATGGTTATTCCATTGAGATTAGAGACAGATACTTTTACTTCCATTCATCAGAGAGAGGGTCATCAGATATACATTTGCATGTAAATTTTATAGTGTAAGGGCTGACGGCTTAGATTGTATTGATCATCATAAGCATAATTCTAACCTACGTTATCGTCTAACCTACGTTATCATTTTTTTCTTTAATGTGTTATCGAATTAACAGGAAAATGATACGATGCAAAGTTCAATTAACAGCATTTTATCAACTGTAACAATACTGTAGTTGGCCTTGTCTTGCTAGAAAGTCAAAGTACAGAAGGCTTACTCTCCCTGCTTTAATCTCCAAGCAGATGTAGCACGTGAGCTTGTTTTGGCTATTTGGTGGTGTCTTTGGTGGTTTGTTCCGGAGATCACCATTTCTACAGACAAAAAACTTAATATCTCGAAAAGTATAGGTGGTAGCACCGTACAAAATTGGCAAAAAATAGTCGACAATACTGGTAACAAGTTCAGTACATTTGTTAGGTATTTGGAAGAACTTTATTTTTCAGCATTTTCTACCCCCAATTGCACACGTTAACGGAGAATGGGCGATATATAATTATGATCTGACGTTCTGAATTGTAAAAGGCTACTGATGTTGTAGTCTTTGTCTAGGAGTATTTTTGTCGGTCACCGTTTGTAACGTTGCTCACGTAGCTGTTGTTTGATCGGTACAATTTCGTCTGCCCCTGTAGGCGATGTGTCGACAAGCATTGTCAATTCTATGCTATAGTTATAAAACGAAGTATTGATGACTGAATTTTAGTAGTTTGTGAAGGTTAGTCGATTCAATGACTGTGAATTTTAGTGGTTTGTCGCCAGGCTGTCACCCAAATAAGACTAAGGTTGGCAGGTCTAAATGAACTGACACAGAACCGGTAAACACTTACTAGTCAACGCTTTCACATGTGATAAGTGTTGACTCGTTCTGTCAGTTCATTTTAGTGACGCTGAAGATGTCACGCAAAACATGGGAAGTAATCTCCATATTTCATTCAGCATTAGAGTTGAATCTTTTTAGTTTGAATAAGTTAGGGCTTCATTCTTGTTTGGTTTAGTTATTATATATTTTTGTGAGTTTAAAAATTTATTTTGCTGTTCGAAAACGTGATTCGCAAGGTGATGATAATGCTTCCTTGTTTTAATTAGATGAATGAACATTTCGTACCCTGTGTTATTCCTGTTTTTGTTAGTACCAATCTAATTGCGATTGTTGATTAGTTGTCAGTTTTGCAAGGCACCAAACGTGTTTTTTTTTACTCGTCTATCTTAAAAGTACGCGTAAATGAATTATGTGTTTATCTGATTGTAAACCCGTTGTGTTTGCCTACTGTTCTAAGACGTTGTTTACTTGCACTTTCCCTCTAACAATGGTGCCCACCACGCTCGTCCCCAGCGTCCGCGGAGAAGCCATAGGTAGATCGTGTCTTAGAATAATGTCAGCCCAGGCTACCCAGGCTATGGAAAATAAACTTTCTTTAATCAATATCTGTAGTTTTGTTTTGTTTTGTGTCTTTCTATTATGATAACCTAGCAGCTCTACTCCGGTGGTACTAGTATTTTCGCGCGCGCTCTCTAGTACGTACCAATGATTACGGTACACGGCGGCGATCTGCTGCACTGCTATCGGGACCTAAATCAAGACAATTCCTAGCTATTTTTGGGCATAAAATGTTGTCACAATGGTAATACACTATATGAAACGGACCATTACAAAGTACCTTATTTGGTGACGCTGTGAGGGTGTAAGATTACCCCTCTACATTTGCCCAAAAGGGAGTTTAGTCACGGAAGTAACTTGGCTACGGAGGGAGTTTGGGCATTCTCCACGGTCTTTGCCAATACACTCGTTCCCAGGATGCTTTGCGTACAAAATGCGATCTCTGTCCCAGGACACACACACCGCTTCCGGGCATGGCTCCCGGGATCCCCGCCCAGGACTTGAATTAATTATAGGACGCTGTGGAGGAGCGTGGGTGCCCACATAGCAGTTGTTCTCTATTTTAGTTAGTAAATTTTTTTCCACCGTAGCTCATTATGTCCCCCGAGTGATGAGTGGCACTGGCCCAATTATTCAGTTGCTCTTGGCCATTTACCACACCTGTTATCTTCCATCATGTGAGAGGACGTAGGAAGTTTGTTTACGTAAGGTTTTAGCCACTTGAAATGTTCCTCCAGGATTCCTGGGTCTTAATATCCTCTCCCCTCTAAACTAATTATTTGTCTCGATTGAATATCCCAGTCCAGATTGAATATTCCAGGAACAACAGCTGTACTTGCCAGTATTTTTTTCCATATAAATCAGGGCCTGAGCTCCTACAGCCTGTTCTCAGGTCAACTTCTTAACAACAGTACTGACGCTTGGTAGAGACTCCAATCTGGTATAAGTTTGTTGCTATAAGAAAAATAACATAACAACATATCCTAGAAGTTAAACATTCAATGACATTACTGGTAGCTTCTGATATTATTTAGATAGTCTGTGGTTGCCATAAAACCTAAATATCATGTAATGCTGTACGGGCCGGGTATGATGCTGGTAGTGATTGTAACGGCTGCGACTCCGATCGGGATCTTTACCGGCAGACACTCCAATCGCGGAGTTTCTCTTGAATCTCTTGAACGGCAGGAAATGGCTTCAATTTATTCATGCCATATCATGGTCTTTTCTCTCTCTGTGCCCGCAGCAGGTGAGCCATGGCCACCCTCAACCTACAGAAGAAATTCACCGGCGAGATGGACTAACAGTCCGTTTACAGAAGTGCCAAAACAGTGGTAAGTCACACAATGTATTTGTCACTTCTTTTGATCTGGGGAACATGTAGTTCATGTGTCATTGGAACGTCTTTCTAGAATGAACAAAGATCTGACTTTCAACCTTTGTTTACTTTGATGTGCGCTCCATTGCATTCTGTAAAATCTATCGACCCACATGTTTTGCATATCTATATTTATGTGTAACAAACAAAACCCCGAATCTTGTTAATACAGAAGAGGATCATAGCTAGGCAAAATTGGCATAGATTCATTTATTTACTCTTTTCTCTCTTGGTACCCGCAGGTGTATTTCGCCATATCCACCCTCAGACTACAGAAGGGATTCAATGGCTAGCCCGAAGCCCAGTCGCGGAAGGATTGGAGTGTACATGCTCGGATAACATCCACGCAAGAGAAAACAAACATTGAATACAGCATCATCGTGAAAGCAAAGAAAAAAAGAAGAATAAAATAGCAAGAGTGACACAAACACACATGATAGAAAACACTCATACAAATGAATAAAATCCCTTACACAAAACCACTATCATCACACAGCTAGTAAGGCTAACAAAAGAACGACCAACATCATGTCACAATCTAATATAAGGGAAACCTTTGGCTGGCGATCTAAATGAGCCATGTCATGTTAAATCAATATTTATCGAATGAAGTTATAGATTATCAAAATAATCGACAAACAGCTGCGATATGTCGTTATTAACATCTAGAGAACCTATTTGAAATACATGTATCGGAAAAAAACTATACGGACAACCGCCCCAAGCCAACTATTAGACTAGATTTCCTCCTTGCTGTGTGCAAAGGCAGGTCCTACAAGGTGTTGACAAAAAACAATTCCCTAGGGAATGCATTGGTGGAATTTTTAGAATATTTTCAACTCAATCGCAGAACTATACCAACGGCTCCGCCCCTGAGGCGTCGCCAAAAAAACTGCACACACATGAAAAAAATGCACCAACATGCCCCGCCGGCAGGGCGGTGGGATAGGGACATCGACAGGTCTGTCTGGCAGGAACAGGCATGCCTGGGATCAGGCCGGCAGAAATGCCAAGAAAATTGCTCCAACAGAGCATCATCCACCGGCTCCAGCTTGTACACTAAGGGGTTGGGCTGTTGAAATGCCCACACATATTCAAGAACTTGGTCTCCGGATTCGGGCAAACCACATTCCTCACATCTGGTCCACGTGCCACACGTTCCTTCTAAACCGTGCCCGAGAACGATTCGCCTAAACCACATTCATTGTTGTTTGATGAAAACACACAAGGTGGCGTCTTGCCAATGTTAGAGGTTAGGGGTGAAAGTGTATCATGCCCTAGAAGTTGTCGTGTTTTTTTAATGGATAATCGCTTGCAACCAGCTCAGAGGAGTACGAAGGAGACGCAGGCTACGGGTGGCCCTTGTAAGAATTCGTTGCCGACGCCGCCACTTGTTATTTGCGGACCCCGAGGTCAATGACCGGGTTGATATGCAAAGTAAACCTGATGAATGCGCATCGGCGCGTTCAGACGCAATTCGCGATCCAGTCAAGGCGGTTTGAATCCGCCTCCAGATGTGGATTGGGATCGATGCGCATTCAATGCGATTCGGAGTGTTCAGATGGAGCCACATGAATCCAGAATCCGGTCAATCCACATCGAATGCGCCTCGATCGTTATACGATCAGTTTAAATGTTGTCAGGATCCCCTGGCCCTCATCCCCACTACGCAATCAAGAGGTCACCTAATGACCTTTGTTAACCGCATAGGGACAATTGACACAGAGGTGCGATTTCCTGCATTCCTTACGAATTTTAGTCTGCGAACAATGTCTTCATTTATGAGGACTGACATACATCAGAAAACAGCATCTCGAAACGAAAAAAGCCCAACTCGTCATTCTGCTGTTGAGGACACTGAAAATGTGAAACATAGAGTTTCCAGTGTTCACAGCGTGGGTTTCCGGTACAAAAACTGGTATCTACGGAGCTATGCATTATGCATGCATACATATGGTTCGCATCACATTAAAGAAAATTATTTGACCCTGGTACCAAGGAGCTTCTACACAAGCTCCTTGCTGGTACAGAGTTGTCTCCATGGCGGAAAAAATCTGTCGCCTCCATGGAGCTAGCTGTGTCGAGATGAAATTATTTTTTAAAGGTGACGTGAACCATGTGTATGCATTCATAGTGCATGGAGGTACAATGTGGGTTGGTGGAAAAACCGGTCCAGTCTGGACCGGTTGGGGGGTGGAAAAAGCGGTCCGACCCTGTCACGTGTAGTTACGCCCCCTGACAGAAAGTGATAGAACTGCATGTAGTCCGGCACCACACTGATGTGCCCCCGTATATCCCAGTATAAGACGCGCTGATTGGCTAATTGGCGGGCGCTGGCGCTTTTTTTAGAGGAACCGCGGTGGCGGTGCGGCGCATGATTGATTCTAATGCGTAAATATAACAGTAAAACTAATGGATAGTGTTTTTTTCATCAAACGTATTTTTTCAACATCGGAAAATGTGGTGGTTTAAGTTTTAGAACAATAAAAAATAACCTCCTTGGCACGACTATGCTTGTCCGGCCGTGCGATACGGGCGGCCCGCTGCTACTGCTCAGAGCCACCCGATCCAATAGAATCCAGCTGTCGTCGCAAGATCTATAATTAGCTACTTCTTTATTAAATTTTCAGACATAGATGGTTGGGCAGTCACCTCTGCAATAAGAATAATTTGTATTTGTGTTGCCTTTCCTTCGACAAAGAACAACTTCTCTTTTCTTCAACGCATTGTTAGCAAACAAGTGTCAGAGTATTTCTTGAAGAATTCATTGATGTCTGATCACCAGCATGCATATAGGAAAAACCATTCAACATGCACTGCACTGCTGCATATGGTAGATGGTTGGCACCGCAGTATAGATCAGGGGAAATTGGTAGGCGCCATTTTCCTCGATTTCTCAGCAGCTTTTGACCTTGTTGATCATAACTGTCTGCTTTTGAAATTAGGGTGTTATGGTTTTGATGAATCCACGACTAAATGGATGGCAAGTTACCTGACAGGAAGAGAGCAATGTGTTCACATAAATGGCACTAACTCTTCCTTTAAGGAAGTGCCTTGTGGTGTGCCCCAGGGGAGTTGTTTAGGGCCCCTTCTTTTCACCATTTACACAAATGATCTACCGCTTGCCATCACACAGGCTACAGCGGATATGTATGCTGATGACACATCAGCCTACATCTGTGCTCCATCGATTGAAACCATTTCACATAAACTACAGGGGGAGGTTAACAACATTTGTAACTGGGTAAGAATGAACCAGCTTTTCCTGAACACTTCAAAAACCAAATGTATTGTCCTGGGAAGTAAGCCTAGAATGTCTGCTAGACCCAAACTCACATTAACAGCACATGGTAAGGTCATTGAACAGGTCAAGGAAGTAAAGTTACTTGGCACGACTGTAGACGAGTGCTTGACCTGGAACACTCACACAAAATCTACGTCAAAGAAAATGGCCAGGTCACTAGGAATGATTAAAAGATGTGCACATTTTATGGATCAGTCATTGTTAAAAACTGTAATTGAATGCCTTGTATTATCCCATATTGATTACTGTAGCCCAGTTTGGTCATGTACAACTAAAACTAACATAAACCACTTACAACGAATGCAGAATAAGGCTACCCGTCTGTTTCAGTTGAAGCCACAGTGGAAACCTGTGCACACTAGACTGTTGGTGAACACTATGACCACATTTAGAAAAATAGTTCTCGCAAAGGAACCTGTATGTATTAGCGGGAAGCTACGTTTGGTTAACAGTCAGCACAGCCACAGAACCCGCTTTGCTTCTAGACCATCTTTTGTATTAGATAAACCCAAAACCAATGCCTTGAAGAAGTGTTTCACATACAGGGCTGTAAGTGTGTGGAACGACCTTCCACTTGTTGTGCAGTCCACACAGTCCTTGAGGTCGTTTAAGAAGGGTGTCTATGAGCATTTCCAGCAGTAGTTCTTGTGCAACAGGATTGATGTTTTTAATTAATTGTAAATTTGTAAATGTTGTATGTGATATGTTGTTGTTGTGCAATGTATTGTATAGTTTTGTACTATATGTGTGAATGCCAGGAAGACTAGCGGTGGACCCGGTTGGGCCCACCGCTAATGGTTATTCAAATAAAGTTTCAAAGTTTCAATAGTACACTAGTATAACCCAAGGTCCTTGTATAACAAAATCACTCGACTCGATGCTTTTGTCCCCCAAAATGCTCTCTTAGAATGACTCCTGTGATTCTTAGGGTCCTGCAAAATCTTCGCGTTCCGACTAACAAGTGAAGGAGTGGGACTTGCTTATTTGAAAAGCTCCTAATTGACAAATATCTACTGTATCTAACGTTATATCCATACCAACGTTGATTCTAGTTAGGACGCCGCTCTTACCGCGGCATCCGAAGCTCACTTCCGGCTAGGAAAACACGCATGTGACCTGTTCATGCAAATTATAACCTACCTTCGTCCAATAACTGGGAAGAAAGTTTGGCATACGTTTTGTCGACTCAATAAAGAATTAATTGATTGATTGATTGATTGTGAACCCATGTGAACTCTGTAGATATTATCAATTTCATTATCCCGAATATATATCATAATTCTATAATGCATACGAAGCGGATGGAAAGAACTAGAAAATAAACAGAAGAAAATTGTGTTACTTACCTTTCCCGTTTCTTTCCCCGTAATTCGTCATGGCACTCCCGTGACTGTGCTCTTTTGTACGCGTAGTGACAATGCTACGAGGTAGGTGCATTCCTTTTTTTCTTTTATTTTATTTCACAGGTAGTTTTTGTACGCACGAAAACTTACCAACGTATCATATGGCCATTCGGGGGCCACAAGTCGCCGCCATACCGGGCCACCCGGCGATAATAGCAGCGTCTCTGTAGCAGCCTGATACTTACCTTCCGAATCCAGAAGAATTTTCCGTATATAATTGATAACAGTATTATAGCATATGTAAGGGTTTGTTCTGTGTTTATTTTCTGTTGGAGTCGATTTTTTCAGGTACTACAGTAATTTGTTTCTCTCCGTCATGTAATACCTCACATTAACAAGTAACATACTTCAAATCTAAGACGTTCAAAAACGCCCATGTTCGAATAAAGATATATTCTATACCGCTACTCTATGCTTGATGTAATAAAACGATGTAGAATGTGGCATAATTTATTTACAAATATTTATAAGACAAGCTGACTGGGAAACTCTGGCCAAGGCGATCGGCCAGCGGTCCTCCATCCACATGTCGCAGGTAAGTTGGGCTAATCGGCCGGAAGACACACAAGTCAGGACTCAGAAACGCAGGTAAGGAGCACCTTCCACCAAGAACTGGGAAATATAGGACTTATCAATGTCCTTTCAAGCAAACAATAACGGAAGGATATGTTTATAAACTTGTTACATTCGAGTAACTTCGTTCTCCAGTTCGATATACATAAAACAGAGCACATGAACAAATAAAACCTACAACCGCATTCTATGTACATGCTAAGAATTTATACGCTACCTCATATTGATCAATTTTTTAATGTAAGTTTCTACACCTACCTGCCTCTTTTTTTAAAATAAAAATACGCGTCTGTGCATGCCACTTTCTTTGTCATATTTGCTGAAACCACGGCTGTTTTCACCGCGGGTCGCAGCCGGTTCGCCAGATGTCACCACCGCAACGAAAGGTAAGGCAAGTGCAGCGAAACGTACAGCTTTGGAGAGTGTTGGCGATCAAGTAAGCAATGGTTAATAAAGATTTGTGAAAAAAGACAATATTACAATATTGGTTTTATCGGTAAGGGGGCATTTGAATGTTTACACAGTACGTAGCTTTGTTGTTCTTTACGAAAGGTGCCGAACAGTTTTGACCACCCCACCCCCCGGAGAGCAACAATCATCGAGGCGGAGAAGTATTTAAAATTTGACACCGAAACCAAAACAACAACAAAGGGCTACTGGGACTTGCGATTCTGAACTGGAGCGAGTGAAAAGGTTTAAAAAATATCTTGTAAGTAATGCTTATGTCACAAAATCAAAGGAATAAAAATTTCAGTGTGGAAAGCTTTACGCCGCTGGGGCGGTTCCCACGATGCGTTACCAACACGTGCTCAGCGAGCCAGACAGAGTGGCGGCAAGCCCACCACAGCACAGACTGGGACCCCACCCACTGGCCGGGCGGCAAGAGATTTCAAAAGACTAAATTTTAAACTTCGCCCCGATCACTAAAAGTTGCAGCGTGCCGTGTCGTGTATAGGAGTACAATCTACATTGTACCAAGTAGGTTGATTGTTCCCAGCACTTTCACGTCGTACTGACTGGTTCCTGCGGCATTTATCAAGATTTAAAGAGACTTGTGATACGAAATGAAACAATTTCTGTCAACTGAACCTTTGTAACGACATGGATATAATCTTTGTTTAAAATTTCTGTGTTCAACTCGAGCCGGAAGTGCATTAGAACTGATCATCAGTCCAGGCACAACTGTTATGTTATGGTTATACTAAGTATGTCACGTTACGACGATCAAGAGCGTTCACGGCTTGCGGACCATTTGAAATCTTACCATTCATAAACCCTCTTACAATTGTGTAAATACTGACGGTGGTATTAGTTTTCGGCCGAGTTTCCACTGAGATCCGCGTCGGCTGGCTGGCAAACCATCCCGTCGGCATGACCGGGCGACCGGGACGTGAGTGACCAACATTTGCTTACCTTGCGTCACTTCTTGTTTTACCGCAACATGGTGTCAATGTACAGAAAGTGCGAAATGGAACGAAATGTGTATGAAGGAAAGCCGTTTAAGCCGTTCGTACGTTGGAACGGCGACGTTTAAATAGTGTCCGCTCGACGTCCAAACGGCAACGTTAAGATTGATGGTATTCTTAGAACCGCAACGACGTTATAAGATCAATCAGGGTACGTTAAGAATAAACTGACCGCAACGTTATAAGATCGATCAGGGTACGTTAATAAAGTGAGTTTTGAGTTGAGTAGTCAAAGTCTGTGGTCTCCGTCCGCCCTAGCGGTAACGTTAAAGAAAAGAAACACGGTGAACGCCTAAAATTCACCATACCCTTTTTTTATTCGCACGCTCGCATCAGTTTTGTCATCCATATAGTCAAATCAACATAGCCTTACACGTAATCACAATGAAATGAAATTAATAGCGAAATATTTCAAATATAGAAGTGGGTGGTAAATAAATGATGTGACGTGTAACGTGTTTTATTTCTTGAACAAGGAGGTTAAATACGTATGTATCCTTGCTATGACCTCCTTTCAATACTATAGGGTAACAAGAATTGGACGGTAACATTTCATTTTCAGACTTCACCAAGAGTTCATGAGGCAAGCGTTATTACTGTGTATTATAGCAAGGAAGTAAAAATGAGACCTCCTACACTCGGTTACAAGCGGCCGTGTTGGTTGGGGGCCTTGGGGCGGAGCTACATTCTTCCCCCCGCATGCAAATGATCCGCCATTGTTACTGACGGCTGGCAGTGATTACGTGTTTACAGGGACTTTTCTAGTCTGACCTGGCGCGCTACAGACGGGTTTAATCAAAGTCCGACTTTCCTGTTTACATGACGTTTTAGTGTATATATATATATATATATATATATATATATATATAGTATGAGTTGTATTTAGCATGTGTATATCTCCCCAACAAAGACTTTTTATACAACCAATGAACTCCGGACCCCTGTCAGAGAATGGACCCGGCCTTTAACGATATGTTAATGAATCTGCGTCGCGAGTGTTACTCGATTCAAAAACAGATAGAGACTTTCAAGCTGGGCCCTCTGGAGACAAGACAGCTTCCTCGTTCACAACGAAACAAAGAGAAGGTGTGAACGAGCTAGACATGTATTTCACGGTTTGGTGGAAGGAAGGTGCGAACATCAGGAATTTACTAGTACACAGTACAGCTTGGGAACGGACGGAAGGAAGAAGGAGAAAATGGCGGGCTTTCGTGCAATTCGCGTCGGATTAGCATAGCATATCGTCCAACGTCCTTGGTCCAACGCAGGTTTTGCACGCCGTGCCCACATTTTCAGTAAGAAATTAGCCACATACACACACAGCAAAAATAAGTTATGCTGTATCTAATAGCATTGAATAGGTTCAAGAAATAAAACACATCATATTATTTATTCACCACTCATTCTGTATTTAAAATTTTAAACAGTTCCGTTCCTTATATTTTCCTATCTACAAACAATGTATTTCATTTCATTGTGTTTACATGTAAGGGACGCGGCTGGTGATTCCTCCCCGTTGGCATATCGCTAGGACAGACCATGGACAGACAGACACAAGAAACACGTCCGCACACTTTGCACAACTCAAAACTCACTGTTAACGTACCTGTTACGTTGCGGTCACTTTATTCTTAACGTACCCTGATCGATCTTATAACGTTGCGGTCAGTTTATTCTTAACGTATCCTGATCGATCTTATAACGTCGTTGCGGTTCTAAGAATACCATCAATCTTAACGTTGCCGTTTGGACGTCGAGCGGACACTATTTAGAACGTACGAACGGCTTAACGGCTTTCCTTCATACACATTTCGTTCCATTTCGTTCCATTTCGCACTTTCTGGGGTCCCTGTCAATATCGACGTTACACAGAAGAAAGAAGTTCATTTATTGAAGCTTCACTTTATTTCCACTCGTCAACATTATCTAAACGTGCTATAGACGAGGATGGCGTCCTTCGTGCTACCAAGAACCTCCTTGGTGCTACGCAATAGCTTTGCAAAAATTCTTATTACCATAACGTTATGATTAACAAGGGTCTAAACATAACTTTCGTGCACTTAACCCCTGGTGTAAAAATGTTGTGCACGTGGCAAATCTGGCCATGCGCCAATGTTTACATCTCGCGTCAGCTACGTCGGCAGACTCCAGACTGGGCAGACTCTGAGACTGAACAGAGCGTCCGACAGGACGAAAAAAAACGAGGCACGTCGCCGGCTGTGTTCGGGTCTCGCACCAAGTTTTTCACCGCGGAGCACGATATTCGTCCCGCGGGAATCCCGCAGATCTAAAAATGACCCAGATATTCTCTTAATTTTTAGAACTTCGTTGACGCACGGCCGCGTTGGTTTTTCCACCAACCCGGTACAATGTAGCTCTGTTATGGATATGCATGTACTAGTAGTAGTATGTTACATTACGATGATCAAGAACGTTCGGCTTGCGGACCATTTCAAATCTTACCATTCATAAACCCTCTTACAATTGTGTAGTAACGTTAAGCCTGTATTCGTTTTTATGGGTTTTTCATACCTGAAATAAAAAATGAGTGCGTCACCACTACGTATTGTACTTTCCTTTGCATGTTGTAATAAAAAATAAATAAAAAACAAATTAAATGTATTAGGCAGCGTCTGTCTGTGTGTCTGTTTCTCCAAGAACGGCTGAATGGATTGATTTATATTTGGTGTGTTGGTAGGTTGTGACAAAAACTGCAAATGATCTGGTGGCTTTCATAGGTACTGCATGACATGTTAAAATAGAATTCTGCCACCAAAGGATAGAACTTTGCAATATATGCAATTTGAGTAGAAAAGACCATCAATCAAAAACAGAACAGAACGAGACAAAAAACAAAACAACAAAATTTACAAAAGCCCTAAATATTTTATGGAGGTATGAGGTCTCCGAACTCTTGTTTTGATATAATTTAATATATTCAAAAGAGGATAACAAAATCATACATGTACATGTACATGTATAGACCCACATACAATGCATATCTGATGTGGTGAAGAAAGTTTGTAAACTTCACAATAACATACACAATAGAAACACTACACATCACAGTTTTTACACTTCACATAGACAAGATAATGGAACATGGCTGACATACAAAATGTACACGTACAATCCAACTTGTTCACCAAATTCACTTCTTGTAAGCAAACAACAAACAGTTTGGCAATGTACAATCTGTTTGCAAGAGTCATCAAAAAGAAATGACACCTGCTGCTTCATTTGGCTTGATATAAATGTATACAGAATACAACTGTACAGTATATTCCGTATCACCCAAGGTTCTAGCCCGACCTTGTTTGTTTGTTTGTTTTATTAGAATCTGCTTTAGTGTTTTGTTACATTCACAATATTCTTTCTTACAACACAACGTGATCAAATAAAATTTAAATAACAAAAACTTATACAATTGGTATATGGAAAATAAACAAAAAAAAGTATTTTATTTATGTCTTACCCACCCTAGAAAATACACATTTCAATGCGAAAAATTTGTTATCCATATAAACAAAAAATTGTAACAACATCAATTCCAATGTTGAACCCAATAAGGGGCGCATGTGCTCAAATTATTCTATGGAACATTTGGAAGCTCATGTGATAACCTTAAGAACCCCATGTGATACAGCAATAACTGCTAGTTATCACATGGGCCAGAACACCTGCATTGAATGCTAGCACGGCCCAGCTATAACAAAGATTTATCATCTTGTTATGTGACAGGTGATTGCTGGCAGAAAGGTAAGAAACGTGGCAAGGTGGATAATTTTTTTATCCCCACCTTGTCGTAAAAGTCTCTCAAAGTCATAAATATGTTTGAGCTGAATGTCGTCTTATTTATATACAGATGGCACAAATAGATAATCCACTTCTCCACTTTGAGTGGCGTCTGTGTGGTGTAGTGGTAGAGCATCCGACTGTCAAGCAAGAAGACCCAGGTTCAATCCCCTGGGGGGACCCAGACATGTCCGGACATGCACCCAGACGTAGTGCCCTTGGGAAAGGCACTTAACACATATTTCCCCCCTCAGTTAGAGGGATCCTGGGCCCTACTAGGGTTTGGGTTGGCGTTAGGAAGGGCATCCAGCCGTAAAAAATCCTGCTTCAAAAAAGACTTGCACTTGATGCAAGCACGTCTAACCCCCGTTTCGGGGAAAAGAGACGTAAAACTGGATAAGGAAGGAAGGATGGAAGGACTTCCCAAATCTGTAAATGATCATTTTATGTCTATGGGGAAAAAGGTACTGGAATAAGGATCATAATGCTTTGCCTGTGGCTATTGACAGGATCGTCCTGTCAGCAGTGCAGTATTTTCTACTATTGACAGGACGATCCTGTCAGCAGTGCAGTATTTCCTGCTGTTGACAGGACGATCCTGTCAATAGCCACAGGCAAAGCATTATGATCCTTATTCCAGTACCTTTTTCCCCATAGACATAAAATGATCATTTACAGATTTGGGTCGTCCTGTCAGCAGTGCAGTATTTTCTACTATTGACAGGACGATCCTGTCAGCAGTGCAGTATTTCCTGCTGTTGACAGGACGATCCTGTCAATAGCAAAAAAATACTGCACTGCTGACAGGACGAACCTGTCAATAACAGGAAATACTGCACTGGATTTTTTCCTGTCAGCAGTGCAAATTATTCTACTATTGACAGGATCGATAAAATTTTGGTATTTTTATTTCATACTGGAAATTTTGGGGTGGGCGCTGGTTCGTGTAGGTCTTATGTAGGTGTTATTGTGTATGCTATTAGGCAATTTTTTACGATCCTGCGCTGCGGCCCCTGCAGATCGTCGTGCATACATTGATCCCCGCTCGGTAGTGCGCGCCTGGCCTCCCGTAAGCAATGCGGCGGCAGTGCGTGCCTGTCGCCCCGACTAGCTTCTACCAGGCACCGCGGATCGCTGGAAAAATAGTAGAAATTGGCCGAAATAAAGGGAATATATACCAAGGTCGCCAATTGGAGCTTCTCTGGCCGGCTAACTCCCTTGGTATATATTCTGCCTTCGTATTTCAGACAGCTTATGCATAAAATTCGCTTGTATTTATATTTTGAGCATGTCTAGTTTTGACATGTATCTGCTGGAGTACTCTGCTGCTGTAATGATAATAACTGTTAACGTGATGATAGCCGCCATCGTGAAACGCCTAATCTGCAGTACAGTAGCATATGCCTTCTGACTGGTTAAAAAAAAAAATGAAAACATGAAGAAATCATGTCAATAGAGCCCAAAATGGAAGATTTAAAAAATCCTGTCAATAGTGCCAAAAATGGCACTGCTGACAGGACGATCCTGTCAACAGTGTCAAAAATGGCACTGCTGACAGGACGATCCTGTCAGCAGTGCAGTATTTCCTGTTATTGACAGGATCGTCCTGTCAGCAGTGCAGCATTTTCTGCTATTGACAGGACGATCCTTTTGGCACTCACATCTTGTAGCACATTACATGTATGTAATGTACCTGTAATTAGCACTAAAATTAATGTCCACCACTTTAAATTCATTCTTTTATATAACTATCTGAATTTTCCTTTTGACTTGAAACAGTGACATGCACAAACTGATAACTACAAAAGTTAATCTTTACGTGGGAAGAGATTACACTCAGTAATGTTGAACCTACATGTACATGTACATGTATGTGTATCTTATCTTTCAACCATAAATAACAGATTCTGAATCATGCTGAGACAGGTTTAACAGAAAATCAAATGAATGTAAGGCCATACCAATTCAATTCTGTGTTCTTGGATCTCTGCTACTTTTTTTCTTATTTGAAACAAGAGATTTTGATAACTATCTTGGATAATGTCAATATCTATCAGGCTAAATTGCTTCAGTGTGAGTTGCAACCACCTTCACAAACCAGACGTGTATCAGCATATAACATGCCTTATTAGTATGAATCATTCCAAGCATTCCATCTGGTTCTTTGGGAGCCTACTGCAAAGGGAAAAAGAAGTAGGGGGAGACCTAGAGTCACCTACTTAGACAACCTGTGATGTGACACTGACCTGCATGATACTAATGAATTGCGAAGGGCCATGGAAGACCAAGTATTATGGAGGAGACTTTCTGGATTGTAAGTAAGTAAGTAAGTAAGTAAGTAATTAGTATTTAAAAAAAAGAAAAGGAGCAATGTGAAGAAAAAAATTATGAAAAAAGTAAGCTGTCTGTCCAGAGGAATGGACCCGGGTCTCCCATGTGAGTTACTCATCATCCCCCCACCCCCGGTTACTAACATGACTTTGGGATAAGTGGATACACCAGTACCCATACAGGTACGGTACAGTACATACGAAGGCCCAAAAGTACAATGTGGAGAAGTCCTATTCAAGTGTATTTATTCTAATGGAGTATAAACGTTTTCAACAGAATTTGAATGTAGACAAGTAAATACTAAGGGAACGGAGGAAAAAAGCAAGAGATTATCTCAGTTGGTAGCAAACTGTCAATGAGGGATTGTTGTTTTCTGACAAGGCTACTTGTGTACTTACAAGGTACAGAAACAATTTTAAGAAATGCGCATCAAGCTTAGTCTAAAGTAATTCCTAATAATAATATCAGTTCACACCTCCATATTTCTGTATGATTATTCACCTCAGCTTTTACTATGTTCTGTACATATGTAAAATAATATATCTCCTCGAGCTCCCTGACTGTACTACTATGACCGTTCATTTAGTTTATATGGCATATGGTTAACAATTTAAGGATTACTAGTAATACCGTGCAATAATATATAGATTTTAATGGTTTTAATGTGTAATTTTCTATGTAGATGTGCTAGTTGTAAACAATTGTAAATTGTCTGCAATTCAGTGTCTGTGTCACTGCGAATGTGCAATAAATACTTCTCATCTCTCATCTCATCTCTTATCTATTAGTTAAACTTGTAAACAAGCTTTGTTACATTATCACGACTATAAACTAACTACAAACACTGTACAGTACACAAACCCACCACAAAAAAGATAATGCACTAAAAGTCTTGTTTATAAAGTTGAAAATTCAATATTTAGAATTTCAACCAGCCTGGTATGCTCACCTTGTGGCTCTGACCTTTGGTAGCATTTGGGTCTATATGTATCTCAGGACGCCTGTCCATTTTTTCTGGAAAAAAATCTGAGAACCATTGAATTAAATTGGCATGGCCTAATATCCCCTGTGGGGTTGAATTCTGCTGGCAAGTTAATAGTTCACTTTGCTACAATTTTGGTAATTTGGGCTGCAGGGGTGGATCATAGGTCTCAAAACAGACACTGATGGTACATAGATATAAGGTAATAACATTTCATAAGGAATGCTACATTGTTTTCACAAAGTCAAGTTATCTTATTAAAACAAATGGTTAATCTGATTTGACACTTAGATACAACAAACCATTACTCTGTCAATACAGTTAAACCTGCCAAGGTAACCACCTCTTCAGGCCAACCACCTCAGGCCATGACAATCGCAACGCCACGAGTTTACTTGGGTCCGCTCATGGCCCGATACCTGTCCATGGCGACCGCTCGTCTTTTATTCTTTTAATCAGTGAGGACATTGATTCTTAAACCGGCCAGTTTGCCTTGGGTATCAATGGCTGGGCAGTGTTTTCATCTTTTAAAGATCAAGATGGCCGCTGCGTTCAAGACAATATTAGTGTCAGCATCCTGGATCGAATCAACACAAAAGCCAAGAACCACATTAATATTTGTATGGAAGGATCTCCTATCAGACAATTCGATTTTTACCGGGCCATTCAAGATAAACTCAACTTCTCAAAAGAATCCTCCGCTGTACAGTACGTTTCAATATTACAAGCAGGAATGGGCGTCCTTTTGTACAAATATTACCGCGTGTTCTTAGCTTTGATTGGTTCACCTCAGATAACCTGCGCTGATTGGTTCATTGAAAGGCATTACGTGATTAATATGGCGTGTGTTTTACATGCATTTGGCATTACGTGATTATAATAGCGGGTTAAATTGTGTTTTGGAACGTTTTAAGTTACTAAAATTTTTAGCAACTGTCATATCGATGTACTGTACACTGAAGATAAAAATTAACAGCAATCGATTAAACCGTGAATACCCTCGCAAGGGGAAATGATTACAGCAATCGGGCCGGTTGTCTGTCAATGCGCTCGAACATGTTTCTATTTTTTATTGCCGTGTGTACTCGGCAAATTGATTGAATTTGATGAATCGTGAATTTGAAAACACTGCCTCATTTCCCTGAAGCTGTGAACTTTAGGACCAGCGAATCTAAAGATACCTGCAGTATTTGACAGAAAAACACCTCGAACCGGACACCATTACATGTCTCAGTTAGGTTGTGAGTCGGGACAGTAGACCCTCTTCAAGGAGACCACCTGTCCAAGGCAGCCGCTTTTCTCCGGTCCCCTGGGTGGTCACCTTGGGCAAGTTTGATTGTACAACCATGTCAATCAAACAAGTGTTGCCAGATAATCCTGACAGGTGCCCAGGATTCTGAGGAGACTCCAATAGAGTCCATGATTCAGGCTCTTACTGCATCTGAAGGTCTTTGAGAAGTACATGCAAAGACTCTCATTGCACCCCAATAGAAATTACTTGGAAGCAAAAAAAACCAAAGCTGCATGAAGCAATATATTCTCAAGACTGTAAACACCATGTCTCCTTATACATCACTCTCCAGCTTACATGTCAGTAAGATGCTGGCAAAAAATAGCTCCTCATACAAAAAATGGTCTCCCCATACAGTTTCACAAGATACCATTGTGCTGTCCATAGCTGGTTGATGTGCTGACCAGTTCAGTTGTTTTCTTGAGTTGTTCATAACTCCAGTGTAGCTGCTCCACCTCCTGCTGGTGGCGTTGTCTGGTCTCCTCCAGCTCCTTCAGCAGGTGCTCATTAGTAGCAACCAGGGATCTAAACAAACAGTAGGCTATCTGAAAAGTACTTACGCAAACGTAACAAAAAGGCAACCTTTGTGAACAAATACAAAACGTTGCTCTCCTTTTCATAAAATGTAAATATAAGTTAATCTCAGAATCCACATTTTATGGGTGAAATTAAGACCATAAAAATATACATTGTACAACACCTTCATAAATCTGAAACTACAAGATATGTCTTAAATTAGATAGAATAAAACAAAGTGCTTTTGAAAAAGGCTGGAGTTTCGGCACATATCACTGTGACATGTTGTACTTCTTACATATGGCACTCTGCATATGCTTGGAGATAACTTTATGGATATGCCACTCTACATCTGCTTGAAGATGACTCAATAGTCAATGAATGCCACCCTATATCTGCTTTGGGATGACAATAAGGAGACCATGAATGCCACCAACATCTGCTTGGAGAAAGCGTTATCAAAAGAAGTACATACAGGCTGAGCCAACAATCGAACATGGAGTGAAACGGGACCATGGTGACTGTTGTTTCAAATCATTTTGCTGCCTTTAATTTGAAAAAAAAGCTGGAATTTTGGCCGGTTATCACTGTCACATGTTGTAACGGTACATCTTACAAATGTTACCGTGCATTTGCTTGGAGATAAATTTATAGATATGACACCCTACATCTGCTTAGAGATGATTATAGATATGCTACCTTACATCTGCTTGGAGATAACTATATATATGCCACCCTACATCTCTACACCACAAATTGTGACAAAACCAAAATTATAAACGACTGTTCCTCAGACTATGTCAGTTTTAATACAACCAAACACTCAACAGGTTATCCGTTTTTAGTATATAAATTGTACAAAAACCACACGAAGGAAAACCTCGCCTTAACCCTAACCCGAACCCCAACCCTAGCTGTGGCGACTATGGAATAAGGCGATCCCTACCCCCGGGCCTGCCTACCCTCCCACTCAACGCCGATCGATTGGGTAGTAAACAATACGACGCCTTTCCACTCCACGCCGATGGCGTGAGTGCGGTGTACACGCATCTCTACACCATAGAACCAAATAAATGACATATCTAACTGTTCCTCAGAGTGCCTGTTTTAATATAAGCAAACACTGAACAGGTTACTTTATAAATATTGTACAAGAATCACGCGAAGTAAAACCTCAACGATTTCGATGTGAATGCCCGTGTGCCATGAATTCCTTAATGGGAGGAATGACTTTCGGATTCTTTTTGCTATGGTTGGAACCTTTCTTACGTGCTGTATTCACTAAGACGAACGAGGTGTGACAAAATATCTATTCAAAAATACACAAAGATGTTTTTAATGTTTTCTGTTTACACTGCAGGCACAGTAAAGGATTAATAGACTTCTACAAACACGTTTTGCAGGGCACGTTACATGCCAGGCCATTCCTGCTAAAAGGAACATAAAACCAATGCATAAACGTAGCAACACATTCGTCGCTGTCTGATACGTATGTCACATATCCTTGCATGGCCTAAATTGGCAAAAACATTGAATCTGCAGGGAGCAATGTCTCACTAGCACGGCATGGCAGGGTTGGTCCACCGGCCGTGTTTCACAAAGTCGAAGCTTTGATTGGGCATATGGATGAGCCGCCGAAATGCAAAAATGACATATAACGCAGTGCTAATGATAAAGGAGCAATGGACATACATGTACTATAGTCTATACTTTTTTTAATGATCAACTTAACTCAAGTTTTGTGCCATTAGATAACCCAAGACACCTACTTGTGGCTTTCTTGTAGCATGGATGTTAACTCTTGCATTTTCTTGTAGTTGACAAGCTGTAGCTTCAAACTGTTCACTTCCTGGGTCAGGTGCTTATTCTGTTCACCTGGACATTAAACACATAATAATAATCAGGTTTGGACAGACTATACCTACATGTGTGCTGCCTGTCCTACACACATTCATGCGCACATGCGTAACTCATATGCATGAATATGTATAGGATAGGCAGCACAGTATGTGACCCACACCCCCATATTGTGCTTTTCAGTAACAGGTGTTTTTGAAACCACTATGTACAAAATGTAATGCTCAAAACACCCCTACAGTCCCTACAGTCCCTTGATACATGTAGCTTACATCAAGTTCAATTGAATAGTACCTTCGGCAAATGATGTTAACCTTTATGACTGACAGATTATAAATTATTCCCCGTGATTATGCAAATAGGATCCTCAGTTGCATGAATTATATCAGTTGATCATATTCTCCACCCTAAGGTCTCGGACCGGAGTTCCTTTTACGATTTTTGTGTCCGGCGGACACCCCCTGGCCAAAGGGCTACAATTCCAAGACAAGTACATGTAGGCTGGAAAATCTTATCATACTGGTGAACAGAGGTTTCCAGCCGGCTTCTGATAGGTTTTTGGGTATCATCTGCTGACTTTTCATTTGAGGTAGAAACTGTTGTGAAATGTAAATTTTGGACCAAAAAAATACCGTTTTTTTACACTTTTTTCAGCGAAGCTGTTGAGAAAAAACGAATTTTTCCTGGGTAACGGCTTATATGACAAAAAAGCTCAGTACTTCATGTTTCTGAAAAAAAAAGTATAGGTTGTTGCGATAAGTTTTCCGCAATCTCTGGTGGCGCAAATCCCTTGAAAATGCATATAGAACGCAGCAAAACCACATCATCCTTGCTCGCGGACTAATAACAAAAACGCTTCGCTGGCCATCCAACTTTACCACGCCTGAAAATACTGCAAACCACGGGTTTTTCGGTAAATACGAAAACTATTTAATTATCTATAACGATCCCTGAGCAGGAGGGAGCCAAACTTAGCGTGACAACCACCCAGATCCGGCGATTTACTGCCGCACTATTTGGATATCTGGTCAGATTTAAACTCCGACCCGGAACCATAAGACAGTCTTATCTTAACAAAGAATGCCATTCTAGCATTTCCTCATAAATTATGCAAATGAGGTCCTTATTTGAATAAGTTACGTTTAATGATGTTCACCTTCACTTACAATATAACTTTCAAATACCCAAAGTATGAAATTTCAGGCACCACTATGGAATTATAATGTTTTCTCATTAATTATGCAAATGGCGTCATCATTTACATAATCAATATCTATGTTTCTCTCATATTCAATTACATATATCACAGGCTTGAATAGTTCTATCATGGAATGCAGCTGATTTGTAGAATTTCCTCATTTATTATGCAAATTACATCCAGATTTGCTAGACTTTTCTAAGGGAGTACATTAAATAAATGAATGGATATGGTCATTTTTTTACTTGCTTTAGTTTTAAATCAATGAAACCACTACAGCATTTTAACATTAATGTTAGATGTAACCTAAATTCAGTGTTCAAAATACTTTTTTGAACCAGGTAGCACAGTGTGTACCTTTGAGTTCAGCGGTACATATTTTCAGGTTGCGTGGTGCGCTACCTGAGTCAGGGAGCAACTAGCGCACAAGAAAATCAGGTTGCAATTGCTAGTGTGCTAGTGGGTATTTCGAACACTGCCTAAATTGTAAGAAAAAGTTGAACATTGTTTTCATTGTTGAGCAACAAATTTGTACCTTGAATAGTTTCAGTAGCAGTTACATTGTCCTATGTTTTCAAACAAACATGTACCGCACTAAGTCAGCGCAAAGAAATACAAGATATACATGTACATGTACCTGGCAGTCCTAGCTTGAATTTATTCTGTGTTGGGTGGTTTTTAGATTATGTGGAAAACTGCTAAAATTTAATGTGATAATTCAATTGCACCCTTTAGTTTCAGTCAAATCATGTATCAGATTATGAAACATATATTTCATTACATTTTTTGTACAAACCTCCTTCCAGCCTCAGCGCGAAAATAATGCAACAGAGCCTCCCCCAAAAAAATTTGCACCTCAAAATGCGGGAAATAGTGTTTCAGAGAAATATGAATTTCACAATTTTACCCCCCATACACCCACAATACTCGTGCCTGTGGCGCTTGCTATCGCACCCTATTTCCAGCCCTGGCTTTAGGATCAGAGCAATTTTTTTATCGCCCTGTCGCTTCATATTTTTCATGGAAAAATCCGAGAACCAACAAATTAAATTGGTGTGGCCTAAAAAACAAATAAAACGTCCAGGGGGTATTTGCCCACTCTGTAAGTTCTCCTCCATACCAAATTTTAGGTCATTTGGTCCAAAAATACCCATTGAATCCATTGAAGTTGAATCCATTTAAGGAAATGGCAGAAGACGTAGTAGGAGGAGAAGAAACAAAGAAGGGACAAGAATATACATGTATTTAAAGGGAAAAGAATATACATGACATTGTATTTCATCCATACGTATGGTAACGTTATAGATACTCAGTGAAATATAAAAATTGTAGAAAATTTCAACTTTGTCATATTGTAAAACGGTAAAAAAAAGCGTTATGAATATGACTGGAAGAATTTGATCTATGAGACTGGACCGTTTCCAGTGATTGGACTGGGTTGATTATAAAAAAAAAGCCATTTTCTGAGTGGACTGGGTTAACTTGAACTGGGATAATTTTCTTTACCTCCATGGAAAATGGAAGTATAATTGTTTTTGGGCTGTCTGTGTGTATGTGGTCAGCATACGCGCCCTTCGGTAACTGCATGGATTGTAGACTTCTTGACCAATCGGACCCAATCTGTTCGTTACCACGGAACACTTTCCGACAGCCTGAAGGTCACCTGTGGACTACCCCAAGGGACCCTTCTCGGGCCACTGATTTTCCTGGCGTACGTCAACAGTGCCGCGCACTCAGCCGCCTCTAAACGCTGGAAATTTGTGGACGATCTCAACCTCTTAGAAGCGAGAAACCCCACTTCGAGTCCTTCTAACATGCAACAGGACCTCAACGAACTGTCCCTCTGGTCACAGGCTAGCCATATGAAGCTCCATCCGAAGAAATGTAAAGTGCTCCACATCCAGTTCAGGAAGATCCCTTTCATACCGCCTCCACTTACGATCAACAACATAGAGGTCCAACAAGTGAAAGTGATGAGAGTTTTAGGCGTCATTCTCCAGGCCGACTTGAAATGGAACTCGCATGTGGACTCAGTGTGCACTAAAGCAAGCCAGCGTTTGTACTTTCTCAGGAAACTAAAGCACTTTCACCTATCTACTGACGACCTCATTACGGTATATATCTCCTACATTCGCCCAATCCTTGAGTATGCCGCCCCGGTGTGGCACTCCGGACTGCCTACTACGTTAAGTGACAAGGTTGAGAAAGTCCAACGCAGAGCTCTACGAGTTATCCTTGGTGCCGAATATACATCATATGACGCTGCCTGCTGTCGACAGGGACTGTCGACTCTCTGCTCACGGCGTAGACACCTGACGGAGACGTTCGCTAAGTCCCTAGTTCGTTCTGGACAGTTCCAGCATCTACTGCCACCTACTAGAGGAAGCATCAGTGGCCGGCAAACCCGGTCATCACACAAACTGAACTCCCTACATGGCCGAACTGGACGTTATACGAACAGTGCGTTACCATACATGATTGAACTGCTAAATACCTAGACGAGACTTCATATACTCGTTCCATTTGTGATCGCTTCACAATTAGCCTTAATTGTTGCTGAGAAGATCTTTTTTACTATGTCGTCACAGTTTTCCGCATTATATTCGATATATTGGCTTATATTGTTTTAACGATTTTACTCCCGTGTTTTATTATTGCTTTATCTGTAACTATGTCTTTAGCCCATGTAAATGTCATTACGCAATTCAGCCTCGTCGGCTGCAATGTTTGTGACATATGTGTTCTTTCTGAAATAAACCATTCATATTACTTAAGAAGGCCTTCATGGATTGTGATGATATTTGGTATGCGGGTACAAACATGTACATCTTAGGAAGACCAAGGTCAAGGTCAAATTTGGGCCTTCTGGTTATTGACCTTGGTACTGCTGCAGAACTTCCCATTTTTGTATCTTTTGTCCTGGACATGCTATGGTCTTGATTTTTTGGTGGCTGATAGCTTTTCATGTCAGGAAGTGGTGTGAGTTTGGTCCCCCTAGCAGCTTGTTTTGGAACAACAGTTGAATTTCCGGCAAAATCTTTCAGAGCGGATAAATTTTTTTATGATTTTTCGCATGTATGTACATTTGTAGCTTAGACAGAGATCTACACAATTACATGCAAATGATGCATTAATTTGCATAATTAATTAGGAGTGTGCATGTGTTTCCACAGCTTGCAGCTGAGACATTGTGTTTTTAGGCTGAGGAGTTACATTTGTGTAACAAGGCCCTGTTGGCCCCAATGTCAGATTGTCATCAATCACACAGCTCGTACATTTGTACATGTATGTGACCACTGTCTATAGTACATTTTGTAATTCTGTTTCCTAATGTGTTTCTGCAGCCTCTGTGTTGGCCCCAAGGTCAGGTTGTTATGAATCACAGCCCCTATACTACTAGTAATACTAAAACTTGTCTCCATACACCAATGGCCCAAAAAAAATTATAAAAGCTTTATATATTTTATGGAGGTACATGAGGTCTCAAAATTCTTGTTTAGAGATGATTTCTGAGCAACCTCTTTTACACATAGAGGGAGATAGATCAACTGAAGTGTGCTATATTTGCTCTCAAGCAAATGTTGGCCTTTTTAGCTGGTAAATGTTTCCCTTCATATGGAGGGAAACAATGGGTATAGAATTTTCTTCTTACACAACCAGTAAAGTTCTCAGACACCTGCTTACGTTTCGATGTCTATCAGACACCTTCCTCAGAGGTTCTGACTGGAGTTCTGCAACTTGCCGCTATTTATCGCCAAAGTAGGTGGCGCTTTTGCGGCAAGATGCAATCCCAAACATGGCTTAGTTTGTATCCCCCCCGTCCCGGTTCATCACTGGGGTTGACTTCCTTATCCAGACTGCTTCTTTAATCCATCAGATTCTTCTGTTGTCCTCTCTATCTATGACCCTGGCCCCCTCCCAGTCTATCACACAATTGTTTCTGGCAACATGGTCTGTGACTGCCGATTTCTTCTCTTCTTTTTGTGCTTGTAACAATGTTTCTGGGATCGTGTGTACCTTATGGCTTCAATGTTATCTGCTTCTTTAGAAAACTTTACTAGTTGTGTAAGAAGAAAATTCTATACCCTATGTATCTTCCAACCTGATGAAACTATTTACGGGGAGGGAAATAATTTCTTCGTATAGTAAGCTGTGGGGGCATAGGCGACGATGATGGAGAGGTTACCATGCTTGTGGCGAAGGCGCGCCAAAAGAAGTCTGTTGTCTACCGGCTTCCAGTAGACGAGTGCACGATGTGCCAGCGGGGAGAGGGCAAGGGCTACCCCTTGTCAACGCATGCCATCATTTCGCCCGGACCAGAGATATGTAAATCCGTTGGTTGCATAGGTACCGGAACCTGGCCAACGAACTTCCGTAAGTCCTGCTAGAGAGAAGCCCGTCTTCGAGGAAACCGTGAGGAGTACAGGAGGCTGAACTCAAGAAGGAATCAGCTTCTCAGCAGAGACAAGCAACGGTGGCTTGACGACCTGGCGAACACAGCTGAGACTGCTGCACGCACAGGCAAACAAGGCACCCTCTACAAAACCCTTAGAACTCTCTCTGGGAAGGTAACTCCACCCACAGCGTGTGTAAAGGCCATGGATGGGTCCGATCTGGATACTCCAGAACAGCAGCTGGACCGCTGGAGAGAACACTTCTGCAACTTGCTCAATCGACCTCCTCCTCCACCTTCACCACAGTTGGAATCCCTAGCAGCCGAGGCTTTAGAGGATGATTCCATCTCCACTGACCCCCCTACGCAGGAGGAAGTGCTGGAGGCGATCGGCAAGCTCAAGCCGGGTCGAGCAGCAGGTGTAGACGGCATTCCGCCAGAGTTGTTGCTGAAAGGTGGTCCTGCTGTAGCAGCCCAGCTTCACGCCCTGATTTCCGCCATATGGAGAACGGAGACCGTCCCCACAGACTGGCTCCATGGGATCATCCTACCTTTTTGGAAGAAGGGCCCCAAGGACAACTGCGGCAACTACAGAGGCATAACTCTTCTCAGCGTCCCAGGGAAGGTGCTTGCCCACATCATCTTGGCGAGACTGCGACCACTGCTCCTCAGCAAACAACGCCGGGAGCAGAGTGGTTTCACACCAGGCCGCTCCACGGTGGATAGGATCCTTACTCTTAGGATACTTGCAGAGCTGAGAAGAGAGTACAGGAAGCCACTCTTTGCTGCGTACGTTGACCTGAAACAGGCCTTCGACTCTGTGGATCGTCCAGCGCTGTGGAAAATTCTTAAGATCTTGGGAGTCCCCACAAAGCTGCTGAGCCTTCTCTCCCTTCTCTACTCCTCCACAACCTCCAGTGTGAGGGTAAATGGACAGACCTCCGCCAGCTTCAACATCAACAGCGGTGTGAGACAGGGTTGTGTTCTTGCCCCCACCATCTTCAACACTGCCATAGACTTTGTCATGGGAAGGACCATCTCCCAGAGTGCGTGTGGTGCAAGCTTTGGGAATGTCACTATAACGGACCTTGACTATGCTGATGATGTGGCCATCCTTGCAGAGATCATGCAGGCCCTACACCTCGCACTCCACATCATGGACTCAGAAACTAGACCTCTAGGACTACAGATCAGCTGGCAGAAAACGAAGGCTCAGAGTCTCAGTGACTACCAACCTCCACCTTCCAACATCACGATTGAGTCCCACACTGTAGAAGTAGTGGATAAGTTCTCCTACCTAGGAAGTACCATCTCTTCTGACTGCAGAAGCACCTCTGACATCAAGACCCGTATAGGCCGCTCGTCCGCAGCAATGGCTAGTCTCGGCCACATCTGGTCTAATGGTCAGATATCCACTGCCACCAAGCTCAGGCTCTATAACAGCTTAGTGCTCTCTGTTCTACTCTAAGGTGCAGAGGCTTGGACCCTTACAGCCACAGAGGAGCGCTATCTGGACACCTTTGATCAAAAATGCCTGCGCAGGATTCTTGGCTACCGCTGGTACGATTTCATCTCTAACTCCACCGTACGCCAAAGAACCGGTCAACCGCCTGTGTCCTACAAGATCAGACAGGCCCGCCTGCGACTCTTTGGCCACATAGCCAGAGCCTCTCCACCCCTGGAAGCTGCCAGCCTACTGAAGGCAGCCACGCCTGTAGGCTGGTCCAGACCCAGAGGCAGACCCAGACGCAGGTGGGGAGACCAGCTGAATGCGGACGTCAGCTCAGTGGGACTTGATGTAGCCACAGCCTGGCAGAGGGCGCAGGACAGAGCCATCTGGAAGACAACTTGGAGAGGCGCGATGCTCCCTGGAGCATGCGGTGCTGAGTGAGTGAGTGAGTGAGTATAGTAAGCAAAGGCAGTTCTAAGATCATAAACGTAAAATTCAAACCTACCAATTCTCCTGCAAACATCAGCACTTTGAGACTGTGAAGTTGCTGATGTCTCCATAGTAAATAACCTTTTCTTCAGCACTTCTCCCTCTTCTAAAGCCTGTTGTAACCTCCCACGTACAACCTCCTGTAGGAACAATGGCAGCAGAATGAACTTTTACCTGAAAATAATCTGGTCATAACCCTCCGTGCTGTCAGGGAAGGATGATGGCCAAAATACTTTCAGGCTAATAACAGAGACCAGCACTGAATTTAGAATGACTTACTACCTCTGTTAATGTATCTGAATTGTATACGAAACCGTTGCTATTTCATAGTGTTATTTGTTTATTGTCCAGTTATAAGGGCTAGCCCTTTATAATAGCCTCCGGCTAGTTGGGCAGTCCTGGCTGTATATCTTTTATGCAGTTTAATAAATCAAATCAAATCAACCCTACATGCTGACCTTTACAGTTCAACATTTTCCTGTCTTGTCTACTACTGACACACAAATGTTAGGAATTGTTAACCAATCAGAGCCTGCCTACCACACTTTTCTGCTCTTCTTCCAGTTTGGCTCTCAGGTTCTCCTCCCCATCAGAGCTGAATCTCCTCAATTCGATGTTCTCCTCTGCAAATGCTGCCATTTCTTCGTTCAATCTCTGGAACTCATTTTGATATTTTGACGTGCACTTTGAGACAAAGTCGGTCATCATGTTCTTTGCAAGACCTGTAACCAACAATGATGCAACATTGAGGAGATTATGTACATGTACACTATTAGCATTCATCATCAAAAATACAATTGCCAAGAATACTGCTGACCTACATGACTTGTAATATGTATAAAAATTCAAAGTTGCATGCTAAAAATATATTCCGATTTTCATCATTATCGTCGCCGGAATTCGGGCCCGCGAGTCCCTTTCCCAATAAAACTTGAAACATGTAGCAGGCCTTGTAACAACAATAAGGCCCTTGGGTTGGCTAGCATTCCTGCCATGACAGAATTTACATTGTCATGAATGACCATGAAAAACTGAAGCTGTTTATGTTCTCAACAAACAACAAGAGTTCCACGACCTCATATCTCCATGAAACAAAAATTACATATATATTTGATATGTGAAAGTCCTATCCTTTGGCAATGTTTCATTTCAATATGTCATCATTTATTATGAAAATGACACCACATTTACATAATATATGCATAGTGATGTTAACCTTTAACTAACTTATACATGTCACAACTATGAAATTCCCATCATTTACCACTAAGGAATCATAGAAGTTTTACATTAATTATGCAAATTAGGTCCTTATTTGCATAATTGGTATCTGTTTATTTTCCACCTGCCATAGGTTATACACGTTACATGTATGAAAGTCATATTATGTAAAACACTGGAATTACACAATTTCCTCCTTAATTATGCAAATTAAGTCTTCATTTGCATAATTTGTATTTCATTATGTTTATCTCTGTCTAAGCTACCTACATACCAAAAATTATGAAAATACGTTGTTCCTTTCTGGATTTATCCGCTTTGAAAGATTTCACCAGAAACTCCCCTGCTGTTCCAGAACAAGCTGCTAGGGGGACCAAACCTGTACCACTTATTCCTGACAGGACAAGCTATCTGTCACCAAGAAATCAAGACCATAGCATGTCCAGGACAAATGGAGATATTGTTTTGGGACAAACCCAAAACAATATCTCCATTTTTCATGGAGATAATTATGATGGAGGACTACACCTGATATGACATACATGTACAGTCAAACCTGCCTAGGCGGCCACCTCTCAAACCAACCAGTTTGTCTTGGGTTTCTACTGCCGGGCGATGTTTTCGTCTAAGGACAAAGATGGCCGCTGCTGGGTCATTTTGGGTCAATGAAGCAGTCTACTACGTGACATGGGTGGGAATTTCAGCGCGCTGTAATTGTTCTCAACAAAATTAAAACTTATTCGGTAGGGTTAAATTGTGTTTTGGGACAATCAAAGTTACTGCACTATAGTTTGTATCATCCGTGGTGTCGATGTACTGCACTGTAATACACTCACAAGGGGCTTTAAGTTACAGCCGGTATCTGATCGGTAGCCTGTCAAAGCGCTGAAAAATGTTGATACCGCCATACGTACTCAGAAAATTATAGTACAGTACGTAATTGAATTTGATAAATCGAATTTGAAAACATTGCTTCATTTGCCAGAAACTGTGAAGTTTATGCCCCGGGAATCTAAAGATACCTGCAGTATTTGACATTGAAACACCTCGAATCGGAGACCATTAACTCTCAGTCATGTTATGAGTCCGGAGAATGAACCCTCTTCAAGCAGGTCACCTGTCCAACGCGGCCACTTTTCTCCGGTCCCCTGGGTGACCGGCTTGAGCGGGTTTGACTGTATTTATGTGTCCAGTACCTTGAAACTTCTGGTTCTTGTGTAATGATCCAGACCCATTCCAATATTTGTCTACAACTGTCAGGAGCTGGTCCATGAACTCTGACCTGATGATATCAACACATGCTGTTGTTTCCCCTGCCATTTCCCGGTCTAGCTGGTGCTGAAAGGACATTATACAAATAATTGATTTTTGACAGCTTATCTCTTAGATGTTTGCCATTTATTAGATAGCAAACCTGAATTACCTTCCTGTGCCCTTGTACATGGGACCCCATCCTGCCACATCCCTGACACAAAAATAGCTCCTGTAGTCCAACAGGAGCTACTTTATTTTCCTCAGCAGCTCATTTACATATCATTTCAGATATTTCTATACTGGTTACATTTGTCGTCAGACTCATTCTCAGTCACTGATGAACCTGAAATGTCTGAATCTTCAGAGAATCTATCCAGTTGCTGGATTTATTTTGTATCATTTAATGTTCTACCTGGACATCTAAGGCCTAGGAAAATAAATGTTGTGTTTCCTGTTTCCCGACCGACCCTAAAAAAAAACGCCGACCCTAGCCTTATTTTTGTGTGGAACCTACCGCATATTGCTGTGTCACTGCCACTGCAAGGGCTAGGGACATAAATTTTTCGAGCTGACTGACCTTTTCTAGCTCCATGATCTGACAGCTGAGTACCTGAGTGATGAAATAGTGCGCAATCGATTTTCCAACATGTTCTGCTTATATGTACACACCAATCACCTAAGTCTAAAAAAAAAGAATAAATAAAAATAAAATAAGATAGTCCCTACCTACCGACCCTAATTTTTTCAGGACTGAAACAGGAAACACAACATTTTTTTCCTTGGCCTAACCTTCATCACACATCAGAAACTTTATTGCTGTTTAGACTATTACGACTACATGTAAGTCAAGCATGATACAACACAGCAAAGCCAAAAGCCTAATGGGGAAGACAACAAAAATTACATGTACCTTAGCTACATGCTGTGCAGATGATGATTCCAGCAGAGGCTGTATTTGGCTATGGGCTTGTTCCATAGATTTTGGCTGGCTATAACTTTGTAAAGTGGGCTGTGATTGGCTGTAAATTTTAGATGAAGGCTGTGAGTAGTAAGGTTGGTCATGTGATTCATTAGTAGAACGTTTGGTTGGTGGTTGACTGACTGGGACTGCTGAATGCTCCTCTATCTGTGTGCAATCTGTAAAACAAGACAATGCATGTTTCAGTTCAGGGACCTCATACATGAAATATTTAGAGCTTTTGTAAATTAGTTGTTGTTTTCTTTTGTCCTGTTTATCATAAAAATAAGGGTGTAATATGCATAATCTATTACACCAGCCCCCTACAACAGCGGTCCTTATGGAACATACTCCAGACCCAGTGGAAGACCTCAAGGTTCTAACTGATGTGTCGTCAGGAAAACACGACATACAGCAAGAGATGCAGAAACTCTAGACCTGTTTCCAAAAGCCACGGGATATCCTTTGGCTTTTGGAATGTACATGGACTTGGTAACAAAGTAGAAGATAGTGACTTTGTAGATCAAATAGAAGGGTTTGATTTCTTTTCGCTTCTCGAGACTTGGCACGCAGGTGAGAAACATTTTCCCAATTATTTATGTTTTAGTAGCAATAGAACGAAAACTAGGAAAGCCAAACGTAGTTCCGGGGGTATCATATTCCTGTTTAAAAAGCAATATAAAAACTTCGTTACAAAATTAGACAGCAACTCTGAGGACATCCTGTGGGTAAAAATCAGCAAAGATCTGTTGAATACAGACGAAGACATCTACCTAGCATCCGTTTAATAATATATAAGTCCACGCAGATCCACAATCCATTCCAATACTAGATCATATGATATTTTTGATCAGCTTGAAAATGAAATAGCTTACTACAAAAACTATGGTGAGGTGATAGTAGGGGGTGATTTAAATGCTCGTGTGGGCGACCTGAAAGATTACATAACAGACGACGTCCTTATTGACAGTCATACACTCCCAGAGGATTATGACTCAGATCACCCGTTTCCACGCAATAACATGGATACCGGCAATCCCACTCCTTTTGGCAAAAATTTAATTGATCTTTGCATAAATAGTAAACTAAGAATATTAAATGGGAGAACAACAGGGGATCTCCTAGGAAAACCCACATGTTATCAACCAAACGGTTCCAGCGCAGTAGACTATATCCTAGCTAGCAAGAAATGTCAATAACCTCAGTAAACTGCTTTCCAAAAACCCTCGAGATCCTTTTATTAGGGGGCAATACTTCAAATCGAAGAGAGAATACATAAGGCTAATCCGAAAAACAAAACTTTAATACAAAAACAATATTTTACATCAACTTAATTACTCCGTGAAGGAGGTATACCTCCTGCAGGAGTATTCGGGTCAGCCGGTTTTTCGTGTTCGCAGCTAAAACTCACGGTTCCCTGTGTTCAATCGGCATTTAATTTTATACGTCGTCTGCAGGCATGCCAGTGGTGATGCACGTATATCAATATTTACCGTAGGTGTTTTCGCGGTCAAGATAATATTCGAAAAGCACCCCTACATTTAGGGGCACATGGGCCCGGCCGCGAAAAACCCGTTGTTTTGAATAGCGGGGGGGTCGAGTATCCTTAATGCAGATGTGCGGGGCCTTTTTTAATGCAGACCAGATGCGGACCGTAATGGTTTATGGATGGCCGGAATTGTGAAATGTGTTCGCACGTAAAAGTCATGTTTGTGTACGTTGTATTTCTCTGAATTTGGGCATGTGGTGTGCCGTTATGTCCGTGTTGATGCACGTGTCTTTGTTTTTACCGTAGCGGTTTTTATATTGTGGTGATTGCCATATTTGTGACTCCCCCCTATTTTTCCTATTCCCTATGAAATGTTGTCGCCCGGCCGGTACGGGCGCGACTGCCGTTGACATGGCAAGTCTGCAGGGATCTGGTTTTAGACTGACCGCCAGTTGCGCAGTTGACTTTTGTGCACTTGTCTTTGCTTTTACCGTAGCGGTTATGTGGGCCGGTGCAACTGTGTGCAACTGGCCGTGTGCAACTGTGCTAACCGTTGCTGTTGTGATCATGTTGACTTGAGCGGTACCCGTTTTTCCGTGTTCGCAGCTAAAACCCACGGTCCCCTTTGTTCAATTGGCATGTGATTTTATACATCGTCTGTAGGCATGCCAGTGATGATGCACGTATATCAATATTTACCGTAGGTGTTTTCGCCGTCAATATAATATTTCGAAGTACCCTACATTTAGTGGCATATGAGACTGGCCGCGAAAACCCCGTTGTTTTGAATAGCGGGGGGGGACTACTTCAATACCACCTCCCAGTCTGCAAATTATAAAATTTCACGGAGAATTGTCGCCTATGGCTTCTTGTTCCTTTTCCGACGATAATCCATCAGCATTTTGGCACCTTTTTAAACAATTTAAAACAAATAACACGTCAACGCCAGAAGACGTGATCAATAAAGAAAATATTCATAAACATTTTGAAAAACTACACGGCAGGGATAGCAACCGCCCCACACATACATCTAGCAGCAGTTTCCATAATGGAATCGAAAAGAGATTAAAAAACCTAGAAAATGACTTAGCTAACAACAACCCATTGGAAATACAGGAAAATGAAATTAGGCACGCAATCTCCCGATTAAAAAACAATAAAGCCCCAGGTAGCGACCTAATACTGAACGAAATGTTGAAATGTGCCACACATGTCCTCACCAAACCTTTGATTAAGCTTTTCAACCTATTCATCTCCTCCGGCTACTTCCCCCAACAATGGTGCACGAGCCATATTGTCACCATACACAAAGGTGGTGCCAAAGATGATCCTAATAATTACAGAGGAATTTCAGTCACTAGTTGTCTGGCCAAATTGTTCACGACAATCCTTAACACCCGCCTCTCAAACTTTTTAGACGAACACGCGTTAATCTCACCAAACCAGGCAGGGTTTAGGAAAAACTTTGGGACAAATGACAATATCTTCGTTATCAATTCATTAATATCTAAGTACACCAATAATAACAAACGACTTTACGCGTGTTTCGTCGACTTTAAAAAGGCATTCGATTGCGTATGGCGAGAAGGTCTACGATATAAGCTACTTGTCTCGGGAATAGGGGGTAAATTTTACAGTCTTATAAAGTCTATGTACTCTAAACCACAAACATGTATTAAAACGTCCTCAGGCCTAACACCGCCCTTCATTACAGACAAGGGCGTAAGGCAGGGGTGTAACCTTAGCCCTACACTCTTCAACCTTTTCATAAACGATTTAGTTAAAATGTTAGATGGTCCGGAATGTGACCCACCCTCCCTACATCAGTTATATGTTTCCTGCTTACTCTATGCAGATGATGTTGTAATCTTTTCGGAAACAGAGAAAGGTTTACAGCGTGCACTGAACAAACTTCATACATTTTGTACCCAATGGAAATTAGAAGTTAATATAAAGAAAATGAAGGTTTTGATTTTTAACAAAACGGGACGGCTATTTCGAAAGTTACAGTTCCTACTTGGCTCAGAAAATATAGAAATTGTTACTTCATACTGTTATTTAGGTCTGGTGCTATCATCATCTGGCAGCTACTCACTGGCAAAGAAACAACTCGCGTTGAAAGCGCGCAAAGTTGTCTTCAGTATCAAATCTCTTATTCGCTCGCAGATATCCTTGAAAGCCTTATTACGGATTTTTGATGTCTGCATTAAATCAGTCATGCTCTACGGATGCGAAATCTGGGGGAAAGACAATTCAAATACCAACTGCCCGATCGAAAACGTTCACGATCGCTTCTGTAAAAATATTCTTGGGGTTCACAGAAACGCAAGTAATGCAGCATGCAAAGCAGAGCTTGGTAGAGTGCCTCTAGACACAGATATATCGTTTCGCCAAGTCAAATACTGGTTAAGGCTTAGACAACTGGATACCAGTACACATCCCCTACAAGCTGACGCATTATTATCTCAAAAACATCTGCTCACAAATAACCACAAGAAAAATTTCTTACATCACGTAAAAGAAGTGCTTGACCATAGCGGTTTGTCCTTTATCTGGCATACCGACAGTACTGAACTTGACGTGCAACATATTTGTACACTACTTAGAAGAAGACTTACTGACATGTATATACAAACCTTTCTCCACAATCTTTTTGTTGACGTCGGCAAGTTAAGATTGTATAAGCATCTCAAATCTGTGTACGCCATGGAGCGTTATCTGTACGTCAAAGACTTCGATGTAAGATCAGCCATACTACATTACAAGAAATAATTGTGTAATAGATTGGGACGGGGCCAAGGTAATAGACCGAGAGGACAACAGATGTATCCGTTGGATTAAGGAGTCTGTATGGATTAGAAAATCCAATCAAGTCATGAACCGTGATGAGGGGGGGTATAAACTTAGTCATGTTTGGGATCACATTCTTAATAACTGACAATTGTTTTCTTATTGTATGTAACAATACGTAATATGTGACAAGACTTTTAATATTTTCTATTTGGGACTGCGATAGCTCAGCATTGCTAGGGAACAAAGTTTATATTATATATAGAAACATTTTATATTAATTCTCTTCTCTACTCAAATTAGACTGTATGTTCTAATTGTAATTGTACTGACGCAATTCAGCCATCTTGGCTGCCATGTCTATGACAATGTATTGAAATAAACCACTCATATATATGTTTGAAAGTCCCATTATTGGCAGAATTCCAATTTTAGGCCCCACCAATTTAATTTGTTGGTTCTCGGATTTTTGCAGAAAAAATATGAAGCGACAGGGCGAAAAAAAATAAAAATAAAAACAGGCCTGGGCATCCTATTATAGCCCCAAATGCTAGAATTGGTGCCATGAAGTCAACACAAAAGACTGGGTTAAAATTTGAATAATGAATTTTGAACTTTTAATCAAACCAGTGCATTGGTAGATGTAATAACTGTAACAACTAGGAGTAACAGGTCTTTCTTGAACTGTTGGAGGCAAAATATGAGCATTTTTGAGTTGATTCAGAACCAGAATTTTTTTTTATTTTTTTTTGCAAATCAGAAAAAAATGAAGAGGCGAATCCGAGAACCAACAAATTAAATTGGTGTGGCCTTAACATTTCATCATTGATTGTGCAAATGACATTCATATTTATATAACTAGCTAACACATATCACAAGTATGAAATTCCCATCATTTACCACTAAGGAAGCATGACATTTTCATACAGATTATGCAAATTAGGCCCTTACTAGCATTATTGATACCTGTTCCACCTGCCATATATAGTACACTATGTTACACCTGGGCTCGAAATACTTTTTTCTGCATACCTGCACTGGTGCTGGTAACATTGAAAACTAGAGGTCCACGACCTCATACCTTCGCCAAATGAGGTTATGACCTTTATGACTGATGAATTATAGATTTCCCCTAATTATGCAAATAAGATCCTCAATTGCATGAAGTACATCACTTGATCATATTCTCCTCCCAATGGCAGTGTTATCTTATCAAAGAAGGCCATTCTAGCATTTCCGCATAAATTATGCAAATGAGTCCTGATTTGAAAAAGCCTCGGCAAAAAATGTACTGTACAACCATATCAGGTTACGCCGGCTGCGTTTGAACAGGCTGTTCAAACTTCAATTCATAATCCGTAAATAATTTCATCAGGTTGGTAATCGAATGAATAGCAAAGTTCTTTCATCACAACCATTTATTTTTCACAAGCCAACGTTTCGATGACCGTTGACAAGAAAACAAGAAAACAAATCAGCAGTCACAGACCACATTACAAGAAATAATTGTGTAATAGATTGGGACGGGGCCAAGGTAATAGACCGAGAGGACAACAGATGTATCCGTTGGATTAAGGAGTCTGTATGGATTAGAAAATCCAATCAAGTCATGAACCGTGATGAGGGGGGGTATAAACTTAGTCATGTTTGGGATCACATTCTTAATAACTGACAATTGTTTTCTTATTGTATGTAACTATTATGATTTGTAACAATACGTAATGTGACAAGACTTTTAATATTTTCTATTTGGGACTGCGATAGCTCAGCATTGCTAGGGAACAAAGTTTATATTATATATAGAAACATTTTATATTTGGAACCGCATATGTCCCTATGATGTAACAATGCCTAGTACTGTACATTGTATGTATGTCACAATTGCACTACGTTCAGTAATCCATTGTTAACAGTAAAAACTAGCCTAAGTGCACTGTGAACCAAGTAACAGTGCACTGTGAACTATATAATATTTTTAGTGCACTATGCACCAAGTAATATTTAGCGTCAGTGCACAGCAAACCAGTCAGAATTGCCCTGATGAAGATGACAGACGGTCATCGAAACGTCGGCTCGTGAAAAATAAATGGTTGTGATGAAAGAGCTTTGCTATTCATTCAATTCATAATATTTGTAACGTTATCACTAGTGTGTGTACAAGTTTCTTTATGCATCAAAGGTGTTATATATATACTCCTGTAAGTTCCAGTCAATGAACCTAATTGTACTTTGACCCTTTAAACGTACTCTCACCTCTCGAATAGAAGTACCCCCTGGAATAAAAGTAGCCCCGGACAAATCTTCAAAATCTAATAAAAGTCCCCCCTGGAATAAAAGTACCCCCCGGAAAATTTCAAAATTTACATGTAATGTAAGCATCGTCTATGCTAAAATGTGTTCTCTTCGAAATCTAATAAACATACCCCCTGGAATAAAACTTACCATATTGACAACCATGTTCCTCTTAAAATGCATTGAGTTGTATAATGCAGCCTAATGTGAGTATTTATGTAAAAAAATGAAAACATAATTAAATATAGACAGCAAAAATATGTGCACAATGTAGTTGTGCATTTGGAAATGTAATCAATTTCCAGAAAGATTTCCATGATAAAAAATACCAACAAAGGAACAAGCACACCCCAAAGCGAAATTTTGTTGAAAACCTCCATCTCAAAATGTTTGTATTGGTCACATTTGCCTGAGATTTGAACTTCAGATTTGAACTTGAAATTTTGAACTAAAAAAACCCCAAAAATGAAAAACTGAAGTGTGTTTTGTATTTTTAAACACTGAATTATATTATCTAGAGGCATACGGACAAGTAAAATTGTAAACTGGCCATGTTATCATGAAAAAGTTACCAAGAAATAGCCAAAATTAACACGATCTCCCCTTCAATCATGTTGCAATGTTTCCCCTGATAGAGACTAAGGTTACATCAGATGTAGCTACTTAGCCACACCCCCATCCCTTTGATGTAACATGAGATGCCTGTGAACTCAACTGGCAGGGAAACCCGCATTTCCAAATATGGTTCATATATTCAAGAAGTTGGAATTTATCCAACGTTGAAACTGAACACTTTTTTTGCTGCCGAATTGTTTTGTAGCTGAATGTCCGTGGTATTCCTGACGATGCCTGTGCCAACTGTAGCATTTTTGGTCCTTGGTAAAAATTAGCAGAATACTTGGGGACAGTTTTGTATTGGAAGCAAGTGTAAACAATTTGATAATTTAATTAACTGATCCCTGAGAAACTCGATTCCCCAACAAGTTGCGGCAGAGCGGCATCACCCCTTTTCCCATCAGATGATTCTGATGTTGTAACAGTTGTACCGGGTCGGATCGGTCCAGCCGAGCGGGCAATCTTAGTTTGTAAACATACTAGCTCATAAATTATTTTCTGAGCCGTGTGCTTTAATTTACGGACCGTTACCCGTAAGTTTATTCGGGATCTGTGAATAAATTAGTCTTTGTCATTTTATGTTCAGGACCGCAAATTTGCCCGAAACTTTGCTCGATTCTAAAAAAAATAATAAACGTACCGGCATATCAATCAATGGTTTGTGCTTATAAACCAGCGATTCTCCTGCAGTCCTTTAGTGTCACTGACGAAAGGTAGTGGATGCTACCTGAAACGTCTGACCGTTTCCAAAATCATATCCCGTTGCTTGAGTAACAATTTTTTGGCGAATAAACGTACCGTCTAAAATAAGAACGTACTGGGCGGATTTTGAGGTGAAAAAAATAAACGTACCGGTACGTTTATTTGAGAGGTGAGAGTACAGTACTGCACTTCCGGGCACTTACCGAAAAAGTTTTGATTTTGTCGGCGCTGAAATTCCCACCCATATGACGTAGTAGACTGCTGCATTGACCCAAAATGACCCAGCGGCGGCCATCTTGGCCTTTTAGACGAAAACATCGCCCGGCATTAGAAACCCAGGACAAACTGGTTGGTTTGAGAATCGACGTCGCCACTGATTGAAAAATTTAAAGAATTGTGACCCCGTTGACTGGCCGCCATGGGAAGGGATCGGGCCCTGGGCGGACCCAATTCATGGTGGCCGCGGCCGCGTTGGCCAGGTGACCGCCCTGGGCAGGTCGCTTAATGCTAGCGCCAATGGGGAAAATTTTCGGGACCGAGAAAATGTGGCCGCGATGGCCAGGTGACCGTCTAGAAGAGGTGACCGCCTAGGCAGGTTTGACTGTACCATACAAATTACAATTGTACATGCATGTACTTTCTAAATTCACTCAATCAGTGATGCAGGTAAAATGAATTGTCTAGTGCAGGTAATTTTCGATGCTACACGGTGCAGCTATGCAGAAAAAAAAGGATTTCGAGCCATGCAGACTTTTTGCATCAAGTGTTCATCAAGTGAGAATGCGAACAGGAGACACTGCCAATGATGACATAGAATGGCTGGAATCTTCATGACATGAATACAGTAGACATTCCTCCTAACCTGGTGCAGGGGTGAAAATACCCTGTGATGTGAACTTGGTATAGGCTTCTAGCTCGTCTGTGAACTGGAGGTTCGGATCAGCAGCACTATGGACCATCTCGTCAGCGAACTTCACCCTTCCTCTGTCCCTCGGCTGGTAAATACCTGGGTCTCTGGAGAGACTGCCTCCTGAGGTGTTCAGTATAGATTTGGGCAAAGAGGAAGGAACTTGTCCTACAGAAGAACAGACAACTTAGTGGAAATTTTTCTTTAAACTTTATTCAAGTTGCAACAGCAATACACATTAGGACTAGGCAGCAATTCAGTTGATGCTGTGCTCCACGCATTACAACAAAACAGTAAATATTAACAAATTATATATTATACAAAATAGCAATCTAAAGATTTTTACAGTATTAAGTACAATGCCTTTATTCTAGCAATTTCTAAAGCACAATGGCCTATACATGTACATGTACAAACATGAACCTTCTAGCAAGGACTGTTTTCATGTAATTTGTTTCTATACGGTAGCATAATTAGCTTAATGATAGAGTTTCCCAGCATGCTCAACATCCTACCATAATATCACACACAATGATGATAATATTTAATGGCTTTGGTGTTATGTACATGTAACCGTTATGTTTTCGGTGGCGTTTGTGTGTGTGTGTGAGTTTGTGTGTGTGTGTGTGTGTGTGTGTGTGTGTATGTATGTGTGTGTATGTGTGTGTGTGTGTGTGTGTGTGCTTAGATGGATTATCTTGATATTTGGTAGGTGGGTAGGATTGATGAGAGCTTGAAATGATTAGATTTGGGGGGCCCCTAGTGTCTACTTATGGTACTGCAGTGGAACTTCCGGTTTCGATACCTGATGTGATCTGGACATGCTAGGGTGATGAATTTTGGATGGTACATGTAGATAGCTTTTGTGCTCAGGAAAAATCGAGTTAGGGCCCCCTAGCAGCTTGTTCTGGAACTGCAGGGGCATTTGTTGAAAAAAATATTGAAGGAGGATAACTCAAGAACCGGTTAACGGATTGTTGTGATTTTTTTATCTGTACGTAGCTTAACCCTCAAACACCCGAACGGGGTCAAATTTGACCCCAGGCGTACATTTTGATGTGCCATTTGAACATTTTTGAACTGATCAAAAATTCCTTCAGTGACTTTGTCAGTAAACCTCTTCTTTAACTTATCCTAATTTTTTTCGGAGATTGGCACAATTTTGTGAAAATTATAAATGAAAGTCTGAACTTAGTCCGACTGGGGTCAAATCTGACCCCAGGAATATGGGCATTTTTTTAAACACAAGAAAGGCTTTGGCTGTCCACAATATATCTTCCAGGAAGCATAATTGCTTCAATACTATAATGTGATTTGCCAAGTGACCTTAGCTTCAGGATTTGGTCATTAGGTTATTAGAGGTCATGACCTTTGACCATCATTTGAGGTCAAGGGTCACCCATGTCCACGCCTAGATTCTGGCATACAGGAAAAGAGAGTTGAGACAAACTATCCCCCTCTTTTATACACTAGGGGTGTGTGATCATGTTTCCTGAAGGTGAAGTTCATTGATAGTTCCCTTGGGAATCGAGAGCAACGCTCATACCCAGTGCCTGGGGCCCTATACTGGCTTGTACAGCAGTGTGCCAGTATACCTACCTAATATCAAAATTCACAGGGGTCTGTCTATTGACAACTCTCAATCAGTAGTTACTATAGTCTGGTCTACTACTCCGAAGAGAATTTACAACAATTCAATAGAAGAGTTCCTTTTTATTTAGACTTTTATACCTGGTACCACACCATACTGTGCCTACTGCCCCCCCCCCCCCATTTTTGCACACATAAACCTAAGAATTAACAGCTGGAAAATCCCTATACATACAAAATCCCTTCTCTTTGACAGAAAACATTGTACTGTACCACATCCATGGCGTTTCTAGCAATAATCACCTTTTTGGGGGGTTCCAACAAACACTAAAATGATTATTTCTGACTGGGGAGGGGGGTTCCCAGGCTTGGCCCATTTTGATTGACAGCTGTCAATTGATAAAAAAATACTATGTTATGAACATTTACAAATCACATAGTCCAGTATTGAATATCTGCATCATAATAGGAACATAGTGATATTTGTATAGACATGTAAGGCACTAAATTCAAGAAATAAAGGTAGTTAAGTTCGTAAAAAATGTGGTCCTCCTCCTCTTTTTGCATAAATTATGATAAGGCCACAGCAAGTAATTTTTATGGATGACATCCGCGCGCGCATTGATTTTCGCTCGATTTCGGAAAAAAACACAAGAAATTTTGATGCCAACCAACTGTGGTCAACATGCCAAAAATATGTCATAAACGGCCATGGGCAAGGCAAGGCTCTGATTTATTGTTTAGTATTTCATTTTTACTTTGATACAGTGTTATAAGTGATGTTGCCAATGAATCAAAACCATTTATACAAAGATTGAAAGCTTTTATTTAGTAATTCATTTTTTTTCAAAGTTGTTTCAGAGACAAATTGATGTTGTAATAGTTGGCACAATATAAGTAGAGTATGGCTTTCTGGACAGTTCAGATTATAAATGAACTCTGTCAGTTATTGAGCCCCAATTTCCGGTAGGCAGTGTCTAATCTCAGAGACCGTCATGATCAGGGATCCAACAAACTTAATGGGGCACAATTACTTACGTTTGATGGCAACCGTTGACAGTTTGCATTGCAAACAAATACCCAGTAGCTACTACCATGTAGTAGCTACCTATGATGGTACAGGCTCTTTTCTACAATTGTTCTTGTTAATTGAGATTTATACACATGTACAAGGACGGTAATACTGTTAGATACAGGTATAAAAGACCTGTTGGTTTGTGATATCATGTTTTGTCGCCACAATTCTTGTTTAACAAGGTTAACGATCTCAAAATTTAAAAATGTAGAAATCTTGTTTTTTTTGCCTGCCTTGTTTTTTTTTCGCCCTCTCGCATTAGATTTGGAGTCTGGAGAGGATGTCATCCATAAAATTTACTTGCTGTGGCCTAATGAGCTGAAATTATTCACACCTGAGCATGCCAAAATATACCTCTCACAATGAAGAAGCAATGTATGTGAAAAGATCACCAAAAAAATGCAAAAAGAATATATTTTTGAACGAGACAAATTGGGGTCAAATTTGACCCCGTTCGGTCATTTTAGTCGCAAAAAACGGTCGGGTGTTTGAGGGTTAAGTGATGCTTAATATAAAAAGATGGCAATTTCAATGAAATTTTATAAATCTGCTGCCTTTCATGATAGGACTATTCAAAATTGTAACATATGTAATTGAGAACGAGAGGAGCATTGGCCAATGTTAATTATGTACTTAAAGGCCTAATGTGCATAAAATGCTATAAATCCATAGTGGTAGCTGCTGGGAATTTCATACTTTTGGAAGTGAAGGGGAACATCATTAAACATGAATTATTTAACTTAGGACCTTATTTACATAATTTATGAGGAAATGCTAGAATGGCCTTTGTTAAAGATAAGACTGAGTGGAGAATATGGTCAACTTGTTTGATTCATGAAAATAACGATCTTGTTTGCATAATCAGTGGGAAACATTTATAATTCGTCAGTCATAAAGGTTAACATCTTTTGGCGAAGGTATGAGATCGTGGAACTCTAGTTGAAATCTGTCTTACCTATCTTGTTATCCTCTTTGAAAATTTGACCCTGCAGGTCTAAAATGAATTGCCTAAACTGATACCATTCCTGACATCAAAAGCCATTTGCCACCCAAAAGTCAAGACCATAGCATGTCTATGACAAAATATATAAGGAAAACACCGGTATAGTAGAGTTCCTATTTGCATAATTTGCATTTCATAGTGTAAATCTCTGTCTAAGCTACTATGAATATGGTCAGGGGTTCCTCCTGTTACATGTACATTGTACTTTGTAGGGCTAAAACTACTATGTAGTATGAAGTTCAAATGAATTTGTTTACCTGCAATAGAAGGTTGACCTGGCTGTCCTTGTGACTGTGAGATGGCAGGCTGGGAGACTGGGTGGACATCTAAGCTGGTGGGGTAAGTAGAGCCTACATGTAGGAGGTAGTCATTATCATCAGGGGTGATGGTCTGTTGTGACATCAGCTGCTTTTCTACAAAGAAAGATTAACATTCTTCAATCTGAAGTAAACTTGAACTGCAATTGCCAACACAAACAAGAATTCGGAGATCTCATATCTCCTGAAATATGGTTTCCTCAACACAAATTACATATATTTGATATCTAAAAGTCTAATCCTTTGGCAATGTTTTATTTCATTATGTCATTATTATCTCCATGAAAAATGGAGATATTGTTTTGGGTCTGTCTGTCTGTGTGTGTCTGTGTGTTTCCGCCAATTACTGGTGAGCATAACTTAAGAACGCCGTTATGGATGGTGATGATATTTGGTATGTAGGTAGGTCTTAGGAAGACAAAGGTCAAGGTCAAATCTGGGCCTCCTGGTGGCTGACCTTGGTACTGCAGCTGAACTTCCGTTTTTTGTATCTTTTGTCCTGAACATGCTATGGTCTTGATTTTTTGGTGGCAGATAGCTTTTCCTGTCAGGAATAAGTGGTGTGGGTTTGATCCCCCTAGCAGCTTGTTCTGGAACTGCAGGGGGGTGAATGGCGAAATCTTTAAGAGCAGATAAGTCCAGAAAGGAGCAACGTATTATCATGATTTTTGGCATGTAGGTAGCTTACACAGAGATGTACATAATTAGATGCAAATTATGCAAATGAGGACTTAATTTGCATAATTAATGAGGAAATTCTGTAATTCCAGTGTTTTACATAATAGGACTTTCATACATGTAATGTGTATAATCTATCGCAGGTAGAATATTAACAGATACCAATTATGCAAACATAGACCTCATTTGCATAATTAATCTAAAAATTCTGCTTCCTTAGTGTCATACTTGTGACATGTGTAAGTTAGTTCATAGTTTACAACACCATGCATATATTATGCTAATGTAGAGGTCATTTGCATAATTTATAACATATTGAAATGAAACGTTGCCAAAGGATTGGACTTTCACATCAAAATGTTATTTGTCTTGAGGAAACCATATTTCATGGAGATATGAGGTCTCCGAATTCTTGTTTATTATGCAAATGACCTCTACATTAACATAATATATGCATAGGGATGTTAACCTTTAACTAACTTACATATGTCACAACTATGAAATTCCAATCATTTACCATTAAGGAATCATAGAATTTTTACATGAATTATACAGATTAGGTCCTTATTTGCATAATTGGTATCTGTTGATCTTCCACCTGCCAGAGGTTATACACATTACATGTACATGTATGAAAGTTCTATCATGTAAAACACTGGAATTACCGAATTTCCTCCTTAATTATGCAAATTACGTCTTCATTTGCACAATTTGTATTTCATTATATACATCTCTATCTAAGATACCTACATACTAAAAATGATGGAAATAAGTTGTTCCTTTCTGGATTGATCCACTTTGAAAGATTTCCCCGAAAACTCCCCTGCAGTTCCAGAACAAGCTGCTAGGGGGACCAAACACACGCCACTTATTCCTGACAGGACAAGCTATCTGTCTCCAAGAAATCAAGACCATAGCATGTCCAGGACAAAAAAAACGGAAGTTCAGCTCCAGTACCAAGGTCAGCCACCAGGAGGCCCATATTTGACCTTGACCTTTGTCTTTCTATGACCCACGAACATACCAAATATCATCACAATCTATAAATGCCTTCATAAGTTATGTTGACCACAGATATGCGGAAACACAGACAGACAGACAGACAGACAGACCAAAAACAATATCTCCATTTTTCATAAATGACCTGTGGAGTGACAGTTATTATTTTTGGACCTGGAATCTAACTAGATTATTTTAGCATTAAATTATTACAAATCCTATGGTAAAGCACAGCAGTACCTCATATTAAAATACGACCCTTGACATACATTGTAGTGGTAAGGGACCGTCCGTTATAATAGGGAGGGTTGCAGGGCCTCGGCGCAGCACTGTCTCTCCGACCGGGCTTTGGAAGAGGTGTCGCGCAGACATAGCCCTTCGCAGCGCTCTCTTGCCGGGCTTTGCTAGGGGTATCGCGCAGGCATTTCCCTTTGCAGCACTCTCTCACCGGGCTTTGGGAGGGGTGTCGTTGTGGTCCTTCGTACTAACCCTTATGATTCTGTTCCTTTACTACTGACACTAGCACGACAGAGTAGAGAGCTGATGGCGGTAGCCCACCTTGTCTGGTGTAGTCTTGACTGTCAGCTGCTTTGGCACTAGAGCCAGTTATCCCTACAGGTTGTCCAGGCTGCCAGTCAGTTCGAACCATCAAGTCCAACACCTCATTGTCATCATCATGAAGTGCTGAAAATGTTTTTACATACATGTACTCTCAGGTCCCGAATAAACATACCCCTTGGAAAAAAAGTACCCCTCAGGGAAATCTTCAAAATCCACTAAACATACATTGTACAAATGTACTAGCACCCCCCGGAATAAATGTAAACCCCAGAAAATGTTCAAATTGATTGTTCAAATTATGCCGTTTTTTTCATTGTGAATGTTTTCAGCATAAATAAGGGGTGATAAGGACACCAAGAAGGCCAATTGTTGATAAGATATCAAAGAACACAAAACAATACAATTTTTTCTTATCGCCCCCAAAATTATGTCTGTAACGTAACTTTTGTTGGGCAAAACGTAGACACCATTCGGGTAGCGCAGTGCATTCTGGGATAGTTTAGAGGGTATTTGGGGAGTCTGTCCTGGATTCGATGCGTTTAAGACCTGCGCACATAATGGGTATTTTATCGTATACTGTAAAGTAATATGCATTTTTCACTTCCTAAAATGTATGTCTGTCGGAAAATAGCACTCCCTATATGGACATTGGGACTTTAAAAACAATGCCAAACAGCAAGAATTTCTCTGGTGCAAAATGTCTTCAAGGCTTTCATGTCATCTGCATTATGATTTGTGCAGAAGGGGCACAAACTATATTGGAGTTTTTCTGCTTATATACATGTATAAATGTTCCTGCCAACACACATGATCTGCAACCTGTCCAGAATCAGGGATTTTAACTTGAAGGTGCTGACTTCCACTGGGAATCTATGGTACTAATAGTCTATGAAAACTATATCCAGTGAAACTATATTTGGAACTATCCAAAATAATTTTCACTGGATATCTGTCAAATCTCTGACATAACCTACATGTACAACATGTACTCCAACAATGCACACATGTAAATACCATCACTGGCATCAGCAAGCAAACCACAAATGTAGCCTATTACTAATGGCGGGTATATCATGTTGTACAGCTTAATCAATCCCAGGTCATGAAATAGCTGGATCGGTGGGAACTGTTTACAAGACCCAGCTATTAAAGATAAACATGTGGCCACATTATCAGTAGAACTATAAGTTAGGCCGACTTTAGACTGACGACGGTATACGGTCGTACGATCATTATTGTGAGCGACGGCTTATTTTGTACTTTAGACACATAGCCAGGAAGAGTGGCGGACACCCGCAGTGCAGGATAGCACGCATGGCCCTCACCTCTGGCATGTTGCCGGGCGGATTCAAAATGGCGGGAGAACCCCTTTTTTTAAGTTATGCTGCAGCAGATTGTTCTTTTTCTACTTTTAACTGGCGTTGCCCTGCGGATGAGAGTCGCCGAGTTCGTGCCCAGCAAAGAAAGGGTATGAGGCGCATGTACCGAGTTCGGTGCTGCCGCCGGCCTGGCTATATTGGAAGCCAGGCACGTGGGTCGGCGATTCGGTTCGTACCTGTGAAGTAGCGATTGGTGGCAGGGGATCGCACAGGGAGGGAAATATTCAGATTTAAGTTTATGCTATGTCCGGAGGACCAAAAGTAGAAATTTCTACACTCATCATCATAGCTTGCCGCTCCAACTCTCCAACCAGTCTCGTGCCGCTTTCTACTGCCAATTTCTACACTCCTGCAGGCTTATTTCCATATGACCCATGACCCCCCCACTTCCTTCGCCGGCGATGGTTCGCTTCAGACGGCGGAAAATCCATCGCGGCCCCCCCCGCTGAAGGGTCGTGCAATAGGGTCCGAGGTGGTAGTGACGATGACTCGAGGATTACCGTCGCGCGTCTATTCTGATCGTCTTTAGACGGCCTAAAAATACCATCGCCAGAGACATCTTGACGATAAACATTCGCACGACTGTTCAATTGTCGTCGGTCTAAAGCCGGCCTTCCAGAAAGAAGAAGAACCATTAAGTGTCGTAACCATGTAGGGTCAGTACCGCCTGTGTTAGATAAAAAAGAGACAGTACACTGTATTCAAGGAGACAGACCGTAGGAGCAGTGGAGATCATCTAGAGAGGACTGTATAGACTGCGCTACAATTGGCACGACAACACTTTGTTTCTGTCTCCATTTCTGTCGAGTATCCTCTTCCTCCGACTGCGTAACATCCAGCTGGAGTCCAGCCTTCTTAGCTTTAGTCCACTCCCCAAGATCTAAAGCTAACAAGGCTGGACTAACACACATGTACATCTCATTACATACTGACCTGTGGAGTACTTGGACATTCCTCTCATATACTCTGTCCTCGGTTGTGTAGGCCTGTGTGCAATAAAAAAACTGTGTTATCACACTAATTAAAAATTTAGACCAACCTGTCAGCATCAGCACTTGGTGTTTCCCAGGTAGACAAATGTCTGGCGCCTTTAGTGCACGTAGTCCCATAATTCCTAGTTGTTAAAATCCCCTACTGGCTGATATTGCAAGAGATGGGAATACACTGAAGAAGTATTTACTGGGCGGTAAGAACCATATCGCGCATGGCATTGGGACAAGAGGACAACTACAATTGTCCTGCACTGACAGGCTGGTATAGCAACTATGAAGTTGCAAACAGAAAAATCCATAAACACTCCAATTTCCAAATGTCAGCAACTTACTGGTCTGGGAGACCTAAAAACACTTGAAACCTAGATTATGAGACCACAAAAATTGGAAGGAACGTCTTGATCCATTTGAACAAATAACTGGGGATTGTGGGACTGCGCACACTAGGCGTCAGGCATTTCTCTTTCTGGGAGATACCAAGCATTGATGGGGGTCTTGGCGATCAAAGGATCAGCCTGTTTTTAATCATTAACTAGAGTTCTGGGAAGACATGTTCGCCAAGTAAATACGTTTAGTATGAAAAGTGCTACTATAACATCCACACCATCTCAGGACGTGCGCACTGCTTTTTCCTTTATACTATTCTGCGTAGTTATACACAACGCCATCATTATTGCGAACTCGCGCCTGCGCCCAGAGTCACTAACACAAAAATGCTACAAGGGAACCTCACCCACTGGCCTCCCCATTACAACCAAAGAAACAATATTGTTAGGTTAGTGTTGTATCCAATTTACTTTGGAAGGACATTCGGAGAGGCAAATAAATGTTGAGACAATTCTTGGTTTAATCAAATTTAAATACCTAATTAATTGCGTCCACAAGCACGCTGAGAAGTTTGAGCGGGGTGCGGGGCAGGACACCAGGATCTTTACCAACGCATGTACAATTTTACACAAGAAACTAGAGTTCCACGACCTCATACCTTCGCCAAATGAGGTTACCCTTTATCGCTGACGAATTATTTTCCCCATAATTATGCAAATAAGATCCTCATTTGCATGAATTACATCAGTTGATCATATTCCCCTCCAAATGACCGTGTTATCTTAACAAAGAAGGCCATTCTGGCATTTCCTCATAAATTATGCAAATGAGGTCCTGATTTGAATAAGTTACGTTGAATGATGTTCACTTCCAGTCAACTTCGAAATGCGCAAGTATGAAATTGCCAAAATCAACCACTATGGAATTATGGTATTTTCTCATTATTTATGCAAATTAGGTCTTCATTTACATAATTAATATATGGCGATGTTCCTCTCATTCTTAATTACACATGTCACAATGTAGAATAGTCCTATCATGGAAGGTAGCTGAATTATAGCATTCCCTCATTAATTATGCAAATTAGATCCTCATTTGCATAATTGTCACCTAATCATGTCAAGCATCACTTAAGCTACCTACATACCAAATATCAAGACGATCCGTCCACCGGTTATTGAGTTATCCTACTTTAAACATTTTCATACAAATGCTGCTGCAGTTCCAGAGCAAGCCGCTAGGGGGCCCAAATTTACGTCACTTCTTTCTGAGCTACCTACCATCCAAAAAGCATGACCCTAGCATGTCCAGATCACGAGATATCAAAACCGGAAGTTCCGCTGCAGTACCATAACAAGCCGCCAGGGGGCCCAAAATCTAATCATTTCGAGGTCTCATCAAGACCTACCCACCTACCAAATATCAAGATAATCCATCTAAGCCTTCTCGAGTTATGGTGTTGACACACAGACACACACACAGACACACACACACACGGCCACGAAAACATAACCTTCTTGGCGAAGGTAAAAAAGTACCGTTGTGCAGCTGGGAAAGATACGTTGTACGGCGAAAATAAATTAAATGTTGTCTTCAGAAGAGCCTTGCCTGCATTTTTATCAATATAGCTACAAAGGCCGATACAAAATGTGATTTTGATACCGGTACATGTACTTTGGTTGTGTCGTCAAGTTTCGGCTTGTTCACGCCATTCGCGCAAATGCAAGCTTTTGAAGGGGTTAAGATTTGGGCAAATCCACTAGAACAATAGGGATGGATATTATTGGAACGTAACATTCTGCTGATTCCAATGACCAGCAAATCACTACGTACGGGATAGATGTAAATCATGTTTTAGGCCACACCGATTTAATTTGTTGCTTCTCGGATTTTTTCAGAAAAAAATTGGAGCGACAGGGCGAAAGAAAAAAAATTTTTCGAAAAAGTCTGGCGTGAAGATATAGGGCTTACATAAAATACAGCAGGATTACACTGTATGCAAGTTGTCAGCTTTTCATGGCAAAGTATTATGCATTGATCCCCATGAGGGTTCTCAACAGGATTCTTTTCACAGTGTAGGGGGATGAAATTTATAACCCTCTGAAAAACCTGCACTTTGAGGGCCAATTTTTTTTAAGTAGAGATAAAGTTTTTCATCTTTGTTACAGCTTTATTTTAAAGTAAATTTATTTTAAAATTCATGAAGGGTCATGATAAATGGTGTAACTCATGTTTGCTACAGGTCCTGAACAGTCAAATGAATACTCAGACTCAGAGGCACATTCCATTTTGGTCACTGCAGTGTTGGGTTGCTTTTTTGGGGTAATATTTACCTTCGCCAAGAAGGTTATGTTTTCGTGGCCGTGTGTCTGTGTGTGTGTGTGTGTGTGTCAACAGCATAACTTGAGAAGGCTTGGATGGATTATCTTGATACTTGGTAGGTGGGTAGGTCTTGATGAGACCTCGAAATGATTAGATTTTGGGCCCCCTGGCGGCTTGTTATGGTACTGCAGCGGAACTTCCGGTTTTGATATCTCGTGATCTGGACATGCTAGGGTCATGATTTTTGGATGGTAGGTAGCTCTTGTGCTTGGGAAGAAGTGACGTAAGTTGTGGCCCCCTAGCGCCTTGCTCTGGAACTGCAGAAGCATTTGAATGAAAATGTTTAAAGTCGGATAACTCAATGACCAGTCAACGGATCGTCTTGATATTTGGTATGTAGGTAGCTTAAGTGATGCTTGACATAATTAGATGACAATTATGCAAATGAGGATCTAATTTGCAGAATTAATGAGGGAATGCTATAATTCAGCTACCTTCCATAATAGGACTATTCTACCTTGTGACATGTGTAATTAAGAATGAGAGGAACATTGCAATTAAGAATGAGAGGAACATTGCCATATAATAATTATGTAAATGAAGACCTAATTTGCATAATTAATGAGAAAATACTATAATTCCATAGTGGTTGATTTTGGCAATTTCATACTAGTGCATTTCGAAGTTGACTGAAAGTGAACATCATTCAACATAACTTATTCAAATGAGAACCTCATTTGCATAATTTATGAGGAAATGCTAGAATGGGATAACACTGTCATTGGGAGGAGAATATGATCAACTGGTGTAATTCATGCAAATGAGGATCTTATTTGCATAATTAGGGGGAAAATCTATAATTCGTCAGTCAAAAAGGGTAACCTCATTTGGCGAAGGTATGAGGTCGTGGAACTCTAGTTTGGAATTATTTTCAATGATTATAAATCTAAATTGACATGGATATTTATGAATATTTAAAAATCAAATGCAGGAATACATTGTGTATTATGTTTTAGAAAATGTTACGATAATTTGCAACATCAAAATAAGCCCAAGATTTGGCAAAGTTCATCTTTCATCAGTAAATCGTGTAAGTTCATCAGCAGCCAACACACATGACACAGGTTCTTTGGTTTGTAAACACGCAGTGCTTTCCCCCATGCCGAAGGTATTGGTAAATAGTAAAAATGAATGGTAGAATTATATCATAAGGAGCTATATTGCCTATATTACCGGTAAAATCAGGGACATTCTGAGGAAAACCCCCGTAAAAATTGCCTTCGGTGGGAATTCCACTAACACAGCCGTATCTGTCACATGTGCATCTCGTCTGCCATTTTGGGAGAGTCTATTGTGTGTAGGGGAAAAGTTTACAAATGATTAAAGATATGACTTTGTACAGTTACTGTATTAATGTGACAAAGTTAAATTATCATGCTTACATCTTCCACTTCAAATTGTATCAACATACATTGAATGGTAGACATATACATAATCACATGTAATGATATTTCAGACGTGGTCCCTTGAAATGAACTCTTCCGGTCGCAAGACCTGTTTTGTGTCGTCTGTTTAAGGTCGCAGAACACAGTATCCATGGGCAAACCCCGTAGTCAAAAGTAGTACGGGCACAAAGTAGGTCGGCATATACTTGAGAAGGGTGCAGCGATTCTTGTGTGTACGACAGCGAGTCGGGAACTGTGGTGAATGGTAGAGGATTACGTAAAGTTTGAGACGGTATGAGTTGGATTTTGATGTTTTTTCGGTCGGCGTAGATTTGCGCCTTGATACTGTAACTGCCTAGTGCTGTGCGTTTCCTGCAGTTCACATGACCTCCGCATAGCGCTATTAAAAGAGGGCATCAAAAGTGAACGAGCAGACAAACTTTATCTCATTTTCACATATTTTGTTGATTATACCTTGAAATTAAACATATTAAATTTTTGTACCTTGCTTGTGCACCCTACTATATTTTTTACCGAGTCGAAGTAGGTCACCTTTGGGTTCTTAACTATAGAAAGCCCCATAGGGCGGAAACTGTGTTCTGCCACCTTCAAATATATGTCCGTAAACCTCTACAACAAGATTCTCCACAGCGGATCAGGTTTTACCAGGACAAGTTTGGAGAACAATAAAGCATGTATAGTTCACCCAGTTGCCTGATTGGCGTGTAAAAGTGCTTATCTGGCTAAATTTGGGCGTTTCTGCTAAATTCCTGGCTTTTTATCTCCATGAAAAATGGAGATATTGTTTTGGGTCTGTCTGTCTGTGTGTGTGTCTGTGTGTGTGTGTTTCCGCATATTTGTGATCGAAATAACTTATGAAGGCATTTATAGATTGTGATGATATTTGGTATGTTGGTAGGTCATGGAAAGACAAAGGTCAAGGTCAAATATGGGCCTCCTGGTGGGTGACCTTGGTACTGCAGCTGAACTTCCGGTTTTTGTATCTTTTGTCCTGGCTAGCTATGGTCTTGATTTCTTGGTGACAGATAGCTTGTCCTGTCAGGAATAAGTGGTACAGGTTTGGTCCCCCTAGCAGCTTGTTCTGGAACTGCAGGGGAGTTTCCGGTGAAATCTTTCAAAGCGGATAAATCCAGAAAGGAACAACGTATTTTCATCATTTTTTGTATGTAGGTAGCTTAGACAGAGATAAATATAATGAAATAAAAATTATGCAAATGAAGACTTAATTTGCATAATAGTAGACTGGTTTATTAGCATATCCGCATGACAACAATTATAAAGCCTCCTAGCAGCTATCATATATATATATACATATAGCTGAATTGCGAGGATTTCTAAACAAAACATTGCATCACATATATTCATTACAAATATAAAAAATTTAGCCGAAATTAGGCTTACTTAGTTTAAAATCAGTAGCGACACTTTGAGAATTATTCGGTCACATAAATGACAACTTTGTACATGGAGTTCGAGTGGCTTCATACGTGATGTCAGTCTATTGACAAGTCTATAGTTCATTGAGCCTTTTCACCATGGCTGGAATGGCGCTCTTCGTGTAGCGTTTTGTTCCAGAGCTGCTGGTAGTGAGTGGAGTTTCTTAAGTTTCTACCATGCTGTTGGCCACGGGTGGGGGGTAGCCAGGAACGAAAACGTGAGGACTTTTTCACTTTGGAGGCGAAGGTAGTGCAAAGGTCTTGTCTTCGGATCGACAGCCGTTGTAGTTCAAGCTGCTGTAGGGTTTCAGAGTAAGAGTTATACCGGCATCCTAGAATCAGTTTGCAGGCCCGTTTCTGGATGCGCTCTAGGGCGGCAGACTGGTGCTGGGTAAGCGCTGCACTCCAGCAAGGGGCAGCATATTCGAGTATCGGTCTGATATATCCGCAGTAAATAGTGATGAGATCAGATTGCAGGACACCGGATCGTCGTAGTTTACTGAGGAGGAAGAGTCTCTTGCTGCCTTTAGACACCATCTCGTTGACTTGGTTGTCCCACCGTAGATCGGACCTCACATGTAGACCAAGCAGTTTGGCCTGTGTGACAATCGTGAGTGGTTGTCCGCCAAGGGTAAGTGCCGGTATCTGTGGGGCTTGACGGGTGAACCAGAAGTGCATCGCTTTGCACTTTTTCGGGTTGAGCGACACATGATTGTTCGTTGACCAGTTCTCAAGGTTGTCAAGGTCCGTCTAAAGGGTCGACATAGATACTGCTGATCTCGTCTCTCCAAGGTTAACATCATCAACATATTTCCAATGTGAGTTTGTGGTTACAGGTTGGAAGTTGTTGACCATTGCCAAGAACACAAGCGGTCCTAACAGTGTGCCCTGGGCTACGCCACATGTAAGGGATTCCCAGTCTGAAAGTGCTCCTTGATAGCGGACACGCTGTCTGCGTTCTGACATGAAGCTACATAACCAGGGGATGAGCAATGGCCTTGCTCCCATGTTGATGAGTTTAGTGATGGCGGTAGTGTGGCACACCCGATCAAAGGCTTTTGAAAAGTCTGTGAGGATCAGGGTGCCCACTGATGATTTCCTTTCCAAACCCACGAAGAAGAAGTTTAACAAGTCGATGAGGCAGTGTGTTGTCGAACATCCTTTAGAGTTTCCGAACTGTTTGGGGTCTATTTGAGACGGGATGTCGGAAAAAATCCACGACGAGATGAAGCCTTCACAGACTTTGGCAAACTGGGCCGTGAGCGTGACTGGACGGACACTATCAAGGTCCGCTGACTGCTTCTTAGGAACCGGGATAACTGTAGCTTCCTTCCACTCTGGTGGTACTCTTCCCTGCCTGAGTGAAGCATTCAGGATGTCTGTCAGCGGCGTGGAGAGCTCGTAGGCAAGCTCCTTTGTGATCTTAGGGGGCATTAGGTCCGGTCCGGGGGCTTTTGAAGCCTTAGTCCATTTTAGCCGGTTGTACATGTCCCAGGGGTTGATTTGGGGCGGTGGCACGGTTGGCAAGTACGACGGTAGTTTGTTGTAGTCTAATGGCGGCAGCGCAGATGCCCGCAAGGTGCTTGTTGATCACGTTGGCTGCACCCTCTTTGTCTGTTGGTTCTATTCCAGGCACTAGGATAGTCGGAGTAGGCGTCGTCCAATTGGCGATCTGTCTGATGGACTTGTGCCACTCAGCCGGACTGGTCTTCTTCAAATGCTCTACTTTGTCATGGTAGAATGTTTTCTTTGCTCGTTTGATATCACGGGCTATCTTGTTTCGGAGAAACCTGTGGAGTACCCTTTGGCCTTGGGAATGGGCCCTCTGTCTTTTCTGTATCAGTAGCTTGAGTGAGGCAGTGACCCAGGGTTTGTCTCTGTTGTGCAGCTTCACTCTCTTTTGAGGAAAGGCCTTGTCTATGGCTGTATGTAATGTCCGGTAGAATGCTGCTGTCTTGTCCTCGACTGCGTCCCTTTCCAACACTTCTTCCCAGCTGTGTGAGGTGATCCATTGTCCAAAGTCACGGACCCTGGAGTCCGGCATTGGACAGACGAGCACATACTTGGACTTGTTTGTTGTTCGCACACGAGCTCCTGGTTCCCACCAAACAGCCTTATGGTCACTTGTACCAATGGGGTTAGTTACAACTGGTGCTTTGTAGTGAAGTTTTAAGTTCGTGATGATAACATCGAGTGTTGCTTCCCCTCGGGTCGGGGAGGTTACTACTTGGTGTGGGCGGTGCGACAGTAGGAGTGACTGATAATCCAGCCGATTGACGTCTCCAGCGAATATGAGACCCATCTCAGGATGAAGTGTTTTCAATAGGTCAGCAGTATCCACTACATGATCAAGGAGAAGTTGCTGGTGTCTGGAAGTTGCTGGTGGCAGGTAAGTAGCACAAACAGCAATCCATGGTACCTGCCATGGGAGTCTGGGGGGTCGGAGCCACACCCACACGCATTCGAGTTCAGGTGGTACCACGGCCTGGGGGATGATCCCTGCATGTACATCTTCGTGGACATAAATGGCTACTCCACCTCCACGATGGTCAGTTCTACTACTGGAGAATAGAGAGTACTGATCTACATTCAGAAACTCAGTTGGCATCAATGGAGAGAACCATGTTTCTGTGACTATTGCAACGTCAGCTTTGTACTCCTTGATAGTGAGTTCAAATTCGTCCAGTTTATTCAGAAGAGAACGGGCGTTGCACATATATACTGATGGTAACGTTGCTGTGTTTACAGGTCGCTGGTGTGGGTGTACAGGGACCTTAAGTAGATTGCAGGTGTTCACATTCCTGCGTGCTGGTGGGGGTTGTTGTTTACCAGTCCTCCCGAGTGATTTGCATATGAACGCAGGCCTTAAGAACGAAGGTCTGTTCCCAACAACAGTTTCAATGGATCTTTGGTGATTCTTACCGGCTCTTGTACCCCGGTATCTGCTGCGAGTCTTCAGGACACCTAGTTGTCTGAGGTGCTCTCTGAAATGTGATGTGGCCGGCTGTGTCACTTGCCGTAGGCTTCTGAAGAACTGGGCTGAGTAGCACATCATTCCAATGGAGGCCATTTTTGGCTAATCAGTAGGTGATTGGAGATCCCCGGTGTCGACCAGATTTTGTGGCAACGTCCCCTTCTTGCGAACAGCAACTCCTCAGGATGGAGACTCAAATATCAGAACGGTTTTGTCGCCACATATATTGCACAGTAGTGATTAAAAATAAGACGTATAGTATTACGTAAAGTTAAAAACAGAAGCTACGGAGCTCACAAAACTCGCGGCTGCTCTGTAGGAGCGCCACCTAGTATTTGAATAATTAGGCAGGAAATTCGGTAATTCCAGTGTTTTACATAATATGACTTTCATACATGTAATGTGTATAACCTATGGCAGGTGGAAAATAAACAGATACCAATTATGCAAATAAGGACCTAATTTGCATAATAAATGTAAAAATTCTATGATTCCTTAGTGGTAAATGATGGGAATTTCATAGTTGTGACATGTGTAAATTAGTTAAAGGTTAACATCACTATGCATATATTATGTTAATGTACAGGTCATTTGCATAATTAATTATGACATGTTGACATAAAACATTGCCAAAGGATAGGACTTTCACATATCAAATATATATTATGTAATTTTTGTTTCATGGAGAGGTCGTGGAACTCTTGTTTGATAGGGAACCTCTAGGTGCTGATATAAGTGTAGCAAAATGGTCCAGAAAAATAGGGAAGAAACACCCTAAATGCAGAAAGCTGTGTAGCGACGCTGCAAGCTAGTGCTGAGCCATTGCTTTGCTCCATCGTCTGGGGACGTTTGCGACCCTTCTACTCCGGATTTTTTCCTTTCAAAATGCAAGAAACTGGAGCGGCGATTCCGAGAAGCAAGAAAATAAATTGGTGTGGCCTTAAAAGTATATAAAATGTTGAAAAATTTAATGGGTCTTGGAAATAAATTTATTCCTAGCCTCTACATGTATGTTCTGACCATGAAATGGCTACGTAGGACTTTGATTTTTGGACTTTGACTCTGTATTGACACATTAGACTTAATGTTTTTATGTATACAGTCTGTTGTTCTCCATTGTTTGACTGAATGTAACAATGTTGTGTCTTGTAATATGCTGGGCTACCCAGCCCTCTTGAGATTAAATAAATACCAGTCTGCCCTATAAAAAGTAGGGTAGACAGAACATCAATTATTGACCTACTCCTGCAGGCCAGCACTAGTCCTCAAATATAGGTCAACATTCCTTGGCAATGCGATTATATTTATTTAATAACTGTACATTGTATTTATTTCCGTTAATTATGTGCTGATTTTTAGTGATTACAATTTTAAAGATCTCTATATGTTAATCATTACGTAAATTATCAACCTACCTAAAACAATACAAATTCATCAATCCAATTGTTGCCTTCGTCAAGAAGGGTATGTTTTCGGGGGCGTTCGTGTGTGTGTGCGTCTGTCAACAGTATAACTCGAGAAGGCTTAAATGGATTGTCTTCATATTTGGTAGGTGGGTAGGTCTTGATGAGACCTACAATGTAGAAGTGATAGGAATATGGGCCCCCTGGTGGCTCGTTATGGTACTGCAGCGGAACTTCCGGTTTTGATATATGGTGATCTGGACAAGCTAGGGTCATGATTTTTGGATGGTAGATAGCTCTTGCTAAGAGGCCCATTATCAAACTTGATCTTCATTTTTGCTGTCCCTAACCGTCCACCAGATATCATTAACAACCGTCCACTTTTTCTTGAGTTACGTTGAACACAAAAAAAAAAAACACAAAAAAAACACAACTCTCTGCAGCAACGTATATGTCACAGGGCAGACTGGAATCCAGGGCAATCTGGAATTGTCCTTGGGGAGACTGGAATTCTAGTCTCTCCTAGGACAGTTCCAGATTCTCCTAGGACAGACTGGAATTCCGACGTCCGATGTGCCCTAGGGGAGATTAGAATTCTACTAGGTATTGGGATCTGAATATTTGAATTCCAGTCTGTCCTAGGAGAATCTGGAATTGTCCTAGGAGAGATTAGAATTCCAGTCTCCCATAGGACAAATGGGAATTCTACCGGGCTACAAGCAATGTATTGATGAATAGACTGAAAACCTACATTTATCAGTACTATTCAAGGTAACCTCATACATGTAGGTACTTCATATTTTAGATAATATTATACACATTTTCACCATGGTGGCAGCGGTCTAGTCTAGGTCACTGACCCTACATGTATATATTGGTTTGGACCATCACAGATTGTCCTAGGACAGACTGGAATCTGGATTTGTCCAAGGACAACTTGCAATTCTAAGTCTTCTAATTTTATGACTGCAATCTGTCCTAGGACAAAGACAAATCTACTTACATAATATGGTGTTAAAAATATACACTTGGAAAAGCTGTCCTTTTTCTTCTCAATGCTGTTAATCTGTTCTTCAAGCACTCTGTAGAATCTTGCTTTCTGCTGCTCCTCCTCTTCTAGATCTGCCATCACTTTATTTTGTTCAATCTGATTTTATATGCTCTCAATTTGACATCAAACTTGGAACTGGCTTGGAAGGGGGAAATTAGCCCTTATACATGTATAACGAACTGGAAAAAAACCGGTCGAGCATACTGAGTTACTAACTCATCATGCAAATGTGTCTGATTTACATGTCAGTTACGTTTACATGCGGTCATTGTTACCTATGCTGAAATTGATTGAAATGTTAGTTATGAAGATTCATGATCAGTAATGTCTATTTTGCATGAAAGTTCATCTGAGTTGGTAAATTACATTATGAAGAATTTAAACTGTTCTCCAACTCATAAATTATACTCACCGGAATTTTCGACTGAATCACTCAGTCTTCTTCAGCTATCTGACCCAAATGCTGTGGACACGTGATTTTTCTCACGTGTAACGTCAGCAAAGGGTCAAAGGTTGTCTGAAGTCAATATTGCTCCCCGTCCCGGTTGAGCGAAGGTTGAAGTGCCCTGATGTATATGGCTTCTTTTATGCCTCTCTTGACGTAATCCTGTTCGGTGTCCAAGATTCTCACACCCTCCAGATCCACTGTGTCATGTGTGTGTCCCGGTGATTCTATGTGGATGTGCTGTGACACCTCTGATGCGACAGAACTGGGTCGTCTGTGTTCTAGAAACCTAGTCTTAAGTGAGCGCTCAATTTCCCCAATGTACAATGCAAGTTTCCCGACAGGGGCCTCTGTTAGTGTTTCCCTGGCAACTCATGTGGTAGATGACCCCGCATTCCGCCTCTGCTTGTCGGTAGAACGAAACATCACATTGTAAATTATCAACAATTTGCATACTTGATTAAAAACGAGAGAGTGGAAGATGATGAGGGACTAAGATTGTTCGACGTAACTGCATTGTTTACATCGGTACCAGTTGACAAGGCCCTCTGTGTTATCTCACTTAGACTACAAGAAGACCCAACCCTACCCCAAAGAACAACTTTGACGCCCAAACATATAGTAGAACTATTGCAAGTTTGACTCAAGTGTACCTACTTCCAACTTATGATGGGGTGTTTTACCAACAAGTGCTATGGGCTCACCTGTCTCCCCCATAGTGTGTAACCTTTACCTGGAACATCTAGAACAGTTGGCAATAAAAACCGCCCCACACACCCCTCTTTGGTGGTATCGATATGACGATGATACACATACTAAGTTAAAGAAAATTTATGCACAGGAATTCACAGACCATTTGAACAGTTTGGACCCGGATATTAAATTTACATATGAACAAGAAGAAGATGGCTCACTGCCCTTCCTAGACACTCTAACAACAATCAATCAGGCAGGTCCCTGCGGGTCAACATACATGTATACCGTAAGGCGACACACACAGACCAATATCTGAATTTCTTCTCAAACCACCCACTGGACCACAAACTGGGAGTGATCATGATAAAGACCCTTTTACACAGAGGTAATTCCATCATCAGTGATCCTGCGGATAGAATTACTGAGATTGATGAGGGCCTGCATGCCCTTTTCCGTTAAGCGTTATGAGATATTTTATGAGCTATTTTAATCACCGTTAATCGTAGCTGGCCCGCTCTAATTCAAGCGTTATCGGTAAATTCATAGTGAAGCGTTATTGGTCGTTTTAATTCTACGTAGCACGTTATTTGCCATCCTGAATTCAGCGTTAAGCGTTATTTCGTAATTCTTCGTTACGGGTAGACCTGTGTAGTCAAACTTCAGATAGCCCTCCGAGCGTCCGCTTGTCTTCGTTTCTGCACTCAGGCTGGACACCCCATGAATATAGTGGAGCAGTCTAACTCATTCCCAGAACCCTTCACAAATTATTGCAGACATTGCAAGCAAAGCATCCCACTGATGCGCTGGGCACGAGATTCTCTCGCCAACCAATGACGTCGAGGATCGCCATTGGCCACTTGGAAGAACTTTTTTGAAGATTTTCTGTCACATACAGTTTGTATGGAGAGCTGAACCCTAGTGACCTTGTTCTAAAATGGTTTCCCTATGTACCAATGCTGTGTGTCACTTTGCCTCTCAAAATGCAGGAAAATGTGTCATTGAAGGTTTAAAAATACAAAATTTTCCGGGGGAGCATGCCCCAGGACCCCCCTACATTGCAAGTGCCTTTCGCCTTTGGCGCCTTTGTGGACGCATTCAGGAAACAGGGCTGGAGGGAACACTGGTGTGAAGTATCTTGCACATACAGTTCATTGCAACGGACACATATAATATACAGCACATTGGCATTGCCACTTTTTCTCACCAGCAACGCTATACGAATAAAAATACATGTAAATTTATCGTTAAGCGTTACCGACCGTCCTGAATTTACCGCTAAGCATAATCAGCCCTGCTGAATTTACCGTTAAGCGTTACCAGGACCCCCCATGCAGACCCTCGTTGACCACGTCACAGATAGAAGCCCTAAAGAAGAGTGGCTACCCTCATTGGATTATTAGGAAAGCCTCTGTGCCTAGACAACCCCGGTGTAAACCCCACAACAGTCAGGGAACAGGAGGGAAAAACAGAAAAACACTTGTAGTCCTCCCATACGTAAAGGGTGTTTCTGAGCCCCTACGTAGAATCTTCAGTGCACACGGAGTGAGTACCTGTTTCAGTGTGGACACACACATGAATCAGTGGATCTGGAGGGTGTGAGAATCTTGGACACTGAACAGGATTACGTCAAGAGAGGCATAAAAGAAGCCATATACATCAGGGCACTTCAACCTTCGCTCAACTGGGACGGGGACCAATATCGACTTCAGACAACCTTTGACCCTTTGCTGACGTCACACGTGAGAAAAATCACGTGTCCACAGCATTTGGGTCAGATAGCTGAAGAAGACTGAGTGATTCAGTCGAAAAATCCGGTGAGTGTAATAATTATTTATGAGTTAGAGAACAGTTTAAATTCTTCATAGTTTTACATGTTTATTTTGATGTAATTTGAATTTGCCCTAGTAGATTGAAGATCTACTAAAATATGAAGTAATTCACCTAGAATAGCAATGATAAATGTAGGTTTTACCTATACTAAAATTACGGATATGCTGAAATTGAGTGAAATTTTAGTTTTGAAATGATTCAGTCTATTCATCAATACATTGCTTGTAGCCCGGTAGAATTCCCATTTGTCCTAAGGGAGACAGGAATTCTTATCTCTCCACAGACTGGAATTCAAATATTCAGATCCCAATTCCTAGTAGAATTCCAAACTCCCCTAGGGCACATCGGAACTCCAGTCTGTCCTAGGAGAATCTGGAATTGTCCTAGGAGAGATTAGAATTCCAGTCTGCCCAAGGACAATTCCAGATTGCCCTGGATTCCAGTCTGCCCTGTGAGATACATGTATACAGTACCGACTTTCGCTGTATTTTGCGGGATCTCCCGCGGTATTTTGCGGGATCTCTCGCGGTATTTTGCGGGATCTTCCGCGGGATTCCCGCTGTGCGTTAATCCTGTCCCGTAACGCGATCTTTGGTGTGAGACCTTCAAGTTTTGCGCGAGTCCTGAAAACGCCGGCACGGCCAAACAACGTTGTTTTTTAATGGATTTAGACAATTACTGATGACATATTTGATTCTAATACGTGAAGAAAAAAAATAGTACGTTGAACAAATGGATACTGATTTTTTTCATGACAAATTTTTTCTTTATATCGGGAAATCTGGTGACTTAAATAATATAACCTCCTTGGTACTTCGTGTCCGACCATGCGATGCGGACGGCCCACGCTACGTGTCTAACGCATTCACGTGCCTTGTTGACACTCAAGTTATTTTCTCTTTTTTTTCTTCTAGATAAAAGGGTAACTAGGGGAGGATGACGCACAGAATTTCGGAAGAAACGTCAACTATTATACAAGAGAACAGGGCAAAGGGTCTTAACGCCCCTGGCCCTTATTTACGGCGATCAAGAATTGATACACTTCACGCGCCACGCTGCCGCTAGCTGGTGTGGTTCCCGCGCTTCGTTGCCAAGGCAACGGCACATCCGCAGCAGACTCAGTGGCGTCGGCATGCCCGCGCCCCAATCACGGCGCACAGACGGGGACTCGCCCACCGGCGGCCCGCAATATTTCAAAGACTTGATACTAGTGCTCCGCCCACAGACTCCGCCCGACAATTGCAGCAGATCAGTCGGCGCGATGTGGTGATTTTCCCGCCTCAGCCCTGCACACGCCATTGTATTTTGCTCAACCTGATTTCGTCCCAAAACAACGTTTTTCACAAGTGGCATCGAGGAGGCTGGTTTCACGGAATGTCCCGGGTGAATATTTCATTTTCCACCGGGTCAACTTTTATGGCCTGCAGCTGGATGAATCTAGATGAAATTTTGCATAAACACGTAAAGTTCGGGTTCTCCCACGGTGGTTCTCCTTTCTCCTGTATCTATTGAAAGCTCCTTGCTACGATATATAGCAGCAAAAATCGACTCTGTTTTCAAAGTAAATATTGTTTGGACAAACCTTTTCGTGATACAATATCACAAGGAAAACACCAACACCCACTACAGACACGGTCGCCCTATTTTCTTTTCAGTTTATAAACTTACAAGAAATTCACCGGCGAACAAGGGATTAACAAATTCATTCCCGCTATTTTCTTACAGTTACAAATTACAGAATAAGTTTCGCGCTGCACAATAGCTTTGTACCGAGTATCAAAAAAATCCATCCACAACTACTCGAGTTATGACGTTGACCTACATACAGACCCACACCACAGCTGCTCCACCAAGCCCACACCAAAAACATTGGGTTGGCGGAAAAACCAGTCCAGTCCAGTCTAGGGGGGCGGAAAAACCAGTCCAGTCTGATAAAAGGGTCTGCATGGGGTTTAGGCGTGGTTCTAATAAAAAATACCATCGTGGTGGGTCACCCTGTAAGTAGTGCAAACAGGAATCCTTATTCACAGATTCACAACGTTGGCTTCATAATCTAAACAAGCCATTGCTATATGGAAAAGCTCTGTCTTGCTAAACACTTATGTACACTTGGGGGCTTTGGTTTTTGTTATATTGATGTCAATATGGTCCAATTTGTTATATTGATGTCGATATGGTCAAAAGTAGGCGACAAAATAAAGACAAGATGCCGTGTATTGTGCTTGTGGAAGGAAAATTATCCCAAGCCCAAGCAGAGCATTGTTATGAGGTGCGATACTGAGAACAATGGGGGTGGAGTACAGGAGCGCATATGAAAAGGCAAGTTCACAGGGAAAAGTCACAGGGGAGGGAACTGCAAGAAAAACAAAAATGCGCGGGTCCTGCAACTGTGTGAACCAATCATCAGTGGTGACAAATGTGATTGACATAGTATTCTCATGTATGCCCAGCAAGTGGGCAGTTTGGGAGGTCATTTTTACTGTTGTGCAAGGTCATTTTTGGCTTAGACTTGACAGCATCTGATACACTATGATGTTATGTTATGAAGCCCTATTAAATCACTGCCAGACAGATCAGGATTATGTAGATTGCGGAATGCAACAAACCCCGTAGGCATCTTTTACTTTTTGCAGACCATCATGTTTTCCCCTCAATAGATTCATGGAGGTATAAAAGAGATATACCTCCATGGTAGATTCAAGCAAGGACATAATGTCCTTGATTCAAATGAGCATTTAGGGTGGGGAAAAATTGTGATATTCTTATTATCTGCTCTGTTTCTTACAAGTTTCGTACACGTGTAAGAAACGGAGCAGATGATAAAAATATGTGTTCCCCAACAGCCAGTCTGCTTGGAGAGTACAAACAGGAACCCATACTTACAGGGTGACCTTGTAGTAAACAGTGCTAACAGGAACCCTTACTTACAGGGAAAGGGTTAATACTGCATACAGGGTGACGACATTACCAGTCTTCAGACTTGGTGTGCCTGTGCAAAGATATAATGTCCTTAGCCTGTGTGGTTATTACTCTATGCGCTTTTTAGTGCAGCCACACCTTTATGTCATATCCTTTGTTTCAACATAGTAAAATGTCTTTATATCAAAACCAAGCATAAACCCCATGCAGACCCTTTTTTCAGACTGGACAGGTTTTTCCGCCCCCCTAGACTGGACTGGACTGGACTGGTTTTTCCACCAACCCCAAAAACATTCACTTCTGACAAGGCAACAAGAAGAGTAGGGCCCTGTAGATAGTTTATATCTTGGGCAGAGCAGCACCATGCACTCTTCCCCCTGGCAGAGTGCTGGCCACCCCTACTGGTATGTACGTAATGCTGTTCACGGGTAGCTGTTTCCTACAGTCATCTTTTTTTTAAGTTAGCTCTCAAACGATTCTACTGGTTCAAACAGTGGGTTCATAAATGCGGTCGAGCTAACAGCAGAAGGCCAAAGCTAGTTCTAATTCCATCTCTTTTTACGTGAGCTACTGTACATGTATGTTCTCCCTGACTAGAACAGGGTCTCCCTGACTAGAACAGAGAAGTACATGTACCATAATATAATACTGTACACACAACAGATGATGTGCATCTTTCCACAAAAAAACTTAAGTGAACAGTGTGCTTATCCACAGTGTCATCCACTGTCGCAGTGTACGAAATACTTTTTTGAGCCAGGTTGCCCAGTGGCAACCTAGGATGAAAGCTACATTGTAGGTTGCCCATCAAAATTCCTGGTTGCCCCAAATTTAAACTCTTCTACATTATGATTAACTTTGTTAGAATGCAATGTGCATTTATACATTTCTGACACAGAGTTGTTTCCCCTTACCTGAAGTGATGAGCTCTTCCATGGGAACTTCTCAGTAAACAGTTCCCAACTTCCCAATGGAAGAAAGGGGCATTCTTACCACAAAATTTAGGTAGTGCACTGAGCTACCTGGGTGTAAAAATAGGTTGCACCAAGCAAAATATGGTTGCACGGTGCAACTGGGCAACCTAGTATTTCGCACGCTGTGTCGGGAATCCTCTTTTGGTGTATCAACTACAGAATTTAATGTAGAAACAAACTTTAAGCAATGTTCAACAAAGACTTGGTGGCCTATTGCCCATGTTCGTTGTGGAACTTCAGGGGCATTTTAGTTTAAATCTTTCAAATGTACATGTAGGATAACTGAAGAAAGGAACAACAGATTCCAAATGACTTCTACACGGTGCATGTATATTTACATGATTAGGCTAGCCTCTACCAGGCTTGAGGGCACGGCTGGAAATAGTAGAAATTGGCCAAATAGAGAGAGATAACACGCCGAGGGAGTTAGCCATCCAGTTTACAGTTTGCCGGCCCCACAAGCCTGTGGAATATCGCTATGTTCTAAGGCAATAAAACTAATCCGCTCATTTTCTGTACAAAGACAGTAGCTTCGGAGTGCAGATCATTTAAGTCGTAAATTAATTCACGCGCGACGGGGCGCGTCCGGCAGACTGCCGGCTTTTTCAGGCCAAAGGTCAAATTACGCGTTGCATCAAAACGCATATTCGAGAGTGTCTGTTCCTTATTATCAAGATAATTTAGCAAAAATAGTGATAACTATAACGATGTAACTAATCCAGTCTTAATTTCTACAGCGGACATATTTTTTTCAATACCTTTTATGAAGAAAAATGATGACACGGTCATTCGAGAGTTGCGTTGTTGTGCGGTTATCCGGTGCAGGACGAGAGAAGGCGGCAAACATAATAGATATTTTCACCGCGCTTTCGTAAATTTATCGGCAATTTTGCCTATAAAGTTGGACCAAACGAACTGCCTGATAACAAAACGTCTTGCCAGCTCCGGTCGGTAGCCCGACGAACACGTCCCGGCCACCCAAAACAGCATCTGCCTGCCCCTGTCGCAGCGCGCCGTAGTCGAAAACATCTCTTCCAACACGGAAAATGCGGTCCATCGTACACTGGCTCTAGTATACTGGCTCGTGGGCTCGGACTATATATATACTGTCATCAAAATAAACACTGACCGGACCGACTTGACCGTTATTTGAAATTTCCTGGTGACTTTTGACACTTCCTGTCACATGTTACACGGTCGCCGTCGCTCCTGTCGGTTCCGTCACGGTCCGGTCGCAGAGCAATAAAAGGATCATTTAGCTACTTGGCACCTATCAGATAGCGATTAGTGGACTTCAAAGAACATAGCGATATTCCACAGGCTTGTGGGGCCGGCAAACTGTAAACTGGATGGCTAACTCCCTCGGCGTGTTATCTCTCTCTATTTGGCCAATTTCTACTATTTCCAGCCGTGCCCTCAAGCCTGGTAGAGGCTATGATTAGGCCACCCCAATTTTAAATTTGTTGCTTCTCGGATTCGCCTCTTCATTTTTTCTGATTTGCAAAAAAAATTCTGGTTCTGAATCAACTCAAAAATGCTCATATTTTGCCTCCAACAGTTGAAGAAAGTCCTTTTCTTCCTTAGTTGCTACAATTGTTACATCTACCAATGCAGTGGTTTGATTAAAAGTTCAAAATTCATTGTTTAAATTTTAACCCAGTCTTTTGTGTTGACTTCATGGCACCTACTCTAACATTTGGGGCTATAATAGGATGCCCAGGCCTGTTTTTTTGTTTTTTTTTTCGCCCTGTCGCTTCATATTTTTTCTGAAAAAATCCAACAACAAATAAAATTGGTGTGGCCTTATGTAAATATGAAAGTCATTAGCATAAAATTTAAAAAAGCTCCAAAATTTCATATTTCATGGAGGAGATGTGAAGCTAAACTAAAGGCTATCACTAGTATCAGTACTTGTAGCAGAGTTACAAGTTATTTGAGTACAGTCACGTACCGTACTGCTGTAGCATCTGAACTTGGAATCCGCTCTGCAAACTCGACTGCCTACAAATGACAAAAGGAAAATACACCAGTTAAGGACAAGCAAAATCATACGATTTTCATAGAGACTTTTTCACGGTAGAAGGGACTTGTCTTAAGCCTGTTGTTGAAATAATGGACTTTTTCAGTTGAACACTGTAAGCCCCGCCCCGTTCTATTTAAAACACCTCGGTTAAAAACAGCGTGGGAAGAATTAAAATAGTCCTCACCGCCACCAGGATAGCAAAGAACTCTCACAGAAAAAGGTTATGCCTTCCTTGTTGAAGGCTACATTGTACATCCACAAATAAAAGTAGACTTGTTTGAGGAGGGGGCAGTGGTAGTTTAAATGAGGGCAAAATGTTTTTGGTCAATGTCGAAGCAGGAGGCACCGCATAACACGACACTGCTGGTGGACAGGAGTGCCCAGTTGCTGACAAATACCGTATTTCTTCTCATAAAGGACGCGCTTTTTTGACATTTCAACTCTCAAGTAGGGGCTTCAGGTCAAAGCCAAAGTCCGGGTGCGCACTTTATTCAGGTTTTCCCCCTTTCAAACGTTCTCACAGACAATGCTGACAGCAAAATTGACGCCAGCCAGCCCCCAAACCAGCGAATTTTCACAAATTGTAGCAAAATGGTCTAGAATAATAGGGAAGAAACACTCCAAGTTCAGAAAGCAGTATAGTGACGCTGTAAATAATGTAGTGCTCAGTATACCAGTGCTGAGCCGTTCCATCGTCTGGAAGGTCTGCAACATTTCTACTCCCGATTTTTTTTTCAAAATGCAAAAAATTGAAGCAGCAAATTAAATTGGTGTAGCCTTAATTATACACATTAAATCTTGACTTGCATCTAATCATGCATCAAGCATCACCTAATTAAGCTACCTACATGTATATACCAAAAATCATGATGATCCGTCTTCATCAACTGGTTGTTATGTTATCCTCCTTCAAATACTTTTCAACAAATGCTCCTGCAGTTCTAGAGCAAGCTGCTAGGGGGCCCAAACTCGCATCACTTCTGTCTGAGCACAAGAGCTATCTACCAACCAAAATTCATGACCCTAGCAAAAGCATGTCCAGATCAGGAGATATCAAAGTTCCGCTGCAGTATCATAACAAGCCGCCAGGGGCCCAAAATTTACTCATTTCGAGGTCTAATCAAGACCTACATGTACCCACCTACCAAATATCAAGACAATCCACCCAAGCCTTCTCCAGTTATCATGTTGACACACACACACACACACAGACGAACACCACCGAAAACATAACCTTCTTGGCAAAGGTTCATACATGTACAATGTACATGTAAGGCAATCTAAATCAGATTGTGCAGTGCCACCTACCTGTTCTGAACTAAAATGAAGGACGGCCGCCTTCCTCTCTGTGTCACGGACAGGCCTGTCATCTGTACAACAACCACAAAATGTCTGTGGATCATACATTTGTGTACAACTGTACAGTGATGCATGCCAAAGGTTGATTGTCTAAATGCCTTTTCTGATTGAAACACCTAAATATATAAAAATTTCAGGTGCAACAGCTGGTGTGTTACGCCGAAGGACGGTTATACCGGCTATATAAATACAGATACAGAACATAAATAATTTGTGTCAGCAAAACTTTAAAAACATCATTGCCTGTCTGCAGTACTTGAATCTGCAATTCTATAGCAAACAAGAAATACAACAAAGTTTGTTATTTTTTCACTGACACTTAAATGCCTAGAAATAGTCTACAACATGCTGTCACAGTAGTAGTAGTGAACAAAAAACACATACATCTATACACACCTGAGTGCAAATTAGGTGCACAAAGTCCATAATGTAAGGCCTAGGAAAATAAATATAATTGTGTTTCCTGTTTCTCGACCGACACTAAAAAAAAGCCAACCCTAGCCTTATTTTTGTGTGGACCCCCGCATATTGCTGTGTAACAGTACGCTGGACCGGTTCCAGACTTGTAATGGTAAAAACGTTTCGGTTCAAGTAAAGAAAAAAGAAAAAAAAACGGAACATGGGAAATCATGTCACATCCCCCTTTTTGTTCTTAACCAACTAAAGCCTTCCATATATCGGAAAATTTCGCTGCAAAATAAAGAAAACATTGCCATCGGGCTTTGGCAAGTGTCGGCCTCCGTAAAAATTATTTTCTCTTTTCGTACCTCCATGCATAAACGCTACACTATCGGCAGTGTTGCGGAAGAATAAATCGTCCCCAGAAGAAATCTTACGTGTGAAAATAACAACTATAACTTTGTTTACCGTGTAATATGACTTTTGGGGCTGTAAAATGTTTTGAACAGTAGAATTGGTCCGGAAATTGATCCGTATACTCGGAACATTCAGCAAACATGGCAACGCTGGGAAAACAGTGTACATGTGCACTTTCGTCAGAAAAGCTAGCATCCAAATGTAAAGCAAATTACAACTCTTAGTTTAAAACGATACAGTAAACGCATGAAAAATCTAATTGTTTTTGACAACAGCAGAAAAGTAAATTCAATTAAATTTTCAAAAGATTTATTTTTGAAATTTAGCAGTTTCTAGAGTCCAAATGTAATTGGTAATTTTTTGGAATGTGCGGCTGGATGCTATGAACTAGTTTTACAGTGGGGCTCTGTTCAATATTGTAGTCCTTACTGTGGGGAACTCGAAGTCAGAGTGTCTCACAAAAACATTGCTTTCAAGCAGAACAATATTTTTGTATGTTTTAGCTACATGTAATAGGTGTGTTGATATATGATTTGATGAAATGTTTTAAGAAAATGCTATGTTTAGATTTTGATAATTAATGTCAGTAATTTCCTTTGCCTTTGGTTAACATTACTTGCTCCAAGTTCCAGGTAGAAAATGCATGTGCAGTGTACTGCATCATGTATTTTTTTACTTGTTGAACTTGTGAAAGCACCATTGGCCCCCGGTTAGGGGCCATAGCGGGGAAGTTGGGGAACCTATGCCCAACTTTTTCAATACATGTATTTAGAGATGCTAATAGGTACCATTGTTGAACATTGAGAAGAAGAGAATAATTATACATTCTTTTAAGGTTAAATAAATAGATAAACTAGAGTTCCACGACCTCATACCTTCGCCAAATGAGGTTACCTAGGCCTTTATGACTGACGAATTGTAGATTTCTCCCTAATTATGCAAATAAGATCATCATTTCCATGAATTACATCACTTGATCATATTCTCATCCCAATGGCAGTGTTATCTTAACAAAGAAGGCTATCTACAATTTTCTCATAAATTATGCAAATGACGTCCTGATTTGAATAAATTATGTTGAATGATGTTCACCTCCAGTCAACTTCAAAGTGCACAAGTAGGAAATTCCTAGCATCAACCACTATGGAATTATAGTATTTTCTCATTAATTATGCAAATTAGGTCACCATTTACATAATCAATATTCTGATAATTAATGTTCCTTTCATTCTTAATTACACATGTCACAAGGTACAATAGTCCTATCATGGAAAGTAACTGAATTATAGAATTCCTCATTAATTATGCAAGTTAGATCATAATTTGCATAATTATTATTTAGTTATATATGTCAAGCATCACTTAAGCTACCTACACACCAAATATCAAGACGATTCGTCGACTGGCTATTGAGTAATCCTCCTTTAAACATTTTCATACAAATGCTCCTGCAGTTCCAGAGCAAGCCGCTAGGGGGCCCAAACTTACGTCACTTTTTCCCGAGTACAAGAGCTACCTACCATCCAAAAATCATGACCGTAGCATGTCCAGATCACGAGATATCAAAATCGGAAGTTCTGCTGCAGTACCATAACAAGAAGCCAGGGGGTCCAAAATCTAATTACTTCGAGGTCTCAATCGTGATGCACAACCTACTTTTGCTCTAGGTTACACAGTGGGCAACCTGGCTAAAAAAAGGATTTCTAACACTGATATGCTATGGGTTTAGGTCTGCACCTGAACCAAAACCTACATTGTATAGACTTGAATCCGGACCTGAACCTGAGTTTAGTCACTACCCCTGCAAGGGCTAGGGACATAAATTGTTCGTGCTGATCGACCTTTTCTACCTCCATGATCTGACAGCTAAGTACCTGAGTGATGAAATAGTGCGCAATCGATTTTCCAACATGTTAAAAAGTGAAAGTGATCTCGAACCAGTTTAGCTCATTCAGTATTCACTGAAGAGCTATTCTTCCACTGGTCGCGGCCGTGACAGAGAAGACAGACGCTATGTACAGTATTTACAGGTTCATTGTACCGGGGAAATTCCCCTAGCTCTTTGTTCTGCTTATATATACACACCAATCACCAACGTCTAAAAAAAATAAAAAATAAAAATAAAATAAGATAATACCTACATGTACATACCGACCCTAATTTTTTTAAGGACTGAAACAGGAAACACACTATTTTTTTTCCTTGGCCTAACAAGTATTTTAATGAGCCCTGTACTCTATTACGCAGTACATTTTTTGTACATGTACATGTACCATAGTAACCCTACCCAGTCTCCTTAGGTTGGGGAGCATGTGCACCACAAATAATCTATAGTCTGGTTCATTTTTTGCCACAGGGTTGAGTCGTAGGTCCAACTCCTGCAAGTGCTGATTGCTCCTGAGGCGGAACAACTCCTTCAAGGTGGAAATGTTGTTATAATATCTGGGTCTCCGTCAAGGACTTTTTAGGCATGTGGTCAGTCAGTCAGTCAAGCATTTAACAGGACTTTCATGTCGTAAAAGGCTTTTTCTTATTCAAAGGTGCAAAATGCTGTCGCCACTCTTTATGAGCCAAATCACGGACCTCATAATTGCTTTCTTCACTTTCCCACTACACTTACCAGGGGTCGAAATACCCCTCTGTGTGCAACTTAGTGCAAGTAAATTTGGTGTCGTGCAACTAAAGTTTTGCCGGTATGCACCGCGGTGCAAGTTTGCTTTAACATGTTACTACAGTGTTCGAAATACCCGTCTGCAATTTGCAGATAGATTTTCAAGATTGCAGAAGAAAAAATCATACAATCTGCAATTTTGCAGAAGGAAAAATAGGCTCCGGATTCAAAAGTTTTCAATGGTCTTCAATTTAGCAAAGTAGCGGCGGACTGAAAACCCGCGCGACACGAACCACGCGGCGTTTTCCATCTGACTCTAATTGTCCCATATAAGGGAATTTGGGGTCAAAGTTGAGCAATTCCGACCATGTGACGAAAGGCGACGATAACCAAATAAGGGCACTCGCCATTTGCCGATGTTAGATTTCGTCATCCGGGAGGACCCGACAACTGCCTCGGCAATTTTCGGCAGTTTTCGCCGAGCATTTCCCAGCAGGCAACGTGGCAAAACATGGCTCCGAGAGCCGATAGAAACACCAAGAAACAGAGACGATTTTGTCGTTCTTTGAGAAAACCGACGACAATCGGGACTGCAACAGCAACCCATCGCGCACCCTCGAGATCGGCACAACTCAGGATGGTTGCTGTCGCGGTTAGATTCTCGACGAGGCGGCTGAGGAGGCCGACGCAGCCTCTAGACATGACAGATCTAGAAAATTATTTTGTAGAAATAGCTAAAACTATCGCCGAAGATCGCGCCCAAGAAAAAATATTTAACGTTACCTTCCTTGACAAGTTACGCGTCCATCCAAATTTTGTGCTTATTCAATTGCTTTCTTTAAATGTTCAAGTTAATTGTTTCTGTTTTCTTACCATTTTTCTCATGTCAATTTTAGGTCCAAAAATTATGTAGTAACATCACAACTTCAGTTTTTGTAGTAACGTTAACATCACAACTTCAGTTTTTAAAAAAATATGCAGTTCTAGTACAATCCTGTTACGGCATGTGTCATTGTTTCCATATATGCACATGTATGTTTCTTCTGTGATGCTGCTGATATAATCAAATTGCTATATGTTAATTATTTTGTAATGTATTTTGCAATGAAAAATGTACATTGTATATGCTTCCCATAGAGAGCTGAAAATTTAGTTTGCTGAAAAATGGGATCATATGCTTTCAGTGGTGTCATGAAATGATACCAGGAAATGATAAATTTTCTGTAGAGAAGGATCTATATAAAGTCTTATATCAAAAAAGAGTGATATTTTAAAGAATTTTAGTAATGCTGTAACAGATTTACATGTACAAAACTATATATGATGTAAGAATAAGCATTATTGGTTTGGGAAGGTTGTAATATGGGGGCATATGTTATTATGTATTTGCCGAAAGTATTTCCAAATTGCAGGACAAAATTTTGACTCTTCTGCAATATTGCAGAGTACTAAAAAAAGTATTTCGACCACTGTGACATTAGGTTGGTAGTGTAAGCAAATATTGGATGCTATTAAAGTTACTACATGTACTTTTGGTTGTGTTCGTTTTTTTGGGGGGGGGTGCAACTATTTTTCTTCTGGTGCAAGTATTTTTTTTTTCATCTGCACCAGTGCAAGTTGGCCCAAAAATCTATTTCGACCCCTGCAGCTGCTTACTATGTTTCAAGAAAAATGTACCACAAACACGTACATGTACACTAAGTTTGGTTGATGACTTAGAAGAAATTGTAGCCGCGGGCTGGATTTCTCACCCTTCATACCTATTGCAGAGTTCTATAACCTCCGTTACCGCTCAAGTAAGACAGTCTTGAAGTTTAGATAGAGCCACATCACAAGAAAGTACTATTTTGATGGCTTCTTTTCTGGGTTTCTGGGGAAAGAAGAAAGGGGTGTTCACTGTCATTTGTAGCCACCCTTGCTGAACAAAATGTTTAAAGTTATGACTATAACCTCTGTTACCGTTGTTTGTTACTTTCAATGTTAGCAATAAACTTCACCAGTGGTATAAGAAAGTTTCCCAGTTTGTAAATGTCCGTACTTATGCTCCCTTGCTCCTAAAAGATGAAGCTAAAAACTGTAGATCTTTTTGGAGAAAAAAAGCCAAATGATGTGATGTTGTAACCTCCATTACCGGTATTCTGTACATTTCAATGAGAATGAGCCTGTAATGAGGCCATACCAATTTAATTTGTTGGTTCTCCAAATCGCCGATAATATTGCAAAATTGAAGAAAAAATAATAATTCTCAGGCCTCATGCTTTTTAGCTAGATATGCATCCATACTGAAAACAATACAGCCGCCAAGCCACGTACTGAATCGAACGTGTTTCGAATGCATTTTTCAACTTCGAATTTCTCCGCGCTCCTTAGCAACGCTGTTGCTAAAGAAACTCTGTTCACACGACAGTTGGATGAAATTTCATCCGACTTTCAGAGCTGCGTTAATCCTGATTGGCGGCCTTACTACCTACATTGCGTTACATGTACCACACGAGAATACCGTGTTCTCTCAATATGATCGATTTTTATGGGATTTTACAACGAATTTAGTTAGATCTATGATCACATTTGGTAAGTAGTGAAATTATCAAAATGGCGGTGCCGTACATAGCGGAATTTTAGACAATTTTCAGATTGGGGGCATCTGCATTTCGCCCTCGATTCTGTCTTCAATAGCTAGTGAGTAAGAATTGTTGAACCTTTGACTGTAACTCCTGTAAAAATCTTGTTGGTTTGAAACCTGGAAAGATTTCTAAGTGTATGTTTACCGGGGTCACCTTTTCGACTGTTTTACACCCAAACGTTGTGTGGCGTTGGTTTGGTTGATTCGAGTGTAGTCGACTTTTTAACCGAAGTTGCGGTAGTGATATACCTTCCCAGTATTGTCAAGGGATGCCAACAGAAACAAACTGCATGAAGACGGACTGAATTAGCAAAGACTATCTTAGTTTTACGGTTGTTGGTACGTAAGTCCAGCGGTGCGGGTCTGGCGTGCGCTCTGTGGAACGGGCATTGACGCCAGGGCCTTTCTGGAACTACAACGATACCTCCGATGAGGTGGCCTCGCGCGATTTGAAAGGAAGCCCATTACGCCCTCAAAATTGATAACGAGTTACATACCACCAGAAAGTAGAGTCTATTTTATGCGCTAGAATTTCTTTTGTTCCGACATCTGCAAGAAGGTAAAAACACTGGTGGAATTTGCACTAAAATCAACTGATTTCAGGTCATATTATTATACGGGTACATGTTAACAATCGTTTTAAAAATCTATAGGAGTAAAATAGGAAGCTTTAAAATCATAAATGCGATGAAATATTGGAGATACATAGTTGTAAACGCACTGAAAGGATATGATCCCATTTTTCAGCAAACTAATATGGCTCTCTATGGGAAGCATATAAATTTTTCATTGCAAAATACATGGCAAAATAATTAACATATAGCAAGTTGATCATATCAGCAGCATCACAGAAGAAATATACAAATATGGAAACAATGACACAAGCAGTAACAGCATTGTACTAGAACTGCATAATTTTTAAAAGACTGAAGTTGTGATGTTACTACTATTTTTGGCGACGCCTCAAGGGCGAGCCTAATGGTACAGTATTGTGTGCAGATTGCAAGAATTCTAGGAATTGTACAGGAATTTTATCCACAGGTATGGAATGTCCAGAGGAATGTCTCACAGCTCTGGAATTTTGCTGACCTACATCTACATGTGTATGACCACATTGACCTACTTAGTGAAATTCCTGGAAACCCTTGGGAGATATGGAATGTCCACAGGACTGTCTGACAGCTCTGGAATTTTGCTTACCTACATCAATGCCCACATTCCTATACTTTCTTGGAATCCCTTGGGACATTGTGGAAATTGTACAGATTCACAAGATTCACTGAGCAGACACATGCTGATTTAGATCTCTGTCCACTAACATGCAGCATTATAGCTACGTAGTCTTCCATGATGTTCATAAAGTAAGCAGTGAGCTGTTGATTTTTTTGAATTTACTAAGCGTAGAACGTTTTCTCCCACCTAGTTATTTCATAAGTAGTTATGGATTAACTTATCATCCGCAGTCTTCAACTCAACGGCATTTGAACAGGTACGTCCTGATGTGATTAACGTTTACCGATGTGAGCCCCCAGCTGGTCGAGTTCCCTTTGCACAATCCCACTGTTATGCCCGATGTTAGTTCTGCCTCGATTTCACTTGAAGTCTACTGACGAGGATTTGTGCTGACGGTGCCATACATTGAACACAAACCCTACCAACAACTTCTGTCGCCATGGCAATGTACTTTTCATTGCCAGTCTTGTTGTACCTAAAATTGACATGTGAAAAATGGTAAGAAAACAGAAACAATTAACTTGAACATTTATAGAATGCAATTAAATGAGCACAACGTTTTGATGGACGCGTAACTTCTCAAGGAAGGTAAATATTCCTGGAATAGTATCGTAAATAATTTGACGAAAAAAATCAACAACAAAGAAGTTGATAGAGTCAGTAATAGAATTACAAGAAAATTATGAAAAAACACACGATCTTTCCTTGCTAAATTGGACACAATAACTTGACAATATTTACATTCTAAAAAAATTGCACATTTATTTTCCTGGGCTCGATCTTCGGCGAGAGTTTCTACAAAATTTCTAGATCTGCCATGTCTAGATCTGCGTCGGCCTCCTCAGCCGCCTCCTCGAGAATCCAACCGCGACAGCAACCATCCTGAGTTTTGCCGATCTCGCTGGGTGCGCGATGGGTTGCTGTTGCAGTCCCAATTGCCGTCAGTTTTCTCAAAGAACGACAAAATTTGTCTTTGTTTTGTTGGTGTTTCCTGCATCAACTCTCTTTTTCGGCGCCATGTTTTGCCGCGTTGCCTGCTGGGAAATGCTCGGCGAAAACTGCCGAAAATTGCCGGGGCAGTTGTCGGGTCCTCCCGGGTGATGAAATGTAACATCGGAAAATGGCGAGTACCCTTATTTGGTTATCGTCGCCTTTCGCATGGTTGGAATTGCTCAACTTTGACCCCAAATCCCCTTATATGGGACCATTAGAGTCAGCTGGAAAACGCCACCAGGTTCGTGCGACGCGGGTTTTCAGTCTATTCACAGCGCTGCTACTTTCCTAAATTGAAAACTATTGAATCTGGAGCCTATTTTTTCCTTCTGCAAAATTGCAGATTGTATGATTTTTTCTTATGCAATCTTGAAAATCTATCTGCAAATTGCAGACTGCAGACGGGTATTTCGAACACTGAAAGGTGTTAAGCCATTCGGACGTTCGAACAGCAACATTAGTGTCCGTTCGACGTCGGAACAGCAAGTTAAGATTGATGATATTCTTAGGGTACGTCAATAATAAAGTGAGTTTTGAGTTGAGGAGTCAAAGTGCGCGGACATGCTTCTTTGTGGTCTCCGTCTGTCTCCCCTAAGCTTTCTTAAAAGTCTCTCGCGTAGTGGTATGTCCACATGCACAGGGAGGAAGTTTATCACCAGCCGCCTCCCTTAGATGTAAACACAATGAAATGAAAATTGAAATAGATAGCGTTCAGATCCGGGCGGGGGACACGGACCCGCCATTTTCTCATTCTTCCCTCCGTCCGTTCCCAGGCTCAACTGTACAAATACCTCATGTTCGCACCTTCCTTCCACCAAACCGTAAAATACATGTCTAGCTTGTTCACACCTTCTCTTTGTTTCATTGTAAACAAGGAAGCAGAAATGTCTCCAGAGGGCCCGAGTTGAAAGTCAATGTCCGTGTTTGAATTGAGTGCGAAATGTGACACACTCCTGACGCTGCGCTGAGGTTCATTAGCAGATCACTAACGGTAGAGCCTATTCTCCGACAGGAGTCTGGAGCCCAACAATTGGTTGTATGAAAATCATTGTTTCAGAGATGTGTACATGCTACGTACAACTAGATATGGACTGAAACTGCATGTAAATAAATGAGGAAAGTCCGTGTTTGATTCAACTCGTCAGTAGCGCACCAAGAGTTCCGACAAGAAAAGTCCCTGAAAACACATAATCACTGGCAGCCGTCGGTAACAATGGCGGATCTGTATCTGTATCTGTATTTATATAGCTGGTATAACCGCCCTTCGGCGTAACACACCAGCTTCGCAGGCACGCGGCGCGGCGGCAGCTGGCTACATTACACCGAACGACCTGTTACACCTAACCTTTGAACGTCTAACTCTAGACATTGTTTAAAGCTATCTATTGACGATGCCCTACTGTACTTGGTGGCAGCGAGTTCCACTCTACGATTGTTCTAGGAAAAAATGAGTTTTTGAACACCTCAATCCTTGGTTGATAGCTCTGGTACTTGAAGGCATGACTATTTCTTGTTCTCTTCTGAGCTGATATTAGGTACTTGGTAGTTGGTACATCCACCAGTTTATTAGTCATTTTGTACATCATGCATAGTCTGGACATTTTTCGCCTGTCATCCAGTGATGCCCACTGTAGATTTCTTTTCATTTCCGTGACACTGGCACCCCTTTCGTAGTTGTTCGTGCAGAATCTTGCAGCTTGGTTCTGTACCCTTTCTAGCTTGTCTTTGTCTTTCTTTGTTTATGGATCCCATACTGTCGCGGCATATTCTAGGTTGGGTCTTACAAGTGATGTGTATGCAAGTGTTTTTACTCTTGTTGGGCATGCCCACAGATTACGTTTGATCACTACCAATGTCTGTTTAGCCTTCGTTGTGATATTGTTAACATGCGCTCCCCACTTCAAGCTGCTTGTTAGTGTAACGCCCAGGTACGGGTGGGTTTTTGTTGTTGCTAAGGCCTGACCACAAAACTAGTTACATGCTAGTTATACCGGATCATTTGCATGCGGGAGGAAGAATTTAACCCTGCCCCCGCCTACACAGCAAAAGCACTGTATAAAATAACGCTTGCCTCATGCACTCTTGGTAAATTCTGAAAATGTAATGTTACTTCTTTATTCTATTCCTTACCTCCATACTCAGTTCCGTCTCCTTGTCATGATTTCGTGCAATTCGCAGCAGTTTATTAGCGTAACATATCGTCCAACGTTGGTAAACAGTGGCGGATCTTTTGCACGCGGCGCCCCCATTTTCAGGAAGAAATTAGCCACACAAACACAGCAAAAATTGGTATCTAATAGGAATAGGTTCAAGAAATAAAACATGTCATATTATCTATTTACCACTCACTTCTGTATTTAAAACTTTACACAGTTTGGTTCCTATATTTCGCTATCTTTTTTCATTGTGTTTACATAAGGGAGACGGCTGGTGATAAAATTCCTCCCCGTGCACCTGGGCATACCAGTACGAGAGACTTTACTTAACGTCGTCGTTCGAACATCCAAACAGCTAAACAAACACATTTCCTACCTACATACATGTATTTTGTTCCATTTCGTTCCATTTCATACCATTTCGCACTTTCTGTGATCCATTTGACAGAATGGGTAAAGATGATGACTGCCAATGAAATAACTCAATAGAACCATCAGGCCAGGTCAAGTACAATATATAACAAATGCATAAAGTATAATATCAAAACAAAAATTGTTATAGGTAATGGTAATAAGTATCAATATCAGACAAATGCCAGCATATAGTATACTACATGCCTTCAAAACAAAGACAGCTGTTCGGTCATACTCCAGGTCCTTTAAAAAAACGACAGCTGCAAAATCACTCAATATCTGCTTGCGACAAAAATGGGACACTGTACCTCCTTCAAATAGGGGTGTTCACTAAAATATTGTACAAACAATGCTACCTGATATGATGTAAAAAAAAAAAACAAGGTGCAAAAGCATGATCTAGACTGTGCTTGCAAACAACATTCCAAACTACGTAGCAAAGCAACAAAGGAATCGTGAGAAAATTATGATGATCTGTCAATCACTTTTGGGGCTATTCTTTCAAACTCTGAAACAAAATCGGCCGCTGCTATATACACAGACACTCAAACTGAAACATCTGCTTGGAGATCAAGAATAAGTGAATAAGTGCGCCCAGCAGCATTGATGGCAGATCTGCTTGGAGGAATGTTAAACCAGACCAACCACACATTCTATTAAAAGCTGTCAGGACTGTTCCACACCTCGAAAATAGGGGTGTATCCTGATGAAATATTGTACTTTACCTATGAGTATAAAATAAATAAACGAAAACAAAAACAATGTGCATTATTCGGGGCATACTAGCAGACGACAAGCCAAACTACACGCCAATACAGCCAACAGACTGTGATCATGAGTTACAGCTGCGAACACATCGACAGTTGCCATGACCCCCTTGATGGCGCGACAACCATGATTGGAACATCTGCTTGACAAAGCCACACATCCATAACATCGGCAGAATTCAATACCTGTTCCAAAATTCCATCAGAATAAGGGACTTGGCTAAAATATTAGATCAGTGTTCAAAATACATTTGTACCCCCGGTAGCGCGGTAGCGCCGTGCAGCCTGATTTTCTTGTGCGCTACTTGCTCCCTGACTGAGGTAGCTGAAAATGAAAATCCAGCGTTAAAATAAAAGAGATTAACCTTAGTTTCCGTCTCTCTCATTTTGCAACAATATTTTTCCATATTTTCATTACCGTCAGACATCTAGGAATCAAAAAGCAGAAGTTTACAGGCTACGTATTCGTTCGAATCGAGCAGAAAATCACTGATTTTACACAAGCGACACCACATGCCTAACGTAAATTTTCACTCGACATGAGAAATTAGCGCTCAAGAAAATTGACTGTTAGGTTCCCACTGCTGCATTACTCTTGTGTACAACTTATTTTCTTCAATTGAATCGCGTAAAATACCAAGGAAAATACAAAGAAACTTCAGCGCTCGGCACGAGTGAAAGTGCCGAGGCGCCATTTTGAAACATTTGCCCACCCTCGCGAAACCTCGCGAGACCTCGCGCGAGACTGCAATTTGACCCAAACCGCTAGAGGGCAGATATACAATCCTGCAATGTGATTGGTTGGAAAGTTTAATGTTATATTTGGTTCTCTTTGTAACTGGATATCAGGTTTTAGTAGCAGTAGAGGAGAAGTTTAATAAAAATAAATGTATTTTGTTATATTTTGTTTAATAAAGCCCGGGAACAACCTAAAATTCTGATGCGCTACCTACTTTTTGCCCTAGGTAGCACACTGTGCTATCTGTGCTACCTGGCTCAAAAAAGTATTTCGAACACTGTAGATGACCTATGAAAATCGCTACGGTATAAAAAAAACAACGTGCATCAACTAGACCATACTAGCAGACGACGTACTAAACTTTAGTTAGATGTCCCTGTGCAGCGCGAGTTACAGCTGCGAACACACAACTGTTTAGGCTTCGTCAAATTTAACACTCAGTCCCGGAGGTCATGACCTCCTTCACGGAGTAATGAGATCTTTAACTTTAAGCTAGCCCGTAACATGAAGAAGGAAAACCAGGACGTTATTGGGGAAAAATGCATCAGGAAGGATGATGGTAACATCGTGTTTACACTGATGCAGAAAAGCTAGCTGCATGGAGGAGCCACTATGAAAAACTCCTGAACGCTGAGTTTCCCTGGAACCCCAACGACCTCCATGAAACACCACCAGTACAGGGACCCTGCATGATTGACTCAAAAAGCAATAAATGCTATGAAGCGAGGGTAAGCAGCAGGGCCCTCTGGAACAGTTGCCGAAATGTTACAGACTGGGGGCGATCTTGTTGATTACCAAGTAACACTCCTTGCCAATGCCATCATCAGAGACAACCCTCCAGACTGCGACCGTTTTGGTCGCATATGCGATCAAAAATTACGAAATGCGACTAAACTTTTTACTCTGGTCACGCACTGCGCGGCCGGCAGAGAATCCGCTGTGCGCCTAAATTATTGGCTGCCAAATCTCGCCCCGGTCTGCTTGCGGTAACAACGACCCATTTTTCATTGAGAAATGTTCCTTGAGAAGTTTCATCCATAGTCAAGTTGCTTTAATGCGCCTTAAACGCAAAAATTCATCCGAAACGCGCGGCAGTGATCAGCCGAGACGAAAACATTAGCGGCCATCTTAAATTGTCGCAAACTCACGTTAGATCTCGCAAAAACACGCGAGGAATACGCAACGCCCCTAGCTACATTGGTGAGACTGCAGCCTAGTGCAGGGTTACAGATATCGGTAGAGAGACGATAATGAAACAAATTAAATCTAGCACCGCGTTTCCGCCGCTATTTTATCTCTTGGGGCGATATTAAGTACTTCTTTGCTGTTGTTGCTATAAAAAAATTGTACTATTAAGGCCACACCAATTTAATTTGTTGGTTCTCGGATTCGCCTCTTCGTTTTTTTCTGATTTGCAAAAAAAAAAAAAAAAGATTCTGGTTCTGAATCAACTCAAAAATACTCATATTTTGCCCCAAACAGTTGAAGAAAGTCCTTTTTTTCCTAGTTGTTACAGTTTTTCCATCTATCAATGGAGTGGTTTGATTGAAAGTTCAAAATTCATTGTTCAAATTTTAACCCAGCCTTTTGTGTTGACTTCATGGCTCTTATCGTAGCATTTGGGGCTGTAGTAGGATGCTCAGGCCTGTTTTTATTTTTTTATTTTTTCGCCCTGTCGCTTCATATTTTTTCTGGAAAAATCCGAGAACCAACAAATTAAATTGGTGTGGCCTAAAGCTGAAAAAGATTTTTTCTTAAATTATACACTGTATAATACTAGTAGCTTGATAATATGTGTTTACTACTGAGTATAATAATACAGTATTCATTGTATACGTCTAGTAATTTTTGCAGTGTTCTCGCCAGGCCTTTTGAGCATAGCGGGCCGCTATGCTGTGAATTTGATCCGCTACGCTGTAATTTTGCCGCTATGCTGTGTTTTCAACCAGCATAGCGGGATTTCCAGTTGATATTTACCCTATTGAACTCGGCTACCATCGTAATAATTCTTGATTTAAAGTTGGTAAAGATAATGTCTTTGCTCTTGGCACAATAAACATCTCCGAGAATGCAGTTACAAGTAACAAAGAAGTGATTCACAACCTACTGTGAGTTGATTAATGGAACCGCTAAAATTGACGGCGATAGACGGGGCGTGACATTCAAGCCGTCGGGAGCGGGTCGCTAAGTTCTGCCTCTACGTACAAGCTCAACACTCGCAAACAATTATTTATTACTTACATCAGTACTTAGTCTCTGAGATTTCCTATCAATTAAACCTAGAAATCTGGCAGAAACACCCAAATTTTGCGAGATAAACAAGCCGGACAGAACTTGGAACTACCGCCCTCCCACTGATAAGTGCACATGGGAAAGACGGGCGTAAATAAATCTGTTATTCCCGAGACCAGTGCCAATTATACACGCCAATCAGCCAGCTGGGTAAAAGATACATCCTTTATTGTTGTCCAAAGATGTCCATACTCTGTCCCAGGTCTTGTTGCACGGAGGAATTTACCGCAAAATTAAAACAGACGGCGCTAACAGGACATTGCATGCAGGAGGGCAGCATGCTGGTATAGTTCATTTTAATCAAAGGACCATGATGTCTGAAATGTAATGTTGTCTATCTTTCAACATCTGTCGATACTATTTTTTAAGTTCAAAATCTAAGCATTAAGGAATAAGTATGCTATGTTGTTCCTGCACAATGTCGTATCTTTTATGATTTGACATGGGTTTGAAATATTTCCGAGACACTTTCCCCCTACTACTCTCCCAAGCAGCCCGCAGGCAGGGTTGCGTGCGGCCCGTGTCACAGAACACATTTTACGGTGTTTTCCCTCAGAATGTTCCTGGTTTCGTCGGTAATATAGTTCATTATCCTGTAATTCTACCGTTTTACCAATATAATCTACCAATGCCACGGGGAAGCACAACGTATTTACAAACCAAAGAACCTCTTGTTGGCTGCCGCTGTTGACAGCGTTGTTGACAGATGAAAGAAACCCTTTGAACTGTACCGAGGCTTTGATGTCACAAAGTTTATCAGAACAAATTCTAAAACATGATACACGTGTACTCCTGTATTTCCCTTTTTGAAACATTTATAAAATATGCATAACAGATTTATAATCATTTGTAAATGATTCCTAAATATTTAGTACAAGATTACAAAAAAAGTGTCTCTCCAAGCATGAGTAACTCTATTTATTATGACCCTTCAGGAATTTTGAAATAAATTTTGAATTAAATTTTCGCAAAAGTAAAGCTGTAACAAAGATGAAAACTTGGCCCTCAAAATGCAGGAAATGGTGTTTCAGAGGGTTATAAATTTTAAAATTTTCCGGGGGAGGATGCCCCCGGACCCCCCTACAACACTCGCGCCTGCGGCGCTCGCCCTCGAGCCTTCGGCGCTCGATGTGCGGCTTTGCCACACTATGGCCCCTTGTGCTGTGAAAAAATCCTGGTGAGAACACTGTTTTGTATGTATTTTTCAAATTGCATGTTACATGTTTGCCAACATGCAATTTTGTATACATGTATGACATGGGTTTAGGTCCAGATATAGAATTAGACTGCAAGTGAGATACACCTCAATGACCTGAAAGAATGCACATTTTAAATAAAATGTGTTGTCAACTTGGTCATTTTCCAGGAGGTACATTTATTCCGGGGGGTATGTTTATTCGGCAGATGAGAGTAATTGTCTGTTTAGGTACATTATTCCCTTGGCTTGTAAATTAAACTTTGCGCGACCAGATTTTTTGCTTGCGTGCCCAAATGTTTGCCTGTGCGCCTAACTTTTTGAGGCTAGGAGCGCATGCGCGCCTAAGCTAAAAATTTAGTCTGGAGGGTTGAAAGAGGAAAAGATCCCAAGCAATTGGAATCTCTCCTACATTGTAAACTGCTACAAGGGCAAGGGCGATGCTCTTGAGAGGGGTAACTACAGAGGCCACTCGACTGACCAGGTGCTCAAGGTGATGGAGCGTGTTATAGAACAAGGAAGAACATCAGGGAGCAAGTAGACATAGACCTGATGCAGTTTGGCTTTATGCCTGGCAAAGGCACCATGGATGCAATCTTCATACTGAGACAGTTACAGGAAAAGCATCTTACAAAGAAGAAGGACAGGTGTTCATGTTTGTCGACCTGGAGAAAGCTTTTATAGAGTGCCAAGACAAGACTGCTATGGTGGGCCATGAGAAAGTTGGGAGTAGAAGAATGGATTATCAGCCAGAGGGTAGTACAAGCCATGTACAGACATGCTACATCATGTGTACGTGTGAATGGCAGCTACAGCTCTGAGCTTGAGGTTTAAAGGTTGGAGTTCAGCAAAGCACTGTTGTTGCCTTCATCAGAAGTTATCAAAATCAGTGTGGGTGACTGCGGATTTCGAGGTATAACTCTTGAAGGCATGGTTCGACACCCATGATTTTTGGCAGGCAGGTTATCGTTGTTAAGACCGATGTAAAGTGCAAATATGGGCTTCGTAGGGGGTCCGTACGTCACTGCAGTGGACCTTTTGTGTTTGTCGCTTGTTAGCAGAATAACTCTTGTATACTAGTATGTAAATTGATGTTTATAATTTTTGGTAGGCAGGTTACTGTTGTAGAGACCAAGGTTAAGTTCCTTAACAGGCCTCGTGGGGCGTCCCTTCGTCACTGCAGTGACATTTTGTGTTTGTCTTTGTTAGCAGGATAACTCGACGTGTATATGTGGATGGATGTTCATGAATTTTGGTCGGCAAGTTACTGTTGTGGATACCAAGGTTATAGGTTCAAACATGAGATATGTGGGGGTCTATACGTCCCCATAGTGGACCTTTTGCGTTTGTTCGTCTGTTTGTTTGTAGTTCAAGTTCTGTTTGGGCAATTGTCTAGATAAACGAGTATGAATAGTCACACAGTATCATTTACTATAAAGGATACAGGTTGAGTTTTCCCAACATTCTCAGCTGTGCAAGTCCTTCTAGGCTGTGCAAGGCATTCCGGGACAGGTCCAGGTGCTTCAGTCTACTAAAGCCCTCCAGCGCTGTCCCCAGCTCTGTGATCTTCTCGTGATAAGTACCAGGTAGTGACAAAGAACGCACATCATCTGTAAAAAAATAAGAAACAGCATGAAAGTTCATCCGCGAAGGTAGTTAGGCCTAGGAAAATAAATGTTGTGTTTTCTGTTTCCCGACCGACCCTAAAAAAAAAAAACGCCGACCCTAGCCTTATTTTTCGGTGGACCCCTGCATATTGCTGTGTAACAGTATACTGGACGGGTTCAAGACTTTTAACGTTTGGTTTGGATTGGTTTTTATGCCAAAAAAAAAGGAAAAAACGGAACGTCTAGAGCTGTGTACCGGTACGCAGTACTGGTTCTGTACCGGAAAAATTGATTAGGTACATGTACAGGTCCAAAATACCTAATCCCTGAGTACCGGTACTGTACCGAAATAATTTCACACTAATTACTGTAAATGCATTTTTATTCGCGAGAGATTTAACTTCGCGGCTTTCGCGAAGAGCCTTGCTTCGTGAAGTCATGTCCCTCGCGAACTGTTTTACATCGCTACACTTCTCCCGTCTCCGTATCCTCACCCCATGCATCCACCCGTAATGAACGCTACAGAGTCAAGTAGAACTACAAATGTATCGTCTCTGCAGGCAGGGGCCTCCCTAAAGGATGGAGCAGTGGTGTTGCGCCACCCAGTCCTTATCTCAGCACCACCCTGTTAATTTTAAAAATTAGCTATTATGAGACACCAAATCGCGATGAACGCTGGCTGCGTCATAGCGTAACTACCGCCCCACAAAATTTTAACGTGCCGTGCACGCCGCTTGCGTCAAGAATTCCTGAGGGAGCATATGGCTGAAACGCCGATACACCGTGCGGACCCACAAATATTCTGATCAAAAACATAATCGCTGGGATCTGAAATGTTACAGGATTTTCTTTAGTGGGAGTTTTCTTTCTTGTTTTGATCGGTAAAACCTAGGTGAAATCAAACCCACGCTGATGTCGGCACGTATCAAACTTCCGGGTTGGTTGAGCGTCGAAATTAGGCAAAAGACTCCATAAATCCGCAAAGAAATATATATTTTGCCCGAAGATTCTTTGAATTGTACATTTCTTCACTAGAATATCGTTCTGTGTTCGCAGAAACAGCATTTTGGCAAAGAAAATGGTTTACTCACCCCGATTTGTGACCCGCCGCTGGCACTGCTGGCTGAAATATTAACCAATCTGGGGCGCGTATCGCGGTCACGTTATGCAACAGTGCTCGAAATACTTTTTTTCTGGTACGTGCAAAATTGCACGTTGGCAAAAATTTTGGGTGCAATTTGAAAAATTTACGTGCAAAATTATATTTCGTCCGTGTCGTGCAATAGTTTTCGCACGTCTTGCCATATTTGGTAAATCGGCTACGTAATGCTTTCGTGTCACATGGCTTCACCTGGGGACGAGAGCAGAGCTCGTTCCCAGGATGTTCATTTAGGAAAACAATAATGTTGATATGGCTGCCGTGCGCCCAGCGCGATGCCGACACAGCATGAAACTTCAGAGATACGGAGTGCAAACATGATAATATCGGTATTTTCTAGGTGCAAAATTGCACATTCAAAATATTTTTACGTGCAAACCTTGAAAATCGCGTGCATTTTGCACATTGCACCTGGGTATTTCGAGCTCTGTGCAATATTTGCATATGACCTCGGGGGCAGGCACGTCGGTCGGCTGGCGCGCGCGGCACAACAAACACATTTTGGCCAAATTCTCGCCGTATTTCAGGAGATAAATACCGGGACACGAGCGTTTATTATTTTTGAAAATGTATTTTACAAGTTCATCTTTGAATAGCCTTATAGAAATCAAACCGTTCGATGTCGATACAAATCCGCTCATGAGATTCTCGAGCCACTACATGTAAGTTTGGTGTGAATCTTTATAACATAACGCGTAACATACGATCGGAAAATCATTGAAGTTTTCCGGCGGTTTTTCTATCAAAAATCGGCATTCCCTTTTGTATTTGGTTCTGCTGTATAGCGAACTAAAATCTCTCGCAAACTCTCTATTTGCTCCGCTGCGCAAAATTTAGTCCTCGCGAACATAAATGCATTTACAGTATATGCTTATTTGTAACCCAAAATGCGTAAATGCGGGTTGGCGATGTTCAGATCCCCCTAAAGACTCCACAAGGCAACCAATTCTGCCGTATTACGCTCTAAAATACAACCGGGTCGCCATCTTGGTCGTGAATGTTCGTTACTGCCGTCGAGGACGTTCGGTTGCCTTTCCAGTTATGACCGAAGCTCTTTCGGTAATGGTCACTCGTGCTTCAGTACAAATAAACATTCCCGACGGCGGTGCCGAACATTCCCGACTATATCCAAGATGGCGAACCGGTTGTATTTTAGAGCGTAATAAAGCAGAATTGGTCACCTTGTGGAGTATTTAGGGGGATCTGAACATCGCCAACCCGGCCAACGGTGAGGTAAAATTGCCGGGAAGTTCGGGACACCCGAAAACCAGGAGTCGGCGGGATGAAAACGTATCATCACGCAGCCAACGGGAAATGTTCGGTTCTGCCAATGGGGCTTTCCACGACTCTTGCTGAGGGCATTACTCTCAACTGCCGAATAAACGTACCGGTACGTTTATTTTTTTGGGCCCGAACGTCCACCCGGTACGTTCTTATTTTGCACGGTACGTTCATTAATTTTTGGAAAATTTAGTATTTTTTTTTTCAAGTACGCTAGGGACGTTAGGGGTGGGTACCGGTCCAGGTGGACCGGTACGGACCGGAAAAATAGTATCGGTCCGGTCCGGAAAAAACCGAAACGTGGTGGACCGGTTTTTTGGACCGAAACAAAAATCCAAACTTGTTACTACCGATGATCACTACACACAAGGAGGCCCGCCAGGAAAATGAACATCCAGCATTAAAATAAAAGAAATTTACCTTAGTTTCCGCCTCTCTCATTTTGCAACAATATTTTTTCCATATTTTCTATACCGATAGACATCTAGGAATCAAAAAGGAGAAGTTTACAGGCTGCGTATAAATATAATTTGGTTCAAATCGAACCGAAAAATTTCACTCGAGCGGCACCACATGCCCACACTGGATCGCACGTAAATTCCACTCGAGATGAGAAATTACCACCCAACAAAACGGATTGTAAGGTTCCCACTGCTGTATTACTCTTGTTTACTTGTGGTCAACTTTTTTTCTTCGATTGAATCGCGTAAAATACCAAGGAAAATACAAAGAAACTTCAGCGATCGGCAAGATCGTGGCGCCATTTTGAATAAATCGGCCGATCCTCGCGGAACCTCGCGAAACCTCGCGAGAGGCTGCAATTCAACCTATAACCGCTAGAGGGCGGATATGCAATCCTGCGATGTGATTGGTTGGAAACTTTAATGTCCTAATTTATTCGGTTCTCTTTGTAAATGATATCAGGTTTTAATAGCAATAGGATCTAGGACAAGAGGAGAAGTTTAAATATGTATTTTGTTATATTTTCTTTAATAAAATGTTCAGTTCTGTTTAGATCTCAATTGTTTAGATCTTTGTAGTGGTCTTAGTAATTCAAATACTAGATTTGCAAAATTATTCTGTACTGATACTACACCGTAAATCATATGCTACTAGTAACTTACTACTGTACAGAATCAGGTACAGGTACAGGTCCGGACCTGGACCTGATCCTCTGGACCTGGACCTGGACCTGGACCTGAATGAGCTGGACCGGTACCCACCCCTAGAAGACGTTTATAAATGCGTATTGTAGCGGGAAACTTGTCATTTTTGGGTCTGTTTTCGCCGCCGGACACATTTTTAAGCTCAGGTCCTAGCCACGGCGACTGTTGCCGCGGCTACTGGCGGCCGCAAGACATTCTGTCAAATTTGGCGAAGCGGGAGAAAAATGACTTGTGCATTACAGCATATTACTGATGAAAACAACGTACGAGGCTTTATTTTTCCTCTGGAGTGTTTTTTTAAGTCCCCAAACCTCTATAAATACCGAAATTTGTCCACAAATACGGCCTCAATCTATCGACGAGGGGTGTGACGCGCCGGTAGATGCGTGCCTGCATGACCCCTAAAAAGTTCAAAGTGCGCATTGTGAAAATCAGAATAAACCGCCGATTTCAGATATGAGTACGTAAAACATTATCGATTTTTAGGCAAACGCAGTAGAAAACAATTAAAATTTTGTGATAATTAAAAAAGATAATTTTTTTTTAAATTTTTCTATTCAAAATACAGTGTGTTTGATCTACTGTTGATATTTTGATCAAGAAAATGTTTATTATATATTTTCCAAATAAACAGTGCACATATTTTTGCTGTCAATATTTTCATTTGTTGCTGATATCATGTAACTTATTATAGTCAACTAGACGGGTAACAAAAAAAAAGGTGAGAAGGTACCTTTTACCATGGAGGTAAAATTGCTTTTACCTGAATTTTCTCTAGTAGTCCAGGCGATTGGTGCAAAAATTGCTCAGATTGTGATAAAAGCATGAAACTTTGTAGAAATATTCTGTGCAGAATTAGGAACAATTTTAGTGGGGGGTGCCAATTCAACAGTCCTCTACATACATTTGTAGCAACTGTCAACTAGACGGGTAACAACAAAAAAAGGTGAGAAGGTAACTTTTACATTACATTGCTTTTACCAATTTTCTCTAGTATAGTTTTTTTTTTCCATAATTGCCTTGCCTCAAGTTCCAAGTAGAAAACACATGACTTAAAGTTGTGTACTGTTTCACTTGTTGAACTTGACAGCACCGTAGGCCCCCCGGTAAGGGGCCATAGCGGGGAACCTATGCCCAATTTTTTTTCAAAATGTCAATATTTTTTTCTGTCAGTTTATATCCAGCAGGGTTAGCTTGTTTATTTTTTGTTGATTCTAAGTGTAGTGTAGTGTAGTGTAGTGTAGTCTTTACGTACCTACCTGCATGTATCTTCTTATCTCCAGGACTGTAGATGAAAATAACCACAGCCAGCAAGATGACATCAGAAGCATAATTGTAATAAAGTGTGTTTGTATACAAGAATAGGCTTGGCTTGTAGATTTTTCTCACCTCTTTATTAGAGAACAAAACCTGAAGTTGCAGGAAATGGCTTCCATTTGTATCAGGACAAAGAAAAATGCTAGAGCTTCCCCCCTTTGGAGGGGGGGGGCCACCTCCCCCCACGACGCGCAAGTGCGTTGCATCGGGTGCTGCGCACCCTCCTCCGGGATACTCGGAATTTCTGGGGAGAACACTGACATTTGTACTAGACATGCTCTCTTTGTTGTCCATTTAAATTCCTAATTGCAAATAACAGTTAAAGATATGCGCATATATCAGTAAGGGCACATTTTAGTATAAGAGACACAGGCTTAACCGTCAATTTTTGCAATTTTCCAGGGGGTACGTTTATTCCGGGGGGTATGTTTATTAGATTTTGAAGATTTGTCCGGGGGGTACGTTTATTCCGGGGGGTATGTTTATTCGGCAGTTGAGAGTAAGATAGGCTCGAATCAAGGGTCACCACGGCTAGGAAACTCCCACTGTTCGTGTTAGCTGTGACAACAAGAGCAAACAAATGAACATGAAAATGAAAATCAACTGGAACAAAACCGATATGAAACAGGTTAAAACAAAGGTTTAATATTATTTCTCAGGATGCAAGTCCTCCAAAACCTGACCAGTAGTCATGTACCTGAAAACATGGGAATATACGTGTGAAAGTAAAACAACAAGTTTAGGGGGAGCGCAGTAGCACCAATAATACCAGTGGTGGTGGTAAAAGGAGAGGCCAACAACCACTGTCATTTCACTTCTCAGAATGCGGGAAATTACATTATTTGAGGGTTAAGAATACAAAATTTCCCGGGGAGCATGCTCATGAAGCAGACCTGGCGGGAACGCTGGTTGACAGTATTGTTACTATTGACCCTAGCATCATACTAATGTTAGGGTCAATAGGGGTCGGCCTAAATACCTCAACCAGCCTCAAGCGACCTCAACCGGGCCTAACATGCAGTGTATGATGGCTTATCAGGAGTCGAAATACCCCTCTGTGTGCAACTTGGTGCAAGTTAATTTGGTGTCGACTGTAACAAATTTTTTGCTGGTATGCACCGCAGTGCAAGTTTGCTTTGTCCGCTGTTATTACCTCAGTGTTCAAAATACCCGTCTAAAGTCTGCAATTTGCAGATAGATTTTCAAGATTGCATAAGAAAAAATCATACAATCTGCAATTTTGCAGAAGGAAAAAATAGGCTCCGGATTCAATAGTTTTCAATTTAGAAAAGTAGCGGCGCTGTGAATAGACTGAAAACCCGCGTCACACGAACCTGGCGGCGTTTTTCAGCTAAATTTGGGGTCAAAGTTGAGCAATTCCGACCATGCGACGAAAGGCGACGATAACCAAATAAGGGTACTCGACATTTTCCGATGTTAGATTTAATCACCCGGGAGGACCCGACAACTGCCTCGGCAGTTTTCGCCGAGCATTTCCCAGCAGGCAACGCGGCAAAACATGGCGCCGAAAAAGAGACTCAGTCGGGCCGATATAGGAAACACCAACAAAACAAAGACGATTTTGTCATTCTTTGAGAAAACACGGCAATTGGGACTGCAACAGCGCACCCGCGAGATCGGCAAAACTCAGGATGGTTGCTGTCGCGGTTGGATTCTCGAGGAGGCCGACGCAGATCTAGACATGGCAGATCTAGAAATTTTGTAGAAACTCTCGCCGAAGATCGAGCCCAGGAAAATAAATGTGCAAATTTTTTTTAGAATGTAAATATTGTCAAGTTATTGTGTCCAATTTAGCAAGGAAAGATCGTGTGTTTTTTCATAATTTTCTTGTAATTCTATTACTGATTCTATCAACTTCTTTGTTGTTGATTTTTTCGTCAAATTATTTACGATACTATTCCAGGAATATTTACCTTCCTTGAGAAGTTACGCGTCCATCGAAACATTGTGCTCATTTAATTGCATTCTATAAATGTTCAAGTTAATTGTTTCTGTTTTCTTACCATTTATCACATGTCAATTTTAGGTACAAAAATTATGTAGTAACATCACAACTTCAGTCTTTTAAAAATTATGTAGTTCTAGTACCATCCTGTTACTGCTTGTGTCATTGTTTCCATATTTGTATATTTCTTCTGTGATGCTGCTGATATGATCAACTTGCTATATGTTAATTATTTTGCCATGTATTTTGCAATGAAAAATTTATATGCTTCCCATAGAGAGCCATATTAGTTTGCTGAAAAATGGGATCATATCCTTTCAGTGGTGTCATGACATGATACCAGGAAATGATAAATTTTCTGTAGAGAAGGATCTATATAAAGTCTAACATTAGCAAAGAGTGAAATTTTGAAGAATTTCAGTAATGCTACAGATTTACAAAGCTACATATGATGTAAAAATAGGCATTATTGGTTTGAGAAGGTTGTAATATGGGGGCTTGTGTAATTGCAGAAAGTTTTTCCAAATTGCAGACGAAATTTTGACGTATTGATGTATTTCGACCACTGCTAGAAGTGCTACCCAGCTACCCTAGAAATACCCAGTAAAGAACTGGAAAGGGAACAAAACCAGAATCCATGAAGTTTTTATTACCTTCGCCAAGAAGGTTATGTTTTCAGTAGCGTTTGTCTGTTTGTCTGTTTGTTTGTGAACAGCATAACTCAAGAAGCTATGGATGGATTGTCATGAAACTTGGTAGGTGGGTAGGTCTTCATGAGACCTAGAAATGATTAGATTTTGGGCCCCCTGGCGGCTTTCGTCGGTACTGCAGCTGAACTTCCTGTTTTGATATCTCATGATCTGGACATGCTGGGGTCACGAATTTTGCATGGTAGATAGCTCTTGAGCTAGGGAAGAAGTGACATGAGTTTGGGCCCCCTAGCGGCTTGTCCTGGAACTGCAGGATCGTTTGTTGAAAAATCTTCTAAGGAGGATAACTCAAGAACCAGTCGACGGATTGTCGTGATTTTTGGTATGTAGGTAGGGAAAGTGATGCTTGACATGACTAAATCACAATTATGCAAATCAGGAGCTAATTTGCATAATTAATGAGGACATTCTATAAATCTGCTTTGTTCGATAATAGGGCTATGAAACACTTGTGACATATGTAATTGAGAACGAGGGGATCATTAGCATATACCAATTATGTAAATATGCACCTAATTTGCATAATCTATGGGAAATTGCTATAATGTCATAGTGGTAACTACTGGGAAATCAATACTTGCCGCATTTGGAAGGTTAGGGTGAAGGTGAACTTCATTTAACATAATTTATTCAAGTCATGACCTTATTTGCATAATTTATGAGCATATGTTACTATTGTTAGAATAACGTTCTTTCTTAAGATAAGACTGTCATTGGGTGGAGAATATGATCAACGGATATGACTCATGCAAATGAGGCTCTTATTTGCGAAATCAATGAGTAAAAATGTATAATTCGTCCACCAGAAGGGTAAACATGATTTGGCGAAGGTATGAGGTCGTGGAACTCTTGTTAAAGTTACTACATGTACTTTTGGTTGTGTTCGTTTTATTTTTGGGAGGTGCAACTATTTTTCTTCTGGTGCAAGTATTTTTTTTTTCATCTGCACCAGTGCAAGTTGGCCCCAAAATCTATTTCGACCCCTGCTTATGAACCCTTTTTAACGTTCTGGATAATGTCTATACGATTATAAATAAAAATCACACAGTAACTCTTAAGTATTTGCGAGTTCTTTCAAGTTAGAACTTCTAATATATCATAAGTGGAGTCGCAAATGTATTAAGTATTAGGTTATCGTCTTTTAGGGAGTGATACACCCCGCAAAATATCCGCCCACAAGTGTTGAGTGCTAAATCCACCACCGGAAACATAATGTTTAAAGAGGTTTCCCTCTACATCTGTTGAGTTTCCGTGCTGCACAAGCAGTTTTACTTTCCTTATTTTGACCTGAAATTTAGGGTACGATGCGTTCCGGCGGCTCGACGTAAACAAACTAGATGGCGGACCGTGTTCCGCGGGCGCACGGCACACCGTAAAAAAACTGGTCAAAACATCAGAGTTACAGTGATTTTCCTACTTATAACAAGGAAAATCTGAGATTTTATACCTCCGTGTTTTTTATGGTATTTTTTATATGTTGTTTGTTATGTAACGTTATACATCATAACAAATCCTGTAACACTGGTAACACCGACATCTACACAAAATTTAGACAAGCCGGTGGGCAACATCATAAGGACGTCATCTTTCTGGCAACACCGTGTCCTGAAACTAGTGTGTAATCCACAGTGCCGTTAGCTTGCGTCGTCAGCATGTGCCGTCAGCCGGTGTTGTTAGTCTGCGCCGTCATCCTGTCTTGTTAACCCGCGCTGACACACGATGTCGCCAGCCTGTGCCGTCATCCGGCAGCCTACCGTTAGCCAGCCTGATAACACCTGATATTCCCATACAGAACAACAATGATGCCATCGCAACTACCGTGCTATAGCGGTATTCCTTATGGTACCAACGTATGTGGTTCACTCACTCACTCACTCACTATCCTGGCATGTGGTATTTGTCTTAATTTTTGTAATCGAGCTACAAGCTTTAACGGCCCAATCGTTGTAATACTTGTTAGCTGATGGTCACAATACCTCTGTCTGACGGTTGTGTTATGGTACAGTTGATGCTATAACTGGCAACGTCTGACTGACGGCTAATTACATCTAAGCTGACGATGTTGTGTCTATAACGGTCTTGCTGGTGTACATATCCCAGATGACGGTCTATAACATTCAACTCACATGATACCGTAAAAACTGAAAACTATACCTACCTAAACCCTTTTTTAAACACGGAAGTATGAAAACGTATAGCATAACTACAATAAACAAACATCAAACCAAATTACATACAAACTAGAGGTCAACGATCTCATGCCTTCGTCAAAGGATGTTATCGTTAAGAAGGTAGAAGTGATATACATGTATTAGTCGCCCTAAGTGTGGAAGTTGGATCGTGAAAACTACCCCAGCCGATGCAACAGTCTGCAATCGTGCATTGGGCAAGGGAAAACAGCTGTGCAGGACATGTAAGGCAACACCGCCTGTGAGCGAGTGCCAGCTTAATGACTATCCCCTCTGGGACTTTCTCCTTCTGGGACAGCCTGTAGCCCATGTGTCACAAGGTAGAAGAGTCCTATCATGGAAGGTAACTGAATTATAGAATTCTTTCATTAATTATGCAAATTAGATCATAATTTGCACAATTGTCATCTAATTATGTCAAGCATCACTTAAACTACCTACACACCAAATATCAGGACGATCCGTCGACCGGTTATTGAGTTATCCTACTTCAAACATTTTCATACAAATGCCCCTGCAGTTCCAGAGTCTTAAGAGACTTATGTCACTTCTTCCCGAGCACAAGAGCTACCTACCGTACAAAAATTATGACCCTAGCTTGTCCAGATCACCATATATCAAAACCGGAAGTTCCGCTGCAGTACCATAACGAGCCGCCAGGGGGCCCATATTCCTATCACTTCGAGGTCTCATCAAGACCTACCCACCTACCAAATATGAAGACAAGGCCATTAAGCCTTCTCGAGTTATACTGTTTACAGAAACACACACACAGGAACGCCTCCGAAAACATACCCTTCTTGACGAAGGCAAAAACAATAAAACAACATTCCGTTACACACTGCGCTATATTCGATAACTACTAACAACACAACGCAACCATTAGAAATAACGTTAAATACAGTAGTTCAACACTTCTGACAGCTCCGCACGATAGTGTCAAACAACTAACATTTGGAACAATAAACCACCGACCCATTTTTATCTGCAACTTAAAACATGTACCCACACACTTATGAAAGCCTATTCAATCTGCCGCAAGGAACTCATAATGAAACACAAAATGACAACCAGAACTAGGGGTGGGTACCGGTCCAGGTGGACCGGTACGGACCGGAAAAATAGTATCGGTCCGGTCCGGAAAAACCGAAACGTGGTGGACCGGTTTTTTGGACCGAAACAAAAATCCAAACTTGTTACTACCGATGATCACTACACACAAGGAGGCCCGCCAGAAAAATGAACATCCAGCATTAAAATAAAAGAAATTTACCTTAGTTTCCGCCTCTCTCATTTTGCAACAATATTTTTTCCATATTTTCTATACCGATAGACATCTAGAAATCAAAAAGGAGAAGTTTACAGGCTGCGTATAATATAATTTGGTTCAAATCGAACCGAAAAATTTCACTCGAGCGGCACCACATGCCCACACTGGATCGCACGTAAATTCCACTCAAGATGAGAAATTAGCACCCAACAAAACGGATTGTAAGGTTCCCACTGCTGTATTACTCTTGTTTACTTGTGGTCAACTTTTTTTCTTCGATTGAATCGCGTAAAATACCAAGGAAAATACAAAGAAACTTCAGCGATCGGCAAGATCGTGGCGCCATTTTGAATAAATCGGCCAATCCTCGCGGAACCTCGCGAAACCTCGCGAGAGGCTGCAGTTCAACCTATAACCGCTAGAGGGCGGATATGCAATCCTGCGATGTGATTGGTTGGAAACTTTAATGTCCTAATTTATTCGGTTCTCTTTGTAAATGATATCAGGTTTTAATAGCAATAGGATCTAGGACTAGAGAAGTTTAAATATGTATTTTGTTATATTTTCTTTAATAAAATGTTCAGTTCTGTTTAGATCTCAATTGTTTAGATCTTTGTAGTGGTCTTAGTAATTCAAATACTAGATTTGCAAAATTATTCTGTACTGATACTACACCGTAAATCATATGCTACTAGTAACTTACTACTGTACAGAATCAGGTACAGGTACAGGTCCGGACCTGGACCTGATCCTCTGGACCTGGACCTGGACCTGAATGAGCTGGACCGGTACCCACCCCTAACCAGAACAGTTAAATCAGACGTTGAAAATAACGTATAATACAAAAGTTAACCACTGCCGTCGCCTGCGCCTGGTTGCATCTGATCGCCTACATCTGGAACAACTAATCTCCGACCCCGTCCCGTGCCTACGATCTGACTAAAACCTAATTTCTTTTTATCGGAACCACACACCCCTGTCAGACGCCTGATAAAATTGGACCCACCCGGCTATACCTTTAACAACAGCCAAGTAATTACCGCATGACCATTTTCAGGCAAAAGGGGGTGTCCAGTGGCCTCCAAAAGGTTTCATTTCCACGCCCGAAAACACATATACAACGAAAAAAAAGGAACGTGCCACATCTGCAGCCTAACAGCAAAACGTATACCGAGTCCCACAAAAATCCGTCCACCCCACCGCGAGATATAGCTGCGAACATGAAAATCACGACCAGTCACTCTACCTTTCTGCGGAAGGATACCTCCTTCCCCGGAGGTAATTACATAGGCAATGTATCCATAGCGTAAAAAAGGGTACACTCTATATTAGAGCAGGAAGCGGTCGGTTGAGGCCGGATGAGGTCAGTTGAGGTATTTAGTCATACCGGGGTCAATAGTGGGAAAAATATCTGATGATAGTGCAGAAAAAATCCTCTGTCAAGGAAAAATGTGTACGCCGAACTCAAGTGTCTTTTAAGTTTTAGTGCAGAGCAAGTCCTGGAGCGAAGGGTAAGGCAGAAAACACAGACGGGGCGAGTTTTACGGGGCAAGTTGACTTCAGCTAGTGGGCGAGTTGACCTAGGGGCGAATAATAATCCATAGTAGGAGACAGAATTTATCACTCCACAAACTTTGTTCCGTTCGCGATGATCTGTGCAAGCCTATGTTATTTTGCTGGCCTCCTGTACTATCTAGCCTGGATGTCAGACTCATAAAATAAATATTATTTATAGCACGCTACACCCTGAGCCCGTTGTTAGCGATGAGGGTATATACAGGGGGCTGTGGTATTATTTCCTTGGGGGCATGCTGGCCCTGGAGCCGACAAACTGGCCTGTGTACACCCTGGAAACAGTCTGGCACCCAGACTAATGCTATCTGTTGTCCAGACTTACCGAGCTTGTCATGATTGAGCTCTACTCTCTCCCGGACCCATTCTTCTGTGATCTTGAGCGCCATTTTTCAAACGTCTGTAAAGGACGGGATCTCGGCACCAAGTCTCGCGAGAAAAGGGCACGACGGACTGGGAACAAAGTTGGTAACGGTCTCGGACCAGAGTTTTCTTCTGTGTTCGTAGCAAATTTGATACCCTAAGCCCGCCGGGCTATCATGTCTGTAATAAACGCGGGTCGGGATTTTTCATTAATCTGTTTGAAAGGGGTGCCATGCCGCTTATCAATACACTTGATTGATATTTTCTGCGCCCGGTGTATTTAGGAGTAAACAAGGCCTAAAAAAGCACATTATTACGTAAGGGGTCCTTTTTTTCGTCATTTTTCACACATGGCTGCATGGAAAAATAGAGTTTTCCCAGGGTAACGGCTTACTACAGGAAGAAGCTCAGTACCTAATGTTTCCGAAAAATGGGGAAAAATTAAAATCGATGCGATAAGTTTACCGCTACCTTCGATGACCCAAACACACCCACAGCGCACATAGAACGCACCATCCCGGTAATCAGGCGAAAAGGCAACACGACCTTCCGCGCGGACTGATACCAGGAAGTCTTCGCTGGACCACCAACATTACGCCACCTATAAAGGCTACAATTAACAGGCTTTTCAGAAAATAAAAAGATATGTACATAGCTATTACGATATTAGGGATATCGCGACCAAAACATAACAAACAAAGTCATGTTTCCGGCGATTTTCTGCGCACTTAATTGGACTCTGGTCAGAATTAAACTCTGACCCGGAACCTTAAGGCCGCATGTAACCCCTCACGAACATGCAAATGAGAACATGAATATGCATGTCCACATATATAACATACATTACATGTAATCATATGTGCTTAAAAACCAGACTGCATGACTATCACAAAAAACTATCCACTCCTTGTTTACTTGTCTTCTTTATTGGTACTGATCAACATTACCTGTCCTCATTTATCCTTGTCCATCTTAATCTGTTCCTATCCATCCTTATCCATCCCTACCCATTTTTACCCATCCTTACCCATCCCTACCCATCCTTACCCATCCTTACTCTTCCTTATTCATCCTTACCCATCCTTGTTCACCCTTACCCATCCTTACTCTTCCTTACTCATCCTTACCCTTCCTTACTCATCCTTACCCATCCTTACCCATCCTTATTCACCCTTACCCATCCTTACCCAACCTTACCCATCCTTATTCATCCTTACTCTTCCTTATTCATCCTTACCCATCCTTGTTCACCCTTACCCATCCTTATTCATCCTTACTCATCCTTACCCATCATTACCTATCCTTACTCTTCCTTATTCATCCTTACCCATCCTTACTCATCCTTACCCATCCTTACTCTTCCTTATTCATCCTTACCCATCCTTGTTCACCCTTACCCATCCTTACTCTTCCTTACTCATCCTTACTCTTCCTTACTCATCCTTACCCATCCTTATTCATCCTTACCCATCCTTATTCACCCTTACCCATCCTTACTCATCCTTACCCATCCTTACCCATTCTTCCTCATTCTTACCCATCCTTACTCTTCCTTACTCTTCCTTACTGATCCTTACCCATTCTTACTCATCCTTTTTCACCCTTACCCATCCTTACCCATCCTTGTTTACCCTTACCCATCCTTATTCATCCTTACCTATCCTTACTCTTCCTTATTTATCCTTACCCATCCTTCTTCATCCTTACTCATCCTTACTCTTCCTTACTCTTCCTTACTCTTCCTTACTGATCCTTACTGATCCTTACCCATCCTTATTCATCCTTACCCATCCTTATTCATCCTTACCCATCCTTACTCTTCCTTACTGATCCTTACTGATCCTTACCCATCCTTATTCAACCTTACCCATCCTTGTTCACCCTTACCCATCCTTGTTCACCCTTACCCATCCTTACTCATCCTTACCCATCCTTACCTATCCTTACTCATCCTTATTCATCCTTACCCATCCTTGTTCACCCTGACCCATCCTGATTCATCCTTACTGATCCTTACCCATCCTTATTCACCCTTACCCATCCTTGTTCACCCTTACCCATCCTTATTAATCCTTACCCATCCTTACTTATCCTTACCCATCCTTATTCATCCTTACCCATCCTTGTTCACCCTTACCAATCCTGATTCATCCTTACCCATCCTTACTCTTCCTTATTCATCCTTACCCATCCTTATTCATCCTTACTTATCCTTACCCATCCTTACTCGTCCTTACTCTTTCTTACTCATCCTTACCCATCCTTACCCATTTTCACCCATTCTTACCCATCCTTATTCATCCCTTTTAGCGAAAATTAACCGTCCCCATTGATAATACACGTACAATTTTCTTTTGGTCATATAAGCTCGTAAATAGCGTTATAACGTTTCGGGGACGTTTTCTAAGCATATTGTACGTGTTAGAAGTGTAATAGAAGCATTGGTAACTTTGTGCTGATTTTGGGTTCAAAATGCCAATCGAAGCCCTAAAACATACCTTTTAGCGAAAATTAAGCGTCCCCATTGATAATACACGTACAATTTTCTTTTGGTCATATAAGCTCGCAAATAGCGTTATAACGTTTCGGGGACGTTTCCTAAGCATATTGTACGTGTTAGAAGTGTAATAGAAGCATTGGTAACTTTGTGCTGATTTTGGGTTCAAAATGCCAAACGGAGCCCTAAAACATACCTTTTAGCGAAAATTAACCGTCCCCATTGATAATACACGTACAATTTTCTTTTGGTGATATAAGCTCGCAAATAGTGTTATAACGTTTCGGGGACGTTTTCTAAGCATATTGTACGTGTTAGAAGTGTGATAGAAGCATTGGTAACTTAGTGCTGATTTTGGGTTCAAAATGCCAAACGGAGCCCTAAAACATACCTTTTAGCGAAAATTAACCGTCCCCATTGATAATACACGTACAATTTTCTTTTGGCGATATAAGCTCGCAAATAGCGTCAAATGTTTCGGGGACGTTTCCTAAGCATATTGTACGTGTAAGAAGTGTAAAAGAAGCATTGGTAACTTTGTGCTGATTTTGGGTTCAAAATGCCAAACGGAGCCCTAAAACATACCTTTTAGCGAAAATTAACCGTCCCCATTGATAATACACGTACAATTTTCTTTTGGTGATATAAGCTCGCAAATAGCGTTATAACGTTTCGGGGACGTTTCCTAAGCATATTGTACGTGTTAGAAGTGTAATAGAAGCATTGGTAACTTTGTGCTGATTTTGGGTTCAAAATGCCAAACGGAGCCCTAAAACATACCTTTTAGCGAAAATTAACCGTCCCCATTGATAATACACGTACAATTTTCTATTGGTGATATAAGCTCGTAAATAGCGTTATAACGTTTCGGGGACGTTTCCTAAGCATATTGTACGTGTTAGAAGTGTAATAGAAGCATTGGTAACTTTGTGCTGATTTTGGGTTCAAAATGCCAAACGGAGCCCTAAAACATACCTTTTAGCGAAAATTAACCGTCCCCATTGATAATACACGTACAATTTTCTTTTGGCTATATAAGCTCGCAAATAGCGTTATAACGTTTCGTGGACGTTTCCTCAGCATATTGTACGTGTTAGAAGTGTAATAGAAGCATTGGTAACTTTGTGCTGATTTTGGGTTCAAAATGCCAATCGGAGCCCTAAAACATACCTTTTAGCGAAAATTAACCGTCCCCATTGATAATACACGTACAATTTTCTTTCGGTGATATAAGCTCGCAAATAGTGTTATAACGTTTCGGGGACGTTTTCTAAGCATATTGTACGTGTTAGAAGTGTAATAGAAGCATTGGTAACTTTGTGCTGATTTTGGGTTCAAAATGCCAAACGGAGCCCTAAAACATACCTTTTAGCGAAAATTAACCGTCCCCACTGATAATACACGTACAATTTTCTTTTGGTGATATAAGCTCGCAAATAGCGTTATAACGTTTCGGGGACGTTTCCTAAGCATATTGTACGTGTTAGAAGTGTAATAGAAGCATTGGTAACTTTGTGCTGATTTTGGGTTCAAAATGCCAAACGGAGCCCTAAAACATACCTTTTAGCGAAAATTAACCGTCCCCACTGATAATACACGTACAATTTTCTTTTGGTGATATAAGCTCGCAAATAGTTATAACGTTTCGGGGACGTTTTCTAAGCATATTGTACGTGTTAGAAGTGTAATAGAAGCATTGGTAACTTTGTGCTGATTTTGGGTTCAAAATGCCAAACGGAGCCCTAAAACATACCTTTTAGCGAAAATTAACCGTCCCCACTGATAATACACGTACAATTTTCTTTTGGTGATATAAGCTCGCAAATAGCGTTATAACGTTTCGGGGACGTTTCCTAAGCATGTTGTACGTGTTAGAAGTGTAATAGAAGCATTGGTAACTTTGTGCTGATTTTGGGTTCAAAATGCCAAACGGAGCCCTAAAACATACCTTTTAGCGAAAATTAACCGTCCCCATTGATAATACACGTACAATTTTCTTTTGGTGATATAAGCTCGCAAATAGCGTTATAACGTTTCGGGGACGTTTCCTAAGCATATTGTACGTGTTAGAAGTGTAATAGAAGCATTGGTAACTTTGTGCTGATTTTGGGTTCAAAATGCCAAACGGAGCCCTAAAACATACCTTTTAGCGAAAATTAACCGTCCCCATTGATAATACACGTACAATTTTCTTTTGGCGATATAAGCTCGCAAATAGCGTCAAATATTTCGGGGACGTTTCCTAAGCATATTGTACATGTAAGAAGTGTAATAGAAGCATTGGTAACTTAGTGCTGATTTTGGGTTCAAAATGCCAAACGGAGCCCTAAAACATACCTTTTAGCGAAAATTAACCGTCCCCATTGATAATACACGTACAATTTTCTATTGGTGATATAAGCTCGTAAATAGCGTTATAACGTTTCGGGGACGTTTTCTAAGCATATTGTACGTGTTAGAAGTGTAATAGAAGCATTGGTAACTTTGTGCTGATTTCAGGTTCAAAATGCCAAACGGAGCCCTAAAATATACCTTTTAGCGAAAATTGACCGTCCCCACTGATAATACACGTACAATTTTCTTTTGGTGATATAAGCTCGCAAATAGCGTTATAACGTTTCGGGGACGTTTCCTAAGCATATTGTACGTGTTAGAAGTGTAATAGAAGCATTGGTAACTTTGTGCTGATTTTGGGTTCAAAATGCCAAACGGAGCCCTAAAACATACCTTTTAGCGAAAATTAACCGACCCCATTGACAATACACGTACAATTTTCGTTTGGTGATATAAGCTCGCAAATAGTCTTAAAACGTTTCGGGGACGTTTTCTAAGCATATTGTACGTGTTAGAAGTGTAATAGAAGCATTGGTAACTTTGTGCTGATTTTGGGTTCAAAATGCCAAACGGAGCCCTAAAATATACCTTTTAGCGAAAATAAACCGTCCCCATTGATAATACACGTACAATTTTCTTTTGGTGATATAAGCTCGTAAATAGCGTTATAACGTTTCGGGGACGTTTCCTAAGCATGTTGTACGTGTTAGAAGTGTAATAGAAGCATTGGTAACTTTGTGCTGATTTTGGGTTCAAAATGCCAAACGGAGCCCTAAAACATACCTTTTAGCGAAAATTAACCGTCCCCATTGATAATACACGTACAATTTTCTTTTGGTGATATAAGCTCGCAAATAGTGTTATAACGTTTCGGGGACGTTTCCTAAGCATATTGTACGTGTTAGAAGTGTAATAGAAGCATTGGTAACTTAGTGCTGATTTTGGGTTCAAAATGCCAAACGGAGCCCTAAAATATACCTTTTAGCGAAAATAAACCGTCCCAATTTATAATACACGTACAATTTTTTTTGGTGATATAAGCTCGTAAATAGCGTTATAACGTTTTGGGGACGTTTTCTAAGCATATTGTACGTGTAAGAAGTGTAATAGAAGCATTGGTAACTTTGTGCTGATTTTGGGTTCAAAATGCCAAACGGAGCCCTAAAACATACCTTTTAGCGAAAATTAACCGTCCCCACTGATAATACACGTACAATTTTCTTTTGGTGATATAAGCTCGCAAATAGTTATAACGTTTCGGGGACGTTTTCTAAGCATATTGTACGTGTTAGAAGTGTAATAGAAGCATTGGTAACTTTGTGCTGATTTTGGGTTCAAAATGCCAAACGGAGCCCTAAAACATACCTTTTAGCGAAAATTAACCGTCCCCACTGATAATACACGTACAATTTTCTTTTGGTGATATAAGCTCGCAAATAGCGTTATAACGTTTCGGGGACGTTTCCTAAGCATGTTGTACGTGTTAGAAGTGTAATAGAAGCATTGGTAACTTTGTGCTGATTTTGGGTTCAAAATGCCAAACGGAGCCCTAAAACATACCTTTTAGCGAAAATTAACCGTCCCCATTGATAATACACGTACAATTTTCTTTTGGTGATATAAGCTCGCAAATAGCGTTATAACGTTTCGGGGACGTTTCCTAAGCATATTGTACGTGTTAGAAGTGTAATAGAAGCATTGGTAACTTTGTGCTGATTTTGGGTTCAAAATGCCAAACGGAGCCCTAAAACATACCTTTTAGCGAAAATTAACCGTCCCCATTGATAATACACGTACAATTTTCTTTTGGCGATATAAGCTCGCAAATAGCGTCAAATATTTCGGGGACGTTTCCTAAGCATATTGTACATGTAAGAAGTGTAATAGAAGCATTGGTAACTTAGTGCTGATTTTGGGTTCAAAATGCCAAACGGAGCCCTAAAACATACCTTTTAGCGAAAATTAACCGTCCCCATTGATAATACACGTACAATTTTCTATTGGTGATATAAGCTCGTAAATAGCGTTATAACGTTTCGGGGACGTTTCCTAAGCATGTTTTACGTTTTAGAAGTGTAATAGAAGCATTGGTAACTTTGTGCTGATTTTGGGTTCAAAATGCCAAACGGAGCCCTAAAACATACCTTTTAGCGAAAATTAACCGTCCCCATTGATAATACACGTACAATTTTCTTTTGGTGATATAAGCTCGCAAATAGTGTTATAACGTTTCGGGGACGTTTTCTAAGCATATTGTACGTGTTAAAAGTGTAATAGAAGCATTGGTAACTTTGTGCTGATTTTGGGTTCAAAATGCCAAACGGAGCCCTAAAACATACCTTTTAGCGAA